>OY756262.1:2797298-3415827 GCA_963576845.1 Megachile leachella | reverse complement strand
TATGTTACAGGTTTTTATTTTAAGTAAGTATATTTTTCATTCGTGCCTTAATTATTTTTTAGTCTGTTTCAGCTTTTCATTTCAACAAAGTAATTTAATTATTTATGTTTGCCTAAATTATTTTTGTATGTTACAGGTTTTTATTTTAAGTAAGTATATTTTTCATTCGTGCTTTAATTATTTTTTAGTCTGTTTCAGATTTTTATTTTACGTAAGTAATTCAATTATTCATTTGTGTCTAATTATATTTGTCTGTTTCAGCTTTTTGTTTTAAGTAAGTATTTCAATGATTTATGTTTGTCTAATTACATTTGTCTGTTTCAGGTTTCTATTTTGCGTAAGTAATTTTTATTTGTCCTTGCTTATCTTAATCACTTTTATATGTTTCAGATTTTTATTTTACGTAAGTCAATTATTCATATGTGCCTAATTATATTTGTCTGTTTCAGCTTATTATGTCAAGTAAGTAATTTAATTATTTATGTTTGTCTAAATTATTTTTATATATTGGTTTTTATTTCAAGTAAGTAAGTGAATTTTTCATATGTGCTTTAATTATTTTCGTCTGTTTCAGATTTTTATTTTAAGTAAGTATGTCCATTACTCATATGTGTCTAATTATATTTGACTATTTCAGCTTTTTGTTTTAAGTAAGTATTTCAATGATTTATGCTTGTCTAATTACATTTGTCTGTTTCAGATTTTTAGTTTGCGTAAGTAATTTTTATTAGTTCATGTTTATCTTAATCACTTTTATATGTTTCAGATTTTTATTTTACGTAAGTAAGTCAATTATTCATATGTGCCTAATTATATTTGTCTGTTTCAGCTTTATATTTCAAGTAAGTAATAATTTATTTTTGTCTACATTATTTTTGTATGTTTCAGATTTTTATTTCAAGTAAGTAAGCGAATTTTTCATATGTTCTTTAATTATTTTTGTCTGTTTCAGATTTTTATTTTAAGTAAGTATGTCCATTACTCATATGTGTCTAATTATATTTGACTATTTCAGCTTTTTGTTTTAAGTAAGTATTTCAATGATTTATGCTTGTCTAATTACATTTGTCTGTTTCAGATTTTTAGTTTGCGTAAGTAATTTTTATTAGTTCATGTTTATCTTAATCACTTTTATATGTTTCAGATTTTTATTTTACGTAAGTAAGTCAATTATTCATATGTGCCTAATTATATTTGTCTGTTTCAGCTTTTTATTTCAAGTAAGTAATAATTTATTTTTGTCTACATTATTTTTGTATGTTTCAGATTTTTATTTCAAGTAAGTAAGCGAATTTTTCATATGTTCTTTAATTATTTTTGTCTGTTTCAGATTTTTATTTTAAGTAAGTATGTCCATTACTCATATGTGTCTAATTATATTTGACTATTTCAGCTTTTTGTTTTAAGTAAGTATTTCAATGATTTATGCTTGTCTAATTACATTTGTCTGTTTCAGATTTTTAGTTTGCGTAAGTAATTTTTATTAGTTCATGTTTATCTTAATCACTTTTATATGTTTCAGATTTTTATTTTACGTAAGTAAGTCAATTATTCATATGTGCCTAATTATATTTGTCTGTTTCAGCTTTTTATTTCAAGTAAGTAATAATTTATTTTTGTCTACATTATTTTTGTATGTTTCAGATTTTTATTTCAAGTAAGTAAGCGAATTTTTCATATGTTCTTTAATTATTTTTGTCTGTTTCAGATTTTTATTTTGTGTAAGTAATTGAACGATTTATGTTTGCCTAATTACACTTGTCTGTTTCAGGTTTTTATTTTATCTAAATACTTTTTAATCTTTCATGTTTATCTTAATTACTTTTATATGTTTCAGATTTTTATTTCAAGTAAGTAAGTGAATCTTTTATATGTGCTTTAATTACTTTTGTCTGTTTCAGATTTTTATTTTACGTAAGTAAGTCAATTATTTATGTTTGTCTAAATTATTTTGGTTTGTTACAGGTTTTTATTTTAACTAAGTAATGTTTTATGTTTCATACTTCTCTTAATCACTTTTGTATGATTCAGGTTTTAATTTTAATGATTCTTGTTTGCGTTAATATGCATGTAAATGTTAGCATGAGTTGTGCATACCTAAACATTATAATTTTACCAATCCTGCATGTGCTTCTCTTGCATCTGCTTCTCTTGCATGTTCATATTTTTATTCTTATATCTAATTATTCTGTAGGTACTGAATATATCATCATTGAAGACTTCCTTCGCGGGATTTCATGGACTATTGCGCTAACTTTAAGTTACTTTTAAGTTGCATCTATTGTAAAATATTGTAGTGTGAGTGAGTGCGTGAGAAAATTGCGTATACGCGAAGATTGAAGACATCAATCATCGAGGGATCATCGAGGGATGCGTGCATTAGTGTTAAGTTAATTTTATGCGTGTGTTAATTCTAAGTGTATGCTTGTGGGCAGGGAGGGTGGGTCCTTGTAAGTACCTCTTCTTCCAAGTTGCACTCATCTTGACAATTCTCAAACTTTGCACGCGTTAGATTGTAGTGTACTCAGCTATTTTTTGTCATTTGTTCCGAGCTCAAGTGGATCATTGGGGGTTCATAGCGCTGTGAACACGCGGCAGAGGTGGGCTGCAAGTGCTGGTGTAGCGCCAGGGACACATCTCTGCGGGGCCGATCGATTGATGGACCATCTCGATCTGCTGCCTCACGGTAGGGGTTTCCTCTCTGCGGTCAGACTTGCTTCAAACGCAAGCGGCGGGGAAATGGGAGACCCTCCGCGGATGTGTCACTCGTTCTTGCCAGTACTTTCGGTTCATCTCTGTCTCGTGGTTCACGTAAGTCACTATGAACTACCCTTTGACCCATGGAAGGCGAGGTTCACTTGGCGAAAAATACTGTTCCCCTTTTTTGATAGAATGCTCTTCTAGCTTTCTTTTCTTTTTGATAGAAAGTTCTTCTAACTTTCTCTTGTTTTAGTAGAAAGTTCTTCTAACTTTCTTCCCTTTGCTTTTTGCGTTCGCTATAGATTATTTGAGTGCAATCTTAGAAGAAGAGGTACCCTGCGGCGTTAGATTAAGTTCAGCGTATGTATGTGCGGCCCCATGCGATTAGTATTAAGTTAATGTATGTGTGTGTGTGTGATACAAGTTCTTTACTGGATTGTGGTAAAGAACTTGTATATGCGAAGCTATGAGCTAAGTAGAGTCAGAACTCATTTATCCTTCTGATAAATGAGGTTGCATTTGGAGGGTGGAAGGGATTTGGAGTTAGGGTGGGTCACTATCGTAGCCACCTCCACGTGGTGTGACCTGGTAATCGGTATAGTTTTCTAAAGATTTTTTAAAAAGTCTTTAGGAAACTATACCGAGCTAAGAGCTACGAATTTTACTTAAATGAAAATTTCACTTATATCCTAAAACCTTTTCCTTTCACTCCACCTTTCTTGGAACATGGTAAGTAAAAATTCAGGTGAGTCTTTAATTCAGTTTATTATTATTGAATAAAAGGATAACTCTGATTTTGTAAACTTTATTCAGGTTAAATTATGGTGTCTGTTTAATTGAAGTCAGAGCATTGAAATCGATTTGGATTTGTATGTACAATGTTCCCTTTCTATTTTAAGGATGCATTTCTTTACGGTCCAGAAACGTTATACTTTTCAACAGGTTACACTTTTCCATCTTAAAATGTAAGTACAATACAAGTCTTGTATATTAAAAACTAATATTTAAGAACATAGTCTTTATAGAAACATAATTTTCAGATTAGATCACAGATGCAGCATCTATGACACTAAATGCAACCATAAAGCAACACATGAACATATTCCTGAACACTACATCTATATTCTCATTAAGAACAGAATTTGTAAATTTTTATCTGTAAAAAGTATGCTCTTAAAATGTCAGATAGCATAAATGAATGACAAAATACAATATTCTTGTCCAGAACTTATTTCATGTGTTAAAACAAGAGCCTGTGGTAAGTAAAAAGATCTAAAAATATTTAACTTCAGCTATTTCCATTAACACTGGCACAACTATTTCAGATAACTTTTCCTCTGGCAACTGTATTCGATTTCAAGCTCTGCAATTCTTCTCAGAACATTTAACATTACGTAGGTAATTGTTATACAGGCATTCGTTAACAACAACGAAGGTATATCATACAATTGTATAACATCATTAGCTACGATAACAGTAAACAAGATGCAACATGTGAAGCAGTAATCTGTAGTCACAAAAATATGTATGTAATTAACCCTCATAGGACTGTAACCTTTATTCGGATTGATTTCCTGAGGTTATTTTATTTAAATACTTAATTCAATTTATAATTGTCTATAAGAAGTTTCAGACGTTTTACTTACTGTGGAAAAACAAGTACTACAATCTTAACAAGTCATCTTTTTCTTATCAATCTTTTTAAGTCACCATTTGAATCAATGTTAAAATCGGGGACTCCCCTTTAAAGACTTACGTCATAACGCCCCCTACAATCCGAAAAAAGGTTAAGGACCGTGCGGGGTACAAAATACATTTTATTACGTGTATTACATGTATAAATTTATTAAATGCAAATGTAGGCGAATTACAACATCGAAAACGAAACTTAATTCGTTACATCTCGAAATAATTGTACTAACATTTTCTGTACTCCCACACAAAAGAAATTTCTATGCTGCAAAGAAGTAAAGAAAATTCAGTCTTTCTTTGCGTGATACATAAAAATATAAATTATAGCCTGAAGAAAAAAATATATGGGTTACGCTGTACCCCGTATAGTCCTATGGTGGTTAACAAGTCGAAGTGCCTTCGCATGGTTCTTCGAAGCGTGAGCTATGATTACAACGTCAACAACTTTTATAACAGTTATCATGAACTTCAATGCAAAATTACATAATGAACGTTTAATCGACTATTGTGCGTACAACGTGATAAACGTGTGTTGCGTGTATCATGTCACTGTTGTCCATAAGTATCAGTTTTTTGTATTGAATCTTTAATAATTTATTGTATAAATTAATCATAATCTATTTCATGTTATGCTTCAGCATTTTGATGCATAGGCAGCTTTCCATGTAATGCAGACAAAAGTCTAGAGCAGTGCCCAAGAGTTTGCCCTTGTGGCAGTGGTCTTATCGCTTATGGCAACATTGTATGAGAATGTTGAAATAAAAAATGAAGTGCATAAATATCCTTTACTTGTTAATCGATAGACTGAAAGAATGCTCTAGACGAATGGAAGTTTGAAACATTTGGACACGAACAAGTTTTATGATTAATTCTTAATACTTATGGACATCAGTTTACAATCTTGTGCAACTTAGACTTCTCATAGTTAAGGGAGAGTGCGAGGGAAAAAATATCCTACTCTTTGCATTATTTTATGTGCAAAGATATTTCTGCGTTAGGCTCTCCCCAGGTTCTCTCTTTTGGGTTTTTACATTCTCCTTTAACCAAGAGAAGTCTATGTTATATTTCTTACATTCTGTGATAACTGCTTGATCTCATTCAGCTATATCAATAAAATTCGTGTTGTACATACCCTGTATATAATTAATTTCCACTTAATAATAAAGAAGAAATAATGTTTCGCTTGATTTTATGTTAGATTCACCCAATCTCCATACAAGAGTTAGTATATGTTAATGGCAAATGTACCAAGTAATCACTATGGAATTATATTAGTGATATGATTGTGTATTGATATGTTCTGGATTGTTAAAGTTTTTAAACTGAGATCATTTAGTTGTATGTAAGATTCTTTCAAAAAATAATGTTGTAACTTTTTGAGATATATCTAGGTGAGATCAAACAGTTATCACAAAGTGTATGTATTGGTATTACATGTATTATTCATACACCTTATTTCGACACAAAGATATCTTACAAAAAGTTTACAATTTTCATCGGATTACTTTTGATAGTTTGATTAATTTTGTTACAATGATTCAAGTAGAACGTTAAAGTTATTCCATGTACATATAGTAAATGAATTTATGAAAAACAAATACCATAATTAATACATTTATTAATCGATAATGTTTTGTTCAAAGTTCAGTACATGTAGCGCTCGAAAATATTTTTGCATAAAAATTTCATACAACTTTTCAAAACTTTAGCAATATCAAGTATTTATTAAACGCTTTAACGTGTATATGTATAAGGCTCAAATGTTTGAGAAATGGTTTATGATTGAACACATTTACAGAACACAATACTAATTGGAACATAGTTACAAACTTTACAAGTGATTTAAACTTTGATATTTTTTAAAGTCTTTAAACACAAAAAATATCAGTATCTGCATACTAATGTTATACACATGTATAAAATCAATGAAAAATTTCATAAGTCTTTGAAGATCGTTATCAGGATAATGTAGATACAATTATGTGATTAAAATCGTTTTTCCTTTTATGATTAATAATCATGTTCTCGTTTCGTGTACCTCATTTTTTAAATAATCGACAAACCACATTAAAATACGAAACAGAAAACACACGCAATTCAAGATTATATTACACTGAATTTTTACGAACAAAGCTTAAAAACCACTGCATAATTTGAACTACCTCAACTTTTCTACATACACTTGTTAAAAAATATCACGTTTAATTTTGCTTCCTTTACATACACAGAGAGTTGTAAGTGATATATTATCAACACTTTTAATGCCTTCGTTAATTACAAAGTTTCAACAAATTGTTCCATTGAAAGATAAGATTAAGAACAATCTTATTGAGCTGAATCATTTTCAACAACGTTAGCTTTGGCACTGGAGCAACGTCTCTCCATTATACTGGAATGCTCAAAATAAAACTAATGACTAACACCTTCTGAATTCATAATCTAATCTTAACAAAATTTAAAAAAAGAGCTCAACTCTTAATTCCGTTTTCTTTCTTTGCTATATATGATGTACATTCAGTTTAAAAAGTCTCCCCTTTCAACAGAGAAGGCAGCAAATATTTATCTTACTTTATTTAGAAAGCCTGACATCTAAGATGTTTCAGTTGTTATCAGAAAATAATCAGTATTTTACAGAAAAAAAATATAGGAAGTTATGAAGATAAAAAGAGCACCAACTAACTAAATATTAATAAATCTATGTACAGCATCTGCATTTACTACCTTCTCCGTTGAAATCATACAATGCTAAATTGTAACATAGTGTACGGAGACTATTTTGACTGAGTATAGGTCTGTTAGAACGATCTCAGCCATACCACAGATATAACCGAATGGAAGCAAACATTATTATCTAAGTATTTGGAATGTGCCACTAAATTGTCTAATCAATTACTAATACACAGAATCTTAACGCTATAGAATATGGTATCTTGCAGGTTCCTGAAACCCAATCGAAAGGATTTGCAGTTTCATCGAATAAAGTAATGGAATTTCAAGCACTGCTACGGTAAACCATATCCTATGAATATGGATCTATATCCGTTGCAACATTTTATCAATTCTATTGATATACAAAGTCTTGCACGATATCCATCGTGTCTTAAACAATGTAAGTAATTGAACATTAAATTTTGTTGCAAATTTGAACACTTTGACAGCCACTTTTTAAAAGCTACTTTTTCTTCTAACTAAACAAAGCCTACTAGGATTGTACTTGTTAAGGTTTCTTAATGTACACTATAAAATTACTAATTTCCAAATTACAATTGATACAATTGCTACTCTACGTGGAAACAGAGTGAAGGATTAGAAAGCTATATATCAAAGTCACAAGGTACGTGACAGTGGTTGTCAAAGTGTTACAGGCGATCATAATCGCAATCTAAAATAAAAATGTCAGAAAATACACGGACAATAGATATGTGGCCAAGCGTGGTCGTTAAAGATGTACATTACGTACTTTTGGTAGTCGCGTTTACCTTTTCTTTATACATATGTATCGTGCCTGTTTTGTACTTGAATCACCGCATCTTCACATGCAGCAAAAACGAGGTTATGACTCTTTGAGTTTCCCTTTCATAATCATTAGAAAATTTAGGAGGAACTTTAAAACGTTCTGTTACATACTACAATAACTTCTATGTTCGAACAAAATCATGTAACATTAAAGAAATATCTAGTTACATTAAAAAAAAGAAATGAGTACTTCAATTATAAGTAGATAATACTTAATTATGCAAGTATGGTGGTCTAAGTAGAAAGTAAAGAACTTTGGTGTGACGATGAATGAATGAAAGCTAATTAGAAAAGAGAAAAGTAATGAAACTCAAACTACATACATACATTCCTGCGTTGTGCTTAGTAACCATAATACCCTCAGTTGAAATTAAATAAATAAAATAAAATAAAATAAAATAAAATAAAATAAAATCTGTTTAGTAAAATAATCGTCGATAGAATCAACGAATCCATGTTCCATTGTACTTCAACCGCACAGTTTGTTCCTTCATTTGACACGGCATAAATTTAATCGTAGTTCTCTGATTCCTGTTGAACCAGCTTGAACCGACGAGGGCTCTTAACAAACATCAGTCCATGCCCTTCTAGGGAACGGGGACCCTTTCGTTGAAGATATCTAGTTATGTAACGAGAAACCAATTGCTGTGGTCTCATCTGCCATTCATCAAGGACCTCTTTTGGTGCCAGCACCTAAAAAAGTACAGCATTAAATAATCAATATTTAAGAAACATACAGTAACTTTTTTGCAATAAGGTGCAATTGAGGCTTCCCTTTATTTATCCATGCAAATAGGATTGAGGTTAAGCTCCACTAAGCTTTCCTAAGCACTTAACCCTAATCAAGAAGCCTATGCACTCAAGTGATCCTACTTCTGCTGACAAGAGAATTTTGTTTGCCTTGCAAATATCTAATGTGTAACAATCATTTGCAGATTACCTGATCTCCCTTGAGTCTATCCAGCAGTGTCACACAAACAACAGCAGACTTGATGCCTGCGTGATGAGTAAGAGCCGCAAAGGAGAGGCTCTCCATTTCTATATTCACTACTCCAGCCTCATGCAGCTTGTTTAAGTACTCCAACTTATCATTTTCACTAAACTCGCAGAATGCACCGTCCATCCGGCCTTGGCCCTCGTAGAAGTCATAGGTGCACATGGTTCTACCGATCACGGTGTCGTAAGGGTCGTCGCGATGCGCCAGGGCCTTCAAGTCGTGAGCTAGCTGTCGGTCCAGCTTTGCGGGCCTTCTTACTATTTTACCTAGCACGGGCTGCAAAAGAGGTGAAGTATGTCTTATTACTTTTTAGTAGAGTTTTAGTTATTGCTGTACAGTGATGGATATAGACCACATGAATTTTTTAGTGAGGACTTGAATTGATAGGACTTGGAGGTACCATATTTGACAAATAGGCTCTCCCCATGAATATATTGCATTGGAATGTGTTTTAGAAGGTTTGTGAGTTTAAGGGAACCACATATGAAGATTCTCTCTTAGGTGGACCTATGTCTAAGGGACTCATACTTCACAAAGCATTAATGAAGGTTTCTGAGTTTATAGAAACCCCATATGAAGATTTCCTCTTATGTGGACCTATACCCAGGAGTCTCACACTTTACAGAGTACATTTACACACAGAGACATTTAGTGAAACCCCACATTTAAAGGAATGTCATAAGCTCATACATGGAACCCCTTATAATTATATGGCTGTGGTATCAATCATGGCTCTGTCTACCTATCTGGCCACATACATCTCTGCTCAGTAAGTACAGTGCCCCCATTGATTAACTACAGAGATGTGGTGAAGATGTCCATATAATATGAGCTCCACAAATTTTTACCAGGTCTAAATAAGGCTTCAGCATGCCGTCCACTGCTTCTTCAGAGATGACAACAGTGCCTCCTTCGAGACCGATCCCTCCACACGTACCGATCCTGAAGAATATTGGATCCTTCACTTTAGCATGGTACATCAACTTGATGACTTCGTGCAGAAGAATTCCGACAGACGGTATGCCCATTCCATGCTAAAAAATGTAAAATAGTGTCATTAAAGTTGCTTCGTTTTTCAGGTGGTTTTCTTGGAAATACTTACGCTAATAGATAGAACAGGTCCAACTTTGTACATGGAGTAACGGTATGAATACTGACTAATGTCGAGAAGCGTCGTTCCAGCAGGAAGCTTGTGGCCTATTTCTTGCATTATGTAGTGGGCGAACTGTTCCATGCGTTTGGGTGTTCCTCCCATGCACACGAACTGTAAAGAGTTACAAGATGTTAAAATAATTTCCCTGGAAGGTGGTTGCATTTAAAAGAATTTGCTCTAAAAGAATTATAGTGTAATTGCATTAAGTAAAAATAAATCTGGAATCCGTTTGAAGCCGGTTCTGGAACGTGTAATATTACACAATCGGATCTGAAGCTTACTGCGACGTTAATTTTAAGGCAATCGTCTCTATTTTTTAGTGGAGCTGCAGGGATTATCATGTTCGATACAAAAGAAGAATGCATAATTCTCTAATTTTACATGTGGCTTGGAATCGTGAGATTCGGATGAAATGAACCACTCAATTGTTTGAATTGTTCTTCCCTTAAGTAGACGCAGCTGGAAAGCGCATGTACCGTCTAACAAACAAAATAATGGCTCGGTTTGCTGGTGTAGCCGAGAAATGCGCATCAAACATTCGGCTATTGTTCTATTTAGGTCATGAAATGCGGTGCTTTCTTTTTAATGGCAAAAGATACCGTCGGCGTTAAACGCGTCGTGAATTATTTACATCGCAGTTTCACCGATATAACGCGCAAATTAGTTGAGATTTATCTACAAATTTCAACAGACGCTTCACACTCTTAGGCTGCACGTGTCTAATGACTTTAACACTGCGTATAAAATTATTAGGTAATGTTATGTTTATGGATGACGTTAGTTTGATATGTAGATCCACATACTAGCTTGCATATTCGTACACTGTATGATAAATGTAAAATTTGAAATTGCAGAATTTGGAAATTTTGGATGCAGAAAATTTGGAGGAATTAGAAATTAGAAAATTATCATTAATCACAGATAGGCACGTGTGCGCCTCGTGGCGATAAATCAAGCTTCATAAGCCCCTCGGCGAACGACTGCGTTGACATATTACATCAAACATACAAAGTGCAAGGACGTATGATGTAACTATTCAGTAATTGATACCACATCTACAGAATGTACCGAACTTGTTACCAAGTTATAGATGCATTACACAGTGCCATTTCATCGATTATTCTGCGACTATTGTATTCGCTTTCGAGGTAGGCCTCAGACCACCTTGTGACTTGCGTAACTTACTTATCTGTTGTAAATAGCTTTTTAGGGTGTACTTGTACTTTAGAGATAGCTGAACAAGTGACCAGACCTTGGTCCAACGAGAAACACAGGGACAGGGATGATACTTTGTTAGGGTACACAAGGTACGTTCGTCCTTAGTGCATTTCTTGCCTGGGCAGTGTTTGACCACTTCCATAATGTATGTATCTATTGTAGATGGTTCTTTAGGGTCCACTTGTACTTTATAAACTGCTAGCCAAGTGACCAGAGTCCTACCCAACGAGAAAACCACGAGGGGCACCTTGCTAGGGTACGCAAGGCACCTTCCCTAGTGCATTTCTTGCCTGGGCAGTGTCTGACCACTTGTATAATGTATGTATCTATTGTAGATGCTTCTTTAGGGTCCACTTGTACTTTAGAAATAGCTAACTAAGTGACCAGACCCCAGCCCAATGGGAAACCTATGAGGGACACCTTGCCAGGGTACACAAGGCACCTTCCCTAGTGCATTTCTTGCCTGGGCAGTGTCTGACCACTTCCATAACGCATGTATCTATTGTAGATACTTCTTTAGGGTCTACTTATACTTTCTAAACAGCTAGCCAAGTGACCAAACTCCAGCTCAACCAGAAACCCATGAGGGACACCTTGCTAGGGTACACAAGCTACCTTCCCTAGTGCATTTCTTGCCTGGGCAGTGTCTGGTCACTTGCATAATGTATTGTAGATGGTCTACTGGTTCTTTAGGGTCTACTTGTCCTCCAGAAACAGCTAAACAAGTGCCCATAAGCCAATCCAACGAGAAATCCATAGGTATCTTGTTAAATAAGCTGGTCTATCAGGTCCCTGAATTACCAGCGAAGTTTGAGCCCTCGTCTCACTTATTTGCTTACAGGTAAATGCATGTTAAGAGCACTACTGATCTTACACAATAGTTATCTCAAGAAGTACTAAAAGAAATAAGCAGAAGTTTATTTACCTTGACATCTCCGAACATCTCCACAAGATCGTGTGATCCGCTGCCAAGAGCGAGATGGTACAGGATGTCCTGATCCATGAGCTCGATATTTGGATTTCGTAGTCGTACGGAGCCATCTGAGTACCTGAAGTAAAAACCCAATAAATTGAAGTCTCTAAGTAAAACACTATTTCCAAATTTCCTTCATTCTATTTTATAAACGAAAGTGTATTTTTATCGCTTACAAAACGAGCCTCTATATCGTTGCTTATTGATCCCTTTAGTTAACTGTTTACGATTATAGTTTTATTTATAGTCGCATCGTGTGATTCTTGAAGAATCATATCACGTAATTGGTTCAGTGGAGCGTGAAATTTTACATCGTTAGTTTTTTTATTAATAACTTGATGAGGCATCGGTCGAACCGAAGTTTCGAAGATGACGAAGCTGTTCGAAATATAGGGAACATCTGCTTATAGATCTTCAATGTAATAGTGAAGAGATATTTTAACTTTAGTCGTAAGATAAATGCATTGATATTCATTGTGAGATGACAAATTTTACTAGTGTTAGTAGGACACAGGTGTTAGAGAGGATAGAGCTGGAATGGAAACTGATGGGAACTGAGGGGAATTGATGGGAACTGATGGGTACTGATGGGAACTGATGGGTACTGATGGGAACTAATGGGTACTGATGGGTACTGATGGGAATTTGAGGACTGGAGGATTAGGGAATTAGGGATGTGGAGATTTGGGGACTTAGGAGACTAGAGAATTTAGGTATTGGAATACAGGAAATTCGGGAAAGTAGGGATTGGGGATTTAGGAAGTGGGATGTAGGGATTTGGGGATTTAGGAAGTAGGATATAGGAATTTAGGAAATTAGGGATATGGGGATTTAGAAATTTGAGGAATTAGGGATTTTGAGAGTTTAGAAAGTGGGAAATTAGGGATTTAGGGAATTAGGGAATCATGGAATTAGGAATTCGGGGAATTAGGGAATCGTGGAATTAGAGATTCGGGAAATTAGAGATTCGTGGAATTAGGGAATCATGGAATTAGGGACTCGTGGAATTAGAGAATCGTGGAATTAGGGAATCGTGGAATTAGGGATATGGGGATTTAGGAAGTAGGAAATTAGAGATTCGGGAATTTAGAAAATGGGATATAGAAATTCTGGAAATTAGAAGTTTGGAAAATCAGGAATATGAATACAGGAATTTATGGAATTAGAGACTTAGGGATTTAGGAAATGGGATTTTGGATTTTAGAAAATTAGAAATTTGGAAATATAGGAAACTGATATTATAAGAAAAGAGGTACTTACCTGTTAATTCAGGATGCAATTAAGGATTAGAATTGGGATGGATCGCAATTAGGAAATTTAAGAAATAGGAAAAGTAAAATTTGTACCTAACTGTACCAAATGCATTTTCATATCTTCAATCTTGCAACAGCGCTTCGTAAATGTTCACACCACCCCGGTCCAATACCCCCAACTCATCCACTTCATTAGCGTTCACGCGTCCGGTTCTCACCACAAAAGGCACGCGCATTCTGCAGTCATTAATGGCATCTCAGAAAAAAAACCGTAACATTACATAATACCAAAGATCCGACTTTATTAAGCAAATCAAAACGCATCGATTATCCATAACCGTAATTACGCAATCTCGAAACCAATATGCGCTGTGATTAGATAAAGCTCATATGCATACGTAAATATACACAACGTCACATCACAACATTGTGTGATCAACAATCAACAATCCTGACATTATTAACTAAAAATAAATTATACATTCCATAAACTAAAATTACAAAAAGTGATACATGAATGAACTAACATATGTACATTTAAATTACATTCAGAGGGTTGACCTAACCTTATTTTTTAAAAATATTTTTTTACATGTTTTAACTTTGGTGTTTTTTGTTCAGTAATTTACTGTAAGTACTTGTGTGTCTGTCACTTTGAAAAATGAACTCTAACCTAACCTAACCTAACCTTACTTTTTAAAAATATTTTTTTTATGTATTAACTTTGGTGTTTTTTGTTGAGTAATTTTCTGAAAGTACTTGTGTATCTGTCACTTTGAAAAATGAACTCTAACCTAACCTAACCTAACCTTACTTTTTAAAAATATTTTTTTACATATTAGCTTTCGTGTTTTTTGTTGAGTAATTTACTGTAAGTACTTGTGTGTCTGTCACTTTGAAAAATGAACTCTAACCTAACCTAACCAAACCTTGGGTCTGATATATTTATGTATCAGAAATTCCAACGACCTCGTGTCTCCTGCAGAAAAAGCAAGGACAGCAAGACTTTTGCTAATCAAATCGAAAAAGCATTTCCTCATACACTTTTTACAAACATTCCTTGTGTAATTACACAGCTTGGTACGTACAGTTTTGTCTTTCGATATTTTTACTTCTTATCAAGTTTTGAGAGTGAAATTACGAGACCATGACGTTCAAAAAAGTGCGAGGAAATGTTAGGAATGCATCGGTGAATCCGTCCTTGTTTCTTTCACAATGTAAGAGGATAGTTTCCCGTTTTCGCTGCACGAGGCGCCCAAAGTCAGACCCTTAGCTTACCGAACATCATTAAACTTCATGAAATAAATGTCCGTACCTAACATTAGCGTCGTATTCAATTTTCTCGTCCTCGTATTCACCGATTTCGGCAGGCGGCTTCAGTTGACACACGTGGTTCTCTTCGTCGAAGATCCTCGGTTCGCACGTACAAGTCGGCATATTTGATCGATCGGTATTCACGACACAAAAGACGCGGCGTAAGTACGGGCAAGAAGAATGTTAAACAACGACCGATGGTCGAAGAAAGGAACGGGTCTCGCGAACTGGTCGAGTGATCAGCTTCTCGATTCAATGGAATTTCGCCAACGAATATATCTGCTAGCAGTGGTGACCAGACTCGGTCTCTGAATAGGATTCCCGATGCTTCGAGGAACCTTTATACGCTCCCCCTTGATCCCGCTGACGTTTGCATCGCGTTCCCACCACACACTGATTGCCTGCTAAACGATGCCAACACAAATTCGCTCGCGCCATTCGCGTGTGTTATACATAACCGGTTGCGGTTACTGGGTGCTGGCAAGTGTGTGTTCGAAAGGAACGCGGGTACGATCATTGTGGTTGTACGGCGAGCATGGATGTACCTAGGATCTTTATCTCCGGGGTTTGGACAGATAGCTGCAGGTTGGATTAACTCGCGTTACGTCGTCTTCTGCAAATATGGAGGTGGAGGAACCACTTAACATTTATGGATTTTTGGACGTTTATGATAGGATCGGCGTTTGATGTAGGAATTTTCCGATGTGGGAATTTGGAGAGATAGGAGTGGAGGAAGGCAGCGAGTTAGGGATATAGAGGTTTAGGGGTATAGAGGTTTAGGGACGCAATAGGTTAGGTACATAGGAGTGGAGGGACGTTGGCAGTTAAGGATATAGAGGTTTAGGGACGCAGTGGTTTAGGAACGTAGGAGTGGAGGGACGTTGGCAGTTAGGGATATAGAGGCTTAGGGACGCAGTAGTTTAGGAACGTAGGAGAGTAGGGACGTAGGGGTCTGAAGATGTGAGAGACTAGAGACGTAAGGATCTGGAGACGTAGGGATATAAGGACGTAGGAGACTAGGGACGTAAGGATCTGGAAACGTGGGAAACTAGAAGTGTAGGGATCTGGGGACGTAGGGATCTGGGAATGTGGGAGACTAAGGACGTAGGGATCTGGAGACGTGGGGATCTGGGGACGTGGCAGACTAGGGACGTAGGGATCTGGGGACGTGGGAGACTAGGGACGTAGGGATCTGGGGACGTGGGTAACTAGGGACGTGGATAATTAGAGGCGTGGATAACTAAGAACGTGGATAACTAAGAACGTGGATAACTAGGGACGTGGGTAACTAAGGACGTGGGAGACTAGGAACGTATGGATCTGGGGACGTGGGAAACTAGGAACGTGGTGGACTAGGGACGTAGGGGTCCAGGAACGAGGAGACTAAGGACCTAGGAATCTATGAACGTGAGAGACCATAGACTTAGGGTTCTAGGAACGCAGAAGGCCTCTAAGGACGTAGGTATTCAAGGACATAGGACCTAAGGAACATAAAGGTCTAGGAACGTATAATAGGTCCAGGGACGTAAGTGTTAATGGACATAACACTATAGATACAGATGGGCCTACTAATGTAAGGATATGAAAATAAAAAAATATAGGAATATACTATTATTTGGCAAGGATGCCTAAAGATCTACTAATACACGTCTCTAAGGAAATGAAGATGTAGTAGCATAAAGGACAAACTTGAAGACAATATTACATACAAAGTAGCACATTTAATTATTATAAAATATTCTACAGCGTACATCTTGAGGTCTAACAACGTAATATTACACATTCCACACACGCAAAGATGAAATTGAAATTGTAAAATCGTTTTACGATAAAAATACACAGGCTAGAGCTATATATAGCTTTAAGAAATAACGTTGCTAAAATACTATATATATAAGTGCACTTTAGGATTACTTTAGGATTGAACTTGTTAAGAATCATCGACATCGTTGGAATACTCATGCAATTAAAATTTGATGGAATTAGCAATGTATTCAGAACTTGTTCCATTTATTTCATTACGAAATGTAGGTTGATATAATCAATAAAACGCTTGCTATCGTGGTTGCTTGGAATGATATACCAAAACTTGATGTTTGATAGTGGAGGAGTTTAAAGAGTTGATTAAGAAATAATATGAATGATAAATATTTAAGGGAACATTCTAGATACTACTGATATGTGTTATCGAGTTGTATTTATTTGAGAAGACATTTATCATTCGATTCGGTGTCAGTAACCCATATCCAAGTTTGCGAATAAATTTTTAGCGGAGGATGGAAAACAATCGATGGTCAGACTCAAATATTTAATGTTAGTCGACGGGAAGCAAACAGTAACCTACTTTCATATTTTTTAAGAGATAAGGTTCTCAAATTGAGAAATCTTGAATTTGGAAATTTATGGAATTTGATGTAAATTTAAAATTTAGGGAATTTGGTGATCTCAAAATTTCTGAGATCTGATCTCAAAATTCACGGAACTTCCAAATACAAAACTTAAAAAAACAATTCATAAATTTAGAAATTTAGAAATTTGGGAATCTGAATAATTAAAAATCTAAAAATTAAAAAAAATAGGAAGTGAATATCTGCTAATTTATTCATTTTGCATAAAATATGAAAATAAGTTATCAGAAAATGATACTGCATGGAAAGGGATATCTGACCAGTCGGATATCGATAACGCTGTTGACAATATTGCCAACCGATAACTTATCAACGGAACAGAGCAAATGACCGTCAATTCAATGATATAATATTTCCATCGCAAAATATTCTTTATTGATATTTACCGTCATATCTGATATAACTGACCTCATATGATTTTAGAATTATCTTAATCCACGCATACACCCTCACAAATTCAAATACACCGTTCACTTTTACAAACATAAATTTATTTAATCCTTCAAAAACATTTTCAACAATCGAACAATGCTTCATTCTTGAACACAAGCCGAACACAGTCACATTTAATAATAGAATATTGGGAAACATTTCTATTCAATGATTGATTTGTCTTTGTACAATGGAAGTCTAGATTGATCGACTGATCAATCAAAAACATTGATTAAGCACTCTGCGACACGAAAGATGAATAAGGCTATTATGATTGTGCATCAGATCGGTGATATAGTGCAAGCAGAACGTGTGATGGTGGAACGGTATGGTCTGACGAGGAGGATAGATGGTGGCAGGATAGCTGTATCATGGGACAGGTAGGTTGTCATTTAACAAGGTTGCATGGTGGGTTGTAGGTAGCATTGCAAGGTTTGTATCATTATGGGGTAGGTATGGTCTGATGTGGCAGAAGGGCTGCGTCATCAAGGGGCAGGTACGGTATGGTCTGACGAGGAGGATAGATGGTGGCAGGATAGCTGTATCATGGGACAGGTAGGTTGTTTAACAAGGTAGCATTGCAAGGTTTGTATCATTATGGGGTAGGTATGGTCTGATGTGGCAGAAGGGCTGTGTCATCATGGGACGAGTACGGTATGGTCTAATGACGAGGCTGTAGAAGGCTGTATCATCATGGGACAATAACGGTATGGTCTGACGATGTGGCAGTAGGAGGGTTGCAACATCATGGGACAGTAACGGTATGGTCTAATGACGGGACTGTAGAAGGGCTGTATCATCATGAGACAATAACGGTATGGTCTGACGACGTGGCAGTAGGACATCGTGATGGAATGGATACGGTATGGTCTGACGATGTGGCAGTAGAAGGGCTGCATCATGTGGCAGTAGCATAGGTGCATCATTACATGGGACAAGTTCGGTATGGTCTGACGATGTGGCAGTAGGAGGACTGTATCATAATGGGACAAGTACAGTATGGTCTAATAATGTGGCAGCAAGTGGACATCATCATGGAATGGATACGGTATGGTCTGACGACGTGGCAGTAGTATAGGTGCATCATTGCATGGGATAAGTTCGGTATGGTTTAATGATGTGGCAGTAGGTGGACATCATCATGGAACAGGTACGGTATGGTCTAACGACGTGGCAGTAGGTGGACATCATCATGGAATGGATACGGTATGGTCTGACGACGTGGCAGTAGTATAGCTACATCATCATGGGACAAGTGCGGTATGGTCTGACGACGTGGCAGTAGGAAGTAATCATCATGGGACAGGTACGGTATGGTCTTACAATGTAACAGTAGCACAGCTGCATCATCAAGGGACAAGTATAGTATGGTCTGATGATGCGGCCATACAAGGACAATATCACAAGACAATAACGGTATGGTCTAACAGCAGGACATCATATTAGGACCCAGATCGGTATGGTCAGTCACCATAGCACTACAACAGCTATACATGGACCCAGAACGATATAGTCTTACAACGTAGCAACAGAACAGCAATATCGTTAAAGGAAAAGAACGCCACAGTCTAACGACCCAGCACTAAAGTGGCCATATCATAATGGAACAGGTATGGTCTGACGATGTGGCGGTACAGTATGGTCTTCTGGCAATATGGTACAATGGGTGTATGATAATCGTAGAGAGACAGTATTGTCTGATTATGTGGTACAATGTCTATACATGTGTCTGTACTACAATGTCTATACATGTGTGTATACTACAATGTCTATGATCATACAATAATGGTGTGGTATGATGAGACAATATATGATGATCATACAGTAACAGTATAATAATAACTACGGCAGGGACAATGCATTGTAGCTCTGAACTTATACACCTAGCATTTGCATGTGTGGTGTGACGTCAAAGTGTCATTTACTTTTTCCTCGAAACGAGCGCGAGTCACATTAATATAATAACGGTTCACATGTAGCTGCCGTGTTACACGACAGACTTTTGGCAACCTAATCATTTCATTTTACACATTTTACAGTAATAACATTGTATTAATTTTTGCAAATTTTTATATTTTCATTGGCTGGACAAAATTTTGTGTTCCCATTTTTTTTTTTTAATTAAATTTTCATTGTTGTATTTGTTAGCTTTTGCTGATTAAAATAAGACCAAACACGATATACTTCGGTTCATATTTACCTATTTTATAGATGAAATTAAATATTAGAACTACTGACCGCTGTCGATGGTTCTAAAATAAAAAGATGAAATATCTCACTACGCCGATCACATGTTAAGTGAGCAACAGCCTTAAAGTGACCTGCGTATAATCACACAGCTTCCGCGACCGTCTGTCAGTTGACGTTTGGCTGCCAAACCGAACGGATGCAGCGATACTAATTCCTATATTTATGCCAAAGGCAAATCAAAGCCAAAAATTAATAAACCAGATAGAACTCTGGTTCATATTAAATAGAACACTGTAGTTCTGAACTGCAGCGCTTTATGCACGACGCTGACCTTTTTGTTAAGTAGATTCATTCGATATTCTACTTTAGGACTAGAGACTTTTGTGCATTAACATATTGATTTCTTCCTTTATACGTGTACTTGCATCACGGCTATAAATATGCGGGATGAGTCACCGGAGTCTGTAATCTGACGGTGTCTTCCGAAATTATCGATTTTAGGAACTAATTTTTTTGGATGGTAATTATTTTGAGATACATTTTTACGAGATTAGGAATTTTTAATCTTGGGGATTTAGAGGGTTCATAATTTTTTAAGGTACAGATTTGTGAAGTTCTTTTGCAAATTTGCAATCTTTCTGTTTGTAAAATTATAAAAGTATAAAAACATAATTGTAAAGTTATGAAATTATAAAATTGTAACATTGTAACATTGTAAAATTATAATATTATAAAATTATAACATTATAAAATTATAATATTATAAAATTATAAAATTGTAACATTGTAAAATTATAATATTATAAAATTATAAAATTGTAACATTATAAAATTATAAAATTATAATATTATAAAATTGTAAAATTGGTAAACTTACAACCATTCAACTCAACAAAAAATTTTGAAAATTTAAAATATTAAAACTTCTAAATTTTTTAATTTTCAAATTCAAATTTAAATCATACTTGCAAACTTTCAACCGTTCTATAAAATAATCTCTCACTATATTGCCGGACTGTGAAGCTGTCCGATGACCTTCACCCACGGCAAAATAACGAAAGCCTTCATCAACGAGGCTCGCAACACACGCCACTTCCTTTAATTAAGAGTAGGTATAGAAAAACAAGTGTTTCCTTATTCTCCTTATTTATCCATGTTATTGAGCTTTTATGGATGGTTCTAGGTTAAGTTCTCTTTAGCTTCCTGTGTTCTGAAGACAAAAGACAAGTGGCCCCTCCCCTTCGCCCTTAATCAAGAAAGCCCTACGTGGTATCTGATATCTCTTTGAAATAAGATCATTCGCAATAATCCTAAATTGCCATGTGGTCCAAGAAAATACACGTTTCAATGTTTTGACCAGTGTAATTTGCATAAACTATTATTTATGTCAATAATTTAATAACGTCATAAATTTTATTTGAAAAAAAAAATGATGGGAGTATTCGGTTGATTCGAATACGAGAAAATTTACGAAGGTAGAAACGAGAGCACACGCGTGTTATATCACATCGATCCATTGCGTTGCTAACGAATAATAGCCGAGGAAACGCGCAGTCAAACTCACGTGTTTTGCTTGCGCTTTCAATAAAATTTCAACACACTGATTCCATCGCATTAAATTAATCTCGAGATCTCTCAAATTTATCTTAACTCCCCACCTCTATTTTCTTTATCGATATCGTTCAATATTTCCTTGTATTCTGACAAAATGTTATAAAATAACAAACATTATCCGAGTTTATTTAAAAAATACCAAATATCCGAACACGTCATTCGCGAGAGTACATCGTAAAAGTCTCGCGATGACATCGCGAACAAAAGCCGTTTTCGAATGCGTCGTATTCACGAAATCAATGTTTCGGGTTACAAGTCGAATTCCTTTTACGTGCTCGTGGCTTCCGACCTCGAGCAACGGTAAATTTTTTAAACGGAAACATGACCGAGTCATAAGCGATTTATCGTAAAAAAACTCGATGTCATCGCGTGAAACGCGTCGTAGCCAAACCCTGTTTTCCACGAGCGCGATGTCACGGAGAAAAAGCGGCGCAGGGTTGAAATTTAAACGCAGAAAAAATAATTGAAAGCGACAGAAACACTCACTCGTCGATTTCCTCGTCCTCCAGAAGGAGACTCATCTTCTTTTCACTTGTGCGACTCTCTTTTACGATCACAGCACGATACGAGCCGTTTCCTTTATTCTCTTTGACGAAGGGGTGTAGTCCTTACGATGATCCTCCGCAGGACTACCGTCGCAAAAATGATATCGGTGGTGCACATTAAGGGCGCGCGCGCGCTTTCTCAACGTTCTAGACATCTGCCCCTCAGTAGCGACACTCTCGCCTTAATTCGCTGCGATTCCGTTTGGAAATGCACCGCTAGGCTCCCTTCCCATTGGCCTGCATTCTGACACTCACGAAATGTAGGTTAGAATTCTCGCGCCACTGATTTCTATCGTGCGATCGTACCGACATCGATGAAACACTTTTCAGTGACTTCGTTTGTGCAAAATATGAGAAACAATACTCCATCATAAAGCGAATTTCTTAATAAAACGAAAGTGTTTAAGAAACGCTACTGTCACACACTTTGCAAGTTGAATTTACGAACGCTTTTCCAAATGGTATAACCAGCATCATCTAGTGACTAAAACTCCTACTAACAAAGTAGAAAATTGCATTTTGCATTAAAATTATGGATTTTCACAAATTGAATGCATGTAGAAGTTAATTAAGCCAGTAAAATCAATATTAATTGCATTTTTATAAAAATGAACCGTGGCGCCATCTCTCCAGCAAACGGGGTGAACTACACGGTTTTGAAACTCTAGTTTCATTAGTTCTCACTTCTTACCACTGGATGGCCCTAGCAGCACCATTTTCGAATTTCAAATATTTAAATTTTGAATATGGTAAAACAGAACTTCCAAACTACTTTCCATTGTTTTAATGTCTACAGTATTTTAAGTAAGAACGTTTGAATCTTAATTATAAAAGAATATTAACACACATAAATTTAATATATAAATAAATAAATTAGTATACTGAAGATTACTTTTCTGAATAATGAAGTATGAACTAACAGTAAATTGTTTGTAACAATACATTTATTTCATTACTTAGTAATCTAATGTATTAAACAATAAACTAATACAAAGATTTCTATTCGTTCAGGTGAAAATTTTTAAGACTCGTCAGACTTTTCATAGCATCAAACAATAAAATATACATACATCCTCATAACAATTATACATTAGCAAAAACTACACATTATCTACAGTAAATAAACAAAACAGTACAACTTTAAATGTTTCTATGTTATTTTTATAATTTTAGCTGGCCTAATATTTTTTCATGATGATTCTTAATTTATTTTAAATTTGACCAATATTAAATTGAACTACTTCTTAAACGATCTGAAAGATTAAAAATAATTTGCTTTAATCATTCCATACTAGAAGTCATTGTGGTGGTAGGTGAGCTGAATCGAATAGCATCTAGCTCTTCTTTTGGCAGATTTTCTGAGAGCCAAGCATCAAATACAGGAAGATTCTTTTCAGCCCACTCTTTTTGTCCCATTCTGAAAGCTTTTTGAACCACCCGATTTGCAGGATTAAAATCTTCAGGATAATTCTCATACAATTTTTGGACCATGTCCAAGCCTTTCTGAGTGCTGAATGAAGAAACAACCAATTCTGTGATGCGGTGCCACAGTTGAGTATCATATGAGAATTTCTGTTTGACAGTCTCCCAATTGTCTGCCAAAAAGTTGAACAATGTTGTGTAACCTGCTGCTCCACCGCTGAGCGTCATAAAGATTAACTGAATATCTGAGAATAACTGAAATTCTGAGCCCGTGAAGTTTCCATGCTGCTCCAAAATTGTTGCATTCAATAATCTGTAATATTATCATTAAATCTTAGTACATTAAATTAAGTAAAAAAATTCCCACTTGACAAGTTGTGTTACCTTTCAATTTTATATGCATCTTTTGGACAGCCAGCTAAGGATTTCAAAAGATATGTACGTTCATTTTGTTTTCTCTCAGGACTAGCTCTAGGGAAATTGATGACACGCTGAAGTCCAAATTCCCATTCTTCTTCTGTGCCCCACTTAAACACTGGACAAAGGAATTCATTGGCTACCCTACAAAATTGAAGAAGACAACTGTTTGATGATGTATTTAATGAAATAAAAATAGGAAATGCACTGATACTAACGGATTTCCTTTGTCTGGATCTTCATCCATTATCCACTTTCTATACTGTTCTCTTGCTTCAGCAACACAAGGTTCATACCCAGCACGACAAAGGAAGTTCTTTGCCATTCCTCTCATATGAGTCTTCCAGGATGGTTCATTTGGTTCTTCAGTTTCCTTCAGTTCCTCATATAGAGATTTCAACAAGGTACGTATATATGCCTGAAATAACCAGGTTTACTAGAATTCATAAGTGCTCAAAGAAGAATATTCAAGTAATTAAAAGTTATTTAATTTACCTCAAATTTGGGATACACATCAGACCCCTCTATACGTCTACCTACATGATCAATCATCATAAAAACTGGCTCCCAAACCACATGACTTCTCTCTTCATTTAAGAACAAAGTCATATTTAATGCAATACTAAAGCACAGCTCTCCAGAATAAGCTAAGTTCCAAGAGTCATGAAGCAGCTTTGCTCTAGTCAAAACAGGAATCTTTTCACGATCTGGACCCTGCAGGTACTGTGACAGCATCTTCCAATTACAAGAATCATAGTTCACCGGAAACATTCCTGTAGGATTAATACTTTTGCTATTTTATACTGAAGTCTCTAATCATAGAAGAACAATAACTGAAACTTGCAAAACATTATACCTATCTCTTCCGGATTGACAATAATGAAATGATTGTCATCAGTGATGTCTGGAATCTTGAGATCCTCTGGTTTGTTTTTTTTTGTCAGCCACAGAGGACGTTGATTCTGGAAGTCTAATTTCTCTTGCGATATCATCACTATTGGTATGTCCCATTGGTAAGAAGCTTTAGGAGTAGATTCTCTAGGAGCTTCTCTCAGGTAAACTTTCTGTAATATATATTCTTTGATAATGAAACAGATATTGATTTTATGTTAATAGCATTTATTTATTTGACAAGGTATTAACATGAGAAGAGGGTAGACAGGCATGAACAGAGAAATGATTGACTCTCAGAATATCTTGGTCATAATTTTAATCAAGGAAATCAGTGGCATTTATATTGCTGATGCAGGGAATTCCCCTTGACACTTCTTAATGCTCTGATGGCGCCCTCTACACTACATGTAAACAAAATGTCATAACATGACTTTCATAAGTCCTTCATGCTTTCATCCACAAAAACACTATTAACGTCAGTTTATCTTGGAACTGTCTATTTATAAGCTCGACAATGCCCACCAAGATACCGTTTTTTATCAGTAATGGTAGTCGAATTATTTAAGTGGCCTCTATTGAGTGCTTCTATTTATATGTTAGGTGATAACACCTATGTGTCTTTGAAAACTGACATGTAACTTCAGGGTCTAAGGTGCTCGTTAAAGTAATCACCAAACGATTACGGTGATGTGTAAATGCTTTTCACAATAGAGGTTATCAGCTCTAGAATTTTCATTTTATTCCTACTCTTTTATATATGTAATTTCGTTAGAGATCAGATAGCATTTTTTTTTCTTTCAAGGGTAAAAACATTTTCATTGTACTATCGTTAGGATCAATTATCCATCCGGTTTAATCCTTATTTCCTTATACAGGGTGAGACAATAAAAGCTGCTATATGATGTAACTAGTGGCTACTGCATTATGGTAGTTTTTTTAAGGACAATGATGGAGGTTTCTACATTTTTAAATTTGTACACTGTAAAATTTTCAATTTTCTAAATTAAATTCTAGATTCGTTCACAAATTTCCTGATTACGTTACTTTTGGACACACTGTATATTCTTTCACACGTTAGCATTCACAAAGGGGATTTTCTTTACTCAAAGCGTAAATACGCTTAGACTGCCATTTCCTTTGGCATTATCCGTGCGAAAATCGTGTTATCCGACCCTGAGCCAAGCAGTGCCTTTGTTCAGTGAGATTAACAATGCAGGTACACTCGGATGCAACGTTAGAGGAAACCTAGATCCACAAATATCCAGATTCTGATCCCCAAATTTTTTGGACATTTAATTCAAAATCTAAATCCACAAATTAGCTTCCTAATTTAGAGATCAATTTCTTAGCTCCCAAAATTCTCACCCAATTATTTTGTAAAATTATAAAATTGTAAAAGTCAAATGTGAAATCTTTAGTTGTTATTTTTTTTAGGAAGATCTTACCTGGCTAAGCGTGATGGTTTTCGTTTCATAATCACGTATGACGGTGACCAACGGCACCCTGTCACGATTGGTCCACAAACCAGCGATTCTGTTGATCGTTAAACCTTCCGGTAAAATATCAGTTCCGTTCACAGCATCGTTTAATCGGCTGTAGATATCGTCCGCGAAGAAGGTTCGTAGATTTCTAAGAAATTATACTGTAAACTTATCGCTATGCAAATATAAATTGTATTTTAAAGAATAAGGTGATATGACGTTAAAATGAAAGATGAAGATGGTTATCATTACAGTAATTACCCCTCCGACTCCTGACGGACGAAGTTCCGGACCCCAGTTTGGAAGAGGTCCTTGCCAAGGGTGTAGTTGAACATTCGAAACACGAGTTCAGCTGCGAAAGTATATTGGAAGCAATAAATAGTGAAATTAGTTTAAAGTAATTAATAATGTGATATTTAGTAATTAGGACATACTTTTGGATGACGTGGCTTCGTCCCTCATTCCTCCAACTCTTGAGAAAGGCTCGTATTTCCCGAATTCGTAGTAGAGGGAGTACAGCATCGTCATTGGCCATTTTCCTTCCATTTCGTCTGGGTTGATCTGTAATAAATTGTATGAGTGGTTTGCTGCGACTAACAAAAGTGTTATATGTGTTTTAACACTAAAACTACCAAACCGTAATGACCGTTTTATAAGATTCTTATTATAAATAACACAATTTGTTGAATTAATTCTTCTGATATTGATCTTCATGAAGATGATGAATTAATGTGTGTACTAATTTATGTCATTTGTTTATTTATTTTTTAACTTCATTTTTCATCTCAAATTAAGTACCCATTATACGTCGGTAAGTCCACATGTGATGTGGTCATATGTTGTCACATGTCGAATGCAAGATATTAAGCAAATGGGTTGAGAATATAAACTGAATATGAAGTTCTAGATTTATAAATTTCGAGATTGTCAAGTTGGTAGATTCCTAACTTGCTACATATTCAAATTCTTAAATGTGTGAATACATAGATCTCTAAGTTCATAGGAGTCTATGATTCCTAAATAGCTGGGAACCCTCACATTCCCTAATCTTCACATATCTTAATTTCCACATATCCTAGTCCTCACATCCCCAAATTCTCACATCCCCGAATTCCCACATCCCCAAATTATCACATTTCCGAATTCTCACGTTTCCAAATTCTCACATCCCCAAATTCTCACGCAGCCAAATCATCACGTCCTCAAATTCTCATATCTCCGAATTCTCACGCACCCAAATCCTCACGCTCTCAAATTCTCAAGCTCTCAAATCCTCACGCCCCCAAATTCTCACGCACCCAAATCCTCACGCTCTCAATTCCTCAAGTTTCCAAATTCTCACGCCCCCAAATTCTCACGCACCCAAATCCTCACGCTCTCAAATTCTCAAGCTCTCAAATCCTCACGCCCCCAAATTCTCACGTCCCCAAATCCTCACGTCCCCAAATCCTTACGCTCTCAAATTCTCACGCCCTCATATCCTCACGCTCCCAAATCCTCACGTCCCCAAATCCTTACGCTCTCAAATTCTCACGCCCTCAAATCCTCACGCCCCCAAATTCTCACGCTCCCAAATCCTCACATCCCCAAATTCTCACGCTCCCAAATCCTCACGTTTCCGAATCCCTCGATCCTCGAATCCTTCTATCCCTCTGTCACTCTATCTCCGAATTCCTCGATCCCTTGATCCATCAATCCCTCTATCCCTCTATCCCCGAGTCCCTCGATCCCTCGATCCCTTGATCCATCAATTCCTCCATCCCTCTATCCCTCTATCCTTCTATCCCTCTATCCTTCTATCCCTCTATCCTTCTATCCCTCTATCCTTCTATCCCTCTATCCTTCTATCCCTCTAGCCTTCTATCCCTCTATCCTTCTATCCCTCTATCCCTCTATCCCCAAATATCTAGATCCCCAAATCCTCAAATTCCCGAATCTCTCAATCCCTCTATCCATAAGCTCTGTATACGTACATCAACAGTCGTCATCGAAGCCAGAAACGAGTTGAGCGCCTTGCTGACCGGCGCATCGATCCACCGGAAGGGCGTGATGTACTGTCCTATCCACTGATAAATCAGCTCGTACGCCACGTTCCAAATGGTCCCACTAGTCAAGTCGCACGACCTGCACACAACTTACCTTTGAATCATCGTCACTTTCTCCCAAGTATACGAGCGTCGCTCTTTACAGAAGGTACATACGCGAAGAACATCAAGCCCCAGTTGTCGGCTGGCTTGTCGCTGCTGGTCCAATGAGTGGCGACCAAGTCCAGTTTTGGAAGAGCGATAGAGCTGTTGAAGTATTCTTGTAAGTAGTTCATGATCTTGACGACGCGGTCCGGGACGTCTTTTAGGGTGTCCAGGTAGGGTTTTGGAGCCCAGACTTTGATTTGGAGCCTTCGACCGTCCATTTCGTCCACTTCGAGCGTTGGGGAGATGCTTTCGAAGTTGGAGACTAGGAGGGCGAGTTGGTAGGTGGAGATCTTTGGGGTGGTTTCGAAGTGATCCCATTCCATGTTCTTGTGCTCTTCGCTAAGTGGGGAGAAAGTGTTTAGACTTATTTGGTAGTGAATTTGCAGATCAGATTAGCCTAAATGTTTGGATTTAGATCGTCTAGTCTAGGTAGTTCAATCTTAAAACTCCTTAAGACTCCTATCACCTTAAGTCGCTTAGTCCCTAACTTCCTGGGAACCTGAATCCCCAGATATCAAACTCATAGACTCTCTCAACCTCTAAGTCTCCTCTGGTCCCCAAGAGCCTACGACCCCAAGTCTCCAACTCACACCTTCAAAATTCCTTTCTCCTCAAATTCTGAATCCATGAGTCTTAATTCAATTCAGAATCTATAATCAATTGCTTACGATTGTGTCGTCCTCTCGAGAGGCATGTTCGACAGAGCCTTCATGTCCTTCGGTCGCAACACGCTGAGTTTGAAGGTGGCCTTGTAAGGGGGCTCGTCCATGCAAGGAAAGACCCTCTGCGCATGATCCAGACGGAAGTTGGTACCAACGTAAGGGCTGAGGAAGAAACGATTGGTATAATATGTGGTTTCTTGGCTACGTATGATTCATAATGAAAGAGAATTACTATTCGTTTCCATTTTCATCGGTATAGACGTTCTTGAAGAGGCCAGTGTTCGTTCCAATGCTGAGATTTCCAGTGAAAGTTAGGTCCACCTCGCAGCTGCTGCCCGCCATCAGCATCTGCTCTAAATGAATTGTGTACCAAGGCTTGCGTTCGTCGGGTTGGGTGATCCTTGCCACGTTCACGTCCAGCATTGGTAAACCTTTTTCTCTTTTGGTACATTAGAAATGATCAGTTGTACGTGTTGTTTTTGGGGAAAATTTAGGGTGGATTGGAGTTTGTAGGTAGGGGAGAATTTAGATATTTTCCTGCTGGATAATTTCGGGGAGGAGACATTTTTATGTTAAGGTTCAAGAGGGGAGGTTCAAGAATTTGGGAAATGGCAAATTAGAGAATTGGGAAATTAGGGAATTGGGAAATTATGGAATAGGGAAATTATGGAATTGGGAAATTACAGAATTGGAAAGTTATGGAATTGGGAAAATAGAGAATTGGGGAATTATGGAATTGGGGAATTATGAAATTGGGAAATTATAGAATTGGGAAATTATGGAATTGGGAAATTATGGAATTGGCAAGTTATGGAATTGGAAAGTTATGGAATTGGGAAATTAGGGAATTGGGAAATTAGAGAATTGGGGAATTATGGAATTGGAAAGTTATGGAATTGGGAAATTATAGAATTGGGGAATTATGAAATTGGGAAATTATGGAATTGGGAAATTATAGAATTAGAGAATTATGGAATTGGGAAATTATGGAATTGGGGAATTGAGAAATTATGGAATTTCAGAGTTTGGTAGTTCACCAATTGAAAAGTTTGCTACCTCAAAGTCCACAAATATAGAAATTCTGTAATATAATTCCCTTGTCCGCCCCAAAGCCCCAACCGCAGGAAAATATCAAGATTCCACTATACTAAAACTTCAAAAATGAACAAAAAATCAACATACCTTTCTTGAAACGACGATTCCGTGATCCTAACATTGTACTTGCTGATTTGTAGATCCGGACTAGCATTGAAGATAATCGTATCACTGGGATCTTTCCAGGTGACGTTGACCTTCACCCGGCCCATGAATTTGTCGGGCTGGACAAGTGGTTGAAGTTCTAAGTGGTAACTAGTTGGTACGACTTCACTTCGTAATCTCAGTAGACGCATATTGTAGTGGTACAAATCGTCTAGGGAAATACTTCGTTTCAATCCTGACGGTTCCTGGAATACCAATTTTCACTTGCGTTTGCTGATATGTTAATACCGACTGTGACACTTCTTGAATTAATGTTAGTACTCTATGTTAATACTTTCGTTAATATTTAACACTAACGTTAATATGTTCATTAGTATTTTTGTTACTACCAATTTTGTTAACATTTTTGTTAAAACTTTTGTTAATATTTGTTAACACTAACGTTAGTACGTTCTTTACTATTTGTTAATACTAACGTTAATACGTTCATTACTATTTTACTACCAATTTTGTTAATATTTTTGTTAGTACTTTTGTTAATATTTTTGTTAATACTTATCAAGATGAGGTTACATAAATTTAACTAAAGATGCCTAAGACTGAACTAGCTTACACCAAAAACTGCTGCCGTGTCCTGCGGCAGAGACAGCACCAGAAAAAGACCGGTGATAGCCGCTAAGTACCCCATGGTTCTTCTGTAGTCGAAGTCGAAACAATCGGACAGTGCAAGTAAAAAATGTTAATACTATTTTTTAAATAATTATATTATTAGATAGGGAAATTGGGGATGTGGGAATTTAGGAGTTGGGGAATTAGAGGATTGGGGAATTATGAAATTGGGAAATTAGGGATTTGGGAAATTAGGGAATAGGTAAATTTTGGAATTGGGAAATTAGGGAATTAGAAAATTAGAGAATTGGGAAATTAAGGAATTGGGAATGTGGGGAATTGGGAAATTATGGAATTAGGCAATTATGGAAATGGGAAGTTATGGAGTTGGGAAATTATGGAATTGGGAAGTTATGGAATTGAGAAGTTATGGAATTAGGAAATTATGGAATTGGGAAGTTATGGAATTGGGAAATCAGGGAATTAGGAAATTAGGGAGTTGGGAAATTATGGAATTGGGAAATTATGGAAGTGGGAAATTATGAAATTGGGAAATTATGGAATTGGGAAATTATAGAATTGGGAAATTATAGAATTGGGAAATTAGGGAATTGGAAAGTTATGGAATTGGGAAATTATGGAATTGGGAAGTTTTGGAATTGGGAAATTATGGAATTGGGAATTTATGGAATTGGGAAATTCGGGAATTGGGTATGTGGGGAATTGGAAATTTAGGAAATTGTGTATCTATGGAATTAGGAATCTAGGGAATTGGATATCTAGGGAATTATGAATCTAGGGAATTAGAAAATCAGGAAATTAATAGTCCACAAAATTACAGAATTTAAAAATGAAAAAATTCATAAAATAAAAAAACTTAAAAACGTGAAATACAAAAATGAGTAAAGTCTTAGTTCCACCAAAACCATGATCACATAAACAATCCCCCACATAACACCCTCACGTATCACCGAATCGACTTACTTCGTAATCCAGGACCAACACGTCCGTGCTCTCATGCGCCGAAAGCGTATCTAACCGGAATCGATATTACGTACGAAAAGAACAGTCAAGTACGAAGGTGGTTGAAGTCAAGCTCGCTGAAGGTAGCTTGACCTTGACTACTCGAAGGTGTCGTGTATCCAGCGTAGCCGAAGGACCGCGTTCGAACGCAGTCGCTGCGAAACTGTCCTTCAGCTTGTTGCTTCTGTGAACCGTAGGGTTTTGTTCGAAAAAGAAAAAACTGTGAAATCGTGTGCAACGGGGGAGCAGATGAAACGTGAAGGAGCCACGTGATAGGTGCTCCCCTCGACGGATCGGTGAAGCAGGGATCCAAAGCGCTTAGAGCCATTTAGAGCAGCCGCGTAATCGGTGGATCGTCCATTATCCAATTTCATCGGGCAGACGTCACAAAGGGGCCCAATCACCATGGTATCCGTCGCTGAAGCGCAGCGTCAATGGCCAATTCCGTAAGCATCAATGAAAATTGAGACGCCACGAGCTCCCCATTTCAATCTCCCCGCCTGTTGCCGATTCTGCAACCAGAAACCATTGTACGGTCGTTTAATGGTTGAAAAGCGGACAATTCAGGTCCGAGCAACTTCGTTTCCCATTTGTCGTCAATTGGAACTTAGTGGCGCGTCTTGCGTTTTCCTGAGCTCGAGTACGCTTCGCTTTTTTTTTAACGTGGGGGAGAAATTGTTTGACACGGAGACCCAGTGGCCAGACCCTTTTGAACGGGAATCTGGGTCACCGATTCACCCTTGGGAGGTCACTACTGTTTGGGGACCTTATTTTATGGGTTAGGTTATTTAGGTTAAGTACTTTAGGGATCTTCTCATTTTATAGGTTAGGTTATTTAGGTTAGGTACTTTTGAGACCATTTCAGTTTATAGGTTAACTTATTTAAGTTAGGCACTTTTGGGATTATCTCAGTTTATAGATCAGGTTATTTAGGTTAGGCACTTTAAGAACCATTTCATTTTATAAATCAGGTTATTTAGGTTAGGTACTTTAGGGACCGTTTCATTTTATAGGTTAGGTTATTATTTAGGTCAGGTAGGGGTCTGGAAATAGAAGGATATAGGGATCTGAGAATATAATAATCTAGGGATATTGGGATTTAGAGATATAGGATTTTAGCGATATTGGAAATTAAAGATATAGGAGTCTAGAGTTATAGGAATCTAGTGAAATAGGGATCTAGGGATTTTTGGATCTAGGTATATTGGAATCTAAGGTTATTGGAATCTAGGGATATTGGAATCTAGGGATATTGGGATCTAGGGATATTAGAATATAAGGATACTGGGATCTAAGATTATTGGAATCTAGGAATATTGGGATCTAAAGGTATTAGGATCTAGGGATATTTGGATCTAAGGATATTGAGATCTAGAGATATTGGGATCTAGAGATATGGGAATTTAGGGATATGGGAATCTAAAAATATGGGAATTTAGGAATATGGGAATCTAGAGATGTGGGAATCTAGGGATATGGAGATCTAGAGATATGGGAATCTAGGGATATGGTAATTTAGGGATGTGGAAATCTAGAAATATGGGAATTTAGGGATATGGAAATTTAGAGATATGGAAATTTGGGAAATTAGGGAATTGGGAAGTTATGGAATTAGGAGATTATGAAATTGGGGGATTGTGGAATAGGGAAATTATGGAATTGGGAAGTTATGGAATTGGGAAATTGTGGAATTGGGAAATTAGGGAATTGGGAAATTATGGAATTGGGAGATTATAAAATTGGAGGATTGTGGAATAGGGAAATTATGGAATTGGGAAATTAGGGAATTGGGAAATTAGGGAATTGGGAAATTAGGGAATTGGGAAATTAGGGAATTGGGAAATTATGGAATTGGGAGATTATAAAATTGGAGGATTGTGGAATAGGGAAATTATGGAATTGGGAAATTAGGGAATTGGGAAATTAGGGAATTGGGAAATTAGGGAATTGGGAAATTAGGGAATTGGGAAGTTATGGAATTGGGAAGTTATGGAATTGGGAAATTAGGGAATTGGGAAATTATGGAATTAGGAAGTTATGGAATTAGGAAATTATGGAGTTGGGAAATTAGGGAATTGGGAAATTAGGGAATTGGGAAATTATAGAATTGGGAAGTGAGGGAATTGTGAAATGCTGGAATTGGGAAATTATGGAATTAGGAAATTAAGGAATTGGGAATCTAGGGATATTGGGATCTAGGGATATTGTGTTCTAGCAATATAGTTATCTGAGAATCTAGTACTTTCAGCTAGTGATAATCTAGTTGCAAAGAACATCCAAATATACTGCAGCCTAGAAATAAAAATAAAAAACCACCCATAAACCAACATAGTCCAAACCTTCATCTCTTATCCTCAACGTCTCAAAATATCTCAAATCTCAAATCTCATAGATTGCATCGTAAATCCCCAAACGACTTATAACTATACTATGACATACATCTCTAGAACTTTACTAGTACTCTACTCCAGTATACTTTACTGCATTAACCAATAATAACATAATGATATTTGAATCTAAATCCGCAACCGCCTCCTCTCGTTAAATCGTTTTTCCATCGCAAACACGGTTTACACGTTTTTATATCTATGCACACACACGATCGCTCTCAGAAAATCGCTACGGGAAGAAGGCTGGAGATGTGGAAGGCAGTAATTGAAACAAAAAAACAGGTGGGGGATTCGAGTAACATTCGGAGCGTCGGCCAGTGTTGGTCAGGTATCGCTTCATAGGTAGACTAATTGCGTTGCACCTGCAACGAGTGTCACGCTGACCGCGAATTTTGTGCGATATTTTGAGGAGGTCCTTTCAAAGATACATATATCGTTCGGTATACACGTGACCGATTTGTTTTCGCGGTGAGATAAACTGCACGCGATACAGTTTTGCTGAAGAGACCGGAAGCTGGCCACATGAGCCGAGGATCCATTTCCAGTTGGCAAGATTATGGACGCAGAAATTGTATGTTACTTTATATTCCTTTTTGTTGTCGAATTTTTTATTAGTTTATTGACAAAGTTTTTTATTTTGTTAGATTTCTTTTATTTTTAGTTTTAGGCAGAGTTCTTTCATTTTTAATTTTTGGTTAGAGTTCTTTTATTTTTAATTATTTGTTAGAGTTCTTTTATTTTTATATTGTAGTCAGAGTTCTTCCATTTTTATTTTGTTAGTCAATTTTCTCTCATTTTTAGTTATTTGTTAGAGTTCTTCGATTTTTATTTTTAGTCAGAGTGCCTTCATTTTTAGTTGTTTGTTAGAGTTCTTTTATTTTTTATTTTTAGTCAGAGTTCTTCCATTTTTATTTTGTTAGTCAACTTTCTCTCATTTTTATTTTATAAGTCATCTACCTTAAGTTCTTCTCTAAATCAGCTTTCCTTCATTTTTATTTTGACAGTCATTTACATAATTTCTGTTTTATAAATTTATATCGATCATTGACCTAATTAATTATTTTAATAGACACACGTATAATCACACATGAATTTAAATGTCAACAAAAATTTCATTTAAATAATTAACATCATTGAAATGTTTTTAGAATATTTTTAAAATAGTGTCAGTAATAAATGTCTTCAATCAGAAAACATCTACTTCATCAATAACCTCACTCTTCTCCTTTAATTACCTAAATGAATTTATTCTTAAAGAAGAATTTAAACCAACAAATATAATAAAAGATAAATCTAAATGAGTCATAGACTAATTAATCGTACGATAGTAAATAAAGCGTTCGAGTGGAGTAAAAACAGTGACAGTGAGGAAGAAATAAAGAGTGATAGTCATGTTAATGTCTAGATAAAAATGTGTGGCTTCCAACAGCTAACTAAACACAAGGTTATGTTTTCAGACTACTTGCGGTTGCATATTCTAATAGTCATTCGGTTTACTAAGTTTTCATATTCAGCGAACTTGACATTTTATGCAAGTATGTTTGAGTCCTTGATTATGGAGAGATCCTTGATTAAAGATGGCGGCCATGTTTTTCATTATTTTAAGGTTATGAAGAAATTATGAAGTTAAAGAGTTAACTTAGAGTTGAATTAGATTTATGATATAATGTTTTATTATATGTTTAATTGTAATGTTAATAACAATTTCAAAATATTTGTTATATTGCTGTTCATATATAAATTTATTTTTCAAGAGATTTTTAAGAAAATTTGACTGAAGAAATTTTGTTAATAAAACTGTTATTAAATATGTTAAAATATTTGTTATATTGCAGTCCATATATAAATTTAAGTTTGAAGAGATTTTTAAGCAAATTTGATTGAAGAAATTTTATTAATAAAAATGTTAAGAAAAATGTTAAAATATCTGTTATATTGCAGTTCATATATAAATTTTAGTTTGAAGAGATTTTTAAGAAAATTTGATTGAAGAAATTTTATTAATAAAAGTGTTAATAAATATGTTAAAATATTTGTTGTATTACAGTTCATATATAAATTTATGTTTCAAGAGATTTTTAAGAAAATTTAACTGAAGAAATTTTATTAACAAAAATGTTAAAATATCTGTTATATTACAGTTCATATATAAACTTATGTTTGAAGAGATTTTAAAGAAAATTTGACTGAAGAAATTTTATCAACAAAATGGTTTCTCGTATGTTCATTCACAAACTATTTATTATAGATTCGAATTAGTACTTCAGTCAAAGGACTCATCACATAGGAATTTCTTAAATGTTCCTGTTACCGTGAACATTTGCAAACAAAGTTGTAATCTTCCTTTGATCGTATCTTTCATCGATTAATTATAATTGCTTCCTCGTCAAAGACGTTCTTGCCACCGAAGCGTAACCAATGTTAATCAGCTACAATTATCACCTAACAGTTTTCTTTCTTCTTTTCTGTTTCATCGAAGATCACCAAAATTCTCTTCAAAGGATGTAATCTATATAAACTAATATACTCTCTCGAATAGAAAGATGTGTTCCGAACATACACGCGAAACGTGGATGATTCTGAGAGGAAACGTACGATTGCAGTTATTATGTGACATAGGTGTACTTGTAGTGATCAGCGTTACACGTGTAGCCAAGAACCAGCTGTAATACTTTATCTTCTAAAGTTTTATTTCCCTCAGAACATTCAGTACAGTATTCTGGGTAATACTTCCATTTTGATTTGGACATAACCTCTTCGGTCATCTTTCAATTACGAGAAGAATTAGAACGTTTATTATAATATCAATTGTAAACGTTTATTACAGTTTGTAAAATATACTAACATTCACAAAAAAAATACAGTAAAAATATACAGGAAATTATAAATATTATTTATGTAATGAAAAGACACAGTGTTCCATACATTTACACATAATTTATTTCAATAATTGTTGAAGCAGAATAAATCAGGGACGCCGCCATTTTGTAAAGCGTACATTGCACCAATTTATTGAACCAACTACGCTAATTAAAATGTACCAATTTATTGTACCAACTACGCTATTAAATTGCAATTAAATTGCACCAATTTCCTTTATGAATTTGTGTCTTACACAATCAAAGCTCAGAACACTAATCTTGAATTAACTTAAACCAAGTTTCGTGAAGACGTAAAGCACCTTAGCTTCTCGCACCTTATCGCCAGCTTATCTTCTGCTTCGGTATGTGGTCGTTAAACGACGATGAATGGCCGGAGAACGTGGATCCGGTGTATTTCGAGTTGCATTTGTTTTCAGATTGATCACGCACCACATGACATAACGTGTAACAACACGATTTCGCAGTATGTGTTGCCGTGAACGTATACGTAATCATACACCGTAGTTAAACCTTTGGTCTTCATCGCTCATAAATCTCGTCCGAAACAATTTTTCAACCGCACAAATTCGTACGATTCTCTTTAGGTAAATCGTCAAGGACACATGAATTTAATGCGGACATTTACTTATCCTTGAGGTAAAAAATGGTGATTATCGCGTTATCTATCAGTTTTAAGAGGAAGATGGTTATTACGAGAGTTGTAGCTCGTGAAATTCTCTACAAAAAAGGTTCTATGAGTTTTTTTTGTAGGATTAATCGTGTTCGTATAGGATGCCTTGAAAGTTGAGTTAATGTGTCAGGACCCATTTTTGAATATATTCTCAAATTGTAGTGAAGGATTAGAACAAACGATGAACAAAATATTAGTCGCAACTTTTGCAGTCATTTTTCATAAAATCGACTTTAAGTGTTTAGACATCGTTAACATGGTTATGCATCAATCATAATTTGCAATTACAATGAGATTTCAACGATGAGAGACTACAAACTATCAATTGTTTCCTAACCTAACCTTTCATCACTATACAATTTCGTTAAGAAGGAACAATCGGAAGAGCTTAGTACATTTCCACGAAAAAATCCTGCTTCCGTCATAACCAATCTGACAAGTTTGTTTACTGGGATTATCGTTGGAATCTTCAGAAATAATTAACTAGACGAGAATTCCACAGAAGCAGTTACATGTACAATTAATATAACAAACCACTAGCTATAATGCATCTCTAATTATATACCGTCAATTATCATTAATTACCACTCGTGGCGGAGAGACTTATCCATTGTTGTAGGATTATACATGTTTAATTTTTTAAGATGAGGAAAATTTGCTAATTAATTTGGGTGTGGGGGAGGTGGAGAATTGAGGTTATGGGAAGTTTGAGATAGTGAGATTTTGGGATATAGGGAATTAGGGATATAGGGAATTAGGGATATAGGGAATTAGGGATATAGGGAATTAGGGATATAGGGAATTAGGGATATAGGGAATTAGGGATATAGGGAATTAGGGATATAGGGAATTAGGGATATAGGGAATTAGGGATATAGGGAATTAGGGATATAGGGAATTAGGGATATAGGGAATTAGGGATATAGGGAATTAGGGAATAGGGAATTAGGGATATAGGGAATTAGGGATATAGGGAATTAGGGATATAGGGAATTAGGGATATAGGGAATTAGGGATATAGGGAATTAGGGATATAGGGAATTAGGGATATAGGGAATTAGGGATATAGGGAATTAGGGATATAGGGAATTAGGGATATAGGGAATTAGGGATATAGGGAATTAGGGATATAGGGAATTAGGGAATAGGGAATTAGGGATATAGGGAATTAGGGATATAGGGAATTAGGGATATAGGGAATTAGGGATATAGGGAATTAGGGATATAGGGAATTAGGGATATAGGGAATTAGGGAATTAAGAATATAAGGAATTGGGGACATAGGGAATTGGGAATATAGGGAATTGGGAATCTAGGGACTTGGAAATGTAGGAAATTGGGAAACTAGGGAATTGGAGATGTGAGAAATTGGAAATGTGGAGAATTGGGAATCTAGGGACTTCGAAATGTGGAGAATTGGCAATCTAGGGACTTGGAAATGTGGGGAATCGGGAAACTAGGGAATTGGAGATGTGAGAAATTGGAAATGTGGAGAATTGACAATTTAGGGAATTGAAGATGTGGGGAATTGGAAATGTAGGGAATTGGCAGTGTGGGAAATTGGAAGTGTGTGGAATTGGAAATGTGTGGAATTGGGAGTATGGGAAATTGGAAATGTGGAGAATCGGAAATCTAGGGAATTGGGAATCTAGGGAAATAGAAATGTGGGAAATTGGAAATCTAGGGAATTGGGAGTGTGGGAAATTGAGAGTGTGAGGAATTGGAAGTGTGGGAAATTGGAAGTGTGGGGAATTGAAAGTGTGGGGAATTGGAAATGTGGGGAATTGGGAATCTTGGGAATTGGAAATCTAGGGAATTGGAAATCTAGGGAATTAAAAATGTAGGAAATTGGAAATGTGTGGAATTGCTAATCTAGGGAATTGGAAATCTAGGGAATTGGTAATCTAGGGAATTGGTAATCTAGGGAATTAGGAATCTAGGGAATTAGAAATATGGGAAATTAGAAATGTACGGAATTGGAAATGTGTGGAATTGCTAATCTAGGGAATTGGAAATCTAGGGAATTAGTAATCTAGGGAATTTCTCAATTTCAAAAATCAACCCTTTAAATTCCAACATACAAAAATTAACACTTCCCTAAAAATTTACCTAAATATACCCTTAAACACCTAACAATATCCAACCTTCCAATCCTCTCCATATATCGCCATTTTCACACTTCCTCACAACAATACAATAATTTTGCAGGAATTGATTTTTCCTGCCGTACAATAGCTTTTCAATATTCCAATGTATAGCACGCTCGTAAATACACTCGAGAAACTATTTCCCAAGGTCTTACTCGTACACGCTACTGACCAACTATTAACTTCACCATTCGCATAATCATTTACCGAGCCGACAACGTAGCTTCGCTATTATTTTCCATACGTTAACGACACTACGCAGCGTCCTATGGAATTTTCAGTTTTGTCGAATCATTATACAATGTATCTCCTAGGCAAATTGATCGCGCAAAAAGTCACGTAAAAAGCATTATATGTAAATGTTAATTATGTGGTAAGTTTCTTGTATGACAGTAGCGGAGAACCTTTTTATGTACACGTGTGTGTCGTCGCGTTTATCATGTTTATGTTCAATATGTTAATTACGACCAGTTTTGTTAAATGTATGTAAATAAACGAGGCAATTTGTCTGATAAGCACATGTAAATTAATTTCATATGGTCAGTAAATATATACTTTTGAAAAAGTCAGAAAATGATGATCATGTATTGTGATTAAGGCTGTATTGATTGAGGCTTGATTTTTTATTAAATCAAGGATACTGTGGTTGAGTAGCTTATAAGAAATATTATGTAACCACAGAAAGATACTTAGAAAAAATTCTGGGGATCCTTATTTAAAGGCAAGAAGAACTTAAGAATATGAAAATATATTTTGATAAAATATCATAGAAAATGTCAAATGCCTTTTTAATTTATTTATAACATGCTTGTAAACAAATTTCTTATTAGAAAGAGGAAGTTAAAAATGTCAGAATATATTTTGATAAAATAGAAAATGTTAAATGATTTTTTAATTTGTCTATAACATGCTTGTAAACAAATTTCTTATTAGAAAGAGGAAGTTGAAAATGTCAGAATATATTTTGATAAAATAGAAAATGTTAAATGACTTTTTAATTTGTCTATAACATGCTTGTAAACAAATTTCATATTTGAAGGAGGAAGTTAAAAATGTCAGAATATATTTGTATAAAATAGAAAATGTTAAATGACTTTTTATAATTTGTTTATAAAGAAATGATGGTTCTCCACAGCTCAAGGCATTCCACAATTCAGTGGGGGTCCGGTGGAGTTCATGACCAGCGATGGCATGGAATACAAAAGAGGGGACGGTTGGTTTCTCTCCTACACAAAAATAGCAGGAATCGTGGTGGTTTTCGTTATCGGGGTGGTTGCTGCCGGGTTCCTTGGATGGTACATCAACTCCTTGCCAAAGAAAAAAGTAAGGAATGCGTAGACTTCAATCCACGAGTTGGCGCGTGATTTAAAATTGAAGCTCTATCATGAACATTTCTAGGGTCACAGCTTACTTCCATTTAGGGTTACTTACATTTCTCAGCTTCACGCGCCAACTTTGGATTAGCAGCAGTATATTGATACGTTATGAGGTTCACTATGTTATTATGTGTGTCCAACAAGTTGGCACGTGAACTAATACGATTCGTTGTCTACTTAATAAACGTGGACTTATTGCTACTGAAATTCATATTATTACGGAAATTTATCTTAAAGTATATATTTTGTTAAAAATATGATTTCAATTTTTCTTAGGCTTATGACACGTTAGATTTGTTAAACGACGAAATCGAAAATGAAAATGTAGGAGAAACCACAATTTCGCCTTTGGTTCATCCTTTAAAATATCGTCTGGAGCTAATGCCATTGATCGACACCAGTGGTCCGTCGACACTGAAGGGACGGGTGATTATAGAGTTTGAAGTTAAAGAGACAAGCTTGAAAAAGCTGTCTTTAAACGCTAAAAATATTACGGTGGATTATTATAAACTATCAGCGATGGATCCTGGGAAGGATAGAGAAAAGAGAGCGATGGACGACGGTAGTTACGATATCGTACAAAGTGATGGAGTTGGTAAATCAAACTTCTTCCTCCAAAATACTCAATCCTATTTTCCTCAATTACTAGATTATTCAGAAGTTCTTTTGCAGTGATCAGTGCCATGTACGCAGTGGAAAACGAGTTCGTAGTAACCGTATCAGACAATGGAACAGTGATCTTCGAAAATGACGTTCAATACCCATCAGATTTCCATTTCGACAAAAATGTAGCAACTGATAATACTACAGAAATTAAAATAACAGAGTACACAATTGACGACGATAAAGATATTCACACAGTTTCATTGGAAAGTGCATTGCAGCCCGGTGTTTATTTCCTGGACGTTGATTACCAAGCTCCAATGACAGACAATGCGTTTTTTGTTTCGAATTACTCTCTTGAGGATGAGAAGTAAGTATATTTATAGTCAGACATGTTTATTATATTGTCATAAGCAGGATTTATAATAAAATTATTTGTTAGGTGGTTGATGGGGACGAGATTGAAACGATCTGGAGCCAAATATCTGTTTCCGCTGTTTGACACCACGTTACACAAGTCGATTTTCTCTGTGTCTATCATACATTCGAAAGAAACGAAGGCGTTGTCTAATATGCCTTTACGGACCTTGAGAGATATGTAAGTAACACTATTTGATAAGTTCCAACCCACTTTATTACAAATTTTTATGTAAATTCATATTGACCACTCGATAATTCCCCGATTTCGGGGCTCTAGCGAATATAGAAAGCATATGAAGCTAAAAATAATCTGGGAGCTCTAATAACACTTTGAAAGACCTAAACTAGAGTTTAAACATCAAGTACAGTCGATTGCAATTATTCACCTTGTGTTCAGTACAGTTAGGAAATTATCTAGCAAGGAATTACCGAGTGATCCACTTATTATACATGATCCACTTGTTGTACATGGTAATTACTTTTATAATTGTTTGCAATTATTCACCTTGTATTCAGTACAATCAGGAAACTATCTAGCAGGGAATTACCGAGTGATCCACTTATTATACATGATCCACTTGTTGTATATGGTAATTAGTTTTATAATTGTTTGCAATTATTCATCTTGTATTCAGTACAATCAGGAAAGTATCTAGCAAGGAATTACCGAGTGATCCACTTAGTACACATGATCTACTTATTACACATGAACCACTTATTACACATGATCTACATATTACACATCTTAATTAATTTTATAATTGTTTTAAGATCAAACTCAACTGTGATGGACACCTTCGATGATTCACTTCCACTTTCTCCCCATAACTTGGCATTTCTGCTGGGTCACGTGGAGTCCATAGGCATGGTATTCGACGGCCATACCGAAGAGGTGGCGACATTCTGGCTCGAATCGAACAGAGACTCGCCAAAGATCTACGCTTTCGATAAATTTAATACAACTATTTCTAATTTGATTGAGGTGTTTGATATGCCGTATCCTTTGCCCAAGATTGATGTGGTGGCACTGCCTCCTGGGATTGATGAGAACATGGCGAGTCCGGGGTTAATGGCTATGAAGTAAGAATTTCATTTACGGATTATGTAGAAAAGGGATTTGGATGAGGAGTTGGGATTTTGGGATGTGGGAGTATGGATGTGGGGATTTGGGTGTGAGGATCTGGAGATATGGGGATGGAGGAATGTGACAAAAATTCGATATGGCTTACATTTCTAAACTGTGGTTCCAGTATGTCAAATTTTCAGACGTCCTCAAGTCCAAATCTCCCAAATTCCCAAATCTCCCAAATTCTCAAATCTCCCAAATTCTCAAATCTCCCAAATTCCCAAATCTCCCAAATTCCCAAATCTCTCAAATTCCCAAATCTCCAAATCTTCAGACGTCCTCAAGTCCAAACCTTCCAAATCCCCAAATCTCCAAATCTTCAGACGTCCTCAAGTCCAAACCTTCTAAATCCCCAAATCCCTATAACTCTTCCCAGCAATTATATAAACCTTGTTAAACTTTTCAAGGCAGTCACTGTTCTACGCAACCGAGAGTTCTCCAATAATCACCAAAACCGAGACTCTGAGGGTTCTAATCTCCTCTCTGCAACAGCAATGGACAGACGAGTTCTCGAACGTGAATCGATCCGATGCATGGATCTTCGAGGGGTCCATGATCTATTTCCAACACGACATTGTTCAAAAGGCAAGTTTTTATATATTTACAAAGGTAGATAACAGAGTTGCCATAAGTCTATGGTGCATACAGTGATACTATGACGTCAGGTTGTACCTGCGACTCTGGTAGACAATAAAGCAGCATGATAAACCGTTATGATAAAATTTCATTTCCAGATAGATTCGTCACTGATCGATTACTTCATCGGCGATGTTCTAATGCACGCCATGGATGTCGATGGTTACAGCATCTCAAGACCTCTTCACGAATATGTTAATTATCGATCGTTGCATTTGCTCGATGATGAGATCGTGAAAGGTGAGGTGATAAGCTGGATATTAACACCTTATAGATGATGCAGATGGTTAAATTAGACTTTAGTGTTATTCTTCGGTAACCTTGAAATGTGTGGTTCGATTTTGATGACCTTGAAATATGTGATCAAGGACATCATTCTGAACAATTTTTGTTTATATATGTTATTAGCTATCGGTCTTGGCTTCAGAGATATGCGCAAAGAATGGTAGGATAGCTGTCTAAGAATGGACGTTAGATAAGTGACAGTAGACTACGTGGACGTCAGATAAGTGACGTCGTTTAACTAGACGTTTAACTAATGTAGATTGTCTTATTTCATATAATACTATAGATTGTGATGTCTTACGTGGTTCTATAAATTATTTTACCTCGTATTATTGTGTCCATAAGGTGTTAATAAATGTGAAAGACATTATCGTTGGCTGATAATGGTTTAGCATTTTCAATTGCTTGTAGGTGCATGTCTCATACGCATGTTGCATGGCGCGATAAACGATACGGCGTTTAGGAATGGCTACAAGAGAATGATAAACAGGTGGTGGGTATTTCAAAGTGCAATATCGGCAATAAATTAAACACAATGCGAATGATGACAATTTTTGTATGAATTGTATATATTACCGCCATTTTGTTAACAGTTACTTGACCATGAAAATTGTGTGACTAATCAATTGTTATTTTTCTTTAGGAAATATAATACTACGGACGTAGGCGATTTTCTGAGCATCATGGAAGAAGAAGCGACCGAACTCCCCACTGGAATTTCTTTGGAAGAAGCAATGAACTCCTGGATCTTCCAAGGAGGATATCCCCTCATCACTGTTATAAGAAACTACGAAACAGAATCTGCCATTATTTATCAGGTAACAAATACTCTTGATATATTGCCATAATAGAGTATTCAATGTATTACTTTCAGGAACAATTCACATTGGACCGACCACTAGAAAGTATTTCAAAATTCTGGCATATTCCTTTGGATTACATCGAAGAAAATGGTAACTGGTCCTCGCCACAGAAAGTGTGGTTCCAGTCAGAGCCTAAAATGCAGTTGGATAATGTTGGCTCGAACCAGTCTTGGATTCTTTTTAATATAAACAAGACAGGTACTTTATAAACTCACTTCAAGAAGATAATTCTATCATAATTATTATACTATCATTCATTATTAAATTAGAACTTTACGCAAACTTATAAAATGGCTACCTATGCCATTTTGATTTCAACATTCACGGCGCGAAATTCAAAATGGTAGAGAACACAACAAAGTTTAATTAACGTTCATAATAAATTTACTTCCACAATTAAGATATGTTTTAAACATTGTTAAAGGCTATTATCGAGTTCACTATGACGAAAGAAACTGGAAGCTGTTAAAACTGGCGCTGCAAAAAGACCACGAACTCTTACCACCAGAAACGAGAGCCTCCCTCATAGACGACATTTTCAGCCTAGCTGCAGTAGGTCTGATCAAATATGAGACTGTGTTCGATTTCATCGAATATATGCGAACTAAGGAGAGGCATTATCTACCTTGGACTATACTGATGCGATATACTTTCAAATTGTACAGACTTTTATATGAAACTTCTGCTTTCAGCGACTTTCAGGTGAGTAAAATGTCTGAATAAAACCATTAAATCTATTGATATACATATATATATATATATATATATATATATATATATATATAACACAAGTTCGTTATATGGCCAAAAGATTGAAACATGATTTTATCTCTTTGCACCAGGTTTTCATGGTGAAATTTGTGTCTCCATTGTATAGTGAAGTGGTATCAAGGCTGGAGGAAGGTTCGCAGTTGACAGTAATCGCTGTCAAAATGGCGTGCGTGTTCGAGCACACCGAGTGCCTAAGCTGGGCCAATAGTGCGTTCGAGAGTGCGAAGAATGATAGTGAACTCCAGGAAATGTAAAGTCAAATTAGATTTCAAGGAGGTTTTAATGCAAGCGTCCTAGTGTCACTACGCCTCAGTATTTCTATGCTCCAGTATTTCTATGCTCTAGTATTTCTACGCTTCAGTATCTCCACGCTCCAGTATTTCTGCGCTCCAGTATCTCCATGCTCCAGTATCTCCACACTCCAGTATTTCTACGCTCCAGTATCTCCACGCTCCAGTATCTCCACGCTCCAGTATTTCAACGCTCTAGTATTTCTACGCTCCAGTATCTCCACGCTCCAGTATTTCTACGCTCTAGTATTTCTACGCTTCAGTATCTCCACGCCCCACTATCCCTACGCTCTAATATTCCCATGCTCCAGTATTCCCACGCCCCAGTATCCCCACGCTCTAGTATCCCTACGCCCCAGTATCTCCACGCCCCAGTATCCCTACGTCCCTCTAGCCCTATATCCCAGTGTCCCCACCTCCCGGTACTCCTATATCCTCTAGGTACCCCTAGTAGTACTAGTAAGTCCCAGCACCCCCAGGTCTCAACATCCCAAAATTCACCGCACACCTCCAAATCGCATAACTCTCTCTCTAATCACAGTCCCCTCATTTTTAAAAATTCTTCTTCCAGCATTCCTCCATACCTTCGCGAAGCCTTCTACTGCACCGTCGCCCGTTACGGAACCCGAAAGGAGTGGAACTACTTCACGGAAATGGTAACAGCGACAGAAGACGAAGAGGAGAAAAAGCGTCTATTATCTGCCTTCTCCTGTTTCCAAGCTCCCTGGATCTTGCAGTCGTAAGTGACTTCGTATTGCATCTTCCATTTTGAACTGAGTAGAATGGTAACACGTTTCTGTTTTGATTAGCATCTTAAATGAGATACTGCACGAGGAACTATTCAGTCCAGACGAGATATCAGTTATTTTAAGGTGGTTTCCTCGCAATCCAGCAGCGGCGCAAGCTGCGTCTCGGTTCGTTCGAGCTAATTGGCAAGAAATTAGGCAGAGGTATTTTAAAATTGCAGAAATAAATTTTTTAGTATATAATGTAGAAAGATATTTTAACGGAGTTATGTATTATTTAGGTTTCCTGGAAATTATTCGGTGCTGAAATCTTTTGTGCTGTCGATGATTAATGGCATCACTACTGAACAAGATTTAGAAGACGTAAGAAATTTTAGAAATTAATGTTTTTGATTTTGTACTTATTTTATTTATTTTTGCAGCTTCAACTGTTCAGAGAAAATAATTACGACAGCATGAAAGGAGTTAGGTATGCGGCAGCACTCGTCGAAGCGAATGGAAATTTTGAGACGTTGTGGTTAAAGAATTCCTTGCCTGAAATCGAAAAATTGTTGAAGGAAGTCAGTGAAGAAACCTCAGCCTCGTGAGACAAATTATATATTGTGAAGTTATTTCATGAGCTTCCATTTTTATTTATAATCGGTTATAAATAACGTTTGCGTTATTTTATGTGAGAATTTTTCGATATTCGAATAGAGCAATTAACCAGCACTGCAAACTTATTGCCACGTAAACTGACATGTATTTATTTGAGAAGTCAATTTTTAACGTTGGTAACAAATGAGTGTAATTTAGATTTATTTTAGGTAGTAATAAACATCGTTTTTAAATAAATAATATGTTTTTTGCTTGTTATTTATCATATCCAAATAATACTGCTATTTATAAATATTTATTTATTCATTAAATACTATTTTTCGCGAATTTAATTCAATTTTCCCGCGCAAATCGCAAAAGTACTAGTGGCGCCATCTCTTCAACAAACGGGGTGAACTACACGTATCTGGAGCAGGTGCTTCGTTAGTTCCGCTTTTTGCCACCAGGCGGCGCTAAAATCGCTGCCCTCTGGTGGCTCAAAGTGGAACTAACCTAGCACCTGCTCCAGATACGTGTAGTTCACCCCGTTTGTTGAAGAGATGGCGCCACCAGTACTATTGCCGATTTGCGCGCGAAAATTTAAAAGTCCAAATCTCCTACAGATACTATTACCACCAATTTTCAGTGTGCGTCAAAATAATAAGAATCCAATACATCCAGAAAGCTTTAGAATATTTTAGAACCGTTAATATATCCGAAAAGTTAATTAATCGGAAAACTTTTGAAACTCTACATTAATTAGTTCACATCTTCTACCACTTGATGGCAACACATAACAGAAACCCATAGGATAATTAAAATTAACCCAAAATGATTGTAGACAAATAAATCTTGCACTTCGATGTAGTTCGACTCATTTTATAATCAATTATACTAATAAATCAACTATATGAATTCAATAAAAAAGATACACATTGCACCATCTAGTGACACTCCGTAGGAACTAACCTGCTCCAGATGCATGTACTTCACCCTGTTCGCAAAATAGATGTCGCCACATGTACCTTTTTTTTAAAATCAATTTCTATCGATTTTATTCCCCTAATTCACTACAATTCACACAAAATTATATCAGAATGCAACACTAATTAACTTTGGAATGTTTTAACCCATTATTTTATATTACCTCTACCGATTCAATGATATTAGGTTACATACGTGCATTCGTATGGTGGCGGCACATGCACCTTTTCCAGATTGTTCGAGATTGCTTATTGCTATTCATCGAGGAATATATTCGTAGTCTATGACAGTGTCTATATCGTTAAATAAGATGGCTGAATTTTGAGTTTCGTTTACATCTTATTTTGCACACTCTAACGTATTGGTGAACAAATGTTGTGTAAAGCCGTTGCTCAGCATTCCCCGTGGTGTTTTATAAAACTTGATAGAAAATGCATAAACTTGTTATGTCATTATCCATCGTTAATCGAAACTGATTGCGTACATTTGATCAAAGGTTTCAGTGCTTTTTTTCAAACTATACTGGACAGAGGAAAACCAACGTTTTAATCGTATTTCAGTATGTATATCTTCTTCAGATACTTTCAATTTATTGATTAATAGTTATTATTGAATTTTAATGATTTCATTCATCGTTTCATTGAAGTTGGTTTAAGAGTAATACCTGCTTATTGTTTAATTTACAGACATAATGGTGGAGAGTACTGATATTTGTGTCCTACAATGGGCTGGTCATGCGAGATTCATTACAGAAAAGTTTAGTGAACTGTTGGCACGCCAAGCACTTGTTGATGTTACCCTCGTCTGTGAAGGACAGAAACTCCGTGTTCATAAACTGGTTTTAGCATCGAATAGTACATACTTTGAGGTATGTTTAAGAAACATATTTCCGTGAATATAAGTGAGAGACTTTGAGGCCTTTTCTTGTTATACATATAATTGATTTACAGATGTTGCAATTACATACGTTATCATCTATAGCATAATTAGTATTACAACTTCCACTGTTCATTTTAATGTTAAATTAAGTAATTTAAAATTAATAACTAAATAAGATTATTTATTTATAGAGTTTGAAATATTTTGTAATATGAAAGCATGTAAAATATTAAACTTATGCTGTAAAGCATAAGTTATGTAATAATAGTTTACATGTTATTTTTTTAGTGTATATGTTTGTTTTATTCTAATTATAGATATAGTATTATTCCTTAATTATTTTATTTTAAAAAAATTCAGAAATAGCTTAATATTATTGAACAGTCATTGTCTTACGTAACCACAGTAAAAAAAAAGTAATTACAAAATCAGTTGATACCAACTGAATTCTGTGTCAATAATGATATTTATTTAAAGTATATATTTAATAATAGAATAATAATTTATCTTTCATGATTTGTGGATTTATGTTATCTGATAATAGATATTGATTATGTACTTAACTATTTTTTCATTGTCACCTTCAAATTTATTAAGCTTGTATCATTATCAATGAAAAGATTATATTATAATATTAACCCGTAATTTTTTGATGAGCACATACAATAGTGAAAATACTTTCTGTAACAGTACCTTTAGCATATAGTTTTTTATATGTAACAATATACAATACTGAATTACTATCAAATATAAATTACTTGAAACTTTGAATCTCCTTTATCTCTTCTATTAGTTCATAAAATGTAAAGTTATGATAGAAATATTTATGAAATACTTATAAGGGAACAATTTTACAGGAATTATGTAAAATTCATATAAAGTAAACAAAGCCTTATATATTGGAATTTCCTTGTTTATTTGCAAGCATTTGAAGAAACCATGTTTGATGGACATACTTTTTACAACTTGTGAAGAACATCTATTCAATGTAAAGGTATTAATGAAATGATTCGTATAAACACAAAATAGCGAAGTAAATACACGCTGGTGTAAATGTTTTTCTTAGTAGTGTATCTGATATTTTTATTTTTGTTTAGTATATATCAATATACCCAAGAACATGTGCATGTAGAAATTTACATAAAATTGTATTTGTACAATACAATTATAAATTATGTAGCTAAAAATTTCTTTAAATATTTCCTGTACCAATATTTAACACTATTAAAAGTGTTCTTTGCACATAATATCAAACTTCATCAAATTATAAATGTATCAGAAACGTAAAACTAATAGAAAATAAAGATAATACATCATTCATTGCTTTTACTTTAATTTCTAATATTTTATCTACTAATTTATTCTGTTTATTTCACTTTCTGATGCAACAGGAGATTCTGCAGAAGGATTTGAGTCAGGAACCCATTATATTTTTGAAAGACCTAAACTTTGAGATCTTGAAGGCCATGGTCGAATTTATGTATTGTGGAGAAACTACTGTTCCTTATCAGTTGCTGTCATCTTTATTAACTGCCACTAAGACTTTTAAGGTTGGTATAAAATAAAGTTTTGTTAATGTCATAATGTGCTACTGTAATATTAATAACCAATGTTGCTTTTCTATGTGCAGGTAAAAGAATTAACGAGCGTAGTCGATGCCATGATGACTTCTGGTATAGAAAATTTTAGAACTGATGTACATACAGATAAGAAAGTTATTGATTCAAAAATTACAAAAAATAAATGCAACAGCCCAGATTATTCACACGTGAAGTGCAATGATCTAGAGAAAAACGAGTGCTTTTTACTTTCTAATGAGAGCAGTAGTGATGTGAATATAAGTGAAAATTCACCTTTGGAAAGTAGTGTCATCACTGATCCCCCTGAGCAGGAATTAGAGCATATGTTGTATGATGAATCACAAGATTTTGAAAGTAATGTAGAACAAACTAAATTATTTTCAGTAGCAAACTCTAAACTAGCAGAAAATAGAAATTCATCTTTATTTATAAATTGTAATAACAAAGAAGCATCAAGTGGGTACTCTGAGGATAGAATGATAAATAGTAATACATTGTGTACAAATGATACTTTAAAACCTATATTATATGAACAATGCTGTGATCTTTCAGATATTGATGACTGTGAAGAAAATTCTATGTCACTATCACAATCTTGCCTCCAGCAAATTGAAAAAGACTTTGCACAATATAAGTTTGAAGCTACCGATGTTCCTAGTAAAATAGGAAAATGCGTTAAAGTATACACTCATAAAAGACGTAAATCCATAGACGAAATAAAAACTAAATTTACAGATGTAAATAACATAATTCAAAGTCCATCATCCACTGATTGTATAGACTTATTAGATGAACCGTCCACTAATGATATACCAGTTACACTTCTAACCTCATTAGATATGGAAAGTGCTGAGTATATTATAAGCTTAAATACTGAAAACATTCAGTCTATAGTGGGAGCTACTTTAACCGAGCAACATGCGTTGAGGCCAGGTAAGAAAATCGAACAAATTATTGAGTACAATTCGCAGAAAGATAATACTAATAAAAAAGATCTAAATGTTGAAAATACTGAAAATTCACTATGTAGCAAACCGATATTACGAAGAAGTTTGCGATTAAATCAACAGGAAATAGAAGAAACTGTGAGCAATAATGAACTTAACAAAGATTCGAATGGAAGAGAAAAACAAATTAAAAAATTTAACTCTTCTAGTGCAGAATTATGTATGAAAAAGAAGCGTAAGGTGAAAGACATAGATCGTAAAGTTCCAGAGCAAAGCGGTAACAATTTAATACAGTCCGCTAAAAAGGTTTTTAATTCGCGTAAAAATTCTACGAAATTAATTGTAAAAAAAAGCAATAAACCTACTTGTACTATATCAAGCAAAGAGAAGGATCAGCAAACGGTTAAAATACCGAACAGATTGAAATGTGACATATCAGAAGCGGCGGAAGTGAATTCTATTTTTACATTGCCCAAATTAAATACAATAGAACACATAAACCGAGCGCTTTGGGGCGATATGTCGGATATTTCGGAAGACTGTGAAAACCGGATGAATTTAGTGGAATTTACACCAAACACAGAAATTCCTTTTGCTGTTGGGTTACTACCTCTACGCACTGCTTTGGAGAAGATGCAAGCAACGCCAGATTATCAACCTCGCAAAACTCGTTCATCGGTAGCTCCGTTAAAGCAAGATAACTTTCTCAAAAGAAAAAGTTTTACACAATTTGGAAAACCTACCGAACCAAAAAAGCAGAATATTTGTATCAATGGCCCGAAAGAAAGTGCAAAAACAGTTTATCATATTCAAATAAGAACAGCACCATCGCAATACATACGAAATCGTAAGAAATATATTGCAGCATGTGTTGACACGATACAATCGCCGGTTATTATGAATAAATAATAAAAGATATTACGCAGAAATAGGTAGCTATAAATAAGCGATCCCAAAGAGATCGAATTGAAAGAAACGCGTATATAATTTTATATTTTGAACAAATATTTTTAATATAAAATTGATCGTACGTGAAACATAGGTATGGGAAAGAATCTACCGTACATTACATCCATATAGTTCCTTAACTTTTGTAAGAATTCAAGATATATTTTTTTATTATTTTGAATACTCTTCCAGAAGAGTAAACACAAATTTTGTTCATTAAAAAGAGAACGTTTAATGTAACATAGATGTAATACGATATTTTTGTTTATGCATTATGTAATATTGCATTATTTTACAAGTTCAGAAACTTGTGATTAAGTGAAATGGACTTTCTAGTGCACATGTACATATGTAATTTGTTTCTAATATCGTGTTTTTCTTTGTTTAAGAATTACGTGTAAATATTTAAAAATTTTAGTTTGTTACATTTAATTGAATTTTCTTTATTGTGTGAAAAATTGCATCTATACAATTCATATTATTGTAAATATTTAGATGTTAAGCGTCGCAATTTGTTTGATAACTTTAAGAATTCTTAAATGTTTTATATGATTTATTTATAAATTTAATAATCATATTCTTTAATACGTCTGTTTACAAAATATTTTATTATGGTAAACAAAATTGTAATAACCCAGTGTTAAAATAATTTTATCGTGGAAGCAGTAACTGTGAATTTATAAAATATGAATTTGTACTATAGTAACAGATATATTCCCTTACATTTCTTATACTTTACATGATAGTTATATTTAAACAAATAAAATTTGTTCTATGTATTCATTTACAGTATTTTGAAATGTAAGCAGTTGCTGCTCAATATAATATAAATGGATTGTTTATTACAATACTATACAAATATTTTTTACATGAATTTATGTATGCTACATATACAATGATAAATATATACATATATTTTTTCCATAATAAATGTTTTCAATGTACAATTTTTGTAGTTTGGAAATCAAATTATCATAACTTTGCACACAATTGCAGTTATTTTTATAGTACCATACAATTATATAGCAATATTTTATTTTTGTATCGTTACGTTCAAATTTAGTTCACGACATTTAACGTTATATTATCTGAATGAGCATAATAAGGAATTGTAATTTGTACGTGAGCATATGGTGTATTAACGTGCTCTTGACACTGCGCAGAGGACGAAAACGGACTAAAGAAAGACAGCCATGTTTATTTATAACTAGTAATTTGATTGGTCGTGTAATGTATACTTACAATACATGTATAATCGATACGCGTAAATTGTGATTCTGATTATCTCACTTCCCTAATTTCTTATATTGTACAAGAAGATCTCATATTGTTGTGAAATGAATTCAACAGCTAAAATCCATAACAGAACACATTTTAGAATGAAAAGTTTGACACTGATATTTTGATTAAACTCTTTTATACAAAATTTTGTCCCATCTTTACATACGTGCAATAACAATCATGATATATTTATATACATCTGATCAAGTGTAATTTATGTTGTACCTAATCAATTTTTCTGTCATTGTACATGTTAATTCTAATCTAATCACACGTCAGCAAGTTGTAATACATCTACGAGTATACTACAAAATATTAATTAAGGTACTTAAGTGTTGTGATAATTCTATCTTTTACACGGAATAAAATTTTATTTTTCGAAACAGTACTTTGAAATCTTTTTTAATTTCCTATTGGAACAGTTTAATTTAAATTACCAATTATAAATTGCCAATTAAAAATTTTGTAATCGAATCCCAAAATCTCGAAACTTTCGGGATTCCGAGTCATATCGGGATCTCCGACCTTATCCGATCGGTTCCGAAGTTTTCCGTCCTAACATGATCTCGAAAGTTCGATAGGCCGTACACCCCTTAATAGCGCGTATAAAACAAACATCTCCAATCATAGAAAAAAAAGATGGAAGAGAATTCTTTGATCAATTTTAGGTTTGTAAAATCGTAAGATGAAACTTACATATAACGCAGAAAATTGGTGGAACAGGTAGTTTTATGTTTATTTAGTCTTGACTGCATATCACGAGGTTTATAAACGGGAGGCTGAGTTCGACAAGGAGGACATTACGTGGCATCGTACAACGCCTATATCCTAGTCCCATAACTTAGTTGCGTAGAAGTTATTGGAAGGTTGAACGCAACCAAGCAGGTAAAATAAGTAGATAGATACATGCTCAGTGTTTAACGTTCAGAAGAAGACAAACTCAATGAGGTTGACACAGCGCAGCGACGGTACAATCAATGAGCGCATATTGATCTCAACCCTTCACGGATTCTACACCTGCAGGGGCGGGTCACTTGAGTATCGAGCTCAGATATCACGATTTCACGGCAAATAATTAATTCTGTACGCATGTATCATATATTTATTCCAACCTTGAAATTGTACACTTGTTATTTTTATGTAACGGAGATTTTATCGGTTTAATCTGAGTTGAGATTAATGTTTCAATTATCTTTGATAAAATATTTATAAAATAAATTTATTCTATAAATTATACTGTTAAAAGCGTTCGATTCTTCTTGACGAAACTGTTCGTGGAAAATTAATAAAATAATATTCTATTTATACATATGTGAAAAAGGTTATACATGAATTATTAAGTCGTTAAGGCATGTGTATGGTATAAATAAATATACGGTGATTTATCGTCACTTTACAAATCGTTCAATATCATCGATATTTAATTTTCGATAGAAGTTTCAATATTGTGAGTAAGCTTATTGAATATTAACGCGTGGAGGTCCACGGTTTAACGCGAAGACACGTTGCTCGACTTCGAAGTGAAATTGTCAGTTATTCGTAAAATTACGACGGATTTTCTAGAGTAATATTACGTAAAATCATGGACTTAGGAATATAGAGACGGCGTGTGAGTTTGGATAATAGACAAGGAGAGGGAAGCCATGAGAGGAGGGCCTAATAGCCGATGCCTAAATTTTATTGGTTGTTCCTGCGCATGCTCTGTACCGCCAATTATGAAGGACTGGAAGTCATTGATTAATTCTTATATTTTTAAATTATTATCCAAAAACAAATTACTTACTTAATTATTAAAATTGAATGATTAATTTATTTGTCTCTTTTTATGATAATACATAGATCATGTAATTTCTCACAAATAAATTGATAAACTATTTCAGAAATATATTTGCTAATTATGAATTAACAAATTGTCGATTTAGGAATAATTTTCTATAATTTAATTATTTTAATTCATACATAATATTTAATAAATATACTTGGCAAAAATCCACTTCAAATATTTAGTAATTCTACTCATATGTACGTATAACTACTTTATATATGTACAAATCTAAAAATTCTTAATTTCATAAATTCTAAAATGTACCAAAATTACAAATTCTGAAATTTACAAACTTTTAAGGAATGGAGGATTCCATCTCTGGCGTAGTGACATGCACAGCAGAAATTAACAGTACTCCGTACGGGTATTCGCCCATCACTGAGTTCTAGAAGTCACGTGCCGCTCTTTTCTCTAAACATTCCAACACTCAAGGGGAAATGAAGCGGAAGTTAACATCGCACGTAGTTGTACCAACAATGGCCAATCGAAACTGGGCACCAGTTTACCTCATCGCCTCGTCCCGCGATATCTTCCGAAGAATATTCCCAGTCCCCATATTCCTAGATCCACGCGTAAAATAAAGCAGGCACAAGTAGTGTCACAATCTAACACGAGCGCCGGAAGCTTCGAAATGATTGCGGTAACGGGTGCAAACTATCGAATCTGTTTCGTCATTAAAAAAGTTTGGGACAATTTCCGGAATGTCTAATATCAAAATTTATAGCGGTGCATGATTAACAAAACGTTTTCCGTATTTAATCGCAATAATATTTGATTGTCGTATCGATGGAAAATAGACAGTCCCGAGGCGAAATGGCGGAAGGAAATGAATTTAGCCGCGCTGAAGGAAAGTGCCGAAGATGACCAGTAGATGGCGAGCGCGTCGGTGCCGCGAGCGAACAAAAGAACGCGATTGGTCGCTTCGAAAGTAGTGCCAGACATGTGTTTCGTTTCCCGCCTCGTGGGTTGTTATTGTGTGGGGGCCCCGCCAGTCCGGTGAGTCGAGTGTAGAGAGCATAGGGCCTAGGCCAGAATCGAACCACCGTTGGGTTGGCTCCTCGGTACGGTGGTGGCTCTGTCCGACTGGTGACCGACCGTGGTCCGTCCGTCATATTCCCGGTTTGAAAGCAAGGTTGCGACTAGTTGTTGCGACGCAGGAAGGTGTAGTGATTCGTGTGCGGAGTTGCAAACGGGTCTGCCGGCCATGGAGAAGCGGATCTTGCTCGAAAAACGGGGAAGAAACCCCGGCGAAGTAAGCCGAACCCCACTTATCTCATATCGCACCGCTTTGCCTCGACACGAGACGAATACTACCCGCGGGTCGTGTTGCTGCGTGCTTGCTGGTTCTATCGTGTGCAGTTCTCCGAGAGCGGCTACAGAAAGAATCGTGTTCCCTCGCGCGACACCGACACCACGCACTCGCTCTGCGGGCACGCCACTGGCTCCTCGAAGACGCACGAGAACTCGGATTTCTTGACGGCGACCGCGTGGCTCCGACGATTTATCGGCCAACAAGACGTGTTCTCGATGCCGACACGAGATGCTACGACTGCCACCAGAGTAACAGGCATGGCGTGGCTAGCTTCAACCGCTTGTCTCCTTCGTTTTTCGTCACCTCTCTGTACGACAATCGCGGCTTTTTTCCCCCCCGTGTTTCCTCACTGAGATTACCGCGCGCGTCCTTTTTAATGCATCGCTGGAAAAACGATTCGGTTAGGGAGAACTCCCAGCTCGGTTGTATTCGTATCGTATCATAAACTGGAAAACCGAGAAACTCGCTAGCCGATTGGTTGACCGAATTCAATGAACACTCGATTAACCAATCGTTTAACAAGTTTTTCCAAGTTTTTCCAGCGTACCAGGCTTTCTACCGAATTGCGAAGGCTCCCTTATCGTATCGCTGATACGTTGTATTACGTTCATAGAGAAAGCACAATGCAACCCGCAGTTAAATACGTTTGAACTTGAATTATTTTATTAACCACAAAACGTATGTATATACGTGTATATATATGTACGCTACGTCTTGCTGATTTGTGATGTAATACATCGCAGAATCAACGTCGTTGGCATAGAAAGTAAAACATGTTTAATCAATGGAGACATTGCTCTCTATGACTAATTTTTTTTTACTGTATATATTTATATACTCGTTTTAAAAAATTACGAAAATCGAACGGGCACTTCAACAGGTTTTGGACTTGTTTACGCGTAATATGTTTGTCTCTCTTACAGCTTGAACCAAATAATTTTATAATATCTAATTTCTTCACAAATTTCCTAGAATTTTTCCATTAAAAAAAAATCTTCAGAATTAAAATATTTTTACTTAATATTTCTGTTATCTACAATGTTCTGTACTGATGCAACATTTCAGAAAAAATTTTCATTCACTTTCAAAAATTTATTGAACAAAATTAATGATGGTTTAAATGATTGAAATAATAAATTTTTAAAAAATTAAATTTTTGGAATAATATTATATTTTGTTTATTGATAAATTGAATTTTTCAAACGCTTAAGTAATTAGGATGATAAATGATTGTTTCTTATTTAAACTGCCGTGTTTTATACGCAAGTCGTGTGATCAAATTATAGCGTGGCGTGGCTGTCTCTAGGAGCCCCTCTTTTTAAACTACCGTGCATTGTACGTGTGTTCCTATTAACAGGAGTCACCATATCTTCGCAGGTCGCTCGAGCCATTTCAGAAAATTATTTATTCACGATATTTTAAAATATTTATTCTTGACTCTTATTTAACCACGGGATTTCTATGCAACGCAATAGCGAAGTACATATGTATATAAAAAGGCTTTGGACAAGATGGTGCCCCTTTCGAACGAGTTTCGAAACATATGCAACCACTCATAAGTCACGGTTACTTTACACGTAAAGTATTATGTCAGAACTTAATAGTCCTTTGACCGCGATTTTCGTTATTCTAAGAACATTCAATTCGTCAAGGTCAAACAGACGCTTGAACTTGAAAATATTTATAAAACAATAAACTTGAACTATTATCTTCTACTCTTTCGTGACGCACGTTTGTCAAACGGTACCTATACAGAAGAAATTTTAATCGATTAATTTAACTGGGAAAAATAAAAAAAATAGAGTTCTGACGACAAGATGACGTGTAAAGTTAAAGAAGACTTCATCTGTTACATTCAATCTGGGTTAAAAGATGCAACAAATCGTTACGGTGTGCTGTACAACAAATCACTTAGCGATAAACATACTTTTACGTTTTCATAATATACGCATTAAAATATAGTCGCATTCGTGAGGTTAACACATTGATATATTTATTTTTAGACAAAATTTCCCGTATTTTCCATGTGTTTCGATAGTTTTTTCACCGGTGTAAAGATATATTATGTAAATCAATTATCAACGAGAAGAGTTGTGCGTGCCATGAGGTGCTGCCATGAGATGCGCGTGCGAGTGGACATCGCCATTGTTTTCCGGTGCGCGCGAGTGCTTCTTAAATATTTAGACTTTTGCTCATCTTGCAAATGGTACATATGTTTCAAAGTGTTTTCGATTATTTCAGTGCGTAAAGAGAATCCTAAATCGACCGCTCGATTACTCGTGTATTTTAATCTACGGCCGTGTTTCGTAGCATATTACTGATCACCGTGCAGCCATCTTGGACGAGTCCACTCTGTCACCAACTGACACGCGTACGTTTCGAAACAATAACAAAAATTAAAATGAGCACGTTCCGTACTTTTACTTCACGTAACAAATTTTACAGCATTAATTAAGCAACACTTGACACTTGTGTGACTTTCGATTCGATACATTTCATGTGGAATATTTATGCGTGGGCGTTTGCATCGCGTTAACCACCGGCATTGCGATGCAATTCGTTTAGCAGTGCTGTGCCTACTACATTATGAGCCATTGTACTACAGACCATACTGTTTTCTTTCTACAATACTTTTTTTTATTAACGTATACTTTTGTGGTATATTATGAAAATAGTAAAATTATATTTATATAATACATGGGTTCAATAGTAATTTTTAAATTAAATATTAATAGTTGAAAGACAAATATTTTTCCTTTTTATTTTATTCCTAAAATTTTTTATTCAAAAGTTTTTTCTAGTAAAATGTTTCGTTTCATTTAATACGGAAGTTTTATCAAACATCCAATTCTTGTATCCATCTTTGAGTTAACTCGTAGCTGTCATTGATTCGTTCCTATAAGCCACGACGACTCGTAAACGCTTCCACTATGATCAGTGCAACGCACGACGCAGCCAATCAGTCGGTCGGAATGTCGGGCAGTGAATTTAAGATAAGGACATGCGACGACTCCGAGACTTCGTGTGAAAGCGATTCGTCGTGGCTAAAGATTGCTACGCAACAGCGTATTAAGATTTGTAAGGGTGCGTTTAGACCGATCGAGCGAATACTCGTTCTGCTACCACTTCGAAAAAATCGAAGTGTAAACGAGCATTATTTCGCCGAGCGGTGATCAATCTAAGCCGTACGTGAACGAATGCTCTAATAATATGGACGCAGTTTCGACGAGCCAAGTCGATACAAGTCGATTTGGCGGGATTCCCGTCGATTTTGAGTCGACATGGAATTTCCACTCGACTCAAAATTCGATTTATTTCGATACGACTCAATTCGAATCGATTTAACGCAATTTGACTCGGTACATTCAATTTAACGTGATTCGTTTCGACACATTATAATTCGACATGATTCAATTCGATACGATTCGAGTCGATTCAATTCGGCGTGGTTTAATTGACTGTAATTTGATCCGATGCAATTCAATTTAGTTTTTATGTTGAAAAGAACATTCGCTTTGATGTGGCAGTTTGTTCAAAAACGAGCGCGAATGTCTTACTGCACACTAATATTCATAAATTTGAATCTACAGCAGATAGCCATTAGCAAATGAATCTCTCGATGAAACGAGTATTTCGCAGACAATTGTGCAAGCAGTAACATGATCATATATTTGATGTAGCATACAAATGTAGATTTGTATGGGAAATATTAGTTAATCTTGAGCTAAAATGAATCCACATAAAATAAAAACTCAAGACAACTTTGATTCCGTTGCGTCGCGTGCCGCAGTCAGTACTTATTGCTTACCGGCTTTTCTGATGCCGCTAAACAAGACGCGTCGTACACTCTACTGCCATCCCCCCTGTATCCCAAGAATCCCCTCGCACTTCTCCACCCGCTGTTTCTCTGCTGTCTCCTTTCTATCTACTCTCTCACTCTTTACCTTTCTCTTTCTCCGATCAATAAAATAGCCCATCTCCCGCGAAAGCTTATCGTCCGTTTGAATTTCAACGACTATTATCCAACTTTTTTCTTCCGCGTTGAAATTTCATATTTACACCTTCCAGCTGATGTATGTTTGCAGCAATAATTAAGAATACAATCGGTAGTGTGTATTTGTCGATCAATCGTAATCATTCTAAATAATCAACTATGTAAAAATATTACATGTATACATATTGATTAATTTTAATTAAATAATTTTTACTTCATTATCCAACCTTTTGCACATCATATTGTGTTATTATTTATTTATTTTTTGTCTATACAAATTTTAATCTGACACAGCTGCTTATGTATAAATTGTTTCCCTTTTCAGATCAAAGAACTAGTTCTTGACAATTGCCGGAGTACGCATATTGAAGGTCTGACAGATGAATTTGTCGCGTTAGAAACACTAAGTCTTATCAATGTGGGTCTTACCAGTCTAAAAGGCTTCCCAAAACTATCAAATCTTAAGAAGGTAAAGAATATTTTGATCAAATAAAATAGCATAAAGAAATAATAAGAGAAGATAAGTTATAAGTATTCTTATTTTACATAGTTGGAACTAAGTGACAACAGAATCTCTGGTGGTTTGAACCACCTCCAGTCGAGTCCTAAGCTAACTCATCTTAATCTTAGTGGAAACAAGATCAAAGATCTTGACGCACTTCAACCCCTAGTAAGTTTTGATATATTAAATGTAATTTATACATACACATTTGTTGTGTAGGTACTTGTACTAAGAAATATGGTTTGTCTTGTAGAAAGAATTTAAGAACTTGAAGAGCCTGGATCTCTTTAATAATGAAGTGACAAACGGAGATAATTACAGGGAGAAAGTTTTTAGCCTTCTTCCCAGTCTTCGATGTCTTGATGGGTATGTATTTCATAACATAATTCATTATTTATTTGACAAGTTTATTATATGATTCAATAATGTCTTTTTTATGTTACAGATTTGATACAGATGACTGTGAGGTTGATGATAGCGAAGGAGAGGATGATGAAGTAAATGGAAATGAAGATGGGGATGGAGATGCTAATGAGGAAGATAGTGAGGAAGGTTGGTTGTGGTTAATAATTACAGTGACATGATTTAAATTAATTTAATATCATACAATCAAAAAGATTTAATCATAAATATCAAATTTTAGTTTCAGACGAGGAAGATGACGAAGATTTTGACGATGGCGTAGGTTTAGAAACTGTGTACAAGGCTGGTCTTGAGGTAAATACATTTTATTATTTTTTGTCAAATTTTATTTATTGAAACCTTGCTATATTTGATTGATTAATGTGATGCAGGATGAAAGTGATGAGGATGACTTCCTTTGTGACGAAGAAGAAGAAGACGATGATGATGACAATGACGATGATGAACAGGATGAAGAAGAAGGTAAATGTTTTAAATATTAATTAATTTATTATTTTTAATTGAAGTATAGGGTAAAGACAAGCTATCGTTCACGATACATAAAGTAGTTTAAAAAAAATATCAAATTGGAAAAAATAAGTAATTTATCGTATTACATATTATTATTAAATTACGTAGAGTCATCTCCAGCTCGAGGTAAAAAGAGAAAACATGAAGATGGAGGCGACTCAGGGAACTAGAACCATAAAGAGCAGGTTTCTGATGCTGTTGAATGAGTGTAAAATTCGTATAAATAATAACAATAATTGAGACGCCGAGTGAACACCTGGGAATCAAACTAATTGACCGACCAATGACAGACTACAGTTAGTGGTGTGAATTTATCAGTAAAATGATTGACTGACAAATTGTCTGTGGAATAACAAACGATTAACCACGGCAAAGAAGAGGAATGTGAATGAAAGAATTAAAAGGATAATGATGGCATAAAATAAGACTGCATTCCAGCTGGACACAGCGCGTTTTAGTTGTACTAACGATATTTTATATAGAGTATATAGTTAGAGTATTAGTGGTGTTGCATAGTGGGTGTGAAAGATCAGATATTGAAGGACTTGGAGAAGGCAACAATGGAGTTTTACATATGAAGGAGCATATTTGTCTGTTAGCTCCAGTCGGCCAAAGGCTGGTCACGCTGGAATGCAGTCATCGTTAATCAGTACTGAGGTTACATAAGTTACATTTTAAATACATTATTATTGTACCATGAATAAGTATAGAGTAAATGAGGAACAACTTTTGTACAGGTTTACACCATACATTGAGGTGCATTACGCCTCTGTGATTTTTGGGACAGAAAATAAAGAGATAAATATATGTTGCTCATACATTGAGCTTATATCTATGAAAGACGTATTAAGATAGGAATCTACATCATAAGAACGAAGAAATGAAAAAAAGTATGTACATTTCGTTTATTAGAATTAATAGTGATTGAGAAATTGTATAATTGATATCGTCTAAAAGAAAAGAATCAGTTTAGAATATAAAGATTATCCTAGTATTTTCATTTGTTTTGATATGAGCGACAGATACTATCGGTATTTCAAGAAATATTAATCCTGAGAAAAAGCGAAGAAACAACGCAAAAATAGAAACAATTAAGATCGTGCTAGTATCTTGACTTGAAATTTTTGTTTAGTAAATTTTAAGTTCCGGATGTTTATGTACAATAAGCCACGTATATTCCATGGCTGTTAAGATTATTGTTATTTACTCTTGGGCATTCCATGGCTACGTGTTATGCTCTAACATAACATAAAACACATCTGATTAGTAACATTATCATACTGTCTTTCCATTTCAAATTGCAGACGTTCAGCTATAACCGTTAAATGTTTTTTATATTACTAAGTCGTACAATTTTTTACAATAACTATAGAGATACTTGTTGAATAATATAATTTCTACCCAGCAAGTCTAAGTGTTTGACATATAGGGTACCGAAGGAAAGGAAACAAAAACAAAATTACTATAAATCCATAATTACCTTTAATTTCTGTCTCTGAAGTTACCATAGCGCTGACACATCTCGTGATGATTAAAGTGCGAAGTTAATGGGTAATGATCATTAATATTATTATTAATATTAAATTACAATATGATTTTAAAAAAATAATAAATATTTACACTTGCGCTTTCGCACTTCTGAATTGTATTTAAAGAGAAGAAAAGAAAAGAAAAAGGGAAGAAGAAAACTCGGAATCGCAAAATTTAGATTAGAGCGAAAAGACAAAATCTCGAGAAACAGGCGCAAAAATAAGAAACAAAAAAAAGGTGGATCAGACGATGTAGTTAATGGTGAGACTGTGGTACGTGGATTACTGGACGGACTACCGATTAACTACGTGATCGTGAGAATGGATGGGAGTGAAATAGCGAGTGAGAGTGCAAGAGAGGATCGGTTTTATAATAAAAAAAAAAAGAAAGAAAACAAGAAATTATGGTAGAGTCGAGGATCTGGCGCCTCTTTGTCGCCAGTTTGGTTATGGCCTTATCCAATTTTTCCAAGACTAAAGCAAATTTATATTAGGTACAATGAGTATATTACATGTACAGGTCCAAATCTGTAAATTTCCAATCTGCAATTTGTAATTGCGGCTCGCGCGGATGTCTTATTAAAAGTTAAATTATAAATAATTAAGAAATTGAATTATAAATAATTAAAACATTCCGCGCGTCCCGCGACACGTACACTTTTGTCAATTGCAATTTTGGATAGACCATTTACGTAAGGAAAAAATCTATCACCTATCAGATATATTACATCTCCTGTATTGTCTGCCTGTTCCGTTGTTAAAGTGAATTTTTATCATAACGTTTGTTTATTTCGAGCAATCCTCATCACAAAATAAGAAAAAATAATTTATTAATAAAATCATTTACAAATCAACAATTATACTTAATACTATCGATCCGTTTTTATTAATCAAATACAATTTGTAGCATGAATTTTAATTATTTAAAAATACCAATATTTTTCATTATTTATTACAATTTCCTGATGACTTGTATTTTTTCTTTTTTGTTTACAATAAATCATTTGTTTTAAAATACGCCGTTAAGTAAACGTAACATATTTTAATTTATACTAGACATCACCTATATAACGTGGTGTTACTTAGTCGTTAATATTCCTTCATTTCGTTCGTAATTTTGTTGTCTTCATTACTTTTGAATTATTGCTCGCACAGTAATTCAATGTATGTATTAAAGAGTTATCTAAAATATTGATTTTCAAATTACCTACAACCAAATGCCGAAGATCCTTATATGCATGTTGCTTTCTGAAAATTAGTAAAATTAGAGATATGAAAATTTCAAGTTTGTCATAATTTTCTTTGGTTGAAGGAAAATGCACTTGCCTTTATGTCTATATTTTCTATCCCCTTGCTACAAGCTTCTAGGTTCTTATAGGTTCCCCTGGGATTTCTAAACAATAATGATGAGACATATACCTATTTTTAGTCAAATTACCTTCCCAGCAGTACACTTAGGTGAAACGTAAACTTCCAAATAAAAGCTCTAGTGACTGAGGGTTCCCGCCATTGGAGGACGTTCCCGCCATTTTCTTCTGATTTTAGACTACAAGCAAAATTGGAATATATAAATTTCATCATCAGATTCTAATTTTCTAAATTTCCAAGTTTCAAATTCTAGAACACAATCTTTAAATTTCTAAAATACCAAAATTTTTAATCTTGTAAATTTCCACATTCTGTGAAATTCTCAATTTGGAAACGGTTCTCTCCGAACGGTATTTGTCAAGAATGTGATTTCCCCTGCGCCGCCATGTTCCCTAGCGAGGCCAACCATTCTTTCCGGTGTACCAACAGCCAGCAGTGCACGATGCATCGTGGACGGTGCTGCCAGTGTGCGAATGCTCGCGGAAGCGTAAGGAGCGAACCTCGGCGCGCAGTTTCGTGTCGACTCTTTAGTGTTTCTCCGCGCTTCCGTTCGTGCGTTTTGGTTGTGGTTCGGTGTGAAAGAAAGTAACGTCGGCCAGACTTGAAAATTGAATTTAGTGTTCTGGAGAGGATTGTTTGTCGCCGCTTTTCTAGTACCGTGAAAGAAAATGGCTGAAAGTAAGGGTGCGTTGATCGCGAAGACAGTGCAAAAACATGCAGGCAGAGCGAAGGAAAAGGTAAGTAAAGACGTATATTTGTATGTATGTACGTTCGTAACAGGTTTCCTCGTACGGCATGTCAGTCGATCGAACACTTTCAACAGAATTGCGCCCTTTTCAACCGTTTCGACCTCGTACTTCTTTTACGCGTTTGACTTTTTCGAACGTTCTTTATTATATTTCAAATGTCGTTTCGCGTTACGTGCTCATAACCTCTCGTTATCACTTGCAGCTGTTAAAATTTGACACTTCGCGTTCGACGTTTGTTCCCCACCAGTCTTTTGTACGATTTTTCAAACGGACCGGTAATTTGTTAGATTTTTCTCCTGCTCGTGCAAAGGTGACTTATATAATCGATAAACACGTACCAGTTATATAGCATAGCTTCATTTAAAATGACAATTATGCAACTCTTGGTTGAGCGTAATACAGTATATATATTACAGGTAGATCTTCGAAATCACACTCTCTGGTAAAATCAACGCCAGATTGTCACGTGACGCGAATATTCTCCAGTCGCTTACTGAACGTTTCTTGCAAATTTCTTAAAATAAACTCAATCGTAATTTCATTACGTAGATATTCTCCGTCGTTTAATCCTATTTCCTTTGAATTAATTTAATGAAACATCGATGATGTATTTGACAGATTCGATAAGATAGTCTGAGGAAATTAATCAATTTCCAATTGATCAGTTCCTACCTTTAGCTGTCTACAGTTAAACATAAGTCCCTACAGTTTTTTGCGAATATCTCGTTACAAATCAATTCTATAAAAAAATAGTTATTATGAAAATTATAGCTGAGAAAATTTCCTACAAAAAAGGTTCTATCACGTTTCTTCGTACGAGTGACTATTTTGCGTCTAAGATCATCATTACAATAAGACTATTGTCATCGATAAATGTCGATAATATCGAGATGTTATCGAGACGGATATGTCGATAATATCGTTAAGGCGATTAAACGACTAAAGCACACCGCGCAATTTTACGACCACCTAATTATTTTTATTCGAAATTAGATAATATCTAAAATTGCAATAAAACTAAATTGACTTTAATAAAACCTAACCTAATGACCCAAAGGAATTTTTCCATTTCCTGCGCTAGCAAGCCTTCGTTAAAACTTGAAAGCAAGTGGGTCATGCAGGTATCGTTAATTGCCTGGCGAGGGCATCCCAGTTTTACATTTTGATTTTCAGCAAAAGAAAAATTATGTCTCGCGCAACGTACCGTATGATCGTGTAAATTCGTAGGTGTTTTAACTCGCTTTCATAATGTTGGTTGTACGGAGACTTATCTGGTAGAACCGGTCCATGCTATTGCCGTGTGCTAGAGTTACCACTCTCGTCCCGTGCTAACAGGGAACCTTAACTCGAGAAAAAGAAAAAAAATTGATGTTCCACTAAAGAAAGCAGTAGGTGAAAATCCGTGTCACTCTTTGATGAAATTTTACGCGTTAACCGAGACGGATTTTTTTCCTGCAAATTACGTGTAACGTAATTACTATATATGACTGAGCATTCATAATCGGTGAACAGGAAAAATTTTAGAGGAAAAGGACGGGTAGGGAAATTGACATGGCGGACTTGTGGTTAAGTTGGAGATGGGTGTTGGAAATTTGGGAATTTAGGAATTTGGGGATTTGGGGGTTAGGAAATTAATTTTGGGATATTGGGTTATTTGGGAATTTTGGGATTTAGGGAATTAGTTGGGAATTTAGGGATTTGGGAATTTAGGGAATTACTTGGGAATTTAGGGATTTGGGGATTTAGAAATGTGGGAATTAGGGAATATGGGAACTAGGGAATATGGGAATTGGGGAATATAGGAACTAGGGAATATTGGAACTAGGAAATATGGGAACTAGGGAATATGGAAACTAGGGAATATGGAAACTAGTGAATATGAAAACTAGGGAATACGAAAACTAGGGAATATGGAAATTTGGAAATATATTTAATTTGAAATCTAAAAATTTATCAGCTTAAAAATTTGCAAATTTGAAGTCTAGTGATTTCAATATTTAAAAACATAATTGCTCCAATATATAAATTTGCAACAGAGAGTTTGAGGTTATAAAAGATATAACCTTACAGAACAACTGTTGCATTCAAATGTTAGGTTAGATTATACAGTCAATAAGATAGAGGGCGAATCACCAATTAAGAATAATTCCATCCAATGAAACCATCACAACAAATCACTATTGATTAGATATAACAGGGTAAACCTTACAGAGTTCAATAACCTTGATACACATTTTGTATTATAGAGGTCAGTTTCCTAGTGAGTCATTTTATTTACCTAACCTTCAATTTCACTTTCAAAACATATAAAAATATTTTTATACTATTCATTTCTGAAATTTTCCCTCAGTATGTTCCAATGACTAATTCAAGATTTTAATAATTACCTACAGTATTTTACAAAATTGATTTAATATTCCCTTGTCAAAAGTTTGATGTGGGTCAAGATTGACGCCATATTGGAAGTCATAAATTCAACAGTTAACTTTTCGCGGGTTAAGAAAATAATTGAGTTCCTCGAAACGCTATAAGGGAATTATTTAAATTATTTCCTGCGAAAGAAAATGAATTTATAATACGTGATGATAAGAAGAAAGATTGCTCTATGCGTTGGAAGATCAATGAGTCTATAACGTTGTAGGCTAATGTATATCCGTTCTAAGAATATGGTTATCTTCCTGCTTCAAATAACGAGCTGTCAAATCGTTCTGAAGTAGCTTTTCAAGGTATTCTGCATGAAGCCGTTCAAAGACTTTTGGTCTTCGAGAGCTCTCTTTAGGTTTGCTATCTTTTCACATTTATTTTATTGTTTAACTAGATGTTGTTTGGGTAGCAATTTTGGGTTAGGGAATTTTGGTAGATTTAGAGTTTAGGGAATTTAGAAAGTAGGGAATTTGGATATTCCTAAAGGAATGGGGAAATTTGGAATTTTACTAGATGCTGAAATAACTGGATTTGGAAATTGGGGTATCCAGAATTCCCTAGGTTTAAAAAATTCCTAAACTTCTAAATTATTAAATCTCTAATACTCTAGATTTTCCAGAACCTAAATCCTCAATTTCCTAGACCTTTCAATATCCAAATTTTCAATTCCCTAGACCTTCCAATATATAAATCCCCAATTCCCTAGACCTTCCAATATGCAAATCCCCAATTCCCTAAACCAATATCCAAATCCCCAATTCCTTAGACCTTCCAAAACCTAAACCAATTCCCTAGACCTTTCAATACCTAAATCAAAAATTCTCTAGACCTTTAAAAACCTAAACCCCCAATTCCCTAGAACTTTCAAAACCTAAATCCACAATACCCTAGACCTTCCAAAACTTAAATCCAAAATTCCCTAGACCTCCCAAAACCTCAATCCAAAATTCCCTAAACCTTTCAAAACCTAAACTTCCAATTCCTTAGACCTTCCAAAACCTAAACTTCCAATTCCCTAGACCTTTCAAAACTTAAACCCCCAATTCCCTAGACCTTTCAAAACTTAAACTTCCAATTCCCTAGACCTCTCAAAACCTAAATCCAAAAATCCCTAGACCTTCCAAAACCTAAACCCCAAATTCCCTAGATTTGGAAATTCCTAAAATTTCAAATACTTAATCTCCAAATTCTTACATCCTAAAATTCCTATATTCCCAACTTCCTAGACCACCAAATCCATGCCCACAATTCCCTAGATATACTCCCCTCGTTTAAATTGCACAATTTCCGTGATTATTGTCTTAGTAGAGGTTTGATTATGTCACCTAAAATTTTTCACCTGCTTTCTCTATATCCAGAAATCTCGTTACGGCTGCATACGACTTTCTCTATCTCAGTTTCTCGATACAACAGTTGATAGATAATGATTGTAACTATTCCAGCAAGAAGTAAGAACGGTATGGAATACAGGAAAAGACGGAAGTCGGAACATTCAGAGTCTCCCTAGGCTACGATTTCTATCGTGTCCACCTCGCCTACCAGTTACTATTCTCGTCCTCGTGTCCCGGACGCTTTTACTCCGAGACTCTCGGCAAATATATCTACGAGCTTGCAGCTTTCAAATCTGCTATATACCTCTGTCTTTGTGGCACCGTCATATCCCAATTTTCCTTAAATTTCATCCTGGAAATCGACTACCTCCCGCCGTAACTGTTCGCTTACCTCTCCGCTCAAATGGAAAATTCTCGTAAAATATAAAAGCTACATAAAATGATACACAAATGTTTTTAAACATGTACACTTGTTAAGTAATATTCTGCTCATTATTGTCGTATTACATACTGAAAGATAATTTACATGTTCCTCGAAGATAATTTACATGTTACGTACGCAAATTTACATATTATATATTAGAAGATATAAAAAAAATATGCTAAGTGATGAGGAGTTATAAGCAGAATCATTTTCTGACTAATGGGTACGTTATCGCGTAACTCGAGACTGTGTGAGAAAGCTTGCGAATGTTCTACCTCCCTCCGTAACTGAGCGTCTACTAAAACAGATAGTTCTGCAAAATTATGAAAGATATCCAAGATGTTTTTGCGTGTATTTATTAAATACACTTTGGTCTATAATTGAGAATATAAAAATGTGAGAAAAGATACAAAATGGCGGCGTAGGGTTCGATATAAGTTAAATGGAATAGTTTTGAGATTGTGTCATGATTCAGGAGCCAAATATTGAAATTACTGGACAAACGGCGTTTAAAATCCACGAAATTGCGTTAGTTTAACTCGAAATCACGTTTCCGTTCTCGCGTCTGACGATTTCAATTGGACTAGATCCAGAAACGCCCTGAAAATTAAGGAAGAACAGAAATAACTCTGGGGAAAAGCTGCGATAATTGACGCCATCATTTTTTGCAGGAACATTTATTCACTTGTGCGACAATAAACGTTGAAAGAGTGATTTCTGTAAAAGCGGCGATATAACGAGAGTCTGGATATTTTACATTTAAAGTGAATTGAACTTGATGTTACTCACAAACTTAATGTTCTCTGCCATATTATAAACTTAATATCATATTATACAGTGCAGATGGTTTTATGCAATATAACGTGAAGTAAGTCCCAATTGCAAAAGTGGACTAAAATGACAGGGGAATTTATAAATAAATATTACAAGCATATTATAAGTAAATTACAGATATCAGAGGCATATTATAAGTTACAGAAGATTTTATGCAATATAACGTGAAGTAAGTCCCAATTGCAAAAGTGGACTAAAATGACAGGGGAATTTATAAATAAATATTACAAGCATATTATAAGTAAATTACAGATATCAGAGGCATATTATAAGTTACAGAAGATTTTATGCAATATAACGTGAAGTAAGTCCCAATTGCAAAAGTGGACTAAAATGACAGGGGAATTTATAAATAAATATTACAAAGATATTATAAGTAAATTACAGATGTTATAGGCATATTATACAGTACAGATGGTTTTATGCAATATAACGTGAAGTAAGTCCCAACTGCAGAAATTGACTAAAATGGCAGGGGAATTTATAAATAAATATTACAAGGATATTATAAATAAATTACAGACATTACAAGCATATTATACAGTACAGATGGTTTTATGCAATGTAACGCGAAGTAAGTCCCAATTGCAAAAGTGGACTAAAATGACAGGGGAATTTATAAATAAATATTGCAAGCATATTATAAATAAATTACAGACATTACAAGCATATTATATAGTACGGACGGTTTTATGCAATATAACGCGAAGTAAGTCCCAACTGCAAGACTAGACTAAAATTTGCAAGAGCATTTATAAATTACAGATATTACATATTATAAATAAATTGCATATATCACAGTCCTATTATAAATTACATACGGTTTTATGCAATATAACGTGAAGTAAGTGCCACCTGCGAAAGTGTACTAAAATTGCAGGAGCATTTATAAATTACAGATATTACATATTATAAATAAATTACAGATATCACAGTCCTATTATAAATTACATACGGTTCTATGCAATATAACGTGAAGTAAGTGCCACCTGCATTGTACTAAAACAACAGGGACTGTTGACCGTAAGGGTTGAAAGATTACGTAACTCGCGAACTGCACTCGACCGGAAAGGGCGATGGAAATGGTCGGTTATTAATAACCGTAAGGTTCAACGTCATCGTGTTCGCGTGACGTTTGCAGGTAACGCATATAGCCTGCGGTGATGTAAAAAGAAAACGTAGTCCACTCTAAATGCGTCGAGGAAAGAATAAAAGGAAAAATGAACGCTAGAAAGAAGAGGTTCTTGTATTTATCGTCCCGTATTTATACCGAGTTAACCCGGCTTCGCTGGACCCGGGCCAACGTCATCGCTTTTCTATTTTACGTTGTCCCTTTTCGGGACCACTAAAGGACCGAAGATAACATCTCGAACAGGTCCAAACTGCCGTCCGTTAAACTTGAACGTTAGTCCGGATTAGAGACGAAGGGGGATCTGGCACTACATGTGCTTCTTTTATGACGTCTCGCTTAACTCGTTCGACAATACTTTTACATCGCCTCGCATAAACAAACTGCGACTCTAAAGCCCCCTTAGCAATTATAGAGCGACAATCAATCGACAGAATAGATCTGTACATATTTTCTGTTTGCGTTGCAAAATAGTCTGGCGTTTCCACTCAGGTATAAAAAAGAAAGAACGCGTTGAAATCGTGCCAAGAATCGAAGAGTATGCGATGTCTGCGGTCCGGGAACAGGTGCAACGACTAAACACGTACATTGATCCGTTTCTTGTCTTCTTTTCTTTGTCCCACTAATAAAATCGCAGCGTCTATTTGTCTGGTCGTTTTAATGAGACCTCTTTCGTTATATCGGCTTTTAACTTTGGCATTTCGTTTCGTGTTTAGATACAGTATCACGTTTGAGTAATACACGTTCATTTTGGGATGCATTAAAATACTTTTTATTTGAGGAACAAGTATCGTCTCTAAAATTTGAGAAACCACAGTCTTTTTTAAGTGAAGTCAGTCTTTTTTATATTAAATTATGCACTGTAAAGTATATCTTTCTTATGCGTTTATTTACTTCGCCGCCATTTCTCTTACTGCGCATGCGCGGAAAAAGCGCGCGCTATTCAAACGCCGCTTACAGTTTTTTCCCCAATAACTGTCTCTCTTCAACGATTCACGATATCAATAAAATAACAATTCCGTCTGTTAGATAACACAATCTCACAATGAATTAATCTAACAAGGAAGTGCAGTTTGATTTGATATTACAGTTTCTGTTACACGTCAGTGCGGTATCCTTGCAGCAGTTCCTAACGGGAGCTTTTCCCGCCTCTAGAAGGCAAAAGGATTCACGCTGCATACAAAATGCAGTTACTAGAGAGAGACAGGTGTATGAGATGTGTGTACACATGAAACGAATCATCGTCACCCTATTGTAACGTTCATTTGCCTCGTTTCATTCAATTAGGTTGCGAAGTTAGGTCGAGATCACCTGCTGCTCGTGACTTGTCTTATGGCTCGGTGCACGCTGTTTTATTATTCGGGCTGTTTTAAGACTTGTTTCTGTAGCAACTTCTGGTTTCTGCGGTGCAGTGTCAGGGTTGAGTAACGGGGTGGAATTCGGAGGCAGAGGTTTGCGTATTTGGATGTGAAGGTTACTGGGTTTTAATTTGGACTTGGAGGTTTGGGATTTGGAGATTTTTGAAATTTGGAGTTTTGGGATTTTTGAAATTTGGGGTTTTGGAATTTGAGACTGTGGAATTTTGGAGTTTTGGGGCTTTGGAGGTTTGGGGACTTTTGTACTTTGGAGTTTTGGGGTTTTGGAATTTGGGACTGCGGGATTTTGGAGGTTGGGGCTTTGGATGGGGTCAATTTTGAGATTTTGAGATTGTGGGATATTGGAATTAGAGGACTGTGGGGTTTAGAGGTTTAGGGACCTTTCAGGTTTGGAATTGTGAGAGTTTGGAACTTTAGGAGTTTGGTACTTTAAGGTTATGGAAGTTTAGGAGTTTGGGGCTCTAGGAATTTGGAACTTTAGGAGTTTGGAACTTTAGGAGTTTGGAACTTTAGGACTTTGGAGCTCTAGGAGTTTGGAACTTTAGGAGTTTGGGGCTTTAGGAGTTTGGAACTTTAGGAGTTTGGTACTTTAAGGTTATGGAAGTTTAGGAGTTTGGGTCTCTAGAAGTTTGGGGCTTTAGGAGTTTGGAACTTTAGGAGTTTGGAACTTTAGGACTTTGGAGCTCTAGGAGTTTGGAACTTTAGGAGTTTGGGGCTTTAGGAGTTTGGAACTTTAGGAGTTTGGAACTTTAGGACTTTAAGGCTCTAGGAGTTTGGGGCTTTAGGACTTTGAAGCTCTACTACTATGGAGCTGTAGGAGTTTGGAGCTCTAGGACTTTGGGACTTTAGGACCTTGAGACTTTAGGACTTTGGGACCATTGGACTTAGGTATTTAAGGGTACCATAGAGACTTATGAATTTAGGGGTACCTTAGGAACTTAGACAGGCCTTTAGAACTTAGGAGGACCTTATAATTTTGGAACATCCAAACATTGCTACTTTAGGACATTGAGAGTTTGGGACTTTGAGACTTAGTACTTCATAGGTTTTAGTGACCTTGCAAGCTTAGTATATAGGAGCTTTTAATCCTTTGCAGTCGAAGATAATTTTACTGTTTGCAAACAGTAACTTTAAAATATTAATTAAAATGTTAAATTTGAAGTTATTATAATATTAATTAAAATGTTAAATTTGAAGTTATTAAAATATTAATTAAAATGTTAAATTTGAAGTTGTTAAAATATTAATTAAAATGTTAAATTTGAAGTTATTAAAATATTGATTAAAATGTTAAATTTGAAGTTATTAAAATATTAATTAAAATGTTAAATTTGAAGTTATGATAATATTAATTAAAATGTTAAATTTGAAGTTATTAAAATATTAATTAAAATGTTAAATTTGAAGTTATTATAATATTAATTAAAATATTAAATTTGAAGTTATTACAATATTAATTAAAATGTTAAATTTGAAGTTATTAAAATATTAATTAAAATGTTAAATTTGAAGTTATTATTTCTCCACTAATAATGTTCACTATGTTCATACATCACATAAGCACTATTATAGAATTAATTAAATAATTCTCCTTTTAAATTATTGTATTAAATGGCACCTGAGAGGCACCTCTCAAGCTCAAATTAAATTGTAGGACCTTGTTACTCATTTATCAAGTCCTTAAATTCGACTCATCAAACTCCACCACAAAAAACAGTATAATAGTAAAGTATGTTTTCCTGCCCAAGTAATAGTGTTTCCCAGTGCCCCATGAGATACTCCAAGCACTCTATAATCTCCAAACACAACTACAAGAGCACAATGTTGATGAACCACATGTTCGTGAGGCTGCAACGGTACCATCCTAGACTAAATGATTATCGGTTACGGGATCGTAGGTGAAACGATAAGGAGTAATGGGAGAAAGAAAAATGGCGGTTTGTGGTTGAGGAGGGTAAAGAAATGACAGTTATTTAGAGGAAAACAAACGGTGCGTGTGTTTAGCGATAGGAACTCGTTGAGCGTACGGTGATTCTTACAACTGGGTTACGACCCAGTTCTGCTATTCTCAGCGAAACTATCAGATGCTTCGTTCGTTGCCAGAAAAAAAGGTTAATGTCGGCATACCCGTGAACCACGTGTTGCCTGCCAAAATTTCGGATACAGGAAACGAGGGGTACCTGATTTACACTTACTGAGAAGCTAGACATGAAGGTACATAAAGAAGTAGTAACTCAAGTCCTAGGTATTGTTATAGGAAGTACCTCAATATTTAGGGAGGTACTGCTAGTGCCTAATTCTTGAATAGCAACAATGTTGGTATCTGATGTCTAAAATCTTTGATACTGGAAGCAATAGTACCTGAAATAGCAACTTTTGGTACCTGATTCATGTATTGTAACTATAATAGTACCTGACTTGTGAACTTTGATACTGATGGCACCTGATACATGGATGCATGAAGGTATATGAAGAAGTAGTAATTCAAGTCCTAGGTATTGTTACAGGAAGTACCTCAATATTTAGAGAGGTACTGCTAGTGCCTAATTCTTGAATAGCAACAATGTTGGTATCTGATGTCTAAAATCTTTGATACTGGAAGCAACAGTACCTGAAATAGCAACTTTTGGTACCTGATTCATGTATTGTAACTATAATAGTACCTGACTTGTGAACTTTGATACTGAAGGCACCTGATACATGGATGCATGAAGCTACTTGAAGAAGTAGTAATTCGAGTCCTAGGTATTGTTACAGGAGATACCTGAATCTTTAGAGAGGTACTTATGGTACCTAATTCTTGAATTGCAAGAATGTCAGAACCTGATGTCTAAAATCAATTGACACTGATAGCAATAGTACCTAAAATAGAAACTCCTAGTACCTGATTCATGTATTGTAACAGTAGTGGTACTTGACTTCTGAATTTTAATATTGAGGACACCTGAAGTCGTAGACTCTGAGAACAGTGGTACTTGATATTGTCTATGATATTATGGATAGTACCTGATTCGTGCATTCTGACACTAAGGTAGCTGAAAGTATAAACACTGAGAGCAGTGGTACCTGAAATTATCAATACAAGTATCTAGAGTACCTCATTCATGAATTCTAATGATATGGGTACTTGAAATCGTAGATATCAAAAGCAGTGGTACCTCAAATTGTGGATCCTTGTATTGAGAGTACCTCAATCATGCAATTCAAATGATCGGGGTATCTGAAAGCGTGGATACCAAAAGCACTAATATCTCAAATTGTGGATTCAGGTATTGAGAGTACCTCAATCATGCAATTCGAATGATTGGGGTATCTGAAAGCGTGGATACCAAAAGCACTGATACCTCAAATTGTGGATTCAGGTATTGAGAGTACCTCAATCATGCAATTCTAATGATTGGGGTACCTAAAAGCGTAGATACCGAGAGAAATGGTATCTGAAACTGTAAATACAAGTATTTGGGGGGTACCTAATTCGTGAATTCTGACGATGAGGGTACCTGAAAGTGTCTGTAAACTTATGAAGAATACCTGATTCATGCAATTCTGATACAAAGGGTACCTCAAATCATATATTCTCAGATCATTGGTACCTGAAATTATGAATACAATTATCAAAAGTACCTCCTTCATAAATATCAAAACTGAAAGTACATAAAATTGTAAATTCCAACCGTAATAAGTAAATGTATCACCTATAAATTGTCTAAGTGCCAGAAAGATAATGCATGGCACGTTTGGCAGCCGTATCTTAGGTCCACCACCTCAACTAGAGAACTTAAGACGAGCCTAATCTATGCACATAGAACTCTCACGTCGAAGAAATATGTTCTACAGATTGAATAATCGTGTTCTACATTGAGGTATGATCTATGTTATTCGATGTGAAAGAAAGAAAAGCAACGCTTAAATGGCTTAAACGTTCCTCCGGATCTGATAACCTGATTATACAGAGAAATTTAATTGAGTGCTTTGTGGCGACGTGAGAATGACGAGCCGACAATAGGCCAAGCGCCACATTGCAATTACACGTTGGCTTACAAACAACTCGAGATTAGAAGAATAATTGTCTGGCCAGAAAGACTGTCTAAGTCTAAATTTATGCTTGTGCGACCCTATTCGAAATTTCCTAGTTCTGTCATTTCATTGGAATCTTTATGTTGGCGTTGGAGGACAAATATATAGCCACTCGTTATATGGCCAGTTGATGATTTAGGGAGTTTGGAAATTTGGGGAATTTATGGAGGTGATGGTTTTGGGATTTGCAAGCTTTAAATTTGGGTAGTTTGCAATTTTGTGATTTGCAAGTTGGGGAGATGAGGATCTGGGGAATGTAGGATTTGGAAATTTGCGGATTTAGAAATCTAGGGAATTCTGAAAGTGGGAGATTGGGGAATTAGGGAATCTAAGGAATTTTAGGATTTGGAAGTTAGGGATTCTAGGGAATTATGAGATTCGGAAATTAGGGAATTCGAGGATCTAGGGAATTTTGGAATTTGGAAATTAGGGAATTGGGGTATTTAGGGAATTTTGGGATATGGAAATTAGGAAACATAGGGAATTCTGAGATTCGGAAATTAGGGAATTCGAGGATCTGGGGAATTTTGGAATTTGGAAATTAGGGAATTCAGAAATCTAGGGATTTGGGAATCTAGGGAATTTGGGAATTTGGGAATTCGGGGATTTAGGGAATTCTGAAAGTTGGGGATCTAGGGAATTTTGGGATTTGGAAATTAGAGAATTCGATTACCTAGGGAATTCTGAGATTCGGGGATCTAGGGAATTTTGGGATTTGGAAATTAGGGAATTCGGGAATCTTTGGAATTCTAACATTGAGAGATTAAGGACTTCGGGAGTCTAGGGAATTCTGAGAATTTTGAGATTTGCTAATTAAGGAATTAAGAAATCCAGGAATTTGGAAATTTATAAATTAAGGAATCTAGGGAAATGAGTGTCCTACAAATCTTTTTAATTTGTAGGTGTAATTTGCTATCCCGAAACGGGAAGTTCTCTTAGAAATAGGTTAAGATCGATGAATCTTGCCTCGAAATAGATAAGGACTTTAATTGTATCCAATTAGGAAAATTAGGTCGCACTCGTAATTAAAGGTGGCACACGGTCGTGGAAGCTTTAAGAGGCGATATATTAAGTCCCCCCGTTTATCGGCTAGGTAATAAAAAAGGATTAATGGGATAAAGAGGATGAAAGTAGACGCTATGCAAAGTGAAATTATTGTGCTATGAATGCTAGCAATTAATGCGGTGATCAATTATGTACGCGATACAGTAGTTATCACGAAGGGTATCTGATGTTTTGTTACGCTAAAAATTCTTTTCCTGGTTATTGTACTTTCACTTGCAATTAAAGGTTGCGTGCGAAAATTTCGTTGCTGGAATTCACTGTTCGTAATTTAGTCACTTGTTGATTGAATTTCTGTCTCTAATAAGTTATTGACATAGAGTTCTCGTAACTCCAGGTAATAACTCTTTAACTTTAATAAATAAATTTAATATTATAATTAATAAGTGATACGTAATGATAATATATAAATAATATACGATAAAAGTAAAAAATGAAAGAAAGATCCGAGATGAAATCAGCTCCGATCAGTCTGCGATAAAAACGAAAGTTTCCATATCAATTGAAGCCTAGTAACATGTGTTCATCGTAAAGATATAATGGATATATGAATTTGACCCCGATACTTTATTGAGTAACTGCACGCAGAGATGCTCGGTATGTATATCACGTTTCGTCACAAGAAACATAAAGTGGATGTGTTTGCGGAGCGATAGGTGTGGATAATTTGTCCTGCGGATAAGCGGATAATTGTGTCGACCTTGGTTGCGGTTGCCAGTCGATTACTGTTGCCATGTCCTCGCAGCAATTTCGCTCGATCAGTGTGCACTCGCGACAATAGGGTTTGTTAAGTCTTAAGTTAGGGCACAGAGGACTTGGAGCGCACTGATTAATCTTCGTAACTCTAACGCTTCGTATCGTTCATCTTTTCCTCGGGAATTCTTCGCAAGTTTATCGAACGAGCGATTTGTCTCCGATAATTCGAAAGTGACATTGCTCGAAACGCTTAACGATACACTTTCGAATGCATTTTCTCTTTGAGAGTGATGCGTTGCACGATTTCAGGTACTTTTACTCTTGTAAAAGTTGGGATTTGTGGATTACTGGAGGAGATATTTATGAATTGGGTGGTGGTAATATACTGTGGTGGTAATTTTATGTTTAGGTAATGTTGTTGTGGGTTTGTATGTACTTTAGGTAGGTGTAGTTTTAAAAATTCAGGAATTAGGTACTGAGAGTGGTTGCAAGTTTAGGTACCACTCTGCACATAGTATCTACAAGCTTAGATACCACTCTTCCCAGTATCTGCAAGCTTAGATACCACTCTCCCCAGTATTTACAAGCTTAGATACCACTCTCCCCAGTATTTGCAAGCTTAGATACCACTCTCTGCAGTATCAGCAAACTTAGATACTACCCTCCGCAGTATCTGCAACCTTAGATACCACTCTCCGCAGTATCTGCAACCTTAGATACCACTCTTCGCAATATCTGCAAGCTTAGATACCACTCTCCCCAGTATCTACAAGCTTAGATACCACTCTCCCCAGTATTTGCAAGCTTAGATACCACTCTCCGCAGTATCAGCAAACTTAGATACCACTCTCTGCAGTATCTGCAAGCTTAGATATCACTCTTCCCAGTATCTACAAGCTTAGATACCACTCTCCGCAGTATCAGCAAACTTAGATACCACTCTCTGCAGTATCTGCAAGCTTAGATACCACTCTCCGCAGTATCTGCAACCTTAGATACCACTCTCCGCAGTATCTGCAAGCTTAGATACCACTCTCCCCAGTATTTGCAAACTTAGATACCACTCTTCGCAGTATCTGCAAGCTTAGATATCACTCTCCTCAGTATCTACAAGCTTAGATAGCACTCTCTGCAGTATCTGCAAGCTTAGATACCACTCTCCCCAGTATTTGCAAGCTTAGATACCACTCTCCGCAGTATCAGCAAACTTAGATACCACTCTCCGCAGTATCTGCAAGCTTAGATATCACTCTCCCCAGTATCTATAAGCTTAGATACCAATCTCTGCAGTATCTGCAAGCTTAAATACCACTCTCCGCAGTACCTGCAAGCTTAGATACCACTCTCCCCAGTATTTGCAAACTTAGATACCACTCTCCCCAGTATCTATAAGCTTAGATACCACTCTGCTCAGTATTTGCACGGTTGGGTACCACTCTCCCTAGTACTTTCAAGTTTAGGTACCCCTATTCTCCAGATTTAAGAATCAAATACTCCTGGTTTTAAAATTTAAGGATCAAGCATCCATATGCTCCATATATATCAGGATCAGGTATCCCTATTTTCAATACTTAAGAATCAGGTACCCCTGCCTTTTCCATATTAAAAAATCAGGTACTCCTATATTCCATATATATGTATATCAGAATCAGGTACCTTAGTTTCAAGGTTTAAGAATCAGGTACTCCTTATTATCCAAATTGGTGAATCAGGTACTTGTTCGTTTCTATATTTAAGAATCAGTTACTCCTTATTTTCTATACTTAAGAATTAGGTACATCCATTTTCTATATATAATAATCAGGTACTCTAGGTACCCCTAGTGTTTTCGTCCAGAATTTCAGGTACTTGCTTGCTCTTGTTCTTGATCTTATATAGTTCAGGTACTTCCAGTCTCAAGATTCATAGATCAGGTACCCATGGTGTCTGTATCTAGAATTTTAGGTACCATTGCTGTTAGTAGATACGATTTTAGGTACCTTTAGTTTCATTGTAGTATCTTTAGTTTGTTCATCAGATACCTCTAATATCTTTACCTACAGTTTGAGGTACCATTGCTCTCAATATTGCTCTACGATTTTTCATTTATCTGTAATTACAAAATTGTAGATTCAGTCACCAATAGAATAACTTGAGATACTCTATGAATCATCAGTATCTGTCTCCTGTATATTTCCATTTTAAGAAAAACCTTGAAACATTAGTTACTTAAAAAAGAAAGATAAAAAAATGTCCAGGTACACTATTTATTCTTGTTATGAATTAAAGTACTTCTACATTGATTCAATATAAACTAGTGAATATACACGGAAGGTCACGAAGGTCATTAGAAATTCATTTAATAAATGTTAGAGTAAATGATGTAGCAGATTTGATTGATTAACCATTCCTCGTCCCCGCAGCAAGTGCTTGAAATCCGTTTTCGACTATTTCAGTACCTACCTCCTCAAGCACATTTCTTCGAACCTCTCTCTTTTATTTCTCTCATTTCTGAACGCATACTGATCGCGCATTAGCTGATTGCTTTCGAATAGATACGAGGTCGTTCACTCCGACGGATTCACGATTATTGCGTACCATTTTTTTTTCTTCGAATTAATATCAAGGCATGCAAATATATTATACGTAGTTGTGTAAAAATAAAAATTACTACGAAAACATTCTCAAGAAAATTTATTGAAATACAAAAGAAATACAAAAATGTATTTGAAATACAATCAAATACAATCATTGGAAAGATTATTGTTGTGATACAATTTGTCGTCGGCCTTGGTCAGGAAAAGTTGCGATCTATGCTTTTCTTCGCATGCCTCTATATTTTAAGTTTCCTGACTCACCGTCAGGATGGAAACGTTTCCTCAGTCCTGTTTACGTAACTTCTTATTTTTTCCATTGTAACCGCATAACCAAACTCTGATTAAATCAGGAACATTCTTTTTGCTGGCGATGGGCAGAGATTCGCAGATCAAGGGTTGGTCCTATACCTTAGAGGCAAGTTGTGAATTGTGGATGTTGGAGGACTTGAGAATTTGGGGATTTGGAGATTTGGAGAGTTTGGGAAGTTGAAGATTTGGGATTTGGGGAGTTTGGGAAGTTGGAGATTTGGGATTTGAGAAGTTTGGGAAGTTGGAGATTAAGGGACTTCAAGATTTGGGATTTGAGGAGTTTGGGAAGTTGGAGATTAAGGGACTTCAAGATTTGGGACTTGAGGATTCAGAGGAGTTGGAGATTTGGAATTTGAGGAGTTTGGGAAGTTGGAGATGTGGGATTTGAGAAGTTTGGGAAGTTGGAGATTAATGGACTTCAAGATTTGGGGATTTGAGGAGTTTGGGAAGTTGGAGATTAAGGGACTTCAAGATTTGGGATTTGAGGAGTTTGGAAAGTTGGAGATTTGGGATTTGAGAAGTTTGGGAAGTTGGAGATTAAGGGACTTCAAGATTTGGGGATTTGAGGATTCAGAGGAGTTGGAAATTTGGGATTTGAGGAGTTTGGGAAGTTGGAGATGTGGGATTTGAGAAGTTTGGGAAGTTGGAGATTAATGGACTTCAAGATTTGGAATTTGAGGAGCTTGGGAAGTTGGAGATTTGGAACTTGAGGATTTTGGGGTCTGAAGATTAAGGGACTTCAGTATTTGAGAATATGAGGATTTAAGAAAATTGGAGATTTGGGATTTGAGGATGTGGACACTTGTGGATGTTGAAATTTGAGGATGCTGGAGTTTGAGGATGTATACACTTGAGGATTCGAGGATATGAGAATTCTAGAGTTTGTGTGGTTATAGGAATTTGAAGATTCTGAAATTAATGATTGGGAAATATTAAGGTTCTGAAATTAAACAATTGGGAAATATTAAGATTCTGGATTTAAACAATTGGGAAATATTAAGATTCTAGAATTAAATGATTGGGAAAAATTAGAATTCTAAGCTTTAGTTGTCTGTTCATCTAAGAACCGTGTAAACCTAGAAATTTAGAACTATATATCACTTTGAGAACACAAAAATGTAACAAGTGAAGAACAGAAAAAGTCCAAAAGGTTCTCCAAGAACAACTTCTCCCAGAACAAAAGAACTTTCAAATTCGAAGAAATCGAACTCACTACTTCCTATTCAATCATACTCCCAGGTATTCGAATGCTAGGAAAATGGTTAAAATTCAAGCATAGTCCGGAATTTATGGACCAACGCAACGTATCGATAAATCTTTGCACAACGTGTATAAAATGAGGTTGAAAGTTTCACTTGTACAACCTTACGTAACTCATGCCAACATACTCAGACCTTGTTATTTTTGCATCTCGGTTTCGGCTCTATTATCTTCTCGTTGTAAGTTATAAATATGTGGCTACGCCCAACAACAGAATTTTTTTTATTATTTTCTGAGTTACAGTTACTTATACAATTTATAGGTTCATATATTTTTTAATTTTGAAGTTGTCAGATTTGTGAATTTTTAGTTATCAAATTTTTTGTATTTTTAGATTTTTTAATTTTGGAATTTTTTAATTTTTGGACTCAAGCTTTCAAATTTCTAGATTCTCTAATTTCCAAATTTCTAGAGTCCTAAATTCCCAAATTTCTAATCCCCTAAATCCCCAACTCCCTAAATCCCCAACTTCCCACCTCCCCAAATTTCAAAATACCTACAAACCTAAATCGCCTCCTCATGATTTTCAGTACACATCCTGGGAATCTAAACTGCTTTGGTGACTCGTGGGAAGTTATAACCGCTACTTCATCATTACTCTAACATGAGTTATATAAAGCTGGTTATAAGCTACGAATAACTCCAGTAACCAGGACGTCGATTCTAAATAAAAGTGAATCCCGTAAATGTACATCCTTCCAAGTATAACTGTTCAGTTTATTACCTTCTAATACTTGAAACTTTCTAAATTTCCAAATATCTAAATTGTCCGCATCCTCGAATTTCCCGCCGCAATTAGATAACAGATCACGTGACTGTCACAAGTATTATACCTCGCCATGACTTCCTTTTTTTAACGTCACAGCATTCTAATCGAGTAATTGAATTAGCCTTCGCGAGGTAAAATGATTTGAACTTTGCTCTGAGTAACACGTGTTCCTTGTTATTTTCATAATTTCACATGCGATTCAGTTGAGACTAAAATTTTTTGTCCTAACCTGAAAACTTCACTTCTCAATTTTATTATTTTTCCAATCTGTTCTTTGTTTCGTAGTATTACTTTAGTATAATTAATTGGAAAATGGAGGTGTACATTTTTCCACAATTAGATCTCCAAATATGTACATCCCACAGACTAGTGTCGTAAAGCTGCCGGCGATTCCATCGTACCAAATACGGAGGCCATCTACTGCTCCGTCAATTAGCATATGCGTTGGCGGGTACGCATGCTTTTAATCATCCAAGCGCACCCCAACTATTTCTATTATGTACCTTAACCAATTAACGCTAACACCGCATTGTTCTCTCAGACAGAACGTGACACAAGCTCGGTTCCCAGATTAATCACATTCTCCGTCTTTACACTTGTTAATTTTTACAAATATATATATTTGTAATTCCTTGTAATCGTAATCTAAAACATTCTATCGTATTAGTTCTTAAAACACGTGCGAAACACGTGTTAAAGATAAGTAAAGTTTTAACTCACCCGCCAAGTGGACGCCTACCACGTGACCTGCTTAGAAGCGAGCCCGCTGATTGGTCGAGTTACCGATAGAGTCAACATGGCGGCGCAGTTAAACGCGCTAATACTTTTAACGCAACCTAAAAATCTGTCTTATTTAAACTAGCGAACTCTGCACGCAAAAACTGGTATTTGCTGAATGTAATCGACCTCCGATTTAATCCCACAATGTAGCCGCTGCAAAGTTAAACTAATAGAGCAAGAGGTAAAAACGAAGAGGTATGAAAAAATTCGCAAATATCCATGATATTTTTAGCGCGTAGGTGCGTGTGTTGGAAGAAATATTCGTGGTGTCTGGCACGGTACGCGTCTGGCACGTTCGATGTGTATAGATATAAACGGGCCTTAATGGGTCAACGTCATACGGTAAAGAGACGCTTGTGCACTGCAAAACCTGTAACTTCGGTTACTTACACTCCACGAACGTAACAGCGAGCGCGGTTACGATAAATATTCGGGGAGATACTGAGACAGGCTTCCGCATTCTCTTGAACCCAGCCCTGACCACAGAATTCGAAAGATGCGTGTACTGCTCGCCGAGCAGTCGTGTTATTAAACGTGTATCGATATCTCGTTCGTTATCGACCAATGTTAATTACTCGTATATTGTCTTGCTGTTATCTCGCACTTTCTAACGGTAGCTATCGATCGATTACTTTATTTGTACTTTAAGGTTATGTTCGATGTATTGACATATATTTATTGTTGACGAAATTCTATTGCTTCTAGATCTGATGTTGACAATGAGATTAATTCTTCTCGTCTGAAATGGTATTTTATATAGGAAGTGAAGCTTGGATGAATGAAATATTTGTGTGAAGTGTAAGAGGAAGATACTTGTCAATTTTGACAGGTTTGAATGCACGTATGTATGTATAGTCCCATTATATTATGAACATAACAAATATTTGTCAGAACATAATTTGGTATTAGAGCATAACAGAATTATAAATTATTGAAGGTTGGCTGATTTGTCTGAAATTGTACACATGTCTTAATGGTTATGGGTTTCTACCTGCGGCGAGTCGAGAAACGGCCAGTTCGATGAAAGAAAAGATGGACAAAACGTTCCAGGACGGTTCCGTTAGTTCGACCAGCCGAGATGCCTACTCGAAAAGCGAGAAGAAGAAGAAGAAGAAAAGGAAGAAAGGAGGGAACGGGATTCAGATATCGTTGCTTTACCATTCGTTCATTCCTTGCATTTCCCAAATATTTTTCACACTTTCAATCGCATCGTTCGAGTAGCTGACTCGCGGAACTGCTTATCGATGAATATCGATAGCGTCGTGTAATGTTATCGATAATGCGATACGATATCGTTAAAGTGATTAAATGACTGAAGCAGAACGTATCGTGTATACTCGTCATTCTAATTTAATTTTATTTTAAGGTTAGCTTAGATTTGAGTGTCATAACAAATAGATTTGAATGATAACATTTAAACAAAGTTAACAATGCTGTCTGGTTAAATAAATATTTTAGATTTATTTAATGAAACAGTAGGGAAATAATGTAATTTGATAAACTGTTAGACTAAATCTAATTTAAAAAATTAATTGAATGTAACTTAACTAAGTAACGTTACCTAACCTAACTTAACTGAGTAAAGTGACATAACCTAAGTAACCAAAACTTAACCTAATCAAAGTTTAATTTAATTCACTCTTACTTATAATAAAAAAATGACTTACTTACTATTATAATTGATATAGTATCTGATAAATTAGCCTAACTTAACTTTAAAATAATTTAATAGCCAGACAAAGTAAAATAATAAAACCTAACCAAATCTATCCTAACTCAATGTATACATGAGTAAGATATTATTGCATATATCAGTCTGCTTCGGTCATTTACATCGAACCCAGCATTATCGATAATCAATACTTTATTCCAAAGAAAATTTTAGTTCCACGGTTATTTCGTACCGTTCCACGCATTCAAGTCTCTTTTCTCTTCTACTCATGTCAGCTTTTTACCTCGTCGCGGATCATTCAGGAATTCTATCGACCAACACTTCGAGGAAAACAAACACGTTCAACGAGTTTACGTTCTTTTTCTTGTTCTTTTTTTTTTTAACGGTGCAGAGAAACTACCATGTTGATCCGTACAATTCAACTTATTGGTTTCTCTCGAGTTGACTTGTTGATCGACTGACCAACATTCGACGTGCATTAGATTATTCACGGATCCTTGACATTTAATGCATTAGTTCTGGGAAGTGCAGGAAATTGTTTTGATATAGTTTTAATATAAGAGGACTGCGGTTTACTGTTACATTGTGCTGTTATGCTCTCAAGTTTAGGAACATGTTGCCATATTTTTCTTGGTTCACAAGTTATCATATATTATATAAAATTTTATATATGTTATATGTATTATAATATATTATATATTATATATATTATACACATTTATAATATATTTTATATTATACATATTATACATATATTATATAAAATTTAAAAATTCCTAAAATTACCAAATATGCAAATACTTAAATTCCCAAAATTCTGACATTTGTCAAATCCTAAATTCCCAGATCTACTTGGGTGTAACCAGAATCAACGAAATGGCGAAATGGGGGCATCATGGCATAATAATAGTAGTTGCAACGGCAGATTCGCGTCGTCTGCTCGTCTATTAATAAATTTAAAAGAGGACCATCTATTTTGGAAACGATAAGCCCGTCTGAACCGACTTGTCTCTGTTTGATGAACATTGTTACTATTGATCGCATTCTTTCCTCATCTGCATTTATTATATAGCCTTAAATCTGGCATTGTAAACCATATATCACAAGTCTCATTATAAAATGACTTTAAACATTCTTAACATGTACTACAAAATAATTTTATTTAATATTAATCTTGTAATTATCAAGCTGTTAAAGAAACTGATTTAATTACTTCTTAATCTCTTAATCATCACAAACTAATTGAAATTGTTTAAACACATGTTCCAACATTGTCTAACAAGTACAAACTTCATAAAATCAGTACAAATGATCATACTGATGTAAATATAATGACTGCAGTTCAATTAGTAACACGTTTCAACACTGTCATCCACACAGAGTAAGAAAATTAACATGGAAGAGTGAAGATAGTCATTGCATATGCGGGTCAGCTTTTAGTGTAAACGGGTTTATATTTCGCTGCTGCTTGCTTGAAAGACACGCTAACTGACTAACGGGATACGCGTCGGACAACGTGACAAAAATTGTGTCTTTCTAAAACAGGGAATAATGATAGACATTGTACGTTAATTCTAGTTTTAACGGAGTAATTACAACGGGGTAATTATACTACAGTTACGCTGGTATGACATTGCTGCGGTGCAGTGTAATTACTGTTATTTTTACTTTTATTGGGGCAGGTAGTGAATTTCTGGGGTTTTTTGGTTTTTAAGTTTTTGTGAATTTTAGGTTTATGAGGTTTTTGAAATTGGGGGGTTGAAAAGTTGGGTGGGGTGAATTTCTCAATGTTATTAATTTTTTTATATTTCAAAGTTACTGGATTCCCTAATTTCCACATTCCCAAATCCCTAGATTTCTAAATTTCAACACTCCCAAATTTCAACACTCTCAAATTTCCACACTCTCAAATTTCCACACTCTTAAATTTATACACTCTCAAATTTATACACTCCCAAATTTCCACACTCCCAAATTCCCAGATTTCCAAATTTCCACACTCCCAAATCCCCAGATTTCCAAGTCCCCAGATTTCCAAATTTCCACACTTCCAAATTTCCACACTCCTAAATTCCCACACACCCAAATTTCCACACTCTCAAATTCCCACATTCCCAAATTCCCACATTCTCAAATTCCCACACTCCCAAATTCCCACATTCCCAAATCCCCACAGTCTCAAATCCCCATACTCCCAAATTCCTAAATTCTCAAGTAATTCCCTAACTCCCCAAATCCCTAAATTCCCTAGTAATTCCCTAGCTCCCCAAATCCCTAAATTCCCTAGTAATTCCCTAACTCCCCAAATCCCTAAATTCCCTAGTAATTCCCTAAATCCCTAAATTCCCTAGTAATTCCCTACCTCCCCAAATCCCTAAATTCCCTAGTAATTCCATAACTCCCCAAATCTCTAAATTCCTCAACGCAAAATTCCCTATAACCCCTAACTACCCATCTAAAATCCTCCCCAAATAAAAGTCCACCCGTAAACAACAATATAACTAGATATGTTTATTCTCTAGGTACATAAGATCGTACAGCAAGTGGACTTTAGGTCCATATTGGTCTCCGCCTACGCCAGTGGTGACGAATTTTGTATACACTGACGAAACTGCGCATACAAGCCTTATTTGTACACTGACTCATCCAGATAACTGATTTCCGACGCTAATAAACCCATCGTAAGCCTATTATCTTACGTTCGGCAACAATTTTTTTCCGATATCGGTGGAATATGAAGTCGCTGAACACGCAATCCGTTTGTGTATAACTGATATGTGTCCGTATGTGTGTGTCGTCACGAATAGGAAACTGAAAGGCAAATCCGTTCAAGGTACCCTCCGTTGAATACGATTTAATTTATTGGGTTATCACATGAGTACTGTCCTTCTCTCAATTGATCTCGAAATGAGAACGCACTGTTACCTTCCTTCTGTTACTCCTGATCGGTATGTTTTAGTTGGTTAATGATTAAGCTTGGCTCTTGAGGCACTCATGATGGACCCATGACGCACTCAGGACGCAGTCGTAATGGACACATGATGTACCAGTGACGCAGTTAGGATGGATTAATGACGCACTCATGACGCATTCATAATGGACCCATGATGTAGCAGTAACACATTTAGGATGGATTCATGACGTACTCATGACGCACTCATAATGAACCCATGATGTACCAGTGACGCAGTTAGGATGGATTAATGACGCACTCAGGACGCATTCATATGGACACATGATGTACCAGTGACGCAGTTAGGATGGATCCACGACGCACTCAGGACGCAATCGTAATGGACACATGATGTACCAGTGAGGCACTTAGGATGGACCCACGACGCACTCATAATGGACCCATGATGTGAGCCGTTCAGTGCGCACATTGATTAACTCCATTTTTGAAACATCTTAAATTTAAGTGTTAAAGCATTTGGTATAGTCATAACTTTTTATATTTATAATAATTTAAGATTTTTTAAAAAATGTAGTTAATCAATGTGTACACTGAACGGCTCATGTACCAGTAACGCATTTAGGATGGATCTATGACGTACTCATGACGCACTCATAATGGACCCATGATGTACCAGTGACGCAGTTAGGATGGATTAATGACGCACTCAGGACACATTCATAATGGACCCATGATGCACCAGTGACGCACTTAGGATGTACCAGTGACGCGCACTCATAATGGACCCATGATGTGAGCCGTTCAGTGCACACATTGATTAACTCCATTTTTGAAACATCTTAAATTTAAGTGTTAAAGCATTTGGTATAGTCATAACTTTTTATATTTATAATAATTTAAGATTTTTTAAAAAATGTAGTTAATGAATGTGTACACTGAACGGCTCATGTACCAGTAACGTATTTAGGATGGGTCCATGACGCACTCATAATGGACCCAATTATAATGTATTCATAATGTATTCATGATGGAGCTATGACGTACTTATGATGCATACATGACGCACCTATGATGCACCCATAACGCAGTCATTGTAGATATCGTTAGTTTGAATGCATTTGATATGTTATAGTGCAAGAGGTTAAGATACGGAATTTCGTTCGTGCTCGTTTGAAAATGGAACCTTTGCAATTCTCCGCGAGCCTCGTTTCATCTTCCTTCGTGGAACTCGACTCCCAGATGGGATATTGTCTGCGGAGAAGGTCGGTGTACCTCTCACCTTCGAACAGCCTAACCGTTCCGCAAATAGTCTCTAAGAAGCTTACGTAATCAGCGTATGCTTTTCCATCGTTGCCACCCATCCTGAATCAATGCAATTCTTCAGAAATTGTAGTCTTAACAATGTGAATTTCATTCAGAAAACTTTGGTAGCGTTGATTGGTGCTTGGTGCATTTTAGCGTTGACAGGTGTTGGAGAGAGAGATATGCAAGTCGAAGATGTAACAAGGCGAAATTTCTCCGCGGTCGATGCCTATTGTTTCGTCACTAGACATACTTTCGTAACGTCACGCCTTATTGCACGTATGTGACTGCCACGTAGATGGAATCACGGATTTCCGATACTTGATACCTTAATCAACGTGAACTCAATCTGACCTAACCACCGAACAACCTTAGCTAGACCTAGATTAAATATTTCTAGGCAGTGGACCACTGCAGCTGACCTTGACGTGACTGAACACCAATCAACTGAGATCGGACCTAATCATCTCGGTCAGATTAACGTTGGATGAATGCAAACCCTGTTTAACTTTAGTTTAATACGACTTTGTCCAAACTGAGTTGGAAAACCTATACCTGTTAACGTGTACACAATAATCTTATTCTAACCTAACTTTCTTATGTTAAACTTGATGCAATGCAACTCTTGTACCTTTGTCTTGACCTAACTAAATAACTGTCTAATAACTGTCTATGTCTACTAAGGTGTACACAATAATCTTATTCTAACCTAACTTTCTTATGTTAAACTTGATGCAATGCAACTCTTGTAGCTTCATCTTAATTTAACTAAATAACTGTCTAATTTAATCTTGACCTTCTAATTTAATTTTCATCTATCATCCAACAAATTAAATATTATTAGTGTAAATATTATTTGGTGGCACTAGGTGAAGATTAAGTTAACAGCCACCATTTTGACACTGACCAAAGTTCTGGCCATTTTGACAATAGTCAAGGTTTCCGCCATTTTGACAATAGTCGAGGTTCCCGCCATTTTGACAATAGCCGAAGTTCCGCCATTTTGACACTGACCAAAGTTCCCGCCATTTTGACAATAGTCAAGGTTTCCGCTATTTTGACAATAGCCAAAGTTCCCGCCATTTTGACAGTGATCGAAGCTCCCGCCATTTTGAGAGTGACCGAAGTTCCCGCCATTTTGACAATGTAATCGCCGCCATTTTGACAACGAAATCCGCGCCATTTTGATAATGAAATCCCCGCCATTTTGACAATGAAATTCCTGCCATTTTAACAATGTAATTCCCGCCATTTTGACAAAGTAATCCCCGCCATTTTGACAATGAAATCCCCGCCATTTTGACAATGTAACCCCGCCATTTTGACAATGTAGCCGCGACCATTTCGCCACTAACCAAAGTCCTCTCCATCAACCTTAATTCTCCTTTATATTTCAAAACACAACACCAACAGTTGACGAACATGTTTTTTCGAAGCGACACAGCCTTGCACCGCGTATACATTAAGTAACGCTCTTTACACTTTGCACATCTGTGCACTGCTCTCAGGTGACGTAACACTAATTACACTCTCAGGTGTAACGAGGCAAGGCAGCTCTAAAGATCGTTCTAGCTCTCGAGTGGCACTCGATCGTGAGCGAAAGAAACGCGGTACTTGTTGTTATCGGTCGATGACGAACCGTGGTTCAAAGGCTTTGTCTTTTCTATCATTGCTGTCTGCGTTGTTTGCGCGGTCGTTTCATCATCGGCTCCTATCGTAATTACACAGCGTCTTCAGATACTTCGAGCAGAGTATCGTCATTGTATTCTATGAATAGTAATTGGAAGCGAAAAGAAGTTTATAATAAGCGCAGAGAATTTCTCCTAGAGTACATTTCTCTTACGAATATTGCCCGGGGGCGTATTTTCTTAGGAACATCTATGTTACGAATATTTATCTTGGGGTTTCGGATATTCGCCTCGGGTGATATTTTCACCTTAAACATTTATTCTAGGGAATATTTTCACTTGGAATATTCGGTACAGAGTTTCTCCTTGTATGCAGTGTATTTACACTGTAAATGGCCCTGAGGAATATTTTCGCCTTGAATATTTGTTATAGGGAATATTTTCATTTGGATTATTTATCCTAGGAATTTTTTTCCTCCTTAAGTATTTATCTTAGGGAATTTTTTCCTCCTCTAGTATTAATCCTAGGGAATATTTTGACTTGGACTATTTATTCTAGGGAATATTTTCCTCATCAAGTATTAATTCTGGGGAATATTTTCCTCTTCAAGTATTAACTCTAGGGAATATTTTCCTCCTCAAGTATTTATCCTAGGGAATATTTTGCTCCTCAAGTATTAATTCTAGGGAATATTTTCCTCCTCAAGTATTTATTCTAGGGAATATTTTCCTCCTCAAGTATTTATTCTAGGGAATTTTTTCCTCTTCCAGTATTAATTCTAGGGAATATTTTGCTCCTCAAGTATTAATCCTAGGGAATTTTTTCCTCTTCCAGTATTAATTCTGGGGAATATTTTTCTCCTCAAGTATTAGTCCTAGGAAAACTACTTATCCTAGGGAATTTTTTGTACCCTCAATATTTCCCCTAGGGCAATCTTGTTCCTAAAAATGTAACAGTACCTAAGAATATTTTCAGTAACAAATAGAAATTTATTACCACACGCATTTGAACATAAATCTACCAGTGTTGCAATAATAAATAAAAAGTGAAGAGCACCATTCAAATTTGGCGCCAAAAAGTGGTGTCGTCGAGAAGACATCTGTTAAGCTTCACGACCTAATAAAAAGCATTCAGTAAATTTGCAATTAGTAAACAGATGCGTATATTTTTAGCCTAAGGCGCGTTAGTATGTTCTAGCAGCTATTCAACATGGCTGGTAGGATAGAAGCAACAAGGTAATGATGACGTTGGTGTAATTTACTGTTTATGACGCTTACTGCTGGACAAAGGGTGAACGCCAACTGCTATTTTGTCACGAATTGGATGTCACGTTGAATCGTAACGATACTTTTGTGTGCGCGAATAAAGGGACGAATTAAAATATTTTACACATTGTTCACATACAAAAATTCATATAATCAACAACGGGGAAACTATTCGATGTAAGAAGGTAAAAAGAAATTTGCAGGGTTGTATTTATGGTTGCAGTTTCTTCAGAACCTGGGCAAGGTAGACAGGACCGCGGACGACATATTCGACGAGCATCTGCAGAACTTCATGAGGCAACAGAACGCCGCGAACAGGCTGCAGAAGGAGTTCAACAACTACATCAGATGCGTTCGAGGTGAGACTATAAGTACGCTTTATCAGAAATTTGCACAGTGACGCAGTGAAAGGAGTGATCAAACTTCGGCCATTTTCCGAATTGGAACTTCGATTTTTTATCGAGTCACGGCCTTGATTTGCGTGCAATTTTGCGCAGCAACTTGCTCGTTATAGTAACTAGCAAATTAGATGCTGAACCAGTACGAGAACCAGTTTCATGCGACCTGTTTTCACCTTTAAAGTGTGGTAAAACACGTTCCTAAACGGAGGATATGACCGAAAATGCTCGTATGACAAATAATATTAGAGGAGTACATTTTGTTGGGGAGTTTTAGGTGAAATTGGGTGGATGGTAGGTTCAGTAAGGGTATAGCATTTGTGGGATGGTTAGGTTTAGGGTGAGAGGTTGGAGAGGGTAGTTGAGAGATGTGGGATTTTAAGGATGTTGGGATGCGGAGATATCAAGGTTTAGGGAGGTGGGGATGCAGAGATGTCAAGATTTAGGGAGGTGGAGATTTAGAGATGTGGGGATGTAGAGATATCAAGGTTTAGGGAGGTGGGGAGTTAGAGATATCAAGGTTTAGGAGTGTGGAGATTTAGAGATGTGGGGATGTAGAGATATCAAGGTTTAGGGAGGTGGAGGTTTAGAGATATCAAGGTTTAGGAGTGTGGAGATTTAGAGATATCAGGGTTTAGGGAGGTGGGGATTTAGAGATATCAAGGTTTAGGGAGTGGGGATTTAGAGATGTCAAGGTTTAGGAAGGTGGGGATTCAGAGATACCTCAAGAACTAAGGATGTGGGGATTCAGAGATATGAAGGTTTAGGGATGTGAGTATTGAGAGATACATTCAAGAACTAGGGATGTGGGGATTCTGAGGTATCAAGTTTAGGGATGTGAGGATTCAGAGATACCTCAAGAACTAAGGATGTGGTGATTCAGAGATATCAAGGTTTAGGAAGGTGGGGATTCAGAGATACCTCAAGAACTAAGGATGTGGGGGTTCAGAGATATCAAGGTTTATGAATGTGAGGATTCAGAGATACCTCAAGAACTAGGGATGTGGGGATTCAGAGATATCAAGGTTTAGGGATGTGGAGATTCAGAGATACCTCAAGAACTAGGGATGTGGGGATTCAGAGATATCAAGGTTTATGAATGTGAGGATTCAGAGATACCTCAAGAACTAAGGATGTGGTGATTCAGAGATATCAAGGTTTAGATGTGAGTATTTAGAGATGTCAAGGTTTAGAGATGTGGGGATTCAAACATATCAAGATTTAAGTATATGGAGACTTAGAGATATAGAGACCTAGTGAGATGGAAACTCTAATGATATTAGGGGTTTCAAGGAATATTAAGATCTGGAGATGGAACCTTAGGAGTTGTAGGAGTATTAAGATCTAGGTATGGCACCTTAGAGGTTCTAGGAATATTAAGATCTGGAGTTGGAACCTTAGGGGCTCTAGGAATATTAAGATCTGGAGATGGAACCTTATGGGTTGTAGGAATATTAAGATCTGAAGATGGAACCTTATGGGTTGTAGGAATATTAAGATCTGAAGATGGAACCCTAGAGGTTCTATGAATATTAACATCTGAAGATGGAACCTTAGGTGTTGTAGGAGTATTAAGATCTAGGTATGGCACCTTAGAGGTTCTAGGAATATTAAGATCTGTAGTTGGAACCTTAGGGGCTCTAGGAATATTAAGATCTGGAGATGGAACCTTAGGGGTTGTAGGAGTATTAACATCTGGAGATGGAACCCTAGAGGTTCTATGAATATTAAGATCTGGGAATGGAAACTCAGGGTTTCTAGGAGTATTAAGATCTAGGTATGGCACCTTAGAGGTTCTATGAATATTAAGATCTGGAGATGGAACCTTGGGGGTTCTAGTAATATTAAGATCTTTCTAATGACATCTTAAGGGTTCTAGAAATGTTGAGACCTAGGAATGTTACAATGTCCAAGCTAGAACAGTAAGAACAGAAGTCACAAATGCCCGTACTCACAACCAGCGACGAGTATACGTACGATTCACAGATGAATGAGGGATAGATGAATAGCGAAAGCTGAATAACGACCGCCGTTTCTGCGCAGGTCCTACGCTCAGAAACGTCAATCGTTGAAAGAAACAGACGTAATAATTTCATTTCTGATGGTAGTACTACGGGATCACGTGGATCTAGAATCTAGAGAAACACTATCATAAAAAGAACTTGAAAGTATGTTATTTACAGACCATTGTCAGCTCATGCTAACCTAATTGGAAAATTTAGATAAATTATATATGTCAGGTTTCACTCACTCAATTTTTTATTTAACATACAAATGTATACTATGAAATTTTTTATTTAAGATTGCTGTAATGAGGTGTAGAGTAGACTCTCGTTATATTGCCACTTTCATGTGGACCTTAGACAAACCTCCCAATGTAGGAGATATAATTTCAAATTTATATTTGCTATGTTTCTTTCAATAGTTAGTTAAATATTAAATTTTAGAAAACAGCATGTTACTGTTAAAAAAAAGGCTCTCATTATATTGCCACTTTCATGTGGACTTCAAACAGACCTCCCAATACAGGAAATACAATTTCAGATTTATACCCATAAAATTTTGTTCAATACTTAAATATTAAATTTTATGCTAAGATAGCATGTAGTTATTAAAAACGTTAAAGCTGACTCGTACTTAACTCTGTAATTTGTTAACTCTAATCTTCGATGTTTACATAAACGAGTTTGTCCCGTAATGCTAATTCTAAATGTGCAGACGTTGTACTTGCTAAAGAAAGTCATGATCGAGTATGTTAGAGAAAAACAGTTACTGACATTTCAAGAAGTAACGATAGGGACAACAGCACTTTGAACTTCTTGTTCTTCACCTGCCAATGGCGTAGCGCAACCTTTAGTATTTCAAGATATTCTCATTTCTCTATTTTTAATTTTTATGTCAATACTAATTTTATATCAGTTATCTGTTTCGTTAAATTTATTAAGTTACCCTCTTAGGGTACGCCATTTTGTTTTGACGCCATTACGCCATTTTAAATCAGTACTCCATTTTATCTTATGTTTACATACTGATAAATCTCCCATTGGGTTAAAATAATTCTACATATAATTTTATCAATTTATTTTGAAACAAAAAAATTAATTGCGATTAAAACTTTGACGAAAATTATAATAAAAATATTTTTCGGAAAGCGTCTACGCCGATGCGTTTTACCTTTCGTTTTATCAGTCGAGACGATACATAACAGCATTCGCACATAAATACCCGCATGCGCCGTACAAATGGTAGCCCGACGTAAAACTTGTCGATAGATTCAGCCTTTCCGCATTCGCAATGAATTCCTTTTTCTCTACCCTTAGGACTTCTTTCCGGTGAATTATTAACATTATACATCTTAGCAATAAAAACTTTAACCTCAAAAAAAACTGGTACTCTCTTACAGTTCTCTGTCTCCTCTCCTTATATTGCCACTAACTATAAATTCAAAATGGTGGGTCATATACTATTTAGTATGACATAACCTAACCTATATAATGTATACGTAGACACTTGTTGTTCAATTAATATTTGGCACACTTAACATTTAATATAAAATGTACTATAAATAAAATGCAATTATTTATATATTTATTATTTATTTGCAGCGGTGCAGGCAGCGTCGAAAACACTCATGGATTCCCTGAACGAGATCTACGAGAGCCAATGGACCGGGCATGACCTCCTCTACGTGCAAGCTCAAAACTTAGACATGTTGTGGCAGGACTTCACTCATAAGCTTGCGGATCAAGTCTTGGTGCCCCTCAACACTTATCAAAGCCAGTTCCCAGAAATGAGGGTAAATACCTTAACCACACTATCAATTTGTCTTAAAAAAAATTACCACAATGTCTCTTACAGAAAAAGATCGACAAACGCGGACGAAAATTGGTCGACTACGATAGTCAGAGGCATAACTTCCAGTCGCTACAGTGTAATCCGAGGAAACGGGACGAGCTTAAAGTATCTCGAGGAAAAGAGCTGTTGGAGGAGGCGAAACGTACATACGAGCAACTAAATTCAGAACTTCACGACGAGCTACCTGCCTTGTACGACTCCCGCGTTCTTTTCCTCGTTACTAATTTGCAGACTCTTTTTGCTGCTGAGCAAGTGTTTCACACTGAGAGCGCTAAGGTATGACGCCAACAGTGTCTTATTTCTCTGAACATTTACCTTTTCTTCTCAGACTCTGTACATCACAATTTTGCTCTTAAATATTATTCTAACTCTCTTTGTAACATTTAGGTATATTCCGAGCTGGAAGCGATCGTCGATAAATTGGCAAATGAAAGTCAGAGAGGATCATACACCCTGAAGAAGAACACCGAGCCCCAATCGCCAAAATCACCGAATGCTAACTCTTCGTAAGTCAGACAAATAATTGAACCAAATAATCTAAGCGTCTACATATATCTTTACTTGTTTCAGTTTAATAATCAACACACAACCGGCTCAGAACAATATTCTACCAGGTAAATATTTCTATTCCTGTTCTGAGAGTGATTTTGATGCCTTTGTGAGCATTTTCTTTTGAGGTCGTTTGTGTAGAGACTAATTAAGACTGCATGTGTGTAACGTAATACGGCCATGCCACATAAAACCTTCCCGCAGACACAATTGTGTGGCTAAATGTTTAGTTTCGAGTGAGCTTTATTGCGTGTTACAGCCGTGGATGATTCCGCTCCGGCAGCGAGAAACACATCGCCAACTACTCAATTAAACGGCAATGCTAACAGCAATGCTAACAGCAATGATAATTCCCTCAATAACCAGGACGCATCTCCGCAAAGCACAGTAGCGGCCTCTAAACGAGTCGAAGAGCTGTACGATATTCCTGTTGGTAAGTACGAAACCTGCCGGTTGTTTCGCGACGCAATTTCAGAGATCTATTGAGTGCATTGACATTTTTTGTCGGATTGTATTTTACACAAGAGCATTTGAATCAATTAATTACTTTCATCTTCAATATATATTTGCTAAAAGTCCTTTATGCAAGTCTCAGTAAAATTATATGTTAAAGATCAGGTTAATTTATTGAAACTTTTAGCAACAGGTTCAGTTTATCAAATTATATTTCAGGATACATGTAACATACAATAAGTGCATACGTAAGATTGTTATATTATAATATTATGTTGCCTGCCCATTTGTGCATGGTCTTGTTGAGATGACAAATCTTATTCGTTAATTCTGACTCTCAGTTATATGTATAAAAATGTTGCAACCAGGAATGAAAAGAAAGTAAATTGTGTTTGTGCATAATGAATGAAAGTCAGAGTTTAAACGGAACTTCAATCACAGGTCCATGACTAATGAGGCGGATTCAATTATTTTAGAGGTGGAATATGAAAATGGTACCAATTTCTCTGTAGGGGCGACGACTGATAACTTGCCACCTGGGGTTTTGTATAGAGTCAAGGCTACTTACAAGTACAGATGCGAGGATGTGGATGAATTGTCTTTCGATGTTGGTGATATTATTCGTGTAGTGGAGTACGATGACCCAGAAGAACAGGTACGTATGTCCTTCATAGTTATGATACTGGTAAGAATAAAGTAATGCATGTTAAGAAATTTTTTGTTACTCTAGGAGCAAGGCTGGTTAATGGGTATCAAAGAAGGTACAAATGAAAAGGGTATGTTCCCAGCAAACTTCACGAAACCTCTGTGAGAGCTTTACTAAATTTATCTATTACACTCCAATGCTCACTGCAATAGCGTATTCTATTTAAAGAAAATAGTTACAACATGTAAAAAGTGAAAACGATTAAATAATGAATATACAATGAGAGGCAATGGGAAAGGAAGGGGGTGTGATGAGATAGTTATGCTGGAAGGTACTGTGGAAAATTTATCACCCCAAAGTGCCTTAACCCAGCCACTGTCTGTGCCAACGTTCATTGTCTATAATATGGGATTATCTTTTTCCCATTTTTCAATATACCAATATGCATCATTAATAATCAAATGAAATATTTAAGCGAATAATATATTGTAATACACCACGCAATACTATAATATAAAAGGTATATATAAAAGATATATATATATATATAAATATAATTTTATGAAATTGTACATAGAATTATACATTTTAAGAATATTTTATGAGATAACTTTGTGGCCACAGAAATTCTGAAATTATCATTAGGAACTAATTTAATGATCACGACGCATCTTTTAGCGGGAAATGATCAGATATTTGAGAATCCAATTACCTATTTGCATTGTTTATATCAAGATTTTACATTCTTTACTTATAGAAATGAGAAAAGTTAGAACCGTAGATCCCATTAATGGTATCGACTTACATAATCATTTTTCAGTGTAATATTAATCAGTTTCAATATACTAATATTGAATCAGGAAATGAACACGCTGGAATAAGAGGATTTTTTTAATACAATTTTATTAATGTGATGATATGACGGGACATGCACGAAAGTTTACGGATCAAATTTTCTTTACATTTCTTCTACCCTTTGTTGTAGTAAATTGTAAACGTTCAATGACCAAGTATTTTCTGATATACGTACATACATATATTATATAGAAAATCAAACGATAGTGATTAGATTACTGTTACTGCCCTTGCCTCTATTTGTGTAGTAAGAGTAGCATGAATATCAGTGAATGGTCCAATGAAGAAAATTTGTAGTGCTAATCAATACTCGTTGATTATACCGACAACATTTTTGCACCAAACTTTATGTAATAAATAGAGTTACAATAATGTACGGTTATATAGTACAAGGAGAATATCAACTTCAGCTTCCACTAAGTCGTGTGTCCTTTTATCATTATATTTGCATTGATCTAAGACGTACAGAACATAGGAAAGTTGGATTGCTTATTTTATAAATGAAATGCTTTATGATTGAACGATTGATCCATTGTCACACTAACAATTAATCCTACATATGAATTAAAACTCTAAACAAATGATACGTTCACTTGAAGAGCATTGTAGGTGCATGTTATGAAAAATGTATTGACTATTTTACAGTTATATATTTATGATATTGATAATAGATGAACGTATATTTATATTCTATAAAGTGGACCAACAGGAAAACACAAAAGAAAGAAAAAAGGCAAAAAGAGCTATTCAAAAAGTAACAGCAGAGAATGGCTATGTATCAGTGCACTTCTTCTGTTCTTAAAAAAAGAATTTGGTGATGTTGAATTTAATTGATGCAACAAATTGAAATATGTTATTATACCATGCTTTGCTTTAATAAAATTATTACGTAATCTCAATATAATGTGAATACAAACACATTCCAACGATTGCAAATAAACAATTTGATTCAAAGCAGTTCCATTTTAAAAAACTTTAATTTCAACATTACTGCTGTAGTCACATTGGTTTAATCTCAACTAATCCTGTTCATCATCATTTACGTAATAATAAAGAAAAAGTGGAGCATGAAAATTGTTAATTTATTCAAGTTTAGATTGTTCATTTATATACATGGTAGCATTGGTTTGAAAATGATCAAGTAGCAAATATTATTGATGTATATTAAAAATGTGCCAATATGATATAGTATTATTAATATTATTGATGTATATTATTAATATAATGCCACTGATGCGACTATCAGGTTGCGAGCTAAATGCAGTTTCTAGTATTACACTTGAAGGAACGGTTATGTACATCAAGAACGTGAATACTAAATGTGAGTAATCATAATTATTCGATGATACATCTACTAACATGAATTATTCAATTCATTGGGAAGCAAGAAAATGCATTTAATTTAATTTAAAAGAAACGACTGGTAAAAAAAGTATATTATTCTTCCCGCTTCCTCTGAAAAAAATAAAGAAAAAAAAAAGATATAAATCACAAATTTGATAACTAGTAGATATGAAAAATGTAATCAAAAAAATATCATATCATAAAGTAACTGTTCTATATCATTTTAATATATTTGTAAAGAATAATACAAAAAATATATAAAACGTCGGTAAATAATGTTTTCTAAACTTTAATGCGTAGAAAATAATTTATTGTTTAACGAAAATGTTTTAAAAAATAGCGGTCGCTACCTGTCTTCTTTATATTTGTATTTATTAATTTATTATATTAATATAACATGCAAGCAACAAGCAACTGTTGATATTGATTAGAGTTTTTAATGCACCCATGTAATAACACAGAGATCTGAAATTTAGTGTAGCAGTGGAGCAACCAGTTGTTATATCATTTATAATTATAATGCGTATATACATTTATCGCTATAATTGTCCTTTTCAGTTAAAGACGATTATAATAAACAATTACTGGTTTGTAACATAAGCGTTTATGATTTAACTGCGTGTCTTGTTTAATAATGTACCCTGTAACGTGTCCTCCTTATGATCTTCCATTAAATTATCTTACATAAAAGTATACCAATAAAGTAATATAATAAATACGAAATTTAGTTATAACTACCATTATTCTTATTTTCAATAATGCAACAATATTAACTTTTATAGAAAACACTATCAGAATATTGTTTGTGTAGCAAACAATAGCACATACAGATTGTTATTTTAATATATGTATTGTTAATAAAATAAAAGTGAAACTAATTTTCTTTCCAAACTCTTAAAAACCTTAAAAAAATTTGAAGTTATACTACCAGATAAATGTACAACTTTGATACATTTAAATTTAAATTCAGTTACTCTTGAAATTCTTATTCAGCATGTGTAATCTTTATGTGCATCTCAATTAGCTGCATATAGCATATTTAACATTAGTCATCTATTAGCACTTCCTCAACTTATCTCATAAATTTTAACTCTGATTCAACACATTTAACAGTATGGCTTCAACAGGTATATTAAATACTTCAAATATCATATAGAAGTAAACTGAATACTTCAAAACCTCAATAATTACTTATGTATAATGGTTAATAATAATTCAGAAACGGGTATTATAAGTAAAACGTTTATAAACGTTTTAGAAATGTAACAATATTCACAGTTTGTACTTTATTTTCTCACTAACAATAAAAGATCCTGATGACTAACATTTGTCAGAACCTTAATTGACTCCAAAATGTAAAATAAACCACATGAATGAAAAGTAAATAAAACTAAATGATAATGATAGTGGTATTATAGGTACTCATGGATCTTAATCTAAGAAATGTAGTGTATACAAGCTATGGACTTCGTGAAACCTTATATTAAGACACTAATCCCATTATGAAATGATGCCAAGGTTTGACCGTGCCACTGAAATCTAGATTGCAGAAATATGAACTAGTTATTTATTTTTCATTCTTTCCTTCTAATATATTAGAACAAAGTTATGTAAAAATATCTCTTCCAAATATAGAGATTCAACGCAGTACCACTACTTCAACAACTTACAGAAATCATTTTCAGAGGTACTAAAAAAAGAGTCACAGGTAACTTTGTCTCTTTATTAAATGCCATGTTTTAAATTCCTCCACTTCAATATTTATCTGCATAAACACACTTAGCTTTATTAGTTTTCATTTACATTTGTGAACACTTGCACAGTACAGGTACTATGTTATATTACAAAAACAATTCAAAAAACAAAAGTAATACAAACATGTTATATATCTATAACTATCATAATCTATCAAATGTTATTAGAAATAAAAGAAGGAAAAATGTAGAAAGGTAAACTAACCGGTAGTAGAAGAAGAGAAGAAAACGGAGAGACAAAAGAAGGAAGAAGATGCAGATGCAGGCAGCGTCGAAGAGTGCACACGTGAAGTTTTAGGGTGTGTTTTGACTGAACGAGCGAATGCTCATTTTCCCCCACTTTGGTAAAACACAAACGTAAACGAGCATTCTTTGCAGCTCGTTTGTCGTTTGCCATGCAATTTAGTTTGACTTGATTCAATTCAATGTGCCTAAAACAATTTAGAAATTTTAAATTACAGAAATATTAAAATTTAGCAATTTAGAAATTTAATAGAAAGGATTTGGCAAATTGGGAATATGGAAATTCAGAGCTATAGAAATACGAGATTTTTAAATGTAGAAATTTAGAAACATAGTCATACCTCGATAATTCGAATTTTATGGAAGCGGTAAAATTTTCAAGTTAAAAGGTTTCGACCGATTGTACAGAAGTTTCAAATTTTCAAATAAGGAAACGCAGAGAGGACTCAGATGTATCTTAAACGAGCAGGAGCGAGCGAACGCTCTCGCTCCAGCAGAGTCCGGTTCCAGCTCGTCCAGTCAAAACGCACCCTAACAAGTAGTAGTATCATCGTCGTCGTCGACGGTGGCGGCGGCAGCCGTGTCGCTGCGATCCGTCAGAATCGGTCGGTCTAACAGAGCGTAATCTAACCTATATCCGAATCACCGCGGCGCTATTACGTTCTCCGTGCCTCCTCCCCGGCGGGTGGCGGCCGCACCTCCTCCTTCTCGCCGATTTTAATCTCGTTAGCAGACACGTGCGCGCCCCCGCGCCTACAGACCACTATACGACGACCTACGGTGTGTCGGGGCTTCGCCAATCTGGTTTGGTCTAACAGGATTCTCGAGCGACCGAGGGTTGATAAAAGGCTGCGTACCGAGCGGGCGCGGCGCGAATCGCAGGAGGAGTTGCTCCGTTCAAGGTGTGGGCGCTCGTGTGCAGCCAGCGGCGGCAATAACAGCAGACGACCTCGTCATCGTCTTCTATTCTCTCGTTCCCGGTTCGTTGTTTCCGTGTCTACGTTGCCTCGCGATATCGGGTTCGTCGTTTTGCATACGTTCTCCGCGGGCCAGCTCGCGGTGCGTGCGTGTATGTGTGTGTGTGTGCCTGCACACGGTGCATATTCAGTGTGAATCTATCTCGCTGCGTGTACTCTTTCTATATAAAAGAGGTAGCCCAGAGCGAGAGAGCGAAAAGCGTGTGCGTGCGAGCGAGCGAGAGAGACCGACCGAGCCAAGAAGAAAGAAAGGAAGGGAAGACTGAGGAGCGACAGAGAAAGCGGAAAAGGAGAAAGATACACAGAGACAGAGAGAGAGATAGAGGAGGGGGCGAAAAAGAAAGAGAGCTAAGGAGAGACAGAGAGCATACGAAAGTAGAAGGAGACAGAGCACCGGTGGGTTACCACACCCAACCGCGCCGGGGACCGAGTGAACAAGTGAACGAGCCGTACGAGAGCTCTCTCGCGAGTAGTACGCGGGCACAGCGAGGGACCCAGGGGCCGACGACGGGATTCGACGGGAGTGCTCGCTCGGAACTCTTCAGATCTCGATCCGAGGAACGGACCTCGCGGAAATTCGCCGCGACGAAGAGGCTCGAGAACGTGTACGCGCGTGTCCCTCCGCGAGTGCGTTTCACGATAGAACGCGGTGTGTGCGTGGAACAGGAACGTCGAAGGAGATCGAAAGGGCTGAACGAGAATCGACAAGAAGAAGAGGAAAAAAGAAAATAAGGAAAGGAAAAGAAGCAAACCAGATAGATAGAGAGACAGAGAGAGGAGGAGAGACAAGCTACCGGCCGAGGTTGGTGCGTGTGCGTACATGTGTTGATGTGTCGCTGGCGTCGTCGAGCCCTGCCAGGAGTGCTCTGTCGTCGCCGCCGCGTGTGCACAAGTCGTCGAGAATTACGGGGAGATCCCGGAGCCGCATCCGTTTAACTCGAATCGTCCACGTTGCGCGTCGTCCTTCTCGTCGTACGTGTACGAGTGTGTTTCGGGTGGTGAACACCGGTGGTTAGAGTGGTGGTGGTGCGAACGGTTGCGGGTGAATTTAGTTGATTCGGCCAGGACCAAGAGGGAAGGGAAAGAAAACAACGCCGAGAGAAGGAAAAAACCACGAGAACGGCGACGAGACGTCGTCGCTCGTTCCCGGTAGCAAGGTAATAAAGAGGCCCGACGACGATACCGAGCCGTCGAGCCAACTGCCGTCTACGACGACACTCGCCGCACGGCAATCGCTCGCCACTACCGCAAATCGCTCGTTCCCTCTCTCTTTCCCTTCCTCCCTCCTCCCTCCCTTCCTCCTCCCTATCCTTCTCCTCCTCCTCCTCCTCCTCGTCCTTCTTTTCCACCTCTTTCTACTCGTTTTTCTCCTCTCTTCCTCTTCCGTCCGTCAAGGATCCTGCCGTCCTGAGCCATGGCGTGCTGCCTGTCGGAAGAGGCGAAGGAGCAGAAACGAATCAATCAGGAGATCGAGCGGCAACTACGAAAGGACAAACGAGATGCCAGGCGGGAACTCAAGTTACTACTTTTGGGTGAGTTTTCACGTCATTATGTGTATTGGTTATGTTCGCCGATCGAAAATCGTTTTTCACCAATCCAATTCGTTTCGATCACTGTACGCGAAGTGATGCACGTTTCGTGCGTTCGAGACTTGACCGATCAGAGTAGTGTAGTTGACCCAGTCTAGCCGGCGTGCGCTTGACAGCTCTTAAGTGTAGTCGCTACTACACGATACTCTGTGTTTCTAGCCGGTTGACTATGTATGTATGTACAGTCAGGTGCAATGGAGGCTTTCTTTAGATGAGGAGTGGGGGAAGTACCTTCGATCTTCACAGACTAAATTCAGGAATTTGGAAACTCTTCAAAGTCTTGTATTGTTCATTCATTTGCAAATTTATACATTACCTACTTCCCAAATTTCGAAATCTTTTACTTTCGAATCTTTGTATCCCGATATTCTGCAAGTGTATTTAGTCATTAAAAAATTTTCAAATTCCTAGATTTTAAAATTCTTAATTTGTGAATGTGGAACTGGGTAAATATATGAATGAGAAGTCAGTGACTTATGGTGTCCAGTTTCCCCCAAGTCGCCATTTTCCCTAGGGGAAACCGAACCGTGCTCGCCATTTGTAGGTACGCGTGCTGACGATCACGCACGGATTTCTCAAGCTCGACGGCACATAATGACACGGCGAACGTTTTTAGAAAATTGCTAAGATATTAAAAGCCGCGTTATTATTATCGCTGCTTTGTGGCCTGCCGATTGAGCGAATCGATTTTCCTGTACGAGACGATTATCGCCGTTATACGGTTTTTATAACGTTCTCCAGCTCGTGCCGTGGAAATCTTGCAAAGTTTGCAGCGCGTTGCGAGAAAAATTCGTTCGAAGTTGAAGAAAATTCATTGTGTGCCTTTGCAACTGTTGATAATCCACGCTATCGGCGAGTAAATGGTTCGAACGATAGACGGCAAAGTCGATTCTAAAATTAGTACAGTTATCGAAAGGTTCATGCTGATCTTACGTGTACGGGGATGACCCACGCAACTGGGCCAACCTATAGGGGATAGGTGCTACTATCGATTATCGATACACTATCGATACGTTATTGATACCTGACAATATATCGATAGTATCGTTCAGGTATCGTTTAGTCCGATGAGTCTGAAGTTAGAACAAAAATTATTCTAACATAACCTATTTTCAAATAAGGATAATTATATTTGTATAACACATATGTTGCAAGGTTAGGTTTTATCCTAGGATAAAATTAAGGTAGATTAAGTTAAATTAATTTAGGTTAGGTCAGATTTGGTTAGATCGGTTTAAGTTAAATTAGATTACTGGTTTAAGTTAGATCAGGTTATTCAGGTCTGCTAGATTAGTACAGATTAAGTTCAGTTAGGTTATGTCAATATATAATTATTATGCATGTCATGTTAAACTTTATTGTTAGGTACATTGTCTAAAAATGGTTTCAAATGACTTACAACGTAATTCTCTTTCGGTCATATATCGGTAAATGGTACGGAAATCGTTAAAGTGGCCACAAATGGTACATGTACCCTAATGTGTAACAGAATCGGTAACGCGAACCATGGTCGTGTTTCAGATCCCTTTGTCGTGACACTTTTTTTTCGCTGGCTTGTTATGCGCATTGTTTCCACAAGACTTTCACGGCTTTGTGATTCACGCAAAATACATGTTCACCTAGCCATTCCGGCGATACGAAACCCGAGCTAAACGTGCTCGAAGCAGTTTTCGAGTTTGCCAGCTCTTTAACCCCGCTTTTCCTCCTCGTCTTACTTGTTTCTTCTTCCCGCTGAACTTTGACGCATCATTTCGTTTGTCGTACTTGTATACACACGCGATAGCTCCTCTCGTTTGGTCCGAGTAAACATGGCTTTATCCAACTACACGTTTCCGCGAGATAATGACCTAAAGTAGCTGGACATTTATCGACGACAGATTTACTATCCCTCATTATTAACATCGTAGATCAACTCTCTCTTTCCACTTCTTATATTGCAATTTCTTCATATGAATCTGTAAATTATTAACAAGGTTTTATTCCTTTTTTTAACAATTAAAGTAAAATATTACAATCATGGCAATTTTTGTAATATTTTACAATGAAAGTATTTTATTAAAAATATATTTGTAAGAGTGATTCAAATATTTTATTAGACGCTGTAATGAATTCTTTCCGAATGATTTGGTCATATAACGCGTGACGATACGGCGTTTGGTAATTGCACGTGGGGTAATATAACGCGTGCCAGTTGCATGCGTAACAAATTCACACGTGACATTTCCACACGTGACGATATAGCGAATAGAAATTGTACGTGTAGCAATTTCGCGCGGAACAACTGCGCAAACCGTGTAATTATTTGAAGTAATTAAAGTTTCAGAATTTCCAATCTGTTGAAATTACCAGATTTGAAAACTTGGCAATATTTCCCAATTCGATAGTTTCTTTGTTTGTCTGTTTCCTTGTTCCTCTTTCCTCTTTCGCTACATGGCCACTTTTTTCAAAGGAATCCCATAACCTTAAACACACGGAAGATCACAAATTAGCTTGATTTCAAACTTACAGAATGCGTGGAATATCCTGGTGTGATACTCTTATGGTAATACCGGTCCGTCGAAGGTTAAGAACTTAATCGGTGCACGATGAATAGTGTGTTATGGGAGAATGTGACCGAGAAAATTATTCCATGCTCGCCAGGCAACTCACGTCCCCGTGGCCGGAAGAACAGAGTCCGAGTTAATGCCTGAAACTTATTTCTGCGCTTACTCTAAACCCCGAGACTAGAAATACAAACGATCGTAAGAAAAACCGACCGACATTCCGATCCGCTAAGTAATATGCTTTGTTTACGGAAACCGTCCAACGTTCCTCGCTACTTTCCGTCAAACCCATTTTCGTCCATTACATACCGCATTCGAAATTCGTCGGACTCCATCGCGCTAGAGATCCTCCAATCACGGCCACGACATTACGGTATCGATTTTGATTGGTGCCGCCATTTTTCGGCTAAATCCTTCCCGCGAAATTTGAATTGTTAACTACTCTGTTTTTTAACTAGTCGTTACAGCTACTTTAATTATATATTTTTATAATATTTAGTAGGAATTGAAGGGATTGTAAGTTCCCAATTTTATGGTAATTATTTATTTTGTAAATTTTAGTTACAAGTATAATAATTATTTAAATATTCTTAACATACTTGCTCTTTAAAAATGTAAAGAATTTTGAGAAACATTCCAGAAATAAATGGATCCCTTATGAATAATTAATCGTCACGTGTTTCCAAAAATAACAACCGGGCGATTAGAATGTGTAATCACCATTCTAAACTGAATTTAATGCGATTTATATTGGTCGAAAATATGCTTGACCATCGAGAAACGATTATCAGGAAGAATGCGTATTCAAATTATTCCTAAATAATTTCACCTATTTTTTTTATATAACTGCGGATCTCTGAAATTTGTAAATTTGAATGGAATTTTTTTCTCATGCAAAAGTGGCTTAATCGAACGTGCCCGCAGATCCGGAAGTACTGACATTGAAGATTGCAGTTGCTTCCGTGTCGTCGTGTATCGCTTATCAATTGTGTGACATTCATTGTAAAATAGATTAAAAGGTTACGTTTGAGACCTTGATAGGTAAAATCCTAAAATAACTTTTATATGCACAAAAGTACTTCTATAATTTACAATTTGAAAATGTAAAAAATGGCACAAAATGGCGGTTAGTGTCATGAATAATTTTTTGCTAAAAGATCATGTTACTTAAAAGAAAGAAAATATAAAAGATACAAAACAGTTACACTTGTTGAACTTCCATTTAGAATTCAAGATGTAAAAAAGTCTGCAAAATGACGGTGCACTAATTCCCACAATGCAGTAGATTTGAAAAGATGGCGGAAATTTTGAATGTCTCATCAGTGATTTCACAATTCTTTATGCTGAAAGAGAAAATAAAATTTTCTCTGCGTTCACTATTTCCATCTATAAATATTTCTCGGAATCCGTACTTCTCTGACACATTTAAGATATTAAAAACTTCAACCGTTTTTATGTCAGATCATAGTGCAGTTTTTACGGCTTCCAGCAAAGTCTGCATCAAGTTCAAGGTTTCAAGTTCCGCCGCCATTTTGCATCTTTTTTTATATCTGGGTTGTAGACAAAGAATTAAGTTACATTTTTTCATGACTTCTAGATGAAGTTGACAGATAAGGAAAGAAGTGGAATATTTACTGCAAGCATACCTTTTAATATTTTTTAAGTAAACAATATTTTTAATTATTTATTATTCCAAATATAATTATTTATAATTCCAAATCCCAAAATTCCCAAATCTCAAAATTTCCAAATCCCAAAATTCCCAAATCTCAAAATCCCAAAATCTCAAAATTCCCAAATCCCAAATTTTCCAAATCTCAAAATCCCCAAATCCCAAAATTCCTCAAATCTCAAAATTCCCTAAATCCTAAAATTCCTCAAATCCCAAAATTCCCCAAATCCCAGAATTCCCCAAATCCCAAAATTCCCCAAATCCCAGAATTCCTCGAGTGATCAAATTTCGTTAATCGAATTTGCTCAGATCGATTGTCGAATAAATAAAAATGTTGATACGAAATTCTTTTTTTACTTTCTCAGCGCATGACGGCACGATTATGCGTACTGGAAATTTAATCGTCTTCTATTCTGCATCTGTTGCTTGATTTACAACATTATTACGCAACCGGTAGAAGTTGCAAATTTTGCATGTAATTTGAACGCAGGCATGTTCATAAGTAATTCGTTAATTAATTCTGCCAGCCTTTTTCGTCCTCGAAAAATCTTTTATGTAATTCTATAAAATTTTAGTATGCGTTTAATGGATTTAAATTTAGCGAACCATGTTACATATAGGAGAGGAAGATTTTTAGTTCGGTTGAGAATATTCGTGTCGGTCAAGTTATGCCGCTTTTTGATCGACATTGTTGAATTCTTCTTCCGATGATCTTAATCTTTTTTCTTTTTTCGACGAAATTAATTTTAGCACGCTGGCTGCCAGCAACGAGGGCAACGTGGGCACCGGAAATGTTCGTGCATTTCTTTCGACACTCGTTAACGAACTTTCATTCAATTTTCTGGGTACTGAATTCACGGATTTACGTGATGCTGGATTCCCAAATTTTACCAAATTCCAAATTTTCCAAATCCCAAATTTCAAATTTCCCAAATTCCAAAATTCCCCAAATTCCAAATTTTTCCAAATCCCAAATTTCCCAAATTCCCTAAATTCAAAATTTTCCAAATCCCAAAATTCCCCAAATCCCAAAATTTCCCAAATTCCAAAATTTCCAAAATCCCCTAAATCCCAAATTCCAAAATTCCCCAAATCCCAAAATCCCCCAAATTCCAAAATTCCCCAAATCCCAAAATTTCCCAAATCCCAAAATTCCGCAAATCTCAAAATTCCCCAAATCTCAAAATTCGCCAAATCTCAAAACTCCCCAAACCTCCACATCAAAAATTCGAAGTTCGTGGCTCGATAAATAAATGAATTTCGTGGTTCTTGAACTAATGTACCGTTCTTGAACTCATCGCATCGATCCAATAGTAAATCGCGCGAAGTCGATCAACCATTACATCACACTCGTGACAATAGCATTGTCATCGGTTACGGTCAATGTTATAATACATCCAATTCAAAGCAACTCGTCAACTTGACCATTTAACTTCGTTTAAAAACAAGCAAGAGCCATCGTTTGACCATTCGTTTGTTATTTACCATTGAAACTGATAATCGTCAGTAAACCACATACGTTTGATACGTGTACTACGTGTATACTAACGATGATTCAACCGTGTTTAAACTGTTGCGATAATGTTATCGCTTGCCATGAAAATAGTGACTGTTCTTTATTTCACCATGAAATTTTAGAAATTTTAAGATGGTTCGCGGATGAGTGGAGTTTATATTATATTCATTTTTGGGGAATTAATTATTTATTATTGTAAATTAGTTTCGCCACTTGTTATATATTGCTGCTCGCTGTATATCGCCACTTGGTATATATTGCCACTCGCTATATATCGCCACTTGACATATATCGCCACTTGGCATATATCACCACTCACTACATATCGCCACTCGCTATATATCGCCACTCGGCATATATCGCCACTCGCTATATATTGCCACTCGCTATATATTGCCACTCGTCATATATTCCCACTCGCTATATATCGCCACTCGTTATATATCGCCACTCGCCATATATCGCCACTCGCTATATATCGCCACTCGCTATATATTGCCACTCACTATATATCGCCACTCGCTATATATCGCCACTCGCTATATATCGCCACTCGCTATATATCGCCACTCGGCATATATTACCACTCGCTATATATCGCCACTCGTCATATATTGCACTCGTCATATATTGCCACTCGTCATATATCGCCACTCGCTATATATCGCCACTCGGCGTATATTGCCACTCTCTATATATCGCCACTCGCCATATATTGCCACTCGCTATATATCGCCACTCGTCATATATCGCCACTCGCTATATATCGCCACTCGCCATATATCGCCACTCGTCATATATCGCCACACGTTACAATTTGATACGCGTTACATCGCTACATGTCATATTTCAGTACTTGTTATATTGCCACACGCTATATATCATTACTCGCCATATATCGCCACTTGTAATATATTTCCATATATGCATTTCTCTGCGTACTAAATTGCTATACATTGCATTCTTATACATCGCATCAAAAGATTCCTAAGCTGCATTAGCGATAAAGCTTCAACTCTCAAACCTCTCCCTATATTGCCAAATAGTCAGATTTGTTACCACAGCAGTTTAACCTGAATCTATTTTGTAGTTCAGATGTTAATGTCCTTTAAATATGTTTTTTATAAATCCTAAGTGTTTCAGTTCATTGCATATCTAATTATATTGCTGCATTTGAACAAATTCTCCAAATACAGAATGCAGCATATCTTAATGTGCATATCTCAAAACGGAATACAGATTCGTTGGCTCCGTTTATGGGAATTCATTATCTTTATTTATCCATACAATTTTTATTTGCTTTCAAACATGCAATTGTCATAATTGTGCATTCAGTCCCGCAAGTTTACCCTTTTAAACGTTTTTATTTTGCTTTATTAAAAAGTGCTCCAACAAAAAACATTCTATCCTGAAACAGTTAACTTCCTGCTACACGTCACGAGAGTTGGAGAAATTCCGGTGAAAAAAGTTTGCTTCCGTTTTGTTGTCACGGACGTTAGATAATTGTTCAACGCTTGAAAAACAATCACAGCTTTTCGCTATCCCGTGAGAAGTCATCTCGTGGCGTGCGAACGGTGTGGCAATAATTTTGTGACTCACTGTATCCGGAGGCGATGGTGCTGCGGCTGGGACGGGAAAAGCGCTTCTGGTTTCCACGTTGGCATCTATCGACCCACCCCCAGTGCCGGGGGTGGCGAGGGCGACAGTGGTGCTTCCACCGCCCTGGAAACCTTCCGCACACCGTGAGTTACAGCTCTTGATACCCGCCTAGCCAAGAGTACACCCTCTAATCGCACTCCCGAAATGGTCAACGAGGTTAGGTGGAACGCCATTTTTCACGCACTTCGCCGCCAAATTTAATTTGCAAATTACTAGCTTGCATTAACTCTTGAAATATTTCATTATTAATAGTTACTTTTACTTCCATGTTCTTACAATTTTACCTCATAGGTTAATAAACATTACAATTTAATATAATTTGAGGCTTTTTATTTTTAAATTATAGATAGACATGTAGAGAGTCAAAAGTGATTTATGTACTATTTGTTGTATTTGTTATATTTATTTTTATTTGCTGTAATATGTGTTCTGTTTGTAAAAATATGTTAGTAAACAATTTTATATTATTAGTAAAAAATAGTAAAGCAATAAAAATTTATTGTTTATGTAACTTTCATGTGTGAGTCAGAATGCATTCTTTAAAAATTGAATTTCGCGGCTTTTACCGAAAAATGGCGGCCAGAGTTCACCATCTAACCAAGGATCAATGGCCGATACTATGACCTGTTCCTCGCCGCATGGTGTGGCTAATCATTGCTGTACTCACTGCATTTCTGACTATATGGCAACAAAAGATTGTTAATAGTCATTCACAGTCACTGACAGCATAAAGAGTAACTTGTACGGAGTAAAAATTCGATAGCCCGGATATGTTATTTACAATACGGGTAATTTGGATGTCCATCTAATTGAAATCCCGTTCATGTTCATACGGGTACAAACCCGCGGATGTAACGTTCAAATGAATTATACGTAAATTATAGTCCTAGTTTCAATAAGTGGAGCCTGTGTTGCAACCTTGTATATGAAGTCTTGAAAGTTTGTTAGAAGTAGGGTTACACGGAAATGGTTGGTCCCACGGTAAAAGTCTGTAGAACCTTTTTTATAGAGAATTTCCTGATCTACAAATTTTCTGATAACCATTTTTGTCGTAAAACTAAGAATAAGGGAGATATTCACGAAAGAGTATTGTGAAGATGACCTCTCGTCAGCAGTAGGATTAAATAAGTTAGAATCGTACACGGAAATAGCTACTCCTACGGTAAAAGTCTATCGAACCTTTCTTGTAGAGAATTTCCAGATCTACAAATTTCCTAATAACCATTTTTGTCATAAAACTGAGAATAAGGGAGATATTCACGAAAGTCCTGTGAAGTCATGACCTCTCGTCAGAAGTACGGTGACAAAAATTATAACCGTACACCAAAATGGCTATTCCTACGGTAAAAGTCTATAGAACCTTTCTTGTAGAGAATTTCCTGATCTACAATTTTCCTGATGACCATTTTTGTCATAAAACTAAGAATAAGGGAGATATTCACGAAAGAGTATTGTGAAGATGACCTCTCGTCAGCAGTAGGATTAAATAAGTTAGAATCGTACACGGAAATGGCTACTCCTACACTAAAAGTCTATAGAACCTTTTTTATAGAGAATTTCCTGATCTACAAATTTCCTAATAACCACTTTTGTCATAGAACCTAGAATAAGGGAGATATTCATGGAAACAGTCTTACCTTCTATGAAGTCATAGTAAACTACAGTGGATTTGAATATCCTTGAAATGTAAGGGAAGCACGTGATCTTCATGACTGACCATGAAGAGCGTCTGGTACGCAACATGGTCATCGTACCGTCAACGTGGCTGCCCCCTCTTCGTGTCCATCCTCCGAAAGAAAGTGAATAACCGAATGAAAGTGAAAGTGAATAAGTGAATAAGGGGAATGGACACGAGGAGGGGAAACTACAGTGACGATACGACGTCGGGACAGTACGATTGTATATATGTAAATGAACCCTTATCGACCATATTTGACAGTACCGTTTGAAATAATCATTCCTTCTTCGATGCATGTAAATTATTCTCTTCCACATACTATTTTCGATGCTGTTATAGGGTCTTTCACCTACCATTTTTTATATTAATTGTCATATTTAGGATTCTTTTGATATTTAGGTGGTTAGTCAGTGAGGGTTAGTTGGAGCAACTGAGGCTATTGACTTCAAGAGGGTTGCAGGTTACATTCTTTTTAACTGTACAAAATTAATTTTATTAATTTCTTTATTTTTGTACTTCCATTATTCTGTATTTGCTGATGTAAATCATCTGTGTGTTTGATATTTTTATACTTGTAAGGGTGTTACGTTATTTTGAAGGGTGTTTTTGAGGGATGTTCTTAAATTTCTGACTTCCCATCAGTACTCAAAAATACTACAAACATCAGTTAGATTTATAAATGCATGAATTACGTCCATGTCCTTACACTGATCAGAATAGTGCTGTAAAAAGAGTGAAGAAGGCGGCAAATGTGAACAAGCAAGCTAGCTAGACGAGCAAACAAGTTAATGAATGAACGAAGTTGTGGGCGGGGCAGTGAGGTTCTTCCGTCGTACTTACTTTCTGTGTCCCCATTCGACCCTTGCCTTCTTTCCGTGGTAAGTCGTTCAGCGCCGGCATTCTCCACGTAATCGAATTTGAGGAGAAACCAGTCGAGAGGAAAAGCAAGGGAAAATCGCTACGTAGCTGTACCTGTGGAGTCTACAGGTAGACCTGCCAGCTAGGGTTCCCTAGGAAGACTTAGGCGTTCCATTACTCGGAATTAAGTTCAGTTCAGTCTCACAAATTTTTAAATTGACAATTTGTGAATTAGACAAATTAGCTAGAAAATTTAGGCAAATAGACAGATAAATTTATATAAAATGACAATACACGAATTTAAATAAATTCACAAATTTAGACAAATTGATAATAAAAATTTGATCCTTAAAAATTCGACAATATACAAATTCAAGAATTTCAACATTCACGTAAAGCTCCAAGTTAATTCCTGTGGAAACCAAATATCCCTAGTTAATTCCTGCTCCCTCAGTTTCATTTCCCTGCGTAATAATCTCAGTTTCCGCGTGGTTAATGAGATACGTGCCTAAATAAACCTCTTAAAATGATCCACGCCTGCCATTCACGCCATACAAATTGCCCTTCCCGGAGCGTTACGTTGTGCATACTGTAACATGAGGGCGTGTTAACAGAGATTCGTCTTTTCTCAAGGACGCGTACAAAAGACGGAACAGCGCTACCGTACAAAAGAGAGCACACCGATAGATATACGTGTTTGCACATGTATATTTGTGTATAAGTATCCGAAAGGGAGACGAGAGGAAATTCGTGTGTGGCTGTAGTGGTAAGATAGCACACAGTAGTGCTGGCTGGCCGTTCGCTCGTTTTCATTCATGATTTCACGAGGGCGATGTTGGCGCCGTATCCCTTCTCCTCCGCGTTCCCCTCCCCTCTTTCGAGCTAGCGCGCGCAAGCGGGTGCCCGTTCGTGTGTACCACCTGCGCATCCTCTTTTGTCATCGCTCCATCTTTTAGCCGTGTTTCGTTGCCGGTGCTACTATATCGTATTAACGCTACTATATCGCCGTTCGACGTACACGCAATTCGAGTATTGTCGGCGGAGAAAGGATTTTGGGGAGATCGGAAGATGGCGGTATCGGTACGATGGCTTAGGGAAAATGGCGACGAAGGGGTAGTTCAAGGGAGATGGTCTTAATGTAGGTGAAATCACGTGGTTCTATGGGAAGTTTGAAGATTTGGGAATTTGAGGATTTTGAGAATTTTGGGAATTTTGCGAATTTTAATGTTTCAGTGTTGTAATTAGTGGAGTATGGGGTTTTGGGAATTTTGGGTCTAGGGAATTTGGACACTCGGAGAGTGGAATCTTGGGATTTTGGAACTAGGGAATTTGGATAATTAAAGAGTGGAATCTTGAAAGTTTGGATCTAGGGAATTTTGGCACTGGGAGAGTGAAATCTTGAAATTTTGGATCTAGGGAATTTTGGCACTGGAAAAGTGGAATCTTGAAAAACTTAGATCTAGGGAATTTGGATACTGAGAGAGTGGAATCTTGAAAATTTGGATCTAGGGAATTTTGACACTGGAAGAGTGGAATATTGAAAATTTGGAACTAGGGAATTTTGACACTGGAAGAGTGGAATATTGAAAATTTGGAACTAGGGAATTTGAACACTGAGAGAGTGGAATCTTGAAAATTTGGAACTAGGGAGTGTGGATACTGAGAGAGTGGAATCTTGAAAATTTGGAACTAGGGAGTGTGGATACTGAGAGAGTGGAATCTTGAAAATTTGGATCTAGGGAATTTTGACACTGTAAGAATGGAATCTTGAAAATTTTGGATCTAGGGAATTTTGGACACTGGAAGAGTGGAATCTTGAAAATTTGGAACTAGGGAGTTTGGACACTGAGAGAGTGGAATATTGAAAATTTGGAACTAGGGAATTTTAACACTGGAAGAGTGGAATCTTGAAAATTGGGATCTAGGAAATTTTTGGACACTGGAAGAGTGGAATCTTGAAAAATTTGGATCTAGGGAATTTTGGCACTGAGAGAGTGGAATCTTGAGAGTTTGGAACTAGGGAGTGTGGACACTGAGAGGGTGGAATCTTGAAAATTTGGAACTAGGGAGTTTGGACACTGAGAGAGTGGAATCTTGAGAGTTTGAAACTAGGGAATTTTGACACTGGAAGAGAGGAATCTTGAAAATTTGAAACTAGGGAATTTTGACACTGGAAGAGTGGAATATTGAAAATTTGGAACTAGGGAATTTGAACACTGGGAGAGTGGAATCTTGAAAATTTGGATCTAAGGAATTTTGACACTGGAAGAATGGAATCTTGAAAATTTTGGATCTAGGGAATTTTGGACACTGGGAGAGTAGAATTTTGAAAAATTTGGATCTAGGGAATTTTGGCACTAGGAGAGTGGAATCTCCAAATTTTGGAACTAGGGAATTTTGGCACTGGGAGAGTGGAATCTTGAAAATTTGGAACTAGGAAATTTTGGCACTGGGAGATTGGAATCTTGAAAATTTAGTTATAGGGAATTTTGACACTGAAAGAGTGGAATCTTGAAAATTTGGAACTAGGGAATTTTGACACTGGGAGAGTGGAATCTCCAAATTTTGCACCTAGGGAATTTGGATACTCAGAAAGTGGAATCTTGAAATGTTGAATCTAGGGAATTTGAAAACTGAGCACTTTATATCACTCCACAAAGTTATAAAAACAATGCAAGCGTTAAAACTTGAAGAATATTTAGCATACCAAGAATGAATCTTTCAATAATCTACTTTTAGAGAAACTGCTATCGATTATTAATAAATAATCGATATCTTATTCATACTTAACCCTTTGCACGTTTTATATAATACTGTAATTATAGATTTTCTTTTATATGAAAAAAAGAAAAGTATTGAAAACCATTTTCTATACATTACTAGCTTTATCTCATCAAATTGTGTTAAGCGTATAGGTTTTGAAATCGATCATTATTTACTATGAGCTAGTCTATAAATATGTATATATGTAAGGTGTTACATACCAGTATGCACTATGTATATTTTTTTCTATCCTAGTTCTCCGTTCTAATATTTTATTATTATACAATTTTCATATTCGATTATAAAATTATTTTGTGGAAGGAAAAATCCGAATAATTCTTAATCGTCCTTAATGCGACCAGCATATCACTGACGTGTCGGAAAAATTTTCGTACGTGACACACGTTCGGCACGTTTGACGTAAGTTCGTGACCGATGTTCTGTTATAATCGTTCCTCCCCGGAATTCCGTAATTCCTGATTTAACGAAAGAAACGTTCGGACAATTTGTAAGCGACGAGTAATTCCATGGATTATCAAATTGATTATGTGACGAGCGAGACTCGTTGCGGAAAAAATTAATTTGCACACTTCCGAGCGTATGATCCGATAAGGGTCGAATTAATCGGCTTGCAACCTATTTAATGTCGGTGTTATTATTAGCGAGAAAGAAGGAAAGAAATTGTATTAGTTGGGACAGGGGATACTCGGTTATAAACGCATTATTATTATATACTCGATTAATTTGTTTCTTACTAGATTATGCTAGTTGCAATTCCTTTTTTCTTGAATTGTATGCATCTAGAGTTTGGGGGCCACAAACTTTTCTGTAATTTCGCGTTATATTGCCATATTTTGATATCCTCGCGTTATATCGCCATATGTTGGAATTCTCGCGTTATATCGCCACGTGTGGGATATTCTCGCGTTATATCGCCATATGTTGGTATTCTTGCGTTATATCGCCACGTGTGGGATGTTCTCGCGTTATATCGCCATATGTTGATATTCTCGCGTTATATCGCCACGTGTGGAATATCCACGCGCTATATCGCCACCCGTTGGAAATCCTCACGTTATATCGCCACGCGTAGGATATCCACGCGTTATATCGCCACGCGTTGGAATTCTTCGCATTATATCGCCATGCGTTGGAATTCCTCGCGTTATATCGCCACGCGTTGGAAAACCTCGCGTTATATCGCCACGCGTTGGAATTCCTCGTGTTATATCACCACGCGTTGGAAATCCTCGCGTTATATCGCCACGCGTTGAAAATCTCGCGTTATATCGCCACGCGTTGGAAATCTCGCGTTATATCGCCACGCGTTGGATCTCCTCGCGTTATATCGCCACGCGTTGGAAAACCTCGCGTTATATCGCCACGCGTTGGAATTCCTCGTGTTATATCACCACGCGTTGGAAATCCTCGCGTTATATCGCCACGCGTTCGAATTCCTCGCATTATATCGCCATGCGTTGGAATTCCTCGCGTTATATCGCCGAACGTTGGAAATCCTCGCGTTACATCGCCACGCGTTGGAAATCTCGCGTTATATCGCCACGCGTTGGAAATTCTCGCGTTATATCGCCACGTGTTGTTATCCTCGCGTTATATCGCCACGCATTAGATATCCTCGCTTTACATCGCCACGCGTTGTTATCCTCATGTTATATCGCCACATACTATTATCCTCGCATTATATCGCCATATGTCATATCATATATTACTATCCTCACGTTACATCACTACGTAATATAAACTCTCTAATTATATCGCCTCGAATTTTATATCCATGCACAGTGTAACCATATGTTACAATTTCTCGAGTTATATCACCGAAAGTTATATATTCATGTCTTTTATCATCATTATAACCTCGAATTATGTTACTCATAATATTACCACACGTTATATCACCATGCATTGTGTATTCAAGCGTTATATCGTCACGCGTTGGATCCGTTTCCCTTTCTGAACAAATAGAAACATTCGGTCGCGTTTCGAAGTGTTAATTACCTACGCTGCTAATTCGCGCTGCTGGCAACGAAGCAGTTAACAACGAGTTACAGCTGCAAATGAATAATTAAATTCACGTATTAATTACCGAACGTTCCTTGTTATACGAGCATCGCGTTTTATTAATTGACAATTTCGGTGCGACCAAAACACGAGAATATTCGTATTCGGTGTTACTGTTCATGTAGAGCTCTTTTTATATTCGATCGAGTTTTGGGTATAGTTTCTGCTGCGACATAACAAGATCGTAAATTTAATTTTGTTTAAATGAATTGCGTCTTCTTATGAGACGTAGTAAACCAGTAAATAACGATGGTGTTAATTATGGTTACAGGTACTGGTGAATCCGGCAAATCCACCTTCATCAAACAGATGAGAATCATCCACGGTTCCGGATACTCGGACGACGACAAGAGGGGGTTCATCAAACTCGTCTATCAAAACATTTTCATGGCCATGCAGTCCATGATCCGAGCCATGGACCTCCTCAAGATCCAGTACGGAGACACTTCGAATATAGTAAGTACTTTAATCTAATTTTATCATCCCATGTCGAACGTGCTAATCTAATGCTTTTTTTCAATCGTAGGAAAAGGCAGAACTCGTGCGGAGCGTGGATTTCGAAACGGTTACAACGTTCGAGAGTCCATACGTAGAAGCAATCAAGGATTTGTGGGCAGACGCCGGGATCCAAGAGTGTTACGATCGGAGGCGAGAATATCAGCTCACAGATTCCGCTAAATAGTAAGTTACGGTGATGTATGGAATGGATAAGCACTATAGACTTCCACAGGAAAAATGACGATGCAAAAGCAAGACGTCATTTTTCTGCTGGAACTCTACAGTGCACTACTGCACACTGGAAAGCATGATGCACGTGTCTAGGGAAGATGGTGTTGGGAATTCCACCATTTATTTTAATTATCTAATGAAATAAACTTTGAACTTTTATTGAGCGTGTTTGATCTGAAATACATGGTGGAATATTAACCAAAGGACTGAGACGATAACGAGTAAGGCCTCCACGCCATTTTCTCTAGGGAAGTCATCCATGCTCACCGGTGTTAACTTATATTTCTTTTACATCAATCCAATATGGTCCCTGATATAAACTCCCATACTGTTGATCCTTTGCACTCGAAAGACTCATTTAATTCAATACTGAGATAAACATTTTTATCTCTGCTATTCGTTTGTGGTATCTGGAAATTTAAAAATGAAAAATAAATTTCGAATGCAAAGAGTTTACACAGTCTGAAGTTTCAGTCACACACACTCATCATACTTTTTGCGTAGCTTCGTTTTTGGGAACGTGCTGTGCTTCCTCTTGCGTATCAGGTATTGAGAATATGATGTTTCAGTTACTTAATGGAGATAGATCGAGTCGCGGCACCAGACTACCTCCCCACAGAACAGGACATTCTTCGCGTGAGAGTGCCCACTACCGGTATAATTGAATATCCTTTTGACTTGGAAGAGATCCGATTTAGGTACGTCTCCGTCGTTGCAAAGAAAGGAAGAAGCTGCCTGTGCCTGTGATCTACTTACATCGGATTCTTTCTGCATCGTGTCTGCATACTCTGTTATTCACCAACTTCACCAACTCCGTGCATGAAACTCGTCACTCCATCTTTCTCTTTGTCTTCCCTTTGCTGCCTTTTTGCTACTGTTGCGTCTCATAACTGGAAAACCATTAGACTATTTAATTCTCATTGATATACCACTGACTCTCTTTATATTGCCATTCTATATAAGACAACTCTTTCTATTATCTATGTGGGAATATAAGGAGAGTCTACTGTATCATAAAGATTGATTAGTTTTCATTTTTCTTTCTATTATCTATGTGGGAATATAAGGAGAGTCTACTGTATCATAAAGATTAATTAGTTTTCACTTTTCTTACATGTCACATGTATACAACAATCTACTACAAAATGTATGATTTGAAACTAAGAATTTTGGTTCCATAGTTATGAAATGCACATTCCATTGAACCTTTCGCTTTCAGACTAAATAGTTTTCTTTTTCTATTGGGAGTTTTCATTCTGTCCAAAGGTGAGTTACTATCGCCACGAGAGCAAATCAATGGAACAACAGAATCAATGAACCTTTAATTATCGAAAATTCTTCCAGACAGAAGCCGACGCTCATGTGTGAACTCTGTTTCACTATATTCACCATTGTCCCCTCTCCTGTTAATCGCTTATAATATATGCATGGCATGCACACTACCAGAATGTGGCTTTGTTTGTTTTGCAGTTATCTTAGTGATCTAGAACGTATCGAAAAGCCCGACTTCCTTCCTACCGAACAAGACATTCTTCGGGCTCGAGCTCCCACAACTGGCATTATAGAATATCCGTTTGATTTGGACTCCATCATATTTAGGTACTGACACACTTGTTACTTCAACTTAGTTCTACTGTTAGTGATCAGTAGTTACTTTACTACTAACTTGGAGTAATTGATTAAAGATACCAGAGTACTTACATATTATTTATTTAATAGATTTTTCATTTATTAACTAGAATTTTGTTTATGGGGGGTGCCAGGTTCTGCAGCTTTATTACAAGTATTTCCTAGCGTTGCTCAGTTTTCTTTTCTTTCATTTAATTACTAATTAGGCCATAGTATTCTTTATTTATACTTGGCATGGTTCAATCGTATACTATCTTGAACATTATTATATGCAGTACTGCGGGTATTAAGAAATATTTTTGAAAATAAGATTACATTTGCTACTTATAACATGAGATTTTCCTATCATTTTTTCCCCTTCAAATGTATACTCTTCTTTTGCTTGGAGTAGCTTTTTGCTTGCATGTTCCCCATGCAATTATAGTTACAAGTATTGTAGATACTTTACTAAATTAGACAGTAATTATTTCAGTAGTTTAAATGCTAATATGTGAGATAGTAGTAGAAAATATTTGTAAATTGCATTTGGTAATTGTAAGTTGTTTATTGGTGCATAGAAAAGTGTTTGGACTTATTGCTATGTACTAAACAATATACTTTACAGGATGGTAGATGTTGGTGGACAGAGATCAGAAAGAAGAAAGTGGATTCACTGTTTCGAAAATGTTACTTCTATAATCTTCTTAGTAGCCTTAAGTGAATACGATCAAATTTTGTTTGAGTCGGAAAACGAGGTAAATATCACTATGATATTAATGCTTTTTTATTATAGATTTAATAGCTGTTATTAATACCTATTATTAATTTTCAGAATCGAATGGAAGAAAGTAAGGCACTGTTCAAAACAATCATCACATATCCTTGGTTTCAACACTCCTCTGTCATTCTGTTCCTAAATAAAAAAGATCTGCTTGAAGAGAAGATTATGTATTCCCATCTTGTTGACTATTTCCCTGAATATGATGGTGAGTACATTGTAATATCACATTTACTTTCAACTTATTAATTAAGATGACACTGTATTAGTATTATAAATTAATTGAATTTGCAAGTCTTCAAAGTGATTGTAGTTATCAGAAGATATTTATGTCTTTTTATCAGATAATTGAGGTGCATTCTGACTCCTAATATAAAAGTATCAATGATTGTTTAGGGGATCAAGTTTTCTATTTATTTTGTATTGTTTTGTTGGAGTATATTATTCGTTTTATTATTAGTAAATGAATAAGTTTTATGGTATAGGCCCTAAACAGCAAGATGTACCAGCCAGGGAATTCATCTTAAAGGTGTATCTTAGTACGAATCCTGATCCTGACCGCATGTGCTACTCTCACTTCACGTGTGCGACAGGTCTGTTTAAGTACAACACATCCTGGCAGAGATATCATAGATGTTTTGTAGAAAATTTTCCAGTAAAACTTGACCCAGTAATTATGACTTGAGAAGTTGTAATTGCTTTCTTAAAGCTTAACCCTTCCCCTACTATAGAAACAGTTGAAGGAATTGATGGGGTATAGGGGTGATACCATTGTTCAGTGTATATAAAAGTCTATAATATAATCTATGATAAGTTTGTGCAACTTAAACTTCGCTTAATTGAGAAGAAAGTATGATGGGATATCCCTTCACTCATTTATACTTACTCTTAATTAAGAGAAGTGTAACTTGCACTCAAGCAGGTTTGGTTTTTGTTTGAAACCACTCTAAAAAATAAGTATGAAAAAGGCTTAGCTTGAAAAGTAGAACAGAGTTGTAGAATATACAATAATTAGTTTGATTCAGGAGAATATTCTGGAATTACAGTTGTAAATCAATTTGTTAGATATAGCCAGATCTTTTTAGTTTACTCAGAACCATGCTATCACGTTCAAAATATATGCACCGTAATCTAATAAAATGTATCATGCTTATATAAGGTATTTATTTGATTGGTAAAGCTTTATTTAAAGGTTTCTTTGAGAGTTAATAGAATCTAATTCGATAATACGTCCTTCAACATCTATTGGATTTAGATAACAAGGATAGTATTGATTGGATAAAGCAGATGAGGAATTTTTTTTCTTTAGTTTCTTAAATAATGTAAGAACATATCTTTGTAGGTAACTGTACAGTATAACTGGCATACAAATTAATCAAATCCTAAAATAATGTCCCACTGACAATTTATAATTCTTATAAAGAAACACTTATTGTATGCGCTTTTGAGTGAGTACGCATTAAGGTAATGTCAATTCATATGCTTGCTTTGTATATTTCACAGGCCCACAAAGAAATGCCTCGACTGCTAGAGAATTCATTTTAAGGATGTTTGTCGACTTGAATCCAGACTCTGAGAAGATCATTTATTCACATTTTACGTGTGCCACAGGTAGATTGCCAGTAATTGATGCTAATGTGCACTTTATTTTTGCTTTTCTAATATTATGTGTATGTTGTATAAAGTAATCTGCATGTTGCCTGTATGTCCCAGCTAAAGGTGTGTAACTTTTATGATACTCATTATAGAAAATCAATTAATATAATGTTTGAAACTTGTAAATAATTATGTACATACATTCTAATGTGTTGATTTTTGATGGTCAACATGAATTATTTTTTTACACTTATATGTGGTTTACCATTGCATGCTGCGTTTATGGGATTATTCATCAGACACGGAAAATATCAAGCTTGTATTCTGTGCTGTCAAAGATACGATCATGCAAAGTGCACTTAAGGAATTCAATCTTGCCTAATATGATTCTGGACAATGTTTGGAATTTATATATGTGATCTTTGTGTATAACGTTACATGCATTGTATTCTTTTTTGTTGCAAGATTTTTATAACACCATTGTTTATGTTTAATCAAACAGTAAAACTGAATTAGCTTATTTCCTGTGCAAATATTAAGACTGCCAATCTTTTTTCCCCTATGTAATCTTACTCATACATAATCATTTCTAATGAAACCATTTGTCATGATCAGAGAAAAGTAAAGGGGAAAAATGCAAGAAACAGTTGTTTAATTTCACTAACATTATAAATCTAATGAAATAGTTTTATTAGTTCAATTAATGTTGTTTGGAAGGAGTACTCATTATAGTCTGCACAAAGTTTCAATGCATGGATAATACAAACCATATTTATTTGCAATACAGTTTGATGTTACTTCACAATTTTTGAATCTCTAAATTTGATCAAACTGTGACTTTGCTCTGCTTAGGAAACTCTTAACAATAGACCTGTTTGATTTATTTTGTTTAACAAAGCACAGTTAAAAATATGAACAAATAGTATAATATTTCACATTTGTGCGGGTATGGAACTTACATATCTCCTTCTCCAAGGACATTTGATATTTCAGCAAAATTATAAATAATTGAACTAAAAGCATTGCCTTGCATAGAGTTTCTTTTCCTTTTATACAGATTTTATAAAATCTCTGCAATTAATTGTAACTTGTATTACTTTAATAATTATAAAGATAAGTAAAATTGTCATCAGTTTATGTGCTTTAGTCAATGTAAATATGCTGTTATACAACTGATTCTTTTAATGATTCTTATAAAATAAACTACATTGCATTATATGTTGTTGTTGTCCATTTGACACAAAGAACTTGCATGTTGCATGTGTTCATTCTGATTCTGTTATTAAGGGTAAGTGTTTTAATAAGGTTACTAACATATGCTTGTGCACTTATTATATGTATTGCTGTTGATGAATATGATATTAAAATATCCTTTTCATTTTACAGATACCGAAAACATCAGATTTGTATTTGCAGCAGTGAAAGACACCATTCTCCAGTCTAACTTAAAAGAGTACAATTTGGTTTAGACGACAATATATAACACTCAAGATGGATTTAACAATTTTTCTTATACCCTGACCAAGGTATTAGTGTGGACTCTGTCAAGTTACAAATGGAGAAGAGATGAGATAAAGGCGGAAAGTAAACAGTAATTTTATGGTGCCATCAGCGTAACGTTCGCTGCTCCATTACAAGTGTACCAACTGATTAGTAAAATTTTATGACGGAGGTAACAGCGATGAACAAATATGGACCTAAATCTGAGCGTTATACGTTCTTTCCTAACCTTTTCACTGTCAATACCAACAAATTGATTTAGTTTCGTACTCTATTTGTTGAATTTGTTACCTTTTTATAGATTAGTTTAGTCAATCATGCCTGGCTGACTGCGTAATCATCTGATTTTTATATAACAAAATACCACGATGCAACATATAAATAAACGTATAAGATAGAGTGCAGCCATGCCATACAAATGTCTGTCCAAGTGTTTATCTCAAATTGAGAGATCTCAGCAAGAAACTAAAGATGAAGAAGGACAAACGCTTTTTAATCACAAAGTAGTCAGTGACACAAGTGAGAGCAATTCTAGTGCCATTTACTAGTGTGGTGTTTTTATTGCAATCCTTTCTTAGATGCAAAAGCCAAAGTGTTTTTTTATCTGTGCCAGAAGCGAATAAAAGTTTTTTCTGCATGCGACTCAAATTCATAATTCATCGTAAAGATATTGTTATAAATTAAATATAAACTGAAACATAGGGTAGCGCCAGAAAGAAAATGGGGGAGGAGGGAGGGGGGTGCAACATGAAATCAGCGAAGAAGAGAACTTTATCACCCTTCGATATCAATAACCTTTTAGGAAACATCCGTTTGATGGGACATTTAGGTAATTAGGAGACGTGAGGTGGCAGAGTTTCTTCTGCTACCGATTGTCCTCGTAAGCTGTGCACAGAATGGCGAGGACTGCGATTTCATGCCATACAATCATAATTTTCCTGATTACGATTAAGAACAGCACAAACCCTTTTTAATCGTAAACGGTGGCTTTTGTTTTATCCAGTCCTCGCTTGTTGGCACAGCATCGTGTTGCAAGGGACATGTATGTTCCTGGCCCGCATTGTATCCACATTAACAGTGTACGTATGTATGAACTGCTCACTGCCTGCGCTCGCTCATGCCGGCTAGCGCGCTGCCCAACTGCTCGTATTCCCTAACGTCTATCGTTTCTACCACCTTTTGATGTTCTATCGAGCGAGAACGTTTACAGGAAGGTGGTACAAACTGCACCGTATGGATCCAGGGAATACTTGCACTATAAACTCTTTTACGGTGTTAGACAGATTGATAAATGTAGAGTGCGACGTTTGGACTTGTACAACCTAAACGTCCAACTCTGATCTTGCTGACACTGCACGCACACTGGGCAGCATGTGTCATACCTACTGTGGTTGAAACACTGACTTTATATGAAAGAAAAAAAAATATATAAATACATTGGATAAAATATAATATTATGAGATAATAACAAATAATATTGAATAATAATAATAATAATAAATAATAATAATAATATTAGTAATAATAACGATAAAAATAATAATAATATTAATATTGCTTGGTTTCCAGTGGGAGTGTGTGCATGAGATTCAAGCGAACGACTGATAGCGAAGGAGAAGAAATAAATATGTAACTGGAAGTGCAAAAACGGTGGTAATGAAAAAAAAAAAGAATGGTAGCGCGCGTGTCTGTGTGTGCGTGTGAGTGTGTATGCCTGTAAGAATGTTAATGTGCGATGCGTGTGCAGCGTGTGTGAAACATTTTAATAGAAGATAGAAAATTGGTTGAGACAAACAGGCTTTCTTTCGCCTGAATCGAAAAAAAACGAGCGAATGACGCGCAAATTTGTGGCTATAGTTCATTTGTAAACCATTTTTTGTCAAAAGTATACGCTTTTCTGAAAGCATAATATGTTGGGTATTCTTTTTGTGTGTATAATATGTAAACACCTACCAAGCCCAAAATGAAATCAATGTTTCTAACTTATTTATAATAAATAATACACATTAATGATAAAAATAAACACAGTTTGTGACAGTAACATTGGTGCATCCTACAACATTCACCTCGTAAGTTCACCTCTGAATATGTTAATTCTCACTGCAGACACTAATCCCTAATCCTATTTTCTATCATCTCTTACAAAACCATGTTTAATTAGGTTACCTTTTACTTTCATATATATCTATTGTAATTTTATATTAATTTGTTGATATACTGCAGATCAACTGATTCAAATCTTCTCTTTTACAGCATTGACTAAATTCTGCATTATGCGAGCAGCTATGTTTCCTCTACTTTTTCTTTGTACCTTGTTTCATTACATACCACACACAAGGATATTAAATGTATGCATAGGTAAATAAATATATTTCTAATAAAAAAAGGAGTTTGTATGAATTTTATATTACCTTCACCCCATGAAACTTTGTAAAATTGAAAGCATCATTTTTACATGCCTAACACATTTTCGCGGGAATTCACTGAAAAGCTACCAGTAGCATCATCTATCAGTGAATTGCGTAACTAACAAAATAAATGATAGGATGTGACACGAAAATGGTAAGGGGTCTCTAGAGACCCTGTGGCCAAAGCAACAGATGCACGAAAGATCTATTCTATATGTGGTCCATGGCATACATGTTTTCAAACGTTCATGCACATTCATGCAGCATCGAATTTTGCACATAAACATTTGGCTATTTATACGACAAGAGTTGGTGCAAATAAAAATCGATTCGTCATTTTGATTACTATTAAATACGTGTTCCATCGGTCATTGTCTTTATTTATATGTTATTTTTTTTTAATTTTATTAGGGTTACTTATGCATGTAATAAATATAAGCTAAATATTCTTCATAGATAATATTGAAAAATGGCTAATAAAAATGTTATTGTACTTACACCCAATGGTCGGCGACAAAATGTTAAAGTTACTGCTAACAGTACAATATTACAAGTAAGCAATTAATTAATTGACATAAGTTTTGGTAATTTTGGTATTATTAAATCAAATATGATTTTGTAGGTACTGGAAGAAGTCTGTCAAAAACATGGGTTCAATGTAGATGATTATGATTTGAAGTAAATATTGTTTCAAGCACATATTAATATAAGATGTGATACTAAACTAAATCTTAATCACATTTTATTTATAGACATTTCAATAAGGTATTAGATCCTAATGCAATATTAAGGTTTACGGGACTAGCTAATAATGCACAGTTGGAAATGGTACCTTGTACAAAGACACGTTTAAATTCTACTGTAACAATAGGTGTACAGTTAGAAAATGGAGAGAGATTAATGGCTGATTGTATGCCCAGTGTAACATTAGATGAAGTTTTAAAGCGTGTAGGTCTTGATGAAGATCTTGAGAAAGTTGCTCTAACTTACATGCATCGTGAGGTATGGATTTTAATAAGGATTTGATATCAATGAATAGCTTTTATTTTAAGTTTTATATTGTGCTTTAAATGTTCTACTATATCTCAAACTTCATAATCATTCTCACAGATTTATGGAACTGATACCTTAAAGAAAACAACTTTAAAATCCTTAGGGTTAAACAGTGGTAAAGCTGTACTACGGCTGATACATAGAAATCCTCAAAAGGTGACTGCTGATGCTCCCACACCATCAGTACCTTCAAAAAGTACTGAAAATGTTAGTGCAGACAATAAAACAATGGCATCTAATAAAACTGTAAGTTCTGTAATTCCTGTGAAAAAGGAAGTATAGACATCAGAAGAGTTAGAAATTTGCTTTCAGAGTATAGAAAGGAAAGCAGAAACAATAACAAAGACAGACAAAAAACACGAAGTTCCTAAAACAGAAGAAAATAAGCCATTAATATCAGTGAAAAAAGATGCCCCTGAAATATTACCCCAAGCATGTCAAAAACGGGAAATAAAACATTTATCTGATGTGGAATTTGTAAGATATATTTATACAGTATTTGTAAGCATAGATTTTTTAGTATATGTATAATTTTTTCTGCTATAGCTGGGTGAGAGAAATGCTTTAGTATTTAATCAAGCTGCAATGCAACCTATATCTAGAGATGAATTCCCAGATGATTTTTACGATTTAACAGTCGATGATGCGAAAGTAATATTAAGAGATGTTAAACGACACAGAAAAGAATTAGAAGAAGCACCTCTTTTAACGAACGCTCAACGACAATTAGATCAAGAAAAACGAGTGCGTGATCAATTAAATAAATATCGTTATACAATAATTCGCATACACTTTCCAGATCAGTTTACTCTTCAAGGTTTATTTCAACCAATGGAGACTGTACAAATGATCAAAGATTTCGTAAAAAGTTATTTAACTGATCCAAATAGTGATTTTGTAATTTGTAAGTAGCATGTATATGTAACAAATGTGCAAAATATTTTATTTCCACTTGAATATCTCCATAAGTATCTCTTCATCAGGATTTAAAATTTACTTTGTTTGTAATACACGAATATAAAAATTTTTTTATGGATTTTGAGATATTCAAGTAGTAATTTTTAGATGTGTAAACATTATTTTTAAGAAATATTGAACATGTTATTATTTAACAGTTACAACTCCACCCAAACGTACTTTAGATCCTACTAGATCTTTAATTAACGAGAATTTAGTTCCTTGTGCTAATGTTTATTATTCTGGACCGTCAACTCTTAAATCGGACGTAAAAGAAAAAGTTACAGATCCTATGAAAGTTGAAAGACAGGTAGCTGAAATTAGGTAATTGAAAATTGATAATTTGTTTGAACACTTATTACTATAGTAAGACTATTGCAAAATGTTTTATATTATTTTTATAGAACATCAATGATAAATCAAGGAGCTGAAATATCAAGCAAGGACACAAAAGCAGATGTTGCCCATGGATAATAAATGTACCAATGAATTGTGGACAGAATAAATCAAACTACCAAAATAATTGTGTCCAATTTGTTAGTTTTGAAGATTGTTAACAAAGTCGTGTAATTTATAAAATATTGGGATTATGTAATATTATATTTGATATTGTAATTAAATATTCTTTATAAAATAAACATTGAAATATAATTAATCATATATATACATTGAACTTCATCAAGTTTACTCCAACATTAATATAAAATATAATTAATCAAGTACTGTGCAACTGCTTATGAGAAAAATAATTAAGTTCTTAATGTATTACATTATATCTTACTTCACTTTTCATGCGCAACAAAGTTATTATTTATGTTAAATTTCTTATTTTCAACATAATAAATATTACACATATATTTATTATATTTGTGATTAGTCGATTAATAAGAATTTCAATTCGTTAACAATTATTAATGTATAGGGTGTTTCAGAAAGGCTACACATCGTGAGAGCTACAGATTTTACACATTAAAATAAATCGAGACATAATCGATTAAAAATCGAAACGTTTCATTCGATATATGCATTGTTAAGGAACGTGAACAATTATTGAGTAAATGAAATAAATGAAAATGATATTTAAAATGCTAAATGACATTTCGATGTACAAGTATGAAAAATCTGTAATTTTCATGACATACAAGTTTTTTAAAACACCCTATATTTTCATTTATTTCTCCTACGTGAATGTAAAATTATTAACTTTGTAAATCTGGAGGTACCGTAGTAGGCGATTGTAACTGCAAATGCATAAATCGTTGTGCGGGTCCACCTACTATATTTCCAGTTGGTCCTGAACCTCCTGCTTCTTCTTTGATACTTTGGAATAAATTATCTTCTATGGTATCAGAATTTTTATTTGTTTCAAAGCTCTCATCCTTTTGTATTTCTGATTGTAATTCTAAATCTAATAATCGCATATATTTATCCATTTCACCACGTTTATCCTCATCATCTTGACCCAAGGATCCTTCCGAGCTTCCTTCAAATTCTCCCTCGTTTTCGGGAACCACTAAATCTAATATACCCCGTAATGTGCTATCAAATATGTCTGCATCAAATTCTATTTTGCCGTTATCTTCTGGATCGTGTATTACATCAGTATCCATTGAGCGATCTCTACAGAACAGATAAGAAATGTTATTTATTATCAGAATTAACATATTTGAAGAATAATTTATGTGACATACTCTAAGAATTGTACACCATCGATGTCACTAGATCGATTTAAAAATGTTTGCACTTTTTCTCTTAGGCTTAGCGACTCTTGTTCGTATCTCTTATTTCTATCATTTGCCCATTGTTCGCTTAAGAATGATTCAAATTGTACTGGATCTATGTTCAACCAACTGTCACTATCTGCAGGACTCAATGTACTTTCATCTTGAGCTGTATGCAAGGTATAAGATAATTCAAAACAAACTTATAAAACATTAGTTAATAAAACAGACTAATAAAAATGAATTATGAAATATTAATTAATAAATATTACCATGCAATTCAATGTCAACAGATTGTATATTTTCCCATGCTTCTAAAACTTTCTCCGCATCACTTTTATTATTAACATTAACAACATCATTACATAAATGTTCTAAGTAATACTCTTTTGCTGCATTTTGAAACTTTTTATACTCTTGGCTATCTTTCAATAAGTTTCTAAAATAACCACTACTTTCTAAACGTGTTAAATACGTGTTCAAAGCATGTTCGTTTACTTTTAGCTTTTCAGGATCATTGACCACTCTTTTTTCTCTTTTTCTACGCTCTTCATTCGCACGGGCAACTAACATTTCTAACCCACATGCTATCTTAATACCAAGTGTGTGAGCATTATACTTTGGAGAAGTTACTGGTGGCAGGTTCCAGCCTGTTCTTGGATCTCCTGTATATCTACAATGACTTGCCATGGCATATAAACACTTGGTCATTTTTACATTAACCATAACACGTTGTTCAGGAGGAAAATATTTCATAGCACGACAAACCTGCAACATAAATTTACTATTAAATTAACCAGAACTTTAATAGTACCTAGACATAAATGATATGAGTTTTTACTTTTCTTTCAAATGGATCGGAGTGACAAATTCTTCTAATGGCTAATGCTACAAATCTTGGTTCTTGGCGAAGTATTAAAACTGCTTTCTCTGGTAGAAACACTCTGGCTTTATGGTGTCTCTTCTTGATTTCATCAGGATAAATATTGATTCTTTTTCTCAAAACATCCTGTACTTTCTCAGAAGCTTTGGACAGATATGGTTTTTCTTGTATATTATTTAATAAATTGAACAATGTTTTGTGCTTTTCTCGAACAATATGTAATTCTCCATTAGAAATGAACACATGGTTATCACATGTTTCAGGATTAGCCCATGGTGGTAAAACATTTGCAGCTTCAATTAAAAGAAATTCTCCATCAGAATCAATTACTTTAGCTATTAATCCACCAAAAGTTTGTGTAAGTTTAAATATTAGAAATACTGTAAACCACTCATCGCTTATATCTTCATCAAAATGTAAGCTTACATAAATATGAGGCAGTATATTAAATTCTGTAACAAAAGAAAGATCAATGTATAATCATTATATTCATAAATTCCCAAAGTGTAATTTACCTTCCAAAGACACTGAACCCTCAACAAGCTTCTCTAATAATAAGGCCTGTTTTGTTCTAGGACGAAAAATTAATTCACTGCTGTGCCAAATATAATCTTTAACATACGGTGCAATGGCTTCATTAAATTTTTCAATTTCTTGTAACAGCATTTCTTCTGTTACAGTTTCTGGAGGTTTTGTGTAACATATCTTTGGATACAGAAAACACTCAAGAACATCATCTTCCTTAGGTTTAGACATCTTTCTATCTTTTCAAGTATTATTACATAAAAATATCTTTGAAACTTCCACAATTATAATTGTGTTCAATATTTTATATCATACTATGTAAAAATATAATGTTCATAAACATTTGTAACGATTAATGAGAACTTTTTTCACAATATTCTGTTCATTAATATTTATATTCTCTGAATTAATAACTTTATTGCAGATATATTTACTGCTCTCTAAAGCACAAGTTATAACGATTTTTATGCGTTTGTTATACTGCACTCACATGCAGTTGGAATTCATATACGTTTGTATATAAACACGCTAAACTTCACTCAGTTCGAAACGATGTGAAGAGGTGGAGTCAGGTGGAGTCATCCACCACCAGATAATAATCTCTTGTTTAACCTAGTTTACGCATTGTAGTTATCGTCATGAAAGAACGTCCTTATCTCGGCGCATCTCGACTGAGTTCACGAGGTTTCCCACCATTTTGTAATGCTTTTGTTCTTCAATTCGTAATCATATATACCGTGGACGAAAAAGAAAAATATATCTCTCTCTCTTAACAGCATCGATACATAGGTAATCTGAGGATTACGGGATATAGCGCACTCAACCACGAACTTTGCAAATGCACATGCGTGGTATCCATGGTTACGGTCAATGTTAGAACCAATCAGAGCCACCCTGCGCAGTATGAACAAAAATTTGTCGTTCAAAAAGTATGATCTTCTGTGAAACCAGGTGTATAGAGTGTTTCGCATAAAATGGACCACCTAAATACCTTTTTTATCTTAGGTTTACTATTAAAAAAGGAAATTAAAAAATTATATCTATGACAGAACCTTTCCATTTGACTTGTCTAAGGAAATCGTTCAAATTGCGTAAGGAATATTTCTCGTATTATTACAAATAGATCTGTTGCACAAAACGCGCTGTACGTTAAGTTTCGAATGTTCTTTTTGGTACGCATTTAAATTGGCCCGGGTAAACTGTACGTTAAACTTGCATACAAGTAATATTTTTGAAGTAGATTTCAACTTATAACATCATTTCAGGTTTACTATTTTAAGCCTTAACTTGCATCTTCTCTAAGAATCGATGTGTGTGTTTCTTAATTTAAAAATTATTATACATGAGGCTTTTTTTGCAATAACTTAGTAACACATGACATCATACTGATATAATGGATGAAATAACGCGGGAGCGTTCGATGTATACTGCACACATATAAAAGGATTGCATACAGAGAAGAAAAAGAGAAAGAGGGATCGTGGGCACAAAAGAAATACCATGGGTTGAGAGTACATTCTAAACACGTCCTTTTCACTTTCAGGTTAGTATTAAACAACTTATAAGTATAATCAGTCTCGGTCATTTTTAACTTTGTTAACGAAGAAATATGTTTGGATTTCAGTTGCATTGTCATAATGAGATATTTAAACTACAGTTTGGGAATTGTTCTCCAGTGTGTCATTTTTATTTCTCATATCCAGTCCGAGATTTCTGTAAGTATACAATGATACACGTCTTTTACAAAGTATGAGATAATCGAAGACATTGCTTATATAAAAAAACTGCAATGATAACATAGTTTGTTCTAAGATTAGTTTTACAGTAATATTTTATTAATCGTTGCTTTTTTATTTAAAAAAGTAATATATATGAAATCGTAAAGTTACCGTTACGGTACACGAAGAAAGTGACGTCTTATTATGTAAATGCACGTCGCAAATATACATATGTAGTTGTATGTAAGGAAGCGGGGAAAGGGAAGTTAACAATATAATAGTGTGGTCGTAAATTTTGTTAACTTGTAAATTTAATTGATTTGGAAATTTTTTAATTCGAGAATGTATAACTTTGGAAACTTTTATGTAAGGTAAATTATCCGATATTGGTAACAGGATAAAAGGGAAGTGTTAACGGTACAGTCGTCGTCCAAATATAGCGTGGTCGTAAATGTTATCTATATTTGTTCCCCCTTAACTCAACCCTTAATTATTTTTAATTTATATATTTTTGATATTTTACAGAATACTGTAGTTTCTGTGAAGACAGATTTTTCATGTATAAATAAAACTGCTGGTTTTTATGCTGACACTGGTGCTAGCTGTAAAATATACCACACCTGTGATGAATATGGAAATAAATTCACGTATCATTGTCCAGAGGAGACCGCGTTTCGGCAGGATGCCTTGATATGCGATCACGCACATCTCGTCCGCTGCAACGAATATACTTACAATTCAAAGTACACTGAAGATAAGAGCAGGAATTCTTCGGTGAACAAAAATCAGTTTGTATTTCACGTAACGCAGTCGCCAAAAACAAATAAAGTGCGATATGGATTTTCCTTCAGTACTAAGGAGTCTCCTAATAATTTTAATAGAACAAAAGTTGCATACAATACAAGGAACTTCACTGCACCGCAGCGTGCGTCTCTAAATAATAGTCAAAATGGCGGATCGTTTAAAAATAATTTTGCTGCGAAACAAACTTTTAACAACTGGGATAAATTAAATGAGAAAAATCTAAATAATCAGAATTATTTAAATCGCAAGACAAACGATGCTACATATAATCTTATGAAGTTACAACCTCCCAGCGTGAGTGCACGAAACCAAGATGGCGGAAAGAACGATCAAACAATTAAAAACGCCACATTCTCTTTCACGAATCATAGAAATTACCCTTATTTAGAAACTCTGAAGTCTATACAAAAGAACGCCCCAATTTCTATCATTACAACTACTACAAGACCAGAGACTACCTCAAAGTCAGTGACCACAACAGAATTGCCTGTATATGCTCTGACGTTATCTTTAAAACCTTTGGTGCCTAGCGAACTAGAAGATGATCCATATTATCCAAAAGTGCCGACGTCAACAGAGCCGTACTACACTCCACACCATAAGGAATGGTCTTCCATAAAAGAAACAGCTCAAACCACATGGCCAAGTGTCCATTTTGAACTACCTTCTATTCTTCCGGATTTGAACTCGTTGGAGGACATTGTTGATCGTAGAAAGCTGTTTTATATTCCTCGAATTAGATCTAATTAATTGTTAAGCATTTTGTAAGAGGATAATGTAGATAAGAATAATATCAATTCAAATAAAGTACACTTGTTTACGAAGTGGAAGAGAAGTGTATAGTGAAAGGATGAAAGGTACAGTCAGTATTAGAATGCTTACACGGGTAGACGGGTATAACCCTTGTAACCGTTCGATAAATGTGGGTTCGATAATTTATTTATTATTTAAAATACTTTCTATAGCAGTGGGTATAATGGAATAAATTTAGGGACTTCAAGGTTTATTAATTTTAAAAATTAACAATTTGAAAATTTTCAAATTTGATCACCTGTATTTGAAAGCAAATAGTAGGCTCATCTGTGTCCTTATCCAAAGGGAATACAACAGGAAAAAATGTAACATGTATTTTTTAAAATATAAAAAAAATATGTCTCCTCAAAGAGCACACTCATTATCATAGTTCAATTTTTTCCTGTTAAAAATTTTACTTAGGATACATTTGTAGAATATTTATAGAATATCGACGCAGGAACAAGGTAACGTTGAGAAGGCTCGAATTACAGTAAATACATTGATTCCAAGTTTATGAGAATTACGTGAGGACTTTTTAAATGGCCTGACAACAGCTAATGAAAATGTAACAAGATTAACAGAAAATTGATAAGAAAGCATCGTGTATCCTGTATCCCTTGGCAAGCCGCAAGGGTAACTTTTCTTGTTCGTATCGATCGACGCCTGTGCAGTATGCGACCTCGACATGACCGTCGACCATAGTCCAGGGGAAGTAATCATTGTTCGATCTTCTTTCGTTTCGGACCAGTTTGTGCTATTCTGAACTGCGATTTCGTTTTCGTAGAATTCATACGTACCTCAGTGCTGAAATTCGCCTGTGAAAATTCCAGGAAGGAGAGAAAGAACTGGGAGAAAAAGGAACAACATCCGGAGCTGTAATACGATCTTATATCAAAGTAAGATACGACGGAAATTATATACGCTTCAAAATAATTGTCATCTCGAGACAGAACTACTTATTCCATAACTTTTAATACATAAAGTATTAGGAAACTTTAACACTTTGAGAGGTAGAAGACCGGGTAGTGACCGGAGATGAACTCTTTTGTAGTGTTATTTTATTTCATAATTATCGTTTTTGAAATAGTAGTAGTTTTGTTGTGAGGAATAATTTTGTAAATGGTTAATGTGTATTCGTTGTAAAGAATATTGTCTTACCGGCAATATAGCGAGAATCCGCTGTATTTACTTTATTATTACATAAGTAATCCTTAAACATCATAGTGTCTATATTAATGTGGGTCATGTACCTACACAATTATACAGAGTGACTTTAACTTGATTTTATATAAATAATTTCCAAAGAATGTTAATATTAAAATGAATCACCCTGTACATTAAGTTTAATATTTGAATTATTTTACAGGATTATTGGTGAGGAGCAAAAGGATATAATGATATAGTGTAATGTGTTAAGATACAAAAAGACTTAACAGAATACAATGATTATCAGATACTGTTCAAGTAATTGGTTATTGCACCAATTACAATTGATGCCTGTGGTAGTGGCATTGAACTTCAAGAAATAAAGGAAACCATCAAGAGATATAAAGATGAGGCGTAAGCACATGATTACTGACTTTTATGCAAAGTAAACTGAACTTAATTAGTTAATGCTCATTTCGAAATTGCAACAATATAAATAAATTGTAGATAATTCTTAACCCTAGAAGGACAGTCACAAAAGACTTTAGAGGAGAAGACTAACTTTGTTCATGTCTTGTGTTTTTTAAGATTTTTATAAACACTACACAATTTTTTGTAAGCAACCTCTAATGTCGTCTTTGTAGGGTTAAGTTGTCGATTTCTGTACCAAAACATATTACAAACTTTATCAGTTTACGATTTGCGACTTTTCAATTACATCTTAAAAGCAAGGTCATCAATTGTAAAGTGGTAAAGAGATTATTTTGGTACAGAGAATTTGAGACACCCTGTATCTTTTGAAATGTTACCTTAACTGCAGAGCAACATTGGCTAAAGTAGTTTTGATATGGCTAATTAAGATTCGCATCAGCGAAAAATAAGAAGTAAAAAAGTTAAGAACTTTAGTAATGAACTGTTGTATTAATTTGCAAGCTGATAGAATAGCTGATTCCGCTAATGTTAACCGGAAGTTACGAAAGATTCGCTGATATTGAAATACAAATTATCACATTGAGGTAATGGTGATTCTAAAATAATGGAAACGATAATGTACGATTTTTCATAGTTTGTGGGAAAAGCATAGATAACTGAAGCATTGAAAAGGTACGAAAATGTCTGACGGCAAAACAAAACCGGTATCGCCAATACCGTCGGTCGCTTCTACGCAGTGTTGTAATAACTTAACCGATACGCAGTGCCCAGGCCTCCAAGTGACATCACGAATGTTGCGATCGCCGAGTCACGAGAGCGTCACAACAGATCTCTCTCTTTTTAGCGTATCCTCGATAGCGAGTGAATTACGAGGAGTAAATAGACTCGTTACTTTCAAATCGTACACCGACGTACATCTCGCCGGGCGTGGTCCATCACCGAAACCAAACTCACGTCAGATTCAAGCCAACAGGTAACATTTCAATACAATAAAAAATATTTATTAATTAACACTCAAGACCTAACCGTCTATTTTCCTTCAAAATCACATTATTGTAAAAATATCTACACTTCACAGGCCAGCAGACATACCTGAAATACTCTGGTTCGAAGAAGAGAATGAACTAATCAGAAGTTGCGGGGTGCTCTCTTCGGCACTTGGTCTACGCAAAAGTTTTAGCACAAGCGATGTATCTCAATTACCAAGTCCTGACGCGTCAGGTCCGAGCGCGTTGCGTTCAGCAATGTCGGCCCTGGCGCTCGACACTGCTCAAAGAAACACATTGCTCTTGGAACACGCACGACTTGACCATACTTCAAGATCATGTAGCACGTGGGTCGCTATCGGCGAGCCGGTAGCCAACACCTCGCAGCTTCCTAGCCCTCACGGAGGTGCTGCCCAGGAACAGAATCAACCGTCAACGTCTCGGTCGGTACCACAACCACCCCCTGCACCGCCTCCTCCTGTGCCGTTCACTGGCGCCGATTTTGTTAGGTCGGTAAATAAGAAGGTCCGCCAGAATTATATACGTCGAAGGTTAGTCGAAATGTTACCTGATATATTCTTTTTAAGGTGAAAGAAATTAATACTGTTTTTGTTGTTTATAGGTTACTAACAACATATCGTGCTTTAGAGCGACTCTCCCAAAGCGAATTCAATTTAGACCAATTAGAAGTTGTAGCAAGTGCAGCACAAACAACTTCTGGAACTACTTTATTGGTCCCCGGAGCAACAGCGACTACCGGTGCAACTTTACCAGGACGAAAGGAACGTAATCACGCGTTGACCATTAAAGATGTGGAAAGAGAACGAGGAAATCAATTATCAAAATATGAAAGAAATATGATGATTTTTAATTGGTTACATACTCTTGATGATACTGCTGTTGTTGACAGCGTAGAATAAATTATATAAAAGAATAATTATAAGTAATATTCATTAACCGTTTCGCTACGTTTATATTTAACCGTCCATTATCAGATTTGAGTAAATGTTGACTCTATCGCAACATAGATCCGGTAATGCACCGATGCAGAAGTGGAAAGAGGAAGGAGTCTTCCACGAACCTAAGGAGATGCCTAGGGAAAATGCAAGATAACTAGAGAGAATTAAAAATATGAAGAAGGATCAAGGGAGAGATATGCTGATATAACACCTGTTCCTGTAGATAAATGTGGATAAGGCGAGTGGTGTGACATTCCTTCTTCTTAACTACCCTTCGACGAAGGGAAGCCTAAGTTATACGAGACTGTCGAAAATCTCTTATTTCGACAGTAATGAAAATCAACATCCAGTTAAACCGTTCCTGAATAAAAAATTTGTTAGCTTTTTGTAAAACAAATTTAGAAATAGTTTTAATATACAATATATAACAGTTTCTATCATTGTTTGCCTATAAGAGTTTCATAAAACTAATTATACACATAATTTTATCTGTGATGTTTTTAACTTCTTCTACTTCAACCTGTGTAAAAGAAATAATTAAATCAGCTTGATGCAAAGTTGATTTAAAAACATCCTATCGACGTACTTGTTTCAAACGATATAGCCATATTTATTGAAATTTAAAGATTATATGGCCTTCAAGAAAGAATTCACAAACTTAGTTTATAATTTTCAATAGTACAAAATCTATTTTTAAAATATAAGATATTATTACAATAGGTCAATTCTTTTGGATTAAAAGAAATGAACTAAATGAATAGCTTCCAAAATAAAAGTTCAAAGGTCTGAAACTCGGAATACGATGACTTAACCCTTTCCTTCCCCTAATTTCACTAATTAATTAAAACAATCTTAGTACTTTAAATAATATTAATTTTTTATTCATGATGTACTGTTACATGTGCTTAAATGCTACAATATGGAAATTAAAAATTAAATGTAAAAAATGATATTGAATTAACTATCTTTTACAACTATTTCTTTCTAATTTATATAATCTAAATAAAATATTTTTCTTGCATTTAATGCTTTTATTTTAATAAAAGCACTTCGTCACCCACTACCATCAATTCTTTGGATATTATTTAAAATATTTTACAAGAAAGAATCATGGAGGGGTTATGAACAGTCAATTAAAATATACATATTATTTAATGATAATTTAATCTGATTCTGACCCTGAACTGACATCTGATTCATACTCTCCTACATTGATTGTAAATTTGTATTCCTGATCACATCCCAAATAAGCATCACTCATGAAGTATAAAGTATAGGAATGCTGACCAGGTGCAGGTGCTACAAAATCAAGTTTGACCTTTGCTTTTTGTTGCAATGTTAACCTCTTAATAGACAACAAGGAATTTGTCTTTGGATCACCAATGACAACCCACCACCCTTCTTCTCGTTTCTGTGGGAAGAAAGGTGCAACCACTGGACCTGTGACTTCATCTTCTCTTTCAAGTTGAACAATAACATTGACTGCACCACCACTGCGTAATTTATCTTTGTCTTGTACTTCATATGACATTTCTATATTTGGATACCGGTTACAGAATTTGGCAACATCTGCCATTTGTGCTTCAGATAATTGTAAGAGACGATTCCTATCATCATCCTCTAATTCCATCACATCAAATACTGTTTCCACTCCTTTGTCAGTGCAACGTTTGATAGTTTCAGCACTGAAGTGTGGCAACTGCTTCAAGTAAGAGTCTTTGGACCACATTGCTTGAGTGACCATCTGTGCCAATTCCATAGCAGCTACTGCAGGAGCTAACCAACCAGATGAACTGAGGACATCGACACAAGCTTGTATCAGTCTTATAGCTTTGCTCAACACCAACTCTGTATCTTTCTGAAGTTCAGGACCAAGTTGTATCCTGGATAAGTGAGCCTGTAACAAAAGTTGTGCTTTCACATGGGGATCAGCCATTCTTGTAGCTTGAGGCGCATGTGGGAGTCTTGCTGCTAAGCTCCTCAACAAATTCTCTTCCCTTTGCCGGACTGGAACAGTTTCATATTCAGCTGCTGCTGAGATAATTTCTAATAAACCTCTAATTTTGGTTTTGTTATTTAAAGAAAGACTGAATAATTCAATAGTTGCATAATTTATGTAGTAATAAGCTGCAATCATTCCAAGATTCAATGGTAAAGTGTCCATCTCATCCTCCACTGCAACACATTTGGCTTGTTCCAAGTCACTCAAGGTACTCTCCACCAATTCAGACAAATGATCTGATAGATGTCTGTGTGTAACTCCCTGTAAACCATAATAGTTAGGATTTTGTGTAAGTCGCCTGTATAAGAATGTCCATGTGAGATAATCAACAGCATCCTGTTTATTCTCAATTGTTTTAGTCACAATTTCTGCATTGAAATGGTCGTGTAGCCTGTGATCCAAGTGACTTTCCACAGGTAGAGGTTCATTCAAGAACTTTTTGAAGAAATCTTTCTTTGAACTCTGGCAAAGGAGGACACATTTAGCATCATCATCCTCCAGAGGACGATTAGCACGTGCTACCATTTGCAACACATCAGTAATAGGATAATCTTCATAGGCATGTGTTTTCCCATTGTAGCACTGAGTATCCATAACGATTACAAGATGTGAGGTAATGGATAAGCCCCAACAAAGGTCTCTTGTGGCAACTGCTATTTGTATTGCACCACTGTCAAAGAGTTGCTCAACGAGTCGACGATCATCCGCGGATAATCCTTCATGAAGATAAGCCACTCCTTGTGAAAGTGTTTCTTTTAGAGTTTTATCAGTCATTCTATCCAAGAACGGCTTAATGTCAGCTTCTTCCGCGTGGAAGAACCGAGAAGGTTGGCCTTCTGCTGCTGTGAACGTCAGTAAATCTATAGCTGTTAATCTCGCCTGACGACGAGTAGGTACAAAACAAATAACAGGTTTGTGAGATGCATATCTAAGTACTGCATTGTACACTGGTTTGGCCATAGCAGCCAATCTGGATGCATTATGGGTAATGTTTATTCCCTGCACATGCAATTCTAATGGTACAGGCCTAACAGATGGATGGAAGTTGAAAGTTGCTGCAGCAGGTGCACCCAACCATTGTGCAGCATCTTTTGCATCAGCAAGTGAAGCTGATAATGCAATGATCCTCGTTGGTTTGTCTAGCTGTGAAGAAATATACCTTGCTCTTGAACATGCTACTTCTAACACAGGTCCCTCTTCACCGCCAATTAACTGCAACTCATCAACAATAAAAAGTTGAATATTTTGTACATTTTTTCTTTGTTTCCATCTTCTTGACAAGACATCCCATTTATCTGCTGTTGTAATTATAATTTGACCTTTTGCTAGCAGTTTAAGATCTGTTCCTGTTTCACCAGTTAGGAGAACCACTTTTCTGCCTAATTGTTGATTAAACTTTATAGACCAGTCAACATAAATTAACTCTGCTAAAGCTTCTTTACTGACCATATATACACATCTACCCTCTGGATTCTGAGTGAGTAAACGTAACACTGCAAATTCTGCAATAGTTGTTTTTCCAGAACCAGTGGGAGCTCCAACAAAGACATTGTCGTCTGAATTATAAACTGCGTTAAATACTTGCGTCTGAATGGGATTAAATTGTGGAAATTTGTCTGCATAAATGTTTTCAAACTTGGAATTACGTAGAGCAGTAATTGGAAGCGGTTGTAAATCCAGCAGTTCAGTTGGTGGTAAGTTCTTCTCTGGTAAAATCAAATGTCGGAAACTAACAGGTAACTGGGTTTCTGCTCCAATCCACCTGTTTGATACAACACGCAGGAAATATTGTGGTGGCAGAGGTTCAAATACAGGTACAAAGAACTTGATCAAATGTTCATCTGTTGCATATTTAGCTTTAAGTAAAAAGTATTCATGATGAAGTATTACTTCAGAATCCACATCTTCCACTAAAATCCAAAATGCTTCTGATGCACCGTGCACTTTATCATCCCACTGGAAATCAGGTGTGATGGTTAGCTCAACTCTTAAAGTGGACCGTGTAATTGGTTGGATATGAGTTGATAATTCTAATTTAGGGAACTGGTGAATATACTTATGAATAGTTTTGCCCAGCTTAGGTACCCTGATTAATTCTCCAATTTCGTTTGGTCCTAAATCATACAACCTTTCCCAAGGGAAGTTCTTTTTCTCTATCTTCTTCACAATCTCTTCTGGCATCTTTCTGAACTGTCTGAGAGGTGACATTGACTGCCACATTCTGCGATCAATCATTTTACATAGAGACAGACATTTATCTGCCAATTGTGCCCAGCCACGAAACAAGACAATTTCAAATATTGCTCTCATCAGTCGCGATGCAGATTGAGTGACGAATACCATGTCTGACATGAGGGCGAATCCTTCCAGTTTCAACTGAGATATATAAGCTTGCAAAAGTACATTAACTTTGGCACTTGGTTCCTCTATGCTTTCTTTCACTGGTATTGGTACTCTTTCCATCAGTTTCTGCAACTCCAGTTTCTCTTCTTCCCTGACATTTATGTGTTTAAACTCGCTGGATAATGAAAATACTCTGAACAATTCGATTTCGCTTAGAGTTCGTTTTAAGAGCTGATTGTATATAGACATAGTGTCATGTGTACAGTAATAATGTGATGCTATCCGACCTAACTCGGTAGCTTGGAAATTTCCAGATTTTCTGTCATATTTGATTAAACCACTGCGATCCAATCCCACCGCAGAAGAATGAATAAGATCTGCTCTATGCAATTCAAGCAATGGATCTTCTTTCAATTTATCATGATTAATTCCATATAAATTCGGACACCGAAGCATTCGAATGTACAAATAAGTGTATCCTAACCAAGTGACTGCATCTCTGATATTTTGTATGGTACCCAGTACAATTTCTGCATTCAACATGTCTGACATTTTACTGATTAACTGCGACTCGATAGGCAACTGTTGATTCAAAAGAGACAAATAATACTGCAATTCGCTGTGATTTGTAATGAGGATACCTTCACCTTTGGTGTCATACTGTGGACGTCCAGCTCTGCCCAACATTTGCAGTACATCCAGAGCACTTAGTTCAACCCATCTACCTTTTTCTGGATTGTACACCTGGGTTCCTTTGATGATAACTGTGTGTGCTGGTAAATTAACACCCCATGCTAGAGTTGCTGTGGACACCAGAACTTGTATATGCCTGTCAGCAAACAGATCTTCAACCAGTGTTCTGTCTACCCTTGTCATACCAGCATGATGGATTGCGAAACCGTATGGCAATAGATCTTTCAGTTCTTGATTTTTAACTTGCTCAGCTTCTGTTCTTAACACTTCCATAGATGCAGATCCTTCTCTAAGAAATTGTCCCAGTGTGTCCTTTTCTAAACACATATCCCTGATTGCACGTGCCGTTTTGCCAGTTTCTTTTCGTGAATGTACAAAGACCAGAACTTGATTTCTCCCAGCATGTTCCATAGTTTTTTCATACACAATTTCATTCATTACTTGGAAACGTTTTAAAGCTTTCTTTTCTGTCACACCAATATATTGTTGCTCCAAAGCCACAGGCCTAAAGCTGTTGTCAAAATAAAATAAGCCTGTCTCTGGCTTTATGCGTAAAAATGTGGCAACATCTTGATAATTTGGCAATGTAGCAGAAAGACCTATCAATCTTACGTCTTCCTGTGTTGTTTCAATATTTCTGATCGTTCTCGCAACTAACGCTTCTAAAACGGGACCTCTCTCGTCATGTAACAAATGGATTTCATCAATGATAATTAATCTTACCAACGAAGTAAAGGTTTTCTCGCCTCCTTTTCGTGTTATAATATCCCACTTCTCAGGAGTGCAGACAATAACCTGAGTTGCTGCTATTTGTTCTCTTGTTAGCTGATGGTCACCAGTTAATTCAGACACAGTTAAATTATATGTAGATAACCTTTTACTGAAATTACCAACCATTTCTTGTACCAAAGAACGCATAGGTGCGACGTAAATTATTTTGAATTCATCGGCGTTAATTGTACCATCTGCGTTTATATGTTTTCCAATCTCACGCATCATACATAAAAGTGCAACGTTGGTTTTACCCGCACCAGTTGGTGCACATAGCAATAAATTTTCGTCGCTTTCTAAAGCAGCTTGATGTAAACGACTCTGAATTCGATTTAATGTTTTAAAGCCTTCAAAAGCTGGTTGCACATATTTTGGTAATTGATCAATTGGATGAAGCTTTTCATTTTCTGCGAATGGTTTTGGTTTTAATGCAGGGACATGAACTTCTTCATACCTGTAGAAAAATATGACATATATTTTTATAACATCTAAGTATGTATAACATACTCTTGTATAATACATACCCCTTTCTCTGTTTCCTAAAACTTCCATCGGGTAATTGACACCGTTTGTTTGCCATAAAATGACTGCCTTGTGCAAATATCAGATCCTCTAAATCTATTAAATTTCTTGTACCCTGCACCTGACCTCCCGGACCTCCAGTATCTTCATTCTCCTCTCTTCTTTTACGCTGTGCTCTCGCTTCCATTGTTTCATCGGCATCATCGTCTCCTTTCCCTGTATCCAATTGTCGTAAAATTTTTGCTAACACAGGATCATCGTTCATTTTATTTCGAATTTTTTGACGCTCAGATTCAGACTGTGAAGATGCTAACATAGTACAATATGCAATTGTATGTCTATACTTCTTTAGTTGTTTGATAAAATCGAAGCAATCATAACCCAATAAAAGTACTAATTGATTTTCACAATCACGGTCATCTCCGGCATCCTTCAAAACCGCTAATACTTCAGCGGCTCTTGCTTGTGAAATCATCGCATCGTCGTAGATGCGACTCAACCTTCTTTGTAACCAATATGCATCTATGTCTAAAGGGTGCAATGGTTTCTCTTTTTTCATTTCTTCTGCACCACCTAACTGAAATGTAAAATTAATTATTGTATGAAAATTTTATTTTTTGAGATAAAAATATACTGTATGCTTACATTTTCAGCATGTATAGCTCTGTCATCATTAGCTTCTTCACCTTCATCACCCTCATCATCATTTTCTCTAACTTCTCCATAAACATCTTCATCATCTTCCTCACTACTTTCTTCAAACTGTACATTAATTCCATATGTTTCATCAATATTCTCTTCATTTGTGGTGCCCTTTTCATCACTTCCGAAGTCTGTGATTTTCTTCCCAAGATTAACCAATAATGCAAACCTTTCTTCTGCTAATGTACCCAACAATAATTCTGTTTCTTTCTTCTTTTCTTTTTCTTTAAGGCGATCATTTTTTAATACTGCTAATACTTCATCAGCTGCACCACAAAGAATATCTCTTGGTTGATCCCCTAATGCTTCTTGAATAAAACTTAGTAACACTTCATAAGTCTGGCGTGTTTCCTGAGTTTTGGGACGATAAACAATACCAACCATTTCATCTACACCTTCTGAAAGGAGTGTTGCACCCTTCATTCGGGCAAAGTCATATTGTGCTTCGTCTCGTTTCTGACGCCTAATGAGAATGAAAAAAAATGAAGTTCATATTCTATTGAGATTAACAGGCAAACAAAGTACTTACTTGACTTTTCGTTCTTCCGCCTTTCCCGGTTTAGTACGTTGTGCTCTATCACCCATTCGTGTTCCATCAAGTTTCCCAACAAGGGACATAACCTCACCGGTGGCTTCATCTCTGCTACGTCTTTCTATTAAACGTACGTCGGCTTGTAAAACGAGATTAGAGTTCTAGAATCATAAATTAATTACAAAAATATAATTAAATAAGTGTAACATGTTCTATACTCTCAATATTTACATAAATATAACCTAAATTTCCTATTGAATCGTTTTGCAATTGAAATAGGTCTAAGTAAAATAATAGTGAAATTGCAAGCACAAAATGTTCTGTATTCTATTGTAATATTTTTAGATTAATTAATAAATATACTAACAGCTTTATATTCGTATTGCAGTTGCCTCGCTGCAGCGTCCGCCATCCTCGCTTCTTATTTCGTAGCAGTTTGTGGCGGCAGTGACTATAGGTTGTAGCAGTGATGGGCAGTCGTGAGATTTTAACTCACGCGAGAGCTTTCTGCGCATGCGTCAGCTGACGTCACAGCCTGCTATTAGTGCCGTATCTAGCCGGTACATGCAGTGGTGACTGATAAGAGGCACCTTAATGATTTTACATAATTTTTCAAAAATTCTTATAATTGCACTGTAAACTATGAATGTATAAGTTGGGTTAGATTACATTAGGCTGGGTTAGGTTAGTTATATATATGACTGTATAAAACTATACAACTATATATGTATGTATAGAGTGAATTATACAAAATTGCTCTGAATGTTCATCTTCATTTTCGTTTCCTCGATACATTTAGTTCCGTTAATAAATGTATACTTAGTAAATTTTGTAACTACTTACCGGCTGACGCATTATCGGTGGTAACTACGTTACCGATGTCGCGCGATTTGCTTGTTCACGACCAGTGCCAACCGTCACGCTTGCACCCGTCGCTCTCGCATCCGAGCTCGCGCTATTCTCGCCCTCTGATTGGTCAGTGTTTTTCATTAATAATTCAAAAACTAAGCTTAAACCAGCATTTTGGTAAAGGAAAAAGTTGTTCCGAATCACACCAGCTACCACCCCTCAAGAGGATTTCCACCTGAAAGCGAACACCCTGTATGACCAGATCTAAGTAGTATAAGCGCTTTATGGTCAGACCATTCAAGTAGTATAACCGTATGATATGGTCAGACCTAAGTAGTATAGCCGTATGATATGGTCAGACCTAAGTAGTATTACCGTATGATATGGTCAGACCTAAGTAGTATAACCGTATGATATGGTCAGACCTAAGTACTATAGCCGTATGATATGGTCAGACCTAAGTAGTATAACTCTATGATATGGTCAGACCTAAGTAGTATAACCGTATGATATGGTCAGACAATTTAAGTAGTATAACCCTATGATATGGTCAGACCTAAGTAGTATAACCCTATGATATGGTCACACCTAAGTAGTATAACCGTATGATATGGTCAGACAATTTAAGTAGTATAACCCTATGATATGGTCAGACCTAAGTAGTATAACCCTATGATATGGTCAGACATTTTAAGTAGTATAACCCTATGATATGGTCAGACCTAAGTAGTATAACCCTATGATATGGTCAGACCTAAGTAGTATAACCGTATGATATGGTCAGACAATTTAAGTAGTATAACCCTATGATATGGTCACACCTAAGTAGTATAACCGTATGATATGGTCAGACAATTTAAGTAGTATAACCCTATGATATGGTCAGACCTAAGTAGTATAACCGTATGATATGGTCAGACCTAAGTAGTATAACCGTATGATATGGTCAGACAATTTAAGTAGTATAACCCTATGATATGGTCAGACCTAAGTAGTATAACCGTATGATATGGTCAGACCGTCTGACCATATCATAGGGTTATACTACTTAGGTCTGACCATATCATAGGGTTATACTACTTAGGTCTGACCATATCATAGGGTTATACTACTTAAATTGTCTGACCATATCATACGGTTATACTACTTAGGTCTGACCATATCATACGGTTATACTACTTAGGTCTGACCATATCATAGGGTTATACTACTTAGGTCTGACCATATCATAGGGTTATACTACTTAAATTGTCTGACCATATCATACGGTTATACTACTTAGGTCTGACCATATCATAGGGTTATACTACTTAGGTCTGACCATATCATAGGGTTATACTACTTAAATTGTCTGACCATATAATACGGTTATACTACTTAGGTCTGACCATATCATACGGTTATACTACTTAAATTGTCTGACCATATCATACGGTTATACTACTTAGGTCTGACCATATCATAGAGTTATACTACTTAGGTCTGACCATATCATACGGCTATAGTACTTAGGTCTGACCATATCAAACGGTTATACTACTTAGGTCTGACCATATCATACGGTAATACTACTTAGGTCTGACCATATCATACGGCTATACTACTTAGGTCTGACCATATAATACGCTTATACTACTTGACTGGTCTGACCATATAATATGGTTATACTACTTGAATGGTCTGACCATATAATACGCTTGTACTACTTAGGTCTTACGTGCGAAAATTATAATATCAGAGATACAATAAGAAAGAAATGGATTTTATTTTGTTAACATGCAAAGATCTGATAAAAGTCGAGCGGTATCTTTTTCCTTTGCTCTTGCAACAAATATTAATATAATATAATTAATTAATTAATTAATATAATAACAAATATAAATAAAATAATAATCATAAATAAATTAAATTATTAAATAATTTAATAGTCATAAATAAATAATATTACTTTTATTATATATAATCTGTTATATTACTTAACCATTTTATTCTCTTTCCTGCAATTTTCTTCAGATTTATTTTTTTTCCTCATTAGGGCCTAATGATACCTTATATTTGATCAAACTGTATACGCTACTGAGAACTTCTGCGAATAGCTTACTGCGCATGCGCTGAGACTGCCCACCACTGGGTTGTAGTCACTGCTAACATCCAGTTACCTCCCTCTGACAAAGTTCAATTACCATACCAATTAGGATTAAATAGATATCTACTATATTGTAGCGTAATTACTGACAATTGGTAAAAGATAAATGGGTAAAACAGATAGGATCGTCGATAAGTATTGCTACTTTCTATCTAACCAACATTGGGCTCCAAATCCATGACCCTTCGAGAACAAAGTATGCATAAGTTTGTATCTGTAGTCACTGCTTCGTCCGTGGTAACATAAATACAGAAAGTTGTAAATACAAGGAACACGAGGTTTCTAAATAAATTAGGAAATTATAAGATTGTATATACTAATAATTAAAAAATGGAAGAAGAGAGTCAGAAGCCTGACGTCGAAGAGGAAAATGCAAATGAAGTGACTTGGAAAGATTTGGTATGCTTGAACATCTCTGTCACAAAAATATAACCTCATCATAATATGTTTCATATGTTTCTTTTTAATCTTCGTAGGATAAATATAATTTAATGATATCCATTTACAATAAAGATAATTCTTTTTCTACATTATAGTGACTTAATTAAATTTCATATTTATAAATAAAGTATGATATGTTCAGCATGTATTATAATGACTAGGTTATCATAACCTTATACATATTATATTTTCAACTATACACTAGTATATTTACAAAAGTAAATAATTAACAATTTGTACAAAATATTTATAGGGAATTGTAGATGTACTATGCAAAGCTTGCGAGGATCTGAAATGGAAAGCACCTACAAAAATTCAACGTGAATCTATTCCATTAACATTACAAGGTAAATTTCATTTAAAAGGAAACACATCAATTGAATAAGTAACATTTGAACAACATTTGGTAAAAAATTCATTTAATATTTATTAGGTAAAGATATAATAGGATTGGCAGAAACTGGTTCTGGAAAAACTGCTGCCTTTGCACTTCCCATATTGCAAGCATTATTAGAAAATCCTCAAAGATACTTTGCTTTAATTTTAACACCTACAAGAGAGTTAGCATTTCAAATATCAGAGCAGTTTGAAGCTTTAGGTAATAAACACTATTATTTTAATATATTAATCATCTGAAATAGATGTTGCTATACATTGTCTTCTTATAATTCAGGCTCAAGCATTGGTGTAAAATGTGCAGTAATAGTGGGAGGAATGGATATGATGTCCCAAGCATTAATATTAGCAAAAAAACCACATATTTTAATTGCCACTCCAGGCAGATTAATTGATCATTTGGAAAATACAAAGGGTTTCAATTTACGTTCTTTGAAATTTTTGGTAATAATTTGATAATACTTTGTTTAACATCATCAATAAAGTCAATATGTTAATTATTTTGACATTAAAAGGTCATGGATGAAGCAGATCGAATTTTGAACATGGATTTTGAAGTTGAGGTAGACAAAATTTTAAGAGTGATTCCTCGGGAAAGAAGAACGCTGTTGTTTTCGGCAACCATGACTAAAAAGGTTCAAAAACTACAACGAGCGTCTTTGCGAAACCCCGTCAAAGTGGAAGTCTCTACAAAGTATCAGACTGTTGAAAAATTGCAGCAGTATTACATATTTATTCCAGTCAAATTCAAGGTTTAAATAATTCGCTGAATCCTTAAGTTTTATAAAATTTTCCGTTTTATAATGAGTTCTTACATTTCAGGATGTATATCTTGTACATATCTTAAACGAACTAGCAGGTAACAGTTTCATGATCTTTTGTGCTACTTGCAACAACACAGTTAGAACTGCTCTTCTTTTACGGAATTTGGGTTTCACCGCTGTTCCTTTACACGGACAAATGTCACAAAATAAAAGAATAGCTGCTCTCACTAAATTCAAGGCAAAAAATCGATCTATACTTATTTCTACGGACGTTGCCAGCAGGTAAATGCGTTATCCAATGTATTCGATTACAAAAATATTGCTTCTAATTTATAATTATACTTTTTTCCTTACAGAGGTCTTGATATTCCTCATGTAGATATTGTAATAAATTTTGATATACCTACACACAGTAAGGATTACATACACAGAGTTGGACGTACCGCACGTGCAGGTCGTTCTGGACGTTCCATTACATTTGTAACACAGTACGACGTAGAGTTGTATCAAAGAATAGAACAATTGATATCAAAGCAGTTACCCTTGTATCCCACACAAGAAGAGGAAGTAATGGTACTTCAAGAAAGAGTAGCTGAAGCGCAACGTATTGTAAAAATGGTATAGCAAATTTCTTCCCATTCGATTTAGTTATTGGTTAAGTACAGAAAAATAAGAAAAACATTATTATGTTTCAGGAAATGAAAGACATCGAAGAGAACAAAAAATCAGGCAAAAGAAAGAAACATCAAGGTGGTGACGAGGACGATGATACAGAGCAATCCATGGGAGTCAGGAAAAGAATAAAGGGGAAACATAAAGGGAAAGGAAGAAAGGGTTGAATAGTATAACCACCTTATCACCACATTTACTCTTCCTTAATAAATAATGGAAACGCAAAATGGTATCTGTTTTTATTTTCATTGTTATTCGTTTTATTTATAAATCAGACCACCATTCCCCTCATATATGTTCATTTCAAACTCACACTTTGTATTAAAATCCTTAAGTAACTGTCAATTTACAAAACCACATTTTACTCCCTTTTGCAACTTTTTTTTAAATATCTATCTTTTATAAAATGACGAGAATGGATCTCATTAATGATAACCGCTGGTATGAATTTATCACTATATAACTAATGAAACTAAATACTTTTGTTCAAAACACTGTAAAATAAGAATAATTACTTAAAATTGAAAAAATCAGTGTTCTGTTGTAATCATTTTTTTCAATTTTTTCTGATAACGATCATCGTCGCCCAAAAGGGAACAATATAAAGTATATATAATTAAAAATCACAATCCTTCAACCATTATCATTTGTAATATGCAGCACTATTTATAGATATTAATAAAAAAAAAAAGGAAAACAAAGGCATAACTCCTTAAGCTGCACAACCAATTTAGTTTTCTACTTGCACGCTTCTACCTAGATTATAAAGCAGAATCTTGTTTACCAGAAAATGCAAGACAAAGATTAGCATTTAATATATTGAAAGAGCAGTAAAACATTGTAACAAATATAAAAGTGTTATGTACAGCACGCTGTTGTAAAATTTGTTAAATTTTTCTTTTCCAAACCTTCATAGAAATCAGAAATTAGCATTGTACAGGTTCTCATAATACAAAATATCCAGGAACAGCACTGTTCCACTGTAACTTTATGATTATAATGCAACGTCTAATATCTACGATACTATTCAACTGTATAAAGTAGCAACAAATTCTTATGTTATTTTTTCCTGCGTATAATATTGAATGCTTGCATCTTTTCTTTTAATGTATCAGATATTGCAAAACGAATCTCGTCAAATGTGCACTAGAGAATAATGTAGTGCTGCATAAAGTGACAAGTTCTTGATTTAAGTTGTATCTAGCTCCACGTTGCAAGTTATGCTAACTAAAATACTGTGATATAAACTGTAATTCTTATTGACCTAACTTTTGTGAATATATCATCAACAAGCAATGACACCTTCGATACGTGTTCAGTAATAGAGCACTGTTGAAGGATCATTAGTATCGGATGGTGCATAACTGTGTTGCAAAGTTTTTGCTGAACGTGTTAAGAACAATGAAATTCTGAAGCATTCTGCGAAATTGTAAATCAACATTTACCGCAACACCTTTTGCTTTTGAAGAAACACGATCATCTCGACACAAACATTGCCTCTAAATTAAACGTATAAAAGATCATGGCTAGGTACTATCATGCAAATATAGAGGTTGCCGCAAATCTGATTATAACAGGAGTATCTGTTTAAAATACATCTATTCTTTGTTCACTAAGTTAATCACCATCCTAACGCTAAGTCAATTGGATGAGAAATCTCAACTGTTTTTCATTTAATTACTACTGGATGCAATATGCCTAATCTCGTTGTCGAAGGCTTTTGTAATGACGAATAGCGCGTGCAAGCGATCACTTCAGTCTCTGAAGCAAAACTTTGTCTGAAATTATTTATTCCAAATGCCGATACTGCCTCGCATTCATTTAACTAGAAACATCTCGTAGATTAAAGAAATAGAGAAATATACACGTATGTACATATCGAATTGCTTATATTATTTCTTCTTCTTTTTCACTTTTTGATCAGAGATGTTTCACTTTTAGTAGCACCGACAATTTATAATAAATAAGTTCGTACAATATGGCTCTATCTCTCATTCGCTCTCTCTTTCTCTCGCATTTGTCTTTTTAATAATTCATAAATACATATGCACAATAATTATCACGAGTCGCCGTTTGACGAACACAGTACGTTGCGCGTAAAAATTGCTCAAAAAGAATAGAACAAAAAAGGAAAGAGATTAAACCACAACTTCAGAATCGACAAGAAATACAACAGGAAAGTAGCCAAGATGCTACCTTTGATAACACGTATTGAACGTGTTGTCAACTTTAAAGACAAGTTCGAGCCTCATTTGTGTTTTTTACGTCAGAACATATCTATAAGTAACCTGGTTCGAGGGCAGAAAAATCTAATGGATGGAATGTTCTGAATGCAAGGTGTTAAAGACGTGTCAGATGTGACAAAAATTGAAACAACTTAGGTTTCATTTAAATGAGAAATAAAATATATTCCATAATATTATTATTCACTATTTCTACACATTCTGTACAGTAATTCAATTTAAGGGTTTTATACCTCAATATACTTTATACAAAAAGGCTACTTATAATCTAACATTAAGACATACCATAGCATGAGCGCCCTCCACCTTACCGCCAAACGGCAGATGGGCCGCACGCATGTTTGTACTGGTATTACAGAGTCAGTCGCCAGCGAGTATAACTTCTTCCTCTTATATCACACACCACACACTAAAATGTTAAAAGTGTGTCTCTGGTGCCACTCATATCATTTTTTTTTCTTTATAATTACAATTTACTGTCCCCGATAAACTTACTCCATTTGCTTGATTAGTTTTGCATTATTTTGTTTCTTTCGATTGCGCAATTCATTTTTGCATTCTGTTTCTCGAAAAGAAATATATAGGGGGTGATTACCGCCGCAATGTCAAAATATAATGAAATATTTTCATTGCCTGCTATGCATCAGCTTTTTGCTTTCGTTTTTGTTTAGTTTTTCTTTTTCTGAGATACTCTTTACCAATAAATAAAATTATATTTTGCGAAAATATAGAATTGTAAAAAATAAAATCTGTCTTTTCGATTTTTTTTTTTGATAATACCGGTACAGAAATAGTGCATTTCGGAGACTTCACAAGCAACAGGACTGTTAGTTCAGATCTCTGTCCTCTAAGTACTTGTACTCAAAAGTAAAGCCTTCCTTTTTTCTTTGTCCCCACTTTTCATAATCAAAATAAATGTAGGTTCCCTAAAACAAAAATTTACATAAATCTCTGTTACACATTAAATTTATGCCGCTAGTTTATTTATCTATATTCACTAAATGTTACTAACCTGTTCATATTCTTCATTAATTACTTTTGGTTCTTCGTGCCTTTGAAACCACATCATATATTTTGTATGAAACCTCCAACTTTGTTTCTTTAGAGCTTTCGCAGCCAAGTACTGGCCTTTAGAACCTTCCATGTAATAAAATATGAAGAATAATGTTTCGGTAGAAAGACGTTGGAAGAACTCTACAGTATCGGAGTGGGGAAGTTGGACCTGACAAATACAGTAAATATGTGAAAAAATACAAAAAAAAGAAAAATAAATAATAATTACATTACTGTAATGTCTTTAAAGAGTTAATTCTACTCCGACGGCTAAAACATTAAGCTGCTTATTATTAAAAATAATAATAAAAAATGAAAAGATAAAATTAAAAAAAAATGGTTCCTAATTACAGTTTAGTTTTTTTAGCCGGCAAGATAGAATGACCCCTTAAAATACGAATGACCTAAGATCAAGCAATAATTCAATGATACCTGTTGATAATAAGGAGGCGTTGGACATAAATTTCTTGGTAAATATGATCGTAAACGTTCAGAATCAGACGGATGAGGCATATGGTAATAAGCGGCCTCCATCATCTGGAACTGTAGCTGGTGTTCTTTCTGAAGAGGTACCGGTCCGAGCGGCGCAACACCAAGCAAAGGAGGAATGTGTGCTTCCGAAGTGGCATTGTTGTTATTATTGTTCGCTTTTGCACTGTCAAAGATGTTTCTATTCGACTCGGACGGTGGTATTTCCAAATCTGCTCGGACAATTACTTGTTGGGCTATAGATTTCAAAGAGGACATGCCATCAGGAAGCTTAGGAATAAGACCATTGGCAGTGGATGGCGCTGGCGAGCAGGAATTTGCAGGCAGAGGTGAAGACCTACTGCTAACTGATGATTGTGGCGAAGATGACGGTGGGATCGGCGTAGTCATTTCAGTTTCACTGTTGTGATTCTGATTTTGTTGATTGTGCAATACATGTGTCGTTTGTATGGGCGCCGGATTATTGTGCTGCTGCGAGATCGTTTGTGGCACATTCGAGGTAACACTGGACGTAGATGATGATGACAACAAACCATTTTCACTGCTATGAGCTGTAAACATATAAATCAATCATGAAACTTCTGTATGTATCATTACAGAGTCATTGCTTTAACAGATTACTTACAAGATGTTTTACTAGAGGTAGAATGGATGGCTTGCGAATTACTGTGTGAAGCAGCTACTGTGGCGAAGTTGCCAGCATTGGTTGTAGCGATGTGATTACTTGTAGAACTAGGCGAGCTATGGCTAGGTGTCATGGGAATGGTCTTGCTTGGAGTGCTGCTCGATAATAAATTCGATTTTATGGTGGCAGTGCTTCCCGTGGTTGGAATGCTCGCCTGTGAATTTAGTAGCGGCCTGACTGCTGTAGGTTTCACAGGCTGAAATTTAAAAATCAGATAAAAATTAATTAACCATCGAATCCACAACTAGGAAAATATCCGAATTGCTGGACCGGAATTTAAACCTAATTAAACTATTCAATCGTCGGTGAATAATAGCTCCTTAATCTTCTAAAGTTTACATGGATGTTTCCCGAAAACTTCGGAACCTGCATAGAACTACACACCTTCGTTTTTTTGTCGTTATCTGTAGAACTATCACTTGAATGGTTATGCATTGTGGAACTTAATGGAGGTGACGGTATGGGCGAAGTACCAGAGTTAGTTGAGGTTGGTGTTCCTCCAGTCTCATTACTATTGTTACTATCTGTAGTTGCCGATGAGGGAATACCAACTCCAGACAACTCTACTTCATCGAGACCAATAATATCATCATAAATATATTCATTTTCCTCGAAATCAGGTTCTTGCGAGGATTCGATGTAATACTCTACATCGTCTTTTATCCTCTTAATCTGAGCAACAAGAAACAGAAGTTAAAGAACCATATGGTTCCAATGCGCCGACGATATTGTAAAATTTCGATCAACTAGCGTTCTGTTATTCTATCACATACTTACAGTGTTAACTTCAACAGACATATTGTCTAACATACGCAACAATGTTTCCAATTTACGGATATGGTAACGATGTTTATCAAGCTTTGCTTTCAATTCATCCATCCTATCCTGCTTATCTTTATCTAACCTTTTTTTCTTCCCTGCGAGTAACGACTCTATCTCGGATTCAAATGTATCCAGCTATATTTAAATTAATTATGGACACATTACTAGTTACACAACAACATTCTGGGGTCTATTTAAACACCATCCTCCATTTCATACCTGCAGATTTAAAGCATCTATGGAATTTGCCAGCCAATTGCTAACTTCTTCTCTTTCTTTTTGAGCTGGATCGAGTTTTTGAGCTGCTCCTAATCCTTCCTTAGAATATGCTTTTGTTTTCGTTTCTCTCTCCACAACTTTAAACCTTTCCATTTGCTAAAAGAATACATTATGTTTAATGTATTGCATATATTTTGATAAACTGAGTTCCTTCATTAAGGCATACTCACAGTTTCAATTAACTTCCTGTATTCCAGGAGTGTACTTTTATCCTTAATCTCACCTGACGCAAGCCAGGTTTTGATCTGATCACGTAACCTTTGAAGTTTTTTGATTTCCTTCTTAAGGTCTGCCTCATATTTCTCTTTCTGATTGCTGTTTGTAGCATTATGAACCTTCTGCCAAATGTCCTCAAAGGTCTCTACACCCTCTGTTACTTTTTTAAGGCACCGATCTATTTCACCTAAAATTTAAAACACATGTTTAATAAGTTAAGATAAACATATTATTAATCATATAAACAATACATATTACTACTACTTACTTAAAACAACAACAAACAACTATGTCAAGAGTGTGCAGATAAATTAAGCAATTTATGACAAAAACTGGTCAATTTATCAGAAAAAAAGTAGAGTAAAGAGTAGAATAAAATAGGAATCAAATAAATTGATTATAGAAAGTATCACACAAGTTATTTATCCAAATGTTTTTGTTCAGTTTCTTTAATGCAGCTCATATAATAAGTTATGTTCTGTATGTTTCAATATTATTTTGCTATATACACAAGACTTAAACTCTATGACTGATCCAGTTATAAGAGTAATGGGTGCAATAAAACATGATAAATAATAGTGAGAACTTTTTATTTTTCCATTAAGAACTTTTTTAAAAACTGTTGGTAAATTAACAAAAAACTACTGGTAATAATACATCTTAATAATTTACTAAGCGTCTTATACTAAGAGGCTTACATTGATAAACGCTGTACATATGCTGTATTTTCTATCGCTATACTGTGTATCATACAAATAAAATGAAGAGGTGTTTTACAGGTTATGCTGACATAAGAAAGCAGCATTAGGCTATCATGAATACAATTTACACAAGAAAGGATAATTTGTAATAAAGAAATGTGTGAAAAGTTGAACAGAATGTATCAATCCACCGTACCCTGGCAACCTGTACCAACTGTCAGGCATAGAAGCCTGCATGCTGATAAATAACACGAGTTAAAAGTAGGCTGCTACTAATTGTAATTACGAGCATTTAAACTGGCAGAAAACTACAGGACGCGAAGCAAAATTGAAAGCAAAGTAGCAGTGGTACAGGGCCATAACAAAATTTCTAAATGTAAACATGCTGGAAACATTTTCTCCTCACCTTGCAACTTTCTCGTCGCAGCCATGGCTATGTAAACATGTGATACAATAATTCATGCATAGTCTAGACGTAATGGAAAAAATACGAAACAATTTTTCGGAACGAATAGTCGTTGAACTATTATTCCCTGTATAATATGGGAGGCTCGGCCACAAGATGGCTTCCGTTTTCAAATGACAACGTCCGACCGTCCGTGAACGAGCTGCGTTGGTACTCGCTCTGTTTTCCCGTCAATCTTTTAACCTTAGCAGTGTACAATATACGCTACGTTTGGTCGAAAATTGACAGCACATAAAAATACACAAAAAGTGATAGCATCAACAAATGATATATATGAAATACTAAATAAATGAGATGGTGTATTATGCATTAGCGCATTCACACATTCTACCTAACGCACATACTTAATATGTCCGTGTTCATAAACCAATCGAAATGTGGTTCAACCTTTTGACGCATTCCCAACAATTATAACGGGTCTGTTATGAACTACCCTGGGAGAGAATAGGTAACTAGATGATTTGCGCGGCTCAACAATCTAGGGAGATTCCTAGCTATGTATGTAAGACATCTTTATAACGTGCTTCTGCTTTCGTGGTCATGTGTACAGTAAAAAAAATAAACGAACAACGAAAACCGGAGATGATGTGCTGTAAAAAATAAAAGCAATGAATTTCATTTTTTAATGTATTTGTATAATATATAATTATAGAAAAAGATGTTTCATGTAATGAGCAAAATATACTGTAATCAAGAAGTAAAAATTGTAAAACTTCTTGCTCCTTGGGTATACAATTTCGAAGTGATGAGAGCGCATGTGCGCTACCATAGATTATATAAAATGCAGAAATGCATAGAGGAGATGCGCAGAAGGAGCAAAATTTGTCATCTAGTATCTTTTGATGTTTTTTACAAAATCTGTAATTTAAAAAAAAAATTGTGGATATAAATAAGCTAATCAAAATTATGAATAAAACTAAGTGACAAATTAATAAAGGATTTTATGTAAAATGTCTGAACCTAAAAAAAAAGTTTCAATTCTATTTTTCGTAAAGTGAATATCGATAGTTTTACTCGTATCGATGGTCGATTCTATTTTGAAATTATATTGAAACTCTTTCTGAGTGGGAAAATGAAATTATGAATGAAAACAGTATGGAACATCAGTATATTTTTAATAATTTTATTACATGATAATATCTATGAACTTATATAAAATATCGATGAATTTTAATTAATTTTCTAAGTCAGATTTTAATAAAATTGTAATTTTATGCTCCCAGCGATACAGATTACCCATGATTTTTCTACGCAATATACACTTCTTTAATTGAGTGCTAAACTCTAGAAAATTTTATCATGCGGAAATACATTTCATTATCAGATTTTTATGAGGAATTTATCTGATATTAATTTAGAATACCGATAGCTTGAAGATAATACAATTTATTTTTTTCAACTACCTGTGCATAAAAAATAAAATAAAACCAATATTTGACATTTGCAGCGGTTAGGTCAGGTTAAGATTCGGAGTGGGGATAACATGGTACTCTTATTCATTCAACAAGAGATCGTACTCATGATTCGACGACTTTTGGTTCTTTTTGCGCATGTTGGCTTTGATTGGTCGAGCATATTTTGTAACCAGGAGCAACGCGCATGCGCCCTTAGAGCTTTCGGAGTGCTAAGTCTATATAACGAGTGGTCATTCATTTTATATATTATTGAGTCAAATAACAGAATTCTACAATATCCACATTTTAAAATTCCATCTTTTCGAAATCTTAATCTTTCTATGTACCAAATTTGGTAATGGTAATCATAAGCTGTTAGAATTTTACTTCTTCCCATCGTTGTTATATTTGTCCACTAGGTATATGACCGATGGAGCGATAAGTGCCCAGTAGTGGGACAGCCCTAAATGGTGGGGAATTTACTGAAGTTGGTCGCATTGCGCGAACCGAGTATTATCTCTCGTGGAACGAATAAAACGTTGGGCGTATATGAGTACGTCCACGAGAGATGCCGTCGTTTCGTGTTTCAAGTTTTTGCACGACAGCCGTGGGCCAAGCAACAGCGCACTCGCGTCGAAGTCGGATCACAATCTCCAAGAAAGATTCGAAGTCATTTACCGATTATCAAAGAATCGAAATACTGAAAACATTCTTTCTCTTGATGATTTTGGCCTAACCTCTTCTACGACAAACCGCACACAGTAGAACATGACGAAAGGTGGCATCACTGGGGACGTGTTGGAAGCACGGACGCAGCCGTGCTCATTGATATGACGCCATTTTACTAACCTTTTCGGCGCGGATCGCGACGATCCACTTAAGGTGCTCCACTTCGTATCGTTTCGAGAGCGTCTAATTGTGTCGATTATATTTTACAAGCTGTGTACGCTCTTTCATAATTTCAAGTGGTTCGTTCAAGCCGGAGTTTACCGAAAGGTACGCAACCCTCGTTGCACTGGGATCATCCTTGTGTGCAACAAAAGCTTACAGCAACATTCTATTGCTGAAACTTGGTACCACGACGTCCTGGTTACGTGTACACGTTCATTGGTCTTATTTTGACATTAGTTTCGTCCTAGTAAACTGATTTTGTGGGAACTTTAAGGCTGAGTCACTGTGGAGTGATGATCACAGCGAAGGGCTTCTTGCATGTCGTACCATGTGCTCAATTTTGTAATACCCTTATCAGAGGTATTATATTAAATGCTTGTTACTTTATCAAGTGTAGTTTAAATATAAAGTTTAGTCTTCTGCGAGTTAATATCAATGCAGTGCGTGATGTTTGTGGTGTGACTTCTAAGTTGTTTTTCAAAGCAGAGTAATATGTTTATTTCTTCGAACTTGTAATGCAAAAGTTTGAATTTCATGTGAAATACCATTTCAAACTTTTATGCACTATAATTGGTATAATAATGCTCCAAAAATGAGAAGATTTCTTGATTAAGTTTAATGTAACAGGTGGCTCTGTGTACACATTAATTATAATAGTAATTCTATAATGATGACAATCAGTTTCAATGAAACAGCACATTTTTTTTAATTAACATGTATGGCAACTTTCATACTTGATACCATAATGTTCTATTATTATAATTTTTATTTAAAATTATTATAATGATACATATTATTGATTAAAATATATTAATTTGCAGGACACCTATTTCATGATTATGAAGTTACATTTTATTATTCTGATATTTTTATCATAATTGTTAATCTAACAAATTATTTGACTATTAATTAACATAAATTTTTTCACTGTGCTAAATTGTTTGTGTTAATACATATTTGTGTATGTTGCAGGTACTACCGCTGTAGCCAAGCAGTGCTACTATGGAAGATGAAGATGGTGAAAGTAAAGTTATGGATGTGTGGAGCATTTTGGGAAAACAGCAACTTAAAGATAATTCTATTGGAAATTCGTTGAAACCTTCAATTGATAATGCGTACACTGATGTAATAGAAGAGGAGAAACAATTATTGCGGTACAATTCTATTGCAACCAAAGATTCTCCAAGCAAAAATAACAGTACAGGATCAAAGATTGTGTTTAAAGGTTTTAAGAAACGCATTTTGGCACAAGCTCAAGAAATACAAACGAATGCATCAAAAAGTATAGCACAAGAACAACAAATATCTAATGCATCACCAAAAAGTAGTAAGGAGAAAAAGGCAGAAATCAAGAGAGGCAAAATAACCGAATATGCGCAATATTTGGGTCTTCAACCTTCATCAAAGAATAAGTGTTCAAAGTGTAATTCGTCTAGTTTGTGTTCTTCATTAAAGCAAAGTTCGTGCACTTGTAATTCTGCCATGACACCAATGCCCAGTACATCAGAATCATCAGCAATGCCACATTCTCCTAATTTTAAAATTACGAGAAAAGTTTATTTGTGTGCAGCCTGTGGCACGTATTTTGAAAATTGGAATTTATTTTTACATATGAGGGATATTCACAAACGGCATATATGTTTATTTTGTCTGGGAATGTTTGGTCAAGCAGAGAGGTTATCGTATCATTTAATAAAAAAGCATAGTGTTCCAGAAATGGCATTCACATCTGTTGAAGATTTCTATGGTGCTTTTAAAGGATCATGTTATTTAGTTTGTTGCACTTGTGAAAAAGTGTTTTCAGAAACGGATAATTTTTATAATCATTTTTGCTCATCAACATCCAAGCAGGATGTTACTGCATCCATATGCACTCTGTGCAGGCAAACAGGATCACATGCAAGTACATGCAGTTTAGCTGTTGATACCAGCAAAGAAGTAAATTCAGCATTACCAGTTAGTGCACAAGCGAGTGTAATACCAACCCACTTGCTTGACAAAGCTGTTAGTAGTGGAAATAAAACTGTTTCAAGGAAACTAGTAAAAAATAACAGGTCTAAACATATAGAAGACGGTGTATCTAATCAACAAAAAGTGAACACGCATACAAAAAAGACAAATAATAAAATTCCTATATCTCAACCAAATGAAAATCAACTATCGGATGAAACCTTAAGAGATGAAAACTCTCAAAACGAAGTTACGCATAACGTGGTTAGAGATACCGTGTTAGAAACAATAATGGAAGTCTCAAAATACACTGAAGACTCTAATGATGCGAAAGAAGAAGCAAATGAAAACGCGAGTTGTCTAAGATCTTCTGAATTAATGCCATCATCTGATATGATTAGCCATAATATGCCATATGATAGCGTAACTGAAACTATTATGGAGGTATCACGGTGTACAAACAGCATAGAAGATGGTGATACATCTAAAAGAGAGGATGCAGATTCTGTTGACATGTTGGATGTGTCCGACAAAACAGTAACAGACTTTGATGAAACAGGAAAAGAAAGCACAGAATCTCTGAGTCCTATAGAAGAAGCTAACACAACAAACGAATCTAACTCGACACATCAAGAAACAGAAGAAAGTGTACATAAAAATGAATCATTAGAGATAGCAGAAACTAACGGCGATTCTCTTTCTCAGGTATCGAAAAGCCCTGCTCACAGTCCTGTCAGGTCGTTATTCAGCCCGCAGCACGAATCACAAGTATCAGATTCACAGAAAGAAAATTGCGAGAACGAGAACAAAGAAAATCTCGATGTACCTAGCGAGTGTCAACCCACGGTGACGTTTAATGCCACAGAAACTTCCGACAGAAGTTTAGTTATAAAAATATGTACTAACAAGAACTCTCAGTTTTCAGTTGCGACTAAAAGCGGAGACGTAGAGAATGACGAAATTAACAATAAATCCGAGGAGAACAATAACGCAGATAGTTCAACGACAGAAGAAAAGCAATCCAACGTTTCTGAAAACGATAGGGACAATAATAACAGCTATCAAACACATAACGGAGATAGTGATTCAGACAGTATGAAGTTAGCAGTGGTAGACAGTAATTCCGAAGGGACAGAAGAGGTCGAAGAAACTAAAACGATAGCGGAGGATAAAATCGAGTTCGACATGAACATCGGAAGCGATGAAAACCAAATAGAAATTGCTGAAGAAAAGTCGATAGACGTAAACGAGAATGGGGATCAAGATATTGATGACGGAGACAAGGAAGTTAGTCAGAACGAGGCAGAGAACATGGATGACACTCAAGTACAACCGAACGATGGCATCATGTTGGCTGGGGAAGACGTTCCTTGTATCGACCTTAACGTGGATGGTATTTTAGATAGCATAGAGATAGAAGATTTACTGAAACGCTGCATAGAAGCAGCCAGTCCCCTCTGTGTCTACTGTAATCACGCACGCCATATAGCAGTTAACGGTAAACAATTAGGATTACACATGCTCGCGGAACACAAATTTCAACCTCAGCATCCTGCTATCATTATCCAAGCGGAGCAGTTTATCGCCCGAGTGAAAAAGTCCCTGGACGAGTTAGATTCTCATTTCTTTAATTTAGATTCTTACAGCAGCACAAACGGTACGTACAACGTTCCAAGCGTCAGGACGTACGAGTGCTTTCATTGTAGGTTTCATTCTGCCATACACAAAGAACTTTACTTGCACAACCGCAAGATGCATCAAAAGACAATCTTAATTTGTATAATGTGTAAATCGACTTTCTATAGTTATAGCGAATTGCTTTGTCACCTGTGTCCCGGGACGTACTCTCCGAACATCAACGTGAGGTACAGATGCTGTCTGTGTCCCATGGCGAACTTACCATCCGCGTTTAGGCTGATGGTGCACCTTCGCAAACGGCACCACGCGTGCGACGTCTGTTTGGAGTCCACTGGAAATCAGCAGCGCCTGTCGAACCACGTGTGGAAGCACAAACTCCACCATTTGTGCTACAGGTGCGGCATCGCCTACAGAAACAAACCCGACATCACGAAACACCTGTTCTGGAAACACGGGACCGAGAGCGTACTCTGCAAGAAATGCCTGCAGAAGAAGTGGCCGCACATTTATCATTTCTGCATACCGCCCACAGCTTTCGTCTGCGAGGAATGTGGGTCCAGCTTTTCTAGAGCCGTAGCCCTCAAGGTGCACAAGAGACTACATTCCGGAGACCATCCCTACAACTGCAGCGAATGTACCGAACGCTTCATATCTCGGAAACTGTTAACCAAGCACGAGAACGCTCACAAAGAACCGCCACCGACTATGGCGAACCTAGCGGACACCATGAGCCAACCACCGATGCTTGACGAAGAAAAATCGGATAAGGAAAAAGCGGTGATAGTAGACAGCAACGCGGCGGCTTCTGAATCCGCGAAGGAGGCCAAGGAACCTGTAAAAAAGGTCGTCGATGTTTATGATCTGCCTCCTCTGAATCTTTCTTCGGAAAGCGACACGGATTCCGAGGAAGAGAAGGCGGAGGTCAAGGAACCAGAAGCGAACGAGAAGTCCAAACCGATCGAGGAGGATACCGCACCTGCCTCGGATCAACCGAATGCAGTCTCCTCTGAACCGTTAGCGGACAGCATAGTGGAGGTCGAGCAGAACGAGGAGGAGAAAGAACAGGGTGCACAAATCATGGACGGTATATGGGATAATTTCAAATCGTATACAGCTAGTTTGGAGATGAAGGACTCCACCAACAACTTCATCAAAGAAACAGAGCCGGAAACCGACGTGGCGTTCCTTAGAAGCATAGTGTTGGCGGACCACGATTACTGCGTGGTGTGGTCCGAGAAGGAGAAGGATAAGGAATCAGAAACAAAACCGAAAGAGGAAGCAAATATCGGGGACCAAGATTATTTAAACAAACCGAAGAGTCCGACCGAGAACAACGGTACTCAAAGCGTCGTCGAGGAGGACCCGAATAAGAAGAAAGCGAAAAGTCCGAAGAAGAAGAAGCAGAATGGTAGCACCTCGTCGAGTGATTCCTCAAGCGACAGCGACTCCAGCAGTTGTTCCTGCGGGACGAACTGCAGCTGCAGTAGCTCTTCCTCGGGGAGTTCCTCCAGTTCTAGCAGTAGCTCCGACTCAGACAGCTCGACATCAGAGAACTCTCCAAAGAAACAAGCCGGCCGTAAAGAACGAAAGAAAGAGAAGGAGAACGCGCAAGAAGAAGCAGGTCGTTTGGAGAACAAGGACGTTTCTGCTGAAATGGAGAACGGAACGGCGGTTCCGGCAGAGCCAGTTTGCCCGCCGCTTTTGTTAAGGGAGTCCGATCTGGAGACCGAGGAGACAGAGACGGACGAGGACTTCTACGACGAGCATCCTCAACAGTTGGCCAATAAACTGCTCGCGGAGAAGCGGAATCAGCTGTTGCTGCTGGCGGCGGTGGCTCCGGCGTCCGCAGAGTCGGCGATGCCGTTGAACAACGGCCTAACGGACGCGGACACCGCGATCCCGTCTCCGGACCAGATGTCGACAACGGAGGAGCAGACGCAGCAGAAGAAGAAGGTGAAGACGAAGAAGCGGAAAAAGGGCGAGCGGGCAAAGCAACGGGACGCGGCGCCAGCCGTCGAGTCCATCAAACTAAACATTCCTAAAGCGTTTTACCAAAAGAACCCTAGTTACTCGGCCTCGTCGCCGACGCTGATGCAGCAGACTCTGTCGAACGACGTGCACCTGGCGAACGCGTCCGAGTCCCAGGCAGTGACGGGTCAGAACATCGGCGGCAGCGGCTCCGAGGCGGAGAACAAGCGTTCGTCGAAGAGGAAGCGAGTACCCAAGAGGTTCTACGGCGACTCCAGCGACGACGAGGTGGAGAAGCAGCCGGTGACGAAGTGGAGGAAGGCGGAGACGCCCTCCTTCGTCACGGCACCTAGTCTGAAGCCGTTGCCCTCCAGACTGACCTTCGGAGGCAAATCCGTGGCGTACAGGCCGCCGATACAGGAGACACAGCCGGAGAGTTTAAGTCTCGCCACAGCTTCTGCTACCGAGTCGGAGGAGCCGGCGGAAAGCAGCAGCGATTCCAGCGACTCCGAAGTGGAAGCCAGCCAACAGATGCAGACGCATCTGGTGAAGAACCCCTCGGTGCCGGAAAGGCCCGTTAATTTGTACTGTTACTGTCAGTGTCCGTATGATGAGGTGTCGGAGATGATTGCCTGCGATGCTGAAGACTGTCGCATCGAGTGGTTTCATTTTGAATGTGTTGGTATCATGGTACCACCCAAGGGCAAGTGGTACTGTCCGGACTGTCGGAAAAAGCACGGGATCGTGCAGAACAGCGAGGACTACTTTGACTGATAGCAGCGGATGGTGTCCGCTTGTTGAATTTGCTGTTTAGGCGTACTTGAGGATGTGCAATTGTCTCTCCCTCTTTATTCTTGCTGACTCTTTGAAGTCTTTATTTGAAAAGCGGTGAAGGTTCAATAGTATTAGGTGCACTATGAATTTGCTGATTTTGTATTTGGTTTAGAATGTTACTATTGCATAGCACACTTGTGTCAAGTTAGACTTTATCTTCAAAGTTGGTAATTTAATATGGTACCTAATACAGTTTTATTGTTCATAGTCATGGGAATAAAATCTACTTAAACATTTTAGTGAAATTTTGGAATCGTAGATTCTATTAATACTTGACTATCGTAATTCTCTTTACGTGAACCATTGCTCCATTTTAACTTCTTTTATGCGTTCTCCATTGGAGAAAAATAGAATTATAAATTTGCTGAAGTTAAACTATTTTTATGTTTCAGATATTTGTTTGAGAGATCATTATATTTTGGCAGCAGAAATTCAGCTGCTTTTAAAGAAACACAGCATGCAATGAAAACTTTAGCCTACATTGAACTACTTATGTAGCATGAAATCTCAAAACAAAGGTACAAGATTTCTCAGCCTGGACAAGAATAAAATTCAGAAGCTTCTTAATTAGTATACTGTTACAGGTAGTCAATAATTTATTTAAAGTAAAAAATAAAATTAAAAAATAAAATTCTTCCAGTGGATTTGTTGTAAGAATTAAAGCTGTGATTAAGAAACTTGAATTTTACTGAGCTGAGAAATTTATGTTATGCAATTTTTTAAACTAGTAAGTAGTTTAATACAAAACATGCTGAGAATCCAAAGTAGAATGACCTCTTATAAATTCTTCACTTCAATATTAGCACAAATATTACAGAGCATTTTATTCACCAATTTGAGATTCTAATCCTAAAGAGAAAAGAGGGAGAGAGAATTAAACGATCACGATAATTCCCAGCGTTTTCTTTCTTTCTTCTTGGTAAACAAAACGAATCATACGCTGTTCCATGTTAATATTTTTCTTAAGCCGATACGAGAACGGAGAATGTTTGTATATAACTTGTAAATACGCCTTAGAGTTTATAACAGTGAAGTAAGGTTTTTTGTGTACATTTGTTTGTACTTCTTTTAAAAACGACGAAAAAAGATAAGTGCGCGGTGTATAAATTGATTAGTGGTAGCCGTTAGGCCAAGCATAGCGTTCTAGAAGTCAAATCTAGGCTACGTCGTAGAGCGAGATATTGTTCAAGCCTAGCACCAGAGGGGAGGGCTGTGTTTTTATCAATTCGAAATCGCGATATCGCGGCTGATACGACTGTCGGCACTGCTGGCGGTGTCTGTGCCCCCGTTTGATGATCGTTACCCTTCGATGATCTTTTAACACATTGACTGCCACATAAGATTCTCTCGTTTTACTTCTTTCAATCTAACTTATTAAATTCTTGCACTTGTACTCACTTTAAAAACACATAGTTTCCCTTACTATATTCTTCCTGATTATTAAATAATTTCATCGTTGAAAATCTTAACAAATTTCTAAACTTCTAAATTTGAAAACCAAGATTCTATATTTTTAAACTTTCAATAATTTTCAAATTCACTGTAGTAAAACTTAAGCCTCGCTCAATGAACGTGTCACAAATTGTTCTCACTGTGCAATAAACTAATCAAAAAAATACAAAAAAGATTTGTAAATAATAATTTTAGTCAAATGGCAGTCAACGTGTTAATTGAAACGTAACATTTCCCAAAGCTTTCTTCGCGACTTTGTTCCTCTTTAGCGAATTCTTTTTAACGCTTGAACCTTTGAAATTTCTTTTAGAATTGTTATTCTTCCTTCGTTCTTCTTGTCTCCTTTTACCGCTTGTTTTAGTGTAACCGACGAGTTAACCAGCAGATCTTTTATCGTTTCCTTTTTTTCTAGTCTAGTTTGCTTAGTCTATAGTTCGTTTGCGACTGCCTATCGCCGACCGTAGTTGAAATTTTGATACGTACGATTTCGATGTGATATTTAGCGAACATATTTATATAAATTTCGATTAAAAGCGAACAACGTTTGTACAATGTTCTGTCATCAATTTTGTTGCTTGTTTTTGTTTGATCTTCGAACGATAGTCGACTGCTGCTGAGCTCGTACCACAATTGGCTGAAACAATGAAATTCGTTTAAAAAGAAGGAAGGATCTGATTAAAATAATTCATTTTACGATTGTTAAACTTCGAAATTGGGTCTGTCAGTCGTTGAGTTTTCTTTTTCCTTTTTTTCATTTTTTTATTTAAGCTTCAAGCAACAAACGAAACAGATAAATACGTTATAGTGTTCGTACATGTTTAATAGAACTCGCAAGTACATTGTAACGATAATAATAATTAATGATAATGATAATAACGATAATAATAATAATAATAATTAATAATCGACATTAACGTGCCAGCAATGCAAGTAATGACACAGATTACTTAATCATCGTCAGCCCTCGTTTCCTCCGGCGACTCGATACCCATAATGTCCGCGATGAAATCTTTGTAAGATATCTTCTGTATTATAAAACAATAATACATTACTTTCGGCGAGCCTAAAACGATCAATCTTCTTTTTCATTATTTATAACCCAATGATTATACTTTTCCTTTGGTGCATGTCACTGCACAAACTCTAACTGTTCACTTTTACCAATATTTTCTATAAATTGGGAAATACTCTTCATTCATATTATTAAGTAGACAATTACATCTACACTTTCACTGAAGTCAATAAAATTTAATAGGGCAATTTTAATTATAGAAACCTGTGGTAAAAATGAGAACTCCACCGACGGTGCTCGCGCATCATTTCGAAGGTACATGTCTTCCATATGATCATCGGAAGTCATCAAAAATTTCAGAAATATAAATGCCTCGTAAGGTGTCAATGGCTCTCCTACAATATTTTAATTTTTTAAAACTTAGAAAATTTCGGTGGAGCCTTAATAAAAATAAACTGACCAAAAAGATCGTTATCATCCTTCACAATTCCGTCAGGACCTTCCCCAAACAGTATTTTCATAAACTGTCCTCGAGACAACACCGCGTTCTCATCGTGAAAGAACACATCTTCGTGTGGATTCGCAAAAGTTTGAAAAGCCTCCTGTAACTGGCGCATAGAAATTCCGGAAGCTGGTCGGTGGTTTATGTAAAACTTCACGAAGTCCTCAAACGTGATCTCTTCGACCATCTGACCGGTGTTCGCGTAGTTCTTGTAGGAAATCTCTGCTAAGAGGAGCTCTACCTGAAACGTTAAATAATTCCTCGTATGCAACTTTAATTCCTTATAATTTGGATTACAGTACGTTGACTGACATATTTTAAGGTGACTGAAATTAAAGATTTACTTCTTCATTGCTAGGGTAATAACCAACAGCACGCATTAGATTCGGTATCTGTTTGATGCACACTTTCTCAGATACAATTCTAGTGGCTGTAGTATTTTCTCCCTGTTGCAATATTTGAGCGTAGTAGAAAAGATCTCTCATTTCGTTAAAAAGCCAGCCCTTTTTACCACCTTGGATGAGACAGTAATATGGATCGAGTCCTTCACCACCCAAGTGTGCTATCACGTCCACAGCTCTGAAAAGAATATTAACTGAAGTTTATTGAGTTCATGACTAGTTGTGACTTTTACCTGCATTTTATTTTCCACATTAACACACATGGATCACTGTCACCAGAAGTGAACAGTATGCTACCATCGTTGCTAGTACAAAGATTAGTAATCTAAAAATTGAAGAGAAGTATTTATGTAATTCTAAATTGAAGTGGATTTGTTACCTTGCGAGGATGGCCTATCATTCCCAAAATCTTGTAAGGATTACCGTCGAAGGGGTATATTTGAAGACCGATTTCTCTTTCAGTCGCGAACACCATGTAGCCACCGCCTTTGAGCTCTTTGGTAGGTAATACCTACAAATATTATTTATTTTTGTCTTCTTCTTTTCAGTCGCAATCATTTTATTTGATTACCTTTAAGTACCGAACTGGGGTATTAAAAAGAGGTCCCAAGAATGTTCCTCGGTTCATTTTGGTGACGTCGTTCAGCAACTTGTACTTGAACTAATTAATTCAAACTAGCAACTTATATTTGAATATTGCAAATATTTTTTGGAATAAATAGATTACCTCCGAATTAGAAACCATTAAAAATCTTTCAACACCCAACTCAGGGTACCAGTTAAGACAAAGGGGTGTTGCTGTATACTCAATTTTATGGATTTCAGCTATCAGTAAACCAGGATCAGGATATGGACCACTACAAAACGATATTAACCTTCTTTATAAATCTGAATAATATTATTAACCATTTCACGTGTATTTTAATGAACTTTGCCAATCGATAGATCTTATAAATTCTCTTGTAATTATCAATCACACCTATCTTTAAGATTGTACTCTATTAAATTCTGGTCTTCCCCTAAAGAAAACAATCGTGGCACAACGCTGATGGAAGTAGCGGGTCCAAAAAGTAAGTCCCTTACATCTGCATGATGGACATGATACTTTCCAAGGAAGTCATATATGTGGTTAAAGTACGTTGCGTGATTCTTTTTGAAAACTGCTACCACCAATGTGTTATCCTAAACAACGTAAAGAAAGAACAGATTCCATAACCTGACACAGTCCTCTGCTTCTTCTAATATTATTCCACAAATTTATAAATGGAAGTTTTACCGAATAAGCCATGTATTCTCCGCATTCCGTGAAAACCAATTTCTGTATAGATTCCGCGGAATGCTTGTAAGGATTTCGGTCAAGTGCATCCAGAGTGATGGGATGCAGCATCCACAAGGTTCCATTTTCAAGGCCACAAGCTAGTACGTCACCTAAATAAAATATTTTCATTTGCAGCTACTTGTAAACACAAAGCATAAAATACTTGCCTATTGGTGAATATTTCAGTACTGTAACCGCAGTAGCTTTCTCGTTGATTTGTGGACACGTGAAGTAAATTATGTTGCCCCATTTCACTTGTATGTCGAACAACAAATTAAAGTCTGGGAGAGGAGGAGACTTCCGGGAGACGATAAGCTTGCACTTCTTGTAATCGTACAGTGTTATTGCACCGTGAATATTTCCGGTGACTATGAAGTCGCTTTAGCAAAATGAATCATTAAGACACAGCAAAAGAATTATGTAAATTATAAGAAAATACCTTCGCGGATGCGTATCTAAACTGGTGATTGATCCGCTCTCGTGTCGAAAAATAAAATTGCACTTTAATTCGGGGATGTCGATCAGTGCTACTGTTCCATTTAATGAACCTGTGAATAATATTGTTAGGGTTTAAATTTGTAAAGTATAAATTAATCTTGATGCATTAAAATATTACTGACTGACAATAAAATGGCTGGTATAAAATGGAGCATTATCGAGAGTAGCGTCTGTAGGTCCAGTAGGTCTCCTGAACTTCTTTCTGTTTTTATGATCCTTGAATGTGGTTTCCATATTGATACTCATGGAAGAGGAAACTTCATCCACTTCTATGGATTGTAGCTTTTTTAAGTATTTCATTTTCTCGTCGCAGATGGGCTCTTCTAATTTACTCTCGGAAAGAATCTCAAGTTCTCCTTCGTATTCTATATGTTCTTCATCGCTAAATTCGACTGTAAGATAAGATGTAGCATACGATAGAGATATACCATAGATATAACATATAATAGAAAAGACATTAACTTCTTTATAAATAAGATTTACGTTCAGATTCGCTGACTATGGACACAGGACCCAGCAACGAGGACCTCAGCTCGAAACTAATAGAGGTGATGCAGTTCATATAAGGATTTTCATAGGAGTAAAGTATTCTCAAGTCGAGACCGTAGAAACAAATTCGACCCTCCGCCGTACCAACAACTACTAAACTAAATTATGCAACTCCGTTAATTCAATAATTAGAGCACAGAATTATTCTACAGAAGAAAAAGTGAAGTACTCGTCGTGATGTACTAAAACGGTAATACTGCATTTATGGAGCTGTACGGATTTGAGGTGTTTCCTCTCAGTAATATCTGCGCCCGCTGCCATATTCCAGACCATAACGTATCCTAAAACCATAGTAATCCATAGTAAAACTACGAACACTAATATAACGAGTCTACTCTAATAATACCATGTGTCGTTCCAGTTAGTACTTGCTGTTTCTTCAGCACATAAGTCGAGCTATTAAATACTCCATACCGTTGTATATTACCCAAAATTTGTGGATAATAACAGCGCAGTTTCTGATCTCCCTAATTCAAAAAAATCTGTACTTAGATGCACCACAGATTCGTATAAAAAATACGAACCCACTTGCAGAATATAATATTGTAATCAGCAGTTAGAGCAAATTCTTCCGAAACTTCGTCGTTGAAGGCTACGGTCTTTGCTCTGTCTGTAACAGTTTCTGTCAACTCCAGAACGCCTGGAAAATTTTAATACTTAGACATATTAATTTTAATAATATGTGATACTAGAAAATATTAAATAAAATTTATAAAACGATTAACCGTCAGGTTCGTCTCTTCCGTACGTCCACAGCCAAAAATGGACTCTTTGCTGTATTTCGTTTCCAACAGTCACTATATATTTAGCGTTTGGACTGATTCTTGCTGCGGTCATCGCGTATTTACCGTGTGGATTAAATAAAGTACAAACTGGTACACTAGAAAATATTTTAAATCAATTATGGCGCCGTTTTACCATTGTAGTGTGGTAAGAAAGGAAATTTCTTTACCCAGTTTCAGTATCCCAGACGACGAGCACGCAGTCCTCTCCAAAACCTGCTGACAGAAGCCATTTTCCATCTACTGAAGCTGTTATTCTTTTCACTGCATTTTGCTGTGAAGCATTTACCATTAATCCTTTTTCTATAAGAGTCACTACCTACTCTTAAATATTTTTACATTAAAAAATAAGATAAAAAAGAAACCTACATGTCCTTGAAGGTTAACCACCTCCTTCGTAATGTAGTTGTAGATTATTACAGTATGGGAGCAGGCATATGCAATGATCGTTCGATTTTGGGTGGTTAAATTTATTACTGGCACCTCCGAATTAAAACCAAAGGACCACAGTAATTTCTATAAGTATATTCAAATTGTTAGATCGATTCAGCTTTCATTACAAAATTGATGTATCCATTAAATATTTTTCACATTAAATAAAATTGTAAATCTCTCACAAAAGGACAAAGACTGGATTCTTCTTTCCCCTTTAATTCTTTATTTGCATCATCTTCTTTTTGAGAATCTGACGATTCTGTTGAGACAGACGGTATTGAATTATTCGATGACATTTTTTTAACATGTATATCATGTAATATTTATAATCTGAAATTAGCAAATGATAATTCAACATTCTTATTTTTAATAAATAAAAAAATTACGAATGTTTTTAAGAATTTGGTAAGTGGATAATTAAACAAGTTTTAGTATTAGAATTACCTGAGGTATCCTACATTCTATGTCCCCTACATTCCCCTATACATATTTCATAAGTATTCGATCGAATTGTTACAAATTCTCTGTCGGATTTACATACATAAATATATCATTGCATAAATAATTTCTGAAACGGTTTTGATTCGATTAAAAATTTTATATAGTGCCATCTATTGCATATAGTTCGCAGCTTCTTTCATGGTACCATGTTAATGGCGAGGGCGCGATAATATAAATGCTAAATTCCCACCAGTCCCACCATAAAATTGGTATACATTCAATAAATCAAAATATAAAAGGATGTGTGATAAAATAAAATAGACAACTTCGTTCAAAGCTTATTTATTTTTGCTCGGATGTATACATGAGAATATATTGACATCTGAAAAATTATATTTATAAAAATTGCTATAAGTACAACAACGTGATTAGATTCTAAAGGAAGCAAATGTTGCCATACATTGCTCTACAAATTCCGAGTTTGAAATACTGAAATATCTTGATAATTCTCCTCTTCGTACGTCGTAAAAAAATATTTCTCGTTTGAAAGGGCTCCGCTCGGAAAATTAGTTCCGAAACAAACGATCGATGCCATAAGCACAAAAAATGTGTGCTGCCGATCACACTTAAAATTATTCAAAAACGTCGGCAACGCAACGAGCCTAAAGTTGCGTGTACCTTAACTGCAACAACTTTGTGGCTTAGGATCCAGCCCAGAACGTTTAGTAATAGATATACGCGTGAATTCTTCTGCAACCGTTGGGTGGATACCAACAGTCTCTTTCAGTTTTGGGAATGTTAAATTGCACCTGGAAGAAGATTATAACATTAAAAAATAAATAACAACAAAATAAGAAATAATATTCAGCAAATTAAATTGATACATACTTAACAGCGGCAGCAAAACCTTGAATAATTTCACCGGCATTAGGACCAATGAAATGCAAACCAAGAACCTTTTGATCGCCGCCTCTTAATGCAACAACCTTTAAATAACAGTGAGAGACATCTTTTTGGGGAATGAAAAATTCTGTCGGTTTATAATACGCGTGATAAATTTCTATCTTGTCCTCTCCGTGGATTGCAATCGCAGCCTCTTCACTGAGACCTACACAGCCATATTCCAAAGGACTGAATACTGTCGTGGCTACATTAGTATAATCCATCTGTTCCGTCGAGTTTCCAAATAATCTTCTTGCCAATAATCGACCAGCGTGTATGGCTACAGGTGTTAGCTCTGGCTTTTTCTAAAGTACAGACAAAACATTATAAGTATCTACCTATATAGGTATAACATATATAAAATAAATTAAAAAAAAAAGTTCTAAATATAAAACCTACATGTAGAACATCTCCAACAGCATATATATTTGGAACGTTAGTTTGCTCATCAATTGCGTCTATTTTGTAAGTGTCCGGAACAAGTTTAAGGCCAACATTTTCAGGCTTTAATTCTTCTGTGAGTGGTTTGCGACCGATAGCAAACAGAACAGTATCATATGTATCTTGATGAATTTTTCCATCCTAAGAGAAAGAAGAGAAACTTGTTACATAAATATCTAGTACTTTTTTACAGTTGAATTTCGAAACATACCTTATCAACCCAATCGACAAGGAGTCGGCCATCGCTCTGCTTTTCAATCTTTTTCGGCTTAGCTTCATGAATGAAATGAACACCGCGTCTCTCCATTTCTGCGGCAACAATGTTCGCCATTTGCTGATCGAATCCTCGCAAAATAATCGAACGTACCATTACTGTTGCATCGTAACCTAAACCATTCAAGAATCCAGCACATTCCAAACCAATATCTACACGTATTCGTTAAGGAAAATTAAATTTTACGTAAAATCGACGATTTATGAAACGTTTAACAATGAAGGCTATATTTCGAAGGCTAGATAAAATTATCTATAATTGTACACTTTTGTGTAATAATCGATGTTCTGTCGCAATTGCCTGGTCAGAGTTCAACTAGCAAAAACGTACTTTTTCTTGAGCAAACTTATCTTTTCTTATTAAAAGCATGATTACATTAAATGATGAAAAATCCATATGAGTAACTGTTATAAAGAAAGGATACATCCAGCACCAACAACTAGCGTTTTTCCTGGAGGTTTTTCCAAGCTGAAGATGTCATCACTACTAATACCATACTCCAAAGCACCAGGAATATCAGGATATCTTGGCCTGCCTCCTACAGCAATCAAAATGTTTTGTGCTGTATATAATTTTTCCTCTCCATTCTTCATTACTCCACATACTGTATGTTGATCTTTAAAGTATCCAAGTGCATTGATATATTCAACTTTCCTGTAATGATACGTAAAAAGATTAATACAAATAACTTTTAAGTTTCATAGTCACAATCAAAATAACACTAACTTTGTTCTCAGCTCAACACGTGTAACCCAGTTTACAGATTTTACATGGTTCTGTACAGCAGTCCTTAATGCTTCCCAATCATGTTTAATAGTTTTTGGATCTGGTAATTGCCAACCATAAAATGTGGATTCCTAAAAAAATTGATTTTCATGAACTTCATGAACAGTGATTACTTGAATAAGAAACTTACATGAACAGCTTCTCCAAGTAAAGCAGCTTGATGCATCAACTTTTTTGGTATGCATCCAACATTAACACAAGTACCACCTAATCCCCAGGTTGTACCTCGTGGAGATGGTGTCACAAAGTCAAACACAGCAACTTTTGCACCATAATTCACAGCTTCTTTGGCTGCGGCTAAACCCCCTGATCCACCTCCAAGGACAATTAAATCGTAGGTGTATTTTTGATCCGCTGAAAAAAGAACGAAGACATTAGTAACTATTGATCTAAGTTATGAAATGTAAAAATAGGATTCAGACACAGAAGTTGTAACTAATAGTTCTTGTAAATAGTTAATAGAAGGTGTGTTACATAATGTAAGTGCAATTTATCTCTGTTAATAATTACTAATAGCATTAATATATGGCATCATTGACACATCTGACATCATTTCTATAAAGTAAGATTAAGATGTCAAATTGAGATATGATTAAATATTACATTAAATGATGACATGACGAAATGACTCTGCTGTTTCTTGATTTCTGTTTAATAAATTTTCGTATTCAAATTGAAAGTAAATGGTAGAAGAATCATACTAATTCAAAGAAAATACAGTAGCAGAATATACACACTTTTCAATCATTAGAAAGAGGTTATGCAACATTGTTAGTTTTCTGAAATTTCTCACACATAAACGTGACATTACTAAAAAACGAAATCTTCTGTTAGATCATTCACAAATCAGTGAACTTTTTCGAGGAATCATTGAATTGCATCATTTTAATTGCAACTCGTAGCGTAACCTCGCCGGTGTAACAACCGCTTGTCAAGGCACGAAACATTTACAGACAACGTGGGACTTAAGTCACATTCGCATCAGAATAGTAAAGGATGTTGACACTCACAGCACACGCAGGCCATAGTGGTTCTGCCATTAGGGAACGCGTTACACCTGGACCATGGTAACTCAAGCAATTTAGCATGAGCGGAGCGATATGACACAAGCCTCGCGAGCAGCGTTAACGCCGCCATGACTATTGCTAACCGATCACGGCCACGTGACGTCACCCTGATGACACTCGTGTTTCTCAATATAAGATAATAATTACTGAAAGATTGCAATCGGTTGATGTGTGGCGAACGAGGAAGTTTGTGAGAAACCACGAGAAATTATGAAGTCGATTTTGATTACCGGATGTAACCGTGGACTCGGTCTAGGACTAGTGAAACACCTGGCGAAATTACCACAACCACCAGAGAATATTTTCGCGACTTGCCGCGACAGAAGTAAAGCAAAGGTAAGATCGGTTGCACATTTAACGAAAGAGGACCTTACGCAACACCCGGATGCGGTTTAATTCCACTTACCAATCGGTGCCATTTTGATTTTCTTATTATTTTCCAATTCACGTTCCGGAGAAACTTAACGAATGTACTTTCCCGGCGAAGAAATAAATGCTTTTTTGGTACTCTCGATCGAACGATTCGTCGTGATTAAAAGACAAGAGTGAACTGACGCCTGGTTAGTTCGTTTACCGCCATCTGTTATACGGTTCCCACAAGCATGCGAGTTTTAAGTCTGATTTATAGCGACTCATGCAACGAGTGTTGCTCAATTACGCAAGAAAGTATGATGACGTGCAAGTCACCGTACCTTTTCTTATGAAATAAACTCCCACTTTGATTTTGATCGAGAGATCAATACCTCGTACAGACTCTGAATCATTAAGCTTATTTTAAGTCATTCTTTTTTGAACTGTTTCGTATCTTGCTACTCCTATACAAATTCAAATTTTTTTATTAATTTGAAGTTGAACCGAACTAATAATGTCAATGTCCAAGTGGACATGAACACATGGGTTTTGAAGTCCGAAATTTCGAAGCTAGTGGACTTAACATTTTGGATAATTGAAATTTAGTAATATGTAAAATCTTTAGAGATCGGACTTCCCCGCTTAATAACCCCAATGCTCGATGGGAATTCGAGAATCACTATCGAAAGCTAGTCACGCGATTCGATTATCGAATAATTTATGAATTCTTTCAATTAAATGTGGCTTGTAGAGACTCGAGGCTCAAGGACGCCTCATTCCATCAGATAATGAGTAATTGGCTGGATTCAAACATTCCTTTAATAATTGCATCGTTCAAAGAAACTTAAATATTGCATGTTTTCTTACAGGAATTAACTGCATTGGCCGAGGCATCAAAGAACATTCATATTATCGAAATAGGTGAGTGTAACATATTGTTATATAATTTCAAATGACTACGCCTTTGTGTCTTTATCGCAGAGGGTAATCTCTTATGCTCTTCCGTTGATAATGTTTGAAAGTGTCTTGCATTAAATCGAGGATTTTATGAAGTTTTTCTTGATTTATCTAGAAATCAAATAACACTTTCAGAAATGCATGACTTTATTAAAATATATCAAAACAATTTCTTATGAATCATATACCCATAATGATTCAAATATTTTAGTTCAAATATTATTACACATGGTTTTTATTAATTTTTAACTTGTTTATATAAAGATTACAACTCGTACAAAGTGCGGATACAAAAGATCTGATTCTCATCATAACTGTATCGATACATTTATGATTATTGTCATGAAATTTTAGATTACAATTGTCTTGTATGTTTTTAGATAAGGCTTCAAATATTTTTCCCGCCTAGATCCTTCAAAGATAAAAGCTTCGATGGACATGACACAAATACATTTCTTTAGTTACTCATGATACTTACTAAAAATATAATAATCGATTTACCACGATTTTCTCATAATCGAATATTTAAAAAATTACAAAAGCAGAAATAATGGAAAATGATAATAGGAAAAAATATTTACCTGAAGAATCGACTTGTGTTTCCACGATGTCTGCCGACTTCTGATTTTCTTCATCGCTATAATCCGAATCCATAGTATCCGGTTTCTTCCGATAACTAAAGCACCAGCATCTCTTTTTTTTCGAAGTATTTGATTTCATGTCGAAATGAGCAAAATAATGGGAAAACTATTGAAAAATTGACCGAAGAAAAAATTGCTGTTTACGAAGCAACAATTTGATTGATTATGCTTTCTGTCAGGAAGATGTTGAAATTTCATAGATTGTTTGATACGAGCTTATGGTATCTGATAATATTTTTGTCATCTTAACAGAACGTGAAGTACTGTAATCTTATTTCCTATATTAAGCTCCATATTTAGAAAATATTTTACTTATTGAAAAATTTATAATACAGAATATTAATTTTATTTGAAAATACTTACAGTCTCTATCACCCGTCTTGCACAAAAGAATTAAATTTTTATAAAAATTATACAGCAAAAATTATAAAAAATATGAATTATTTATTCACAAATGTATTCACTGCAATCTGTAATTTATTATAATTGTACACGTATGAAAACAGCAAACAAAGAACGCAATTGCTCAGTGGAATGTGTTGATTTATTTGATGCAAAGTATTGATCAGAACAGTTGCTATAGTTTAAAAATAAAACAACATTCGGTGTGAAGCAACTATAGTTAATATATCGTAATTTATATAATTTGCGCGGCATAAAATTCACGTCGAAACGTCAAACAATTAAATTCTAGAATATTTACTATTTTAAAATGTTTCTACCTATTTCATTTTCTTTTATCTTAAAGATTTGGTCGAGACGAAAAACTATGACAAGATAGTGCAAGTTGTGAGTGAAAAAGTGGGTCAAGATGGGTTGAATGTTTTATTTAATAATGCTGGGATCAGTTCAAAATTTACGCGACTTGCTTTGGTGAAAGAAGAACAACTTACAGAAACATTTTTTGTAAACACAGTAGTGCCGATTTTGTTAACAAAGGTAATTTTGTTAATTTTAGCGATATGAAGGCGAATACATGAAATAATTCATTTGGTACACTTTAAGGCATTTTTACCATTACTGAAAACAGCAGCTAGCAAGTATGAGAACAAATCAGAGATGAACATCCACAGGTCAGCAATTATTAATATGAGTTCCATTCTTGGGAGTATAGGTGACAATACTACAGGTGGATTTTACCCTTACAGATGTAGTAAGGTACATTTAAGTATTAAATCTCCTAAATACTGTGTGTGTACAGTTATGAAAATACTGATTATATTTGGTGATATCTATCTAACTTTTAGGCAGCATTGAATGCAGCAACAAAGTCAATGAGTGTTGATTTCAAGGAAGATGGAATCTTAGTTACTTCTTTACATCCTGGTTGGGTACGTACTGATATGGGAGGAAATAATGCACCCATGGATGTTGATACTAGTATTAGTAATATCATAAACACTCTTCATTCATTAACCGAAAAACACACAGGTTGTTTTGTTCAACATGATGGAGAAATTTTGCCTTGGTAAAGGTACTCATTGTTTTTTATATTTACAGTTTATTATTTTTAATCTTACCATTTTTTATTTGTGATAGATATTGTTTGTTTTAGCTTGTAATATATAGATTGTATATAACAATATTAAAAAAATGCAAACAGAATTTAATAGAAATATCTGAACCTATATTTCTTATTTTGGAAACAAACATTTTGCTTTGATTAATTATAGTAGAGTAAAGGTATTAAAAAAGATGTTCCACAATGTTTCATATTGTTCTGTACAGGCTTTATAACATATAGATATTATTAAAATAATAGACAAGAATTCATATATACAGTTATAATACAAAAATTATCACTATGAAATGAAATGATTTCTCTTTTTCGTTTTGAGAATGCAGATTTTTAGAGATTATAAACACTCACTAAATAAAACCTTTTTTACCTAATAAAGATACATAAATTATAATTTCATTCAAGGTTCTTTTGTGCCTTTTTAAAAACTCATGTAACTGTTGTTCCAAACATTCGCAATTTTATTGTTTTATTTGTAAGTGTCAAAGCTTATTTTGTACATGTCATGGTGCTATAATGTAACCTGAAGGAATGCTAGTTCGTCTTAAAATATTTAATCATGAAAAATGATGTTTGCAGTATGTACAATGATTTTTAATTATTAAAAAATTATCGAACAAATCATCATGTTTATACACAATTAACATGAAGATAATGGAACATTACAGATAAGTATTTTTAAGATATTCATTTACAGAAAAAACAAATATCTTATTAGTCTGTGATCCAATTAATAAAATATCACTTTGTAATATATAAAAATTTGGTGTGTATCTGAGAATTTAAATAATACTGTAATGATATAAAGATAGTTTAGAGAATGTACAATCCGTTTTTAATAATAAATTGCCTTATGCTTTTTTCATTCTCTTGGAACCAGACTTTGAAACAGACTGAACATTTAACATAAACTTTTATTAAAATATTATCAATCCTAACTACTAAATTATATCATGAAACTTTGTAATAAATCCATGAATAAAAAAATAAATTTACTACATGTAGTTGAAGTTATTTCATACAATTTCTCTTTCCTTCAATACACAAGAACTTTTACTAAATATATAGTAAAATATAAAATAAAGAAATTTGTTTAACCCATTTCTTCACAGCTATGATTTCAGATAATTTTAGAGTGTGCAAATTTGTAAAAGGTATAAATGATTTCCTAAATATCTCATATTCTGAGTAACAGTCACAGGATAAACTTTAATCAGTCTTTAACCTCTTAGGTGCAGGTTCACTATTTTGCGAGTTTGAATCTTCTGAGAATCCCAGATGCGCAGAAAAATCAGTCAGTCCTTGAGAATCACTAACTGTTGAAAAGCCTGATAATCAAAACATTTATATTACAAAATTAAACAATCACAAGCATGAAATACTTCACAATCTTTCAAAATTAAACTCACATGTATTAGAGTCTTCTGTGAGGCCAAAATTGGAATTTGAAGAATCTAATCCACTTTTTCTTGGTAAACCATTTTCTTTATCAGCAACTGTCTTTCCTTTCTTCTTCTAAACAACAAAAAACACATTTTCACTTTTCTTTCATTCAGCTACACATTGTAATATTCCATTTACCTGATCAAGGGTTGATATAGGCACCCATTTATAAATCTTCATTGTAGTTTCTCCTATAGTAACCCATTTCTTTTCCCTATAAAAGTGTCAGCATGAAAAGCGCATTCATTAACTCAACACCAAAACAACAGACAGAGAAGCTACCTTATTTACTGTTATTAAAAAAGCAGACATAAAACAGTATTACTCAATCAACACGCATGAAACATTTCAGAACTACACAAGTCTGTTTACGGCTGACATGTGTAATGCAAAATCTCTATTAAACCTTGCAAGTAAGGAAAAGTTTAATCCGTTTTTTAATATCCATATAGTTTGACTACATTCTGTTTCTTTTTTATCATATCTTTTGTGAGATCTTTCAACATTTCCTCGTGCATCTATAATATGTTAAGAGATTTACCAATGGCGAACTTTGTCAACGACTTGCATTACACGCTTAATATCATCCTTGGCACGACTACGAGTCTCTGCACGCACTGACCGCGACATCATGTTACGATTTATAAGTCACTATTAACTCAACGCAATTGGAAACACCGGAACATTCGTTGTTGAAGAGGTTAGGAAACTGACAGTGGTTACGGATTTTAACGATATGAACACGTCTTCGAAGCAAGAATGAGAACTACAATCATAACAAGACGATATGTTCGCATGGGAAAATGGGGGCGCGGAGGGAATGGCGGAAACCAGTGGTGCTCATTTTTCAGTAGTACATGTCCTTCTATGTTCTAACTAAAACCACGGTGTAAGAAGAATATAAATATTCGTCCGTGAATGAAATGAACACAGCGCCTCCTATTGAAAACTATAATTTTTCACTTACAAATTATAAATTTCAGTACATGTGGAAATAAGTTTCTAGTGTCAATAAAGTAATACTATTACTGGTAAAATATCGATACACGTTTTCTATATAGTGTGAATATTATCTAACACATAGTAGTACTTAAAGAATATTAGTATCTGCAGTCTAAATTGAAGTACAGACATGCCTGAACCTAATACTCCTACTGAAAATAAGGGACCTGAATCAGAAACTAACTTATATAAGGATGAATGGATGGTATGATATCTTATCTTTTTGTGTATAATTATAGGTAATTAAATATTAAGTGGGTTTATGGTATGGAAATATTGCTGTGAAGGTATTGTAAACTAATTATAGATGTTTAATTTCATATACTTTTATATACATTTTAGATAAGACCATGTAGCTTCTATAAAAGCGAATACAATGATTGTACATGCATGCAAGGACGTTTTCATCAATATTTTGTATATGGAGAATATTTAGATTGCATGCAATGGAAGATCGATTATGATAACTGTTACGCATGGGAAAAATACAAGAACAAAGAAGCATATGTAAGTCAAAATCAGGTTACTACTAACTTGCTTTAAACAAATTTTACAAGTTATAAACATTTTGTACAGGATGAATTAATAAACAGTGAGAAACAGCGTAGAGTAGAACGATTAAAAGGTCACTATAATAATGATGTTTGGGAAAGAAGAGAAGGACAGCCAGAAAATTGGAATTGTCCATTACCTGAGTGGTTACAAGAAAAAGCTAAAACATCATATTTAACTGTTGCAAAGGAAAAACTGCAAAAAGAATTAGAAAAAGAGGCAGAATATAATATGAAAGCAAGTTATTGCGTTTTAATGTAAGAAATACATTTAAATGTTATAAATATTTGTAAAAAACAAAGCTAAATAATATAAATATGTAAAAAGTAAATATTAAGAAATTATATTTTTTAAAAAATATTCATGTAATATTTTATTACATATGTCTGTGATAAATATTGTGAATGATAAAATAGTGCAGTCATAAAAATATATTGTCCTTTAGTCTCTTCAAAAGTACTAATACATGTGTACATTTATTATTTTTTAAATTCAACAATTTATAACCACGTACATGGACCTATTCTTTCCTTGATTATTTCTTTTTTTAAAGTTTAAAAAAGGTCATTCCTAAAGAAGTCAACTTAGCCAAAGAAATTATAAGCGGGCCGAGCTTGGTTATTTAAAAACATTCGTAATGCGGGAATTTCTCTATATTCAAATTGTGTAGTACAGTCAGTAATACAAATTAAATATTTTAAGAGCATTAAAAGTATAAATCACATAATGAATATAACTGATATCACTAAAATTCGAAATATACTTATGTTAAAACAATTTTGTGAGTGTAATAATAATTACATGTAACAAAGAATTAGCGTAGTAGTGTATGCAATTACAGTACCAAGAACGCAAAGGCCTGTGTGGGACATGCGCAGAACGCCACTCGGTGAATTCCGTTACGCACTTTTTCCTCCATTACGAGAGTCAATCCGCAAGTGGTCAGTGGCAAAAGGAAAGGCAAAAAGCAACGCCGGACCTAAAGAAGCGGGAGAGATAATGTTTTAAACGTCCCGGCAAATTCTCCCCACTTCTTGGAGGGACGCACACAATAGAGAAACGCGTCATTCGATCCGGCCTGTAGTGTTACGTGCGTACGCGACGTTGAATGAGTGACGTAACCTAAATACAAATATCGCCTATCAACGAATAAGATTAATTAGAGCATCGGTTCGTTGAAAAAACGACAGAAACAACATTATAAACACGTTCTTCCTTGTGTTTCCGTGTGCGTTCGTTCTGACTGAACGAAGATTATAACTTGGCGAGTATCGTGTTAACATCTCGTAAACGACCGTGGAGGGTTGTGTTCTTTGTGCTGGAGAAAAGTGCGTGCCGGCCACTTTAATTTTTTTTGCAAAGACAGCAGAAGAATGGCGGAAGATTGTACCGACGGTGATTATTTAGGGGCATATAGCCGCTTTTTCACCGAATTCATCGGCAGGATAAAACCGCATGATCAGCTGCCAGTTTCAGTGACTCCATACAATTTGACCAAGACCGAGATAGTCGGTGAGGTCGTCAGCATAACTCTACAGTACCTCAACAAGACGTAAGTGAATGCACTTTTTAAATGAACAATATTGCGGTATGTCAATGCGTGGGCGGACATCAGATGTGTTTATTCGTTGATAACTTCTATGGCGGCCGGCACCGAATGTAAACAGACACGGTTTATAAGATATATAGATTCTACTGATATGCCTTAACAACTCCCTTTCTTCCTTATCTTTAGGCGTGTAAACGAAAAATATTGTTAGTTTTAGATTTAGTAAAGCGTACAGAACTGACGCGTACATGTGAGTCGCCTTTGTGCGAATTTTAAAAAACCGCTCTTTCCCTTTGATAAACAGTGGTTTAAACGAACATAGAACAGGTACATTCAGGTGCAATGTAGGTTTCGTTTATCTATGCGTGCTACGAGTATGAATAGAGGGGGAAATTTTCCACTGTTTACTTTCGATTTTAGTGGAATCTAGGGAAAACCGAAGGTAGACTATGTAACGCAATATAACACGAAAGTATAGAATACGTTGTGATACAATAGCATTACCTACATTGCACCCAAATGTAAATTAAACATTGTACACATAATTCCAGGGTCCCTTAAATATGAATTTATTTTTGTTTATTATAATTGATAATACAATTTTTGTTTGTATGCCATATAACACGTGACGGATAATAAAAGTAGGCGGGGCATTATACTGAAAATGACAGTGGGGACATTTGCGATCGATCCACGACTTTTTTCCCTCCGGCAACTGTAGGCATTTTCACGCGTCTTCCGTTCCTACACGATGCTTTTTCGTTACTTAAAAACTGTGCTCTCAAATGATATCATCAAAGAATTATTACAATACAGATATAAATATACGTAGAATACAAACAGATTGCGCGTTGAAAATTGAATACATGACTAATGAAATATAAAAATAATTTTTCGCCAAAATATAGTCGAGGTTTACGGAATACGCTTAAAATAACGCTTCGCCACTTGGCCACTCTTTTCATGGGTCATTGTCTGAAAATAGAGTTAACACCTGTTCAGTACATAACGCTTATCTGCTTTCCGCATTCTCTTCGATTAATAACTTTTTTAAAAGTAATTGTATTTTATTGGAAAAGAATAAAAAAGCTGTACCGGAGTTAGCGAACTGTGTGGTAAATGTACATGTAAATGAAACGTACCAAGACCAGACCATCCTCTGTAACATCGTACTTCCGCACCACTTTGTTGTTATCTGGACCGACCGAATGTGTCACTATACTGTCCCCCTCCATTGTGGTCACGTTCTGAACAAAGACAGACGTTCGTATCAATATTTGCACCGATTTTCAAACAATACGGTTACGTAAAATGGTGCATAAAGCTACTAACATGTATTTTTTAAATAAAAATGTATTTAGCGATGATGAATAACAGGAAACACAAACCGCAAAGAGGTGCTTTTTTTGCTTGTGCTAAACAAACACAATGATTGAAAAATATTACGAAACAAACAGTACTTTTAATGTAACTCCGCTAGGCATGTGTTCCTCATATTCTTCGCCGGGAGTGAATACTATTTCTACTGTACGAATCATAGAAATTGTACGAATGGTCCATTTGTCACCGTCGTTTGATATTTCCAGTCGTGGACTGGTCATGCTCATCATTTTCCGTGCAATATATGGCACACCTATGAGTATATTCAATTAAAAATTATATCTATGAATTACGTATATAAATGAATAATTCACATTTTTTATACTATATATTTAATATAACTCGGTATTACAGATGATTAACTAAATGATTCACTGAGACTGAACATTGAACTGAAGTAAAAATTAAAAATTGTATTTGTTTTTGCTTCCATCGTATGGTTCACCACATTCACTTTCATTTCTTGTCTTGAACATACCCACGGCTTTAAAATATTCGTCGAGATTTTCATTGCGCTCATGTTGATAAGTACCAACGATCGATGACATTTCTTGTCCCGGTCGGTAATGTTCTACGGATGTTATGTTGAGTTTTTGTGGATGCTGTTCCAAAGACTGTAACAAGATCTTTTCTTGATTTATATTACTACGCATGCGCACCGGAAGTTTCGATTCTATTCTATGTAAAACATGCACCTCGTCATTGTTATTTGTGTCCGTAATTTTGATGAAATCGTTATTTAAACCATAATTTTCTTGTTCCGGAGATAACCGTCGATTGCATGTTATTTCTCCTCTCCACAAGCTTTTAAAATCTAAATGTGAACGTTATTTTAAGCGGGAAACGTTTGAAACGGGCACCAACTTTCTAGCATTAAAACAGGAAACCTTGTTTACCGCCAAAATCGGGCACTGTTCGAAATAAATTGTAAATAAAAAGTAGATATTCGAGAATAAAGAATAATTTTATATTCAAATATACTTTCGATAAAAAGAATTAACTCTTCTCGAATATTTTCATTTTATTTTAAAATTTGAATATTCGAATAATGCCAACCCTGTTGACCGCGCTACCGAACCCGCCATTTTCCAAAAATTTATGGAACGGTTCGTGTTCCACTTGTGTAAAATTAGTGAATATTTAACGCATAAGATATATAATTCAATTTGTATATACACGAGCTTGGTAAAAAATATGTTGGCTGTAAGTTTATAGAAAACTTTTCTATCATAATTAATATCATTTTTTCACTCCTCCACATAATTGTAGATAACCGTCATAAGGTTGGAAATAATTAAAATACATTGAAAATGATTAAATACTTATTGTAAAATAGAAAAAACAAAATTGAAGATATTATTTATATGTCAATGTGTTTTTTAAAGGTTAATTTTAACTAATTGTTATCCTTACGATTGAAAGAATTTTTGAATGAAAAATCCATAGTTGCAATGATAGTAGTATAATTTTCACCATAAAAAATTAAATTAGAATTCAACGAGTGAAAATTTGAATCTGACAAATCAAAATTTGTACATAGTTTACATCATTAAAATGTTTGCTCACTTTTGCTTCAACTATTTTTAAAGTTCCTGTATTCAGAGTTATTTTTATAACATGAAATTTGTTCTGTGTCATAACATTTTAGGCAATGTCCACCAAGTTTGCAAGCACACTTGATTCATCAAGTAGTACAAGAAATCAGTTCCATGTGCAAAAAACAACCAAAAGATTGTGGATTCAAATGGGAAGATGAAAGTACATGTCTAAATAATAAATTATTATTTATTTAATTAAACAAAAGTATAAGTTTTTAACAATGTATTTTACTTTGCAGCGTATACTCCATTAAGATTAATGCAAACTGTCATTGCTAAAATTAATGAAATATGTACTCGCTATCTGGACAATAGCAGATTGGCATTATTACCACCCCCTCCTTGCACACCATTGCCACAAGTAGTAGCTGGTGGGAACAAAAATTTTAGAAGAGCTATGGAAGATCGTTATGTGGTTTTGCATGATCTCAATGCCACATTTGGTATTCAGGTAATTATTTATGTTAAATATTGTGTAAATAATGAACATTCAGGTGTAGAATTTTCAAAATTTTAGGATGACTCTACAGTAAACTACTATGCAGTATTTGATGGGCATGCAGGACAAGGTGCAGCAATCTATTGCGCTAACCATCTTCATCAGTATTTAGCAGAGAATATATATTACCCTTCTAATCCAGAGCAAGCCTTATATCAAGCATTTATTATCACAGACACACAGTTTAAAGAAAAGTACAAGACACAAGTAAGAGACAGATATTTATTTATGATAGCATGTCTTTTGTTCAGTGCTTTAGATGTTAAAAATATTGTTTTCCAGAAAGTAAATGGTGGGACTACTGCAGTTTGCACTCTAATAGTAGATAAAAAGTTATATGTTGCCTGGGTTGGAGATTCTACAGCTACATTAATAAAACGCGACGACGTTGTTCAATTGGTGAAACCTCACAGACTCCATCGTGAAGTAAGTACTACTATTATAAATATATGTATACTTATGAATTTCTATTATTTATTTAACTTTTACTTCGAATGATGTGATCATACAATATTACATGCTTATATTCTTTACAATGTGCTCTCACACGTGTTGTATATACACCTGGGGAAGGTGCTCCTGGGTCTACATTAATCAAATGTCTATCAACACAGTGTTTGAATTGAAGACCATGTTTTGGGTCTATTATTGGTTGATAATTAGATGTTTCATTTAAACACGTTTTCCCTGTTCTCCAATGATAATATGCTAGATCACTTGCACGTGGCCATATTATTTTCTTTCCTTCAAAATATGGTAGCCAATCTTCCTTTTCAAGTCTTTCACAATAGTCAATATAGCCAGAAATTTCAAATTGAAGTCTAGTAAAATTCCTTATAAATATAATGGTAGATATGATTTTTAATCTGTTCAAATGCTCTCGAAGTGCAAGTTCTTGCATTACTGAATTAGCAGGTGTTATTAATTCTGATGTTAAAACATATGGTCTGTAGATTGGAAACAGTAGATCTCTTACAGCTTTCAAACGTTTATAAAATGCTTCTCTGCTCAATGTTTCCCCTGTAGAACGATAGCCAAGCTCAGCTAATTCACGTGCAATATTAAGATTTCCCAAATAACCAAGATCAACAAATGTAATTAGGGAGTCCAAATATTCTTCATAATTTTCAAATTGCAGTAATCTTCTGTCACTATTAATTTGTGTTCCTATTTCTGTCATTTTTAAATACACTGAATTTTATTATCAATATTTAACAGCAACATAACAAAATTAGATTTAATTATATGCTTTATCTGACAGAAAAATTTGTTTGGTTCAAAAAACAATTGACATTTAGTAGCTATAGTGTGCAAAAAGTTAATGACAAAATGTAAAACTATTATTAATCCATTTTTTAGGATGAAAGGAAAAGGATAGAAGAAATGGGAGGTATAGTGATGAAAAAAATGGGAATTTTCAGAGTTAATGGAGAGTTAAGCGTGTCTAGAGCAATAGGTAAGTCAATTCTATTTTATACTTTTCACGGAGCAAAAAAGATGAATGAGTAATCATGATCAATTACCTCGTAAAGCGTCGTTTAACTGTTAAGAAAAAAGTCATAATACTTTATCACAGTACACATACAGTTCGTTAGCATTCATTATATAGCTCTCGCTGAAAGTCAAGGTTAATTTTTTATATCAACTTATAAAAGCGCTTCCGAGTAACGCATGCTATTGTGTAATGATAATTATTTTAAAAAGACGAACGAGAAAATAATGAATTTATAAGGCGTGGTCGTATGTTCCCGATATTTACAGATATTTAATAGAATAAATCTGTGTTCTATGTACTCACATTTATCACTGCAAAGCAGATAATTGATAACTGACACTCAAGATTGATTCTACTCGTTTTTGGCTTGACACTTTACATTACATACATGTTTATGCCCACCACTCAATGACAAATGTCACTGTTATCTCTAAAGATGCCAGACAGACGCTAGATGGCGATATATGTGCTGTTTTAGAATGCTAGTGTAGGTGGATGCGATATAGGAATAGAAAGAGAATGTTGAAAGCTTTCTTATTCGGTGACGCATGCGTATTCCGTTGCACGTTGCGCGGTACTGCAAAGTATGTATAAAGTAATTCATTTCATTTAATGTTTCAGTCTAAATTTTTTTACACTTGAAATAAAATGTAATGGGAGATGAACAGAATTCTTTGGAAGTACTCAACTCGTTCTGGTACCTTTTTAATTATTTTATTGTGTCTGGTTCTTGCAGAGTCGTTTTTGCGGTTTCTGAAACTTGATTCTATTATCACCTGGACAAGCAAGTCTCAAGCTATCTATGCTATAATTAACTGACCGTATATTTTTAATAATAAAGTCAGTTTAATTATAAGGTGGAATTAAAAATGAGTTTACATAAAAGAAGTTTTAGCTGAAAATGAAAGTGTGAAGTATTCTGGTAGTGTTATGAAAGAAATTGAGCGAAATAGTTTTTCGGCGAAGCCAGATATGTAGATGGTGTGCAAGGTGGCCAACTATGGCTTTAGCGGATAAAACGGGGAGAAAAAAATAATTCTGGACGCGTGTCGGGTATCCTGTTGGTTCCGTTCGACCGCTGACACAATAATACGTGCAGCCATGCTTCGAGCAATGCACGCTTTACCCGTGTGCCTTCTACAAATTGCATGCCCGGAATAATTAACAGCCCATTAAGCCGTTTATGCATCGCGAGAAGGCGCGTGTCTCGAAGGGTCGGTCGTTAACTGGAATTTCTCTTCACCGTAACGAAATTTTGATGGCTTCTTATCGATTAATTATACCATCAGATGAGTGTTCAATTTCTGTCCAAATATACAAACAATGAGTCAGACTTCTTCAAACAATTGTGTGTTTGAATGGATAATTGATTTGACAATATCTCTGATTTCAATTGTGATCATATTTTATCTATTTTGCAAGCATTATTTGTGTACAGAAAGGGAGGATTTATTTCACAGAACATAAATCATGTATGGTAAATTGAGAATGCGTAAACAATTTCTTATCAGCTAGAACGTTATGTAAAATTTATTACTGAATCTGATTGTATAAATTATAAAAAGCTTAACGTTCGTGTATAAATTAGAAACAATAGCGAAGTCAGATTCATTATATTAAAGCATTCTCTGGCTTAAACAGCGCGTTTGAATTTCGCGAACAAGAAAACACGCAACACGGTCGTTAATTATCATCAAACGACAAAGAGAAATTGAAAATTGTGCTACTCTTTTCTAGTGTGTTGAACCGAGAAAACTACCTGATAGGATCATAATTAATGATTGTATCGAGGCATGACCTGTTTTGCGAGCAACACACCGTAAAAAATTTGGTCTCTACACTTTCGAGTTCTGATTTATACATCAAACAATGTGTACTGTATAAAAAGAAATGCTCGAGTTAAGCATGAACGATTAAGAAAAGAAAATATTAAGAAAGGCAATTTTTCACGTTGTTTAACACGTTTACGGTATACTCTCGTTATATGGCCAGCTTTGGATATTTACTGACAAGGTGACAATATTTTTTTAAAGTTTTATGTAATATTGTAATAGAGTTTTATTGTAATATTGTATTTCTAAGTTTGCTATTTTTTATTACAGAAGGTGAGAAAGTGGTGAAAGTTTGCGAAGGCGACGATATAACGAGAGGCTACTGTAACTTATCATATAATTAAGATAAAAATTTATATAATTACGAATTATGGTAATTAAGCTACTATTATGAAATTCGAAGTGGTTTGAAGATTAGATTAAGATAATTTTCTGATAACTTTCCACGTAATTATCTTATCAGCTTTACTTTTTTCTCAAGTTCAAGGTTCTGATGTGTTCTTAAAATTGTAACAAAAATATCTGTTCAGCTTAAAATAGTTCCAAAGTTAAAAGTCTATATATATTTTAAAAGACAGAGTAACATTACATTATTATATAAATATTCTTTATGACAAAATATTACATTATGATAAAGTATTACATTATGATAAAGTACTACATTATTACAAAAATATTTTACTATTTAAAAATTTGCTTGAAACGGTCAGCAATAGAGACACATTGAAAAAGTTTGCATAAAGAGGAGGATTTATTGGCAAGAAATATCTAAAAATGACTCTAAGCAAGAGGAAAAAAGAAATAGAACTTCATTCTCCATGACGTGTAATTTTATGGAATTCGAGATAGCTGTTACAGTTATCCAGCACACGTAAGCGATGCTTTTTACATCTGAAAAACACGCGACGGTAGAAGCGTGGGGTGTATTAGTATTCAACTAGACCGTAATTAACTTTAATTATCTATTTAATGAATGGTACAGCTAATTTAAATAATGGCACCGGCGTAACATAGTCGCTTCCGGTTATTATAAATTTACGCGGTTCTTTCCATCATTCTAGTATACTACTATGAATGAAACCTATACAGTTAAGTGGTCAAACTATACAGAAAATTTACTGTCTACATTTTCTCATCTATTGGCACTTGAGCTTTTAATTATGAAATTGAACACTTTGAGATGAAATTAAAATTGAAGTATTGCAGTGGTTGCAATGATGATACTTCTAGATACTTATATATAATAATTTCTGTAAATGTCTTCAACAATATTATTACTTTATTATTAATGCATCCTCTTCTTCTGTTTCAGGCGATGTTCTTTACAAACCCTTTGTAACAGCTTCTCCTGAAATTAGTTGCATCACTCTGGATGGCACAGAAGACTTTCTGGTCCTCGCCAGTGATGGATTGACAGATTTTGTAGGACCTGCGGAAATTGTATCTATTCTCTACCACGAAATACGCCGCAATCCGAGTGAGTATTTTTTATCTTCTATACCTAAACCTAACCTAACCTAATCTAACCCTTTCACTACAGGGGGATGATTAGAGTGTTTCAGTAGCAATATTAAAAGCATGATTGCTTTTAGAACATTGTGAAAGGGTCAGTCTTTTGCCTCATACTTCAGAATCACTCTTGTAACCATAATTTCTAGTGGTAGTCATTATAGTTTTAATTTAAATGTGCAATTTTAATTTTAGAGTTCTTGTTGAGATGAGGCAGAAGATTAAATTGGTTATTGGTAATTTATCTCATTAACATTGTTAAATCTATTGTATAAACACTTGCCTATTAATAGGTATAACAATTCTAACAAAATCAGATAATATAATACAGTAGTTTATATTTGTATAATAATATCAAAATGTACATGTATAGACTATGTAATACAGCTGAATGAAATTTCATTAGATTTCCTTCTAACAATATTATAATTGAAAGAAATTAAATCAAATGTAATTATAATGATGAAAATGTTTATACAATAAATTTAATTAATGATGCAATTAAATCCTGTAACGTTTACATAATAAGACTGTTAATAATAGTGTTCAGTAACATTACCAACTTTTTCCTGTTATATATCACGAGAATGTCTTCATTCGATTTAATCAGGAATTTATTTGTAAATCATTATTTGCATTTAATTAAGAAAAATCGTCGAGGAGCGACGAAAAGGAAAATCGTGGCAGGTAACTTATTTTCATACCGGAGAGAAAATCGAGAGAAAATTATGCTGTTCTGTATATCGTCTCTCTCGAATAGCGTGCTTAGTTATGTTCCATTAATTTGCTTGATTTATTGCGTCCAAGATAGGGAGATGGAATGATTTCCGTATCACGAATGGAACAATCGAAGCGAGTAATTATAGAGCCACGATGAAACAGATCTACTTATGAATTTGAATATTCATCAATTTTTAATTTGGAAATTTTATTCCTTGCTAGTTTTAATGTCTGCAATATTCATTAGCGAAATGGCTGGATATTCGTTTATGCCAATTTTGAGTGGGTGGAGATTGGAATTTGAGGACTTGGGTAATTGGGAATTGGAATATTTGTAAATTTGGGATTTGAGAGTTTGCGCACTTGGGAGTTGGCATATTTGCAAATTTGGAATTTGAGAGTTTGAGCGCTTGGGAGTTGGCATATTTGCAAATTTGGAATTTGGGAAATTGGAATCTGAGAGTTTGGGCACTTGGGAGTTGGCATATTTGCGAATTTGGAATTTGAGAGTTTAGACACTTGCAAAGTGCCATATTTGCAAATTAGGAATTTAGGTCTTTGGAATTTGAGAGTTTGCGCACTTGGGAGTTGGCATATTTGCAAGTTTGGAATTTGCTAAATTAAAATCTGAAAATTTGGGCACTAGGAAATTTTCACATTTGCTCATTTAGAACTTGAACATTTACCAATCAAAAAATTTGCAAATTTCCACTTCCAACACCCCCAAATTTTCATATTCCCAAATATTCCAAAACATACAAAATCAAAAACATTAAACATGCACCCTCCCTATTTCCCTAAAATGAACCTAATTTAAAAGAGAAGTTATCCAGGTTGAGTTAATTAATCGTAGAAAAATGTACAAACGTTAACCTCCAACAGTCTGTGGAACGGTATAAGTTTTTGTTCTCGTCGATCTCTATTCGTGAAATTCTTTCGTTCAATTAGCCTACGAATTACGATTGCTAATCGCGAGGGGAAAGATGAGTGTCCGATAGTTCGAGAAAGTAAGGAGAATGCTGTGTTGTAAAGAATTTCGTGCTGGAAACGACGAATCTTGTAACGATTCGTACTCGTTCGAAGCATGCCAACAAACTGTGTCCAGTCTTTCTTCGTGGCGTTGTCATGCTCTGCTTCTTGTTGCTTCAGGGACGGGGATCGGAATAAATTGCTTGCCTCTCGTTTCGTGAACGTTCTTTTCTCTTTGAAGAAACTTCTTCGTGGACACGAATTCCTTTTATCATTGTGTATTCTCTTCATTGAATTTGGACCATCATTTTCAATACTGTTCTTATTTTCTATGTGCAAAATACATATCTTATAATATAATTTAACTTATATATGTTGTAGTGTAACATAACTTATATGTTCTTATAATATAATATAACTTATTATTAATTCAACTATAATCATGTTCTTTTCAACATAACTGGACTTGATCAAATCATGTCATTTTCTAATATTGATTTAGCAAAACCTTACCTGATCTGACTTTACCCAATTTCTACATCTGAAGACTGACTTAACTTAACCTTTGCCTTAATGTAATTTAATCCTGATGTAACTTAAGCAAAGACAGTCATGTTATAACTTTGACGTAATCTAACATGGTCCTTATTTAACGTTGACCAAGTATGTCCTTAATTTAACTCAACCTTCACATATTTTAATGGCAATCTATTATAATCTTGATCTACTCTTAATGTAATCAAACCATAGTTTAATTTAATGTTGTCTTTATGTTAACGTAACTTTAAAAACATGGACTTGTTAGTGTTACTATAATATCCTCAACTTAACTCAACATCCACATATTTTAATGGCAGCCTAACGTAATCTTGATCTACTCTTGATCTCACTAACTCATAGTCTAATTAATCTTGTCTTCATCTCACTCTAGACATAGAAACTACTGTTAGTATAAATTTACTAGATTCATCAGAACAATTTAACAGATTTGAAGAACACCTTATAAGTTATTCCTGTAGTTCTCCTAATAAACCTTGAATAAAGTTATATTCTAACTTTAAGAAATAAAACAATTTATTTGAAGAATCCCTTCATGAGTTATTCCTATAGTTAAGTTATCGTTTCCTAATAAGTTAACAATTCTGTCCCAATAAATCAAAACTTATATCTTAATCCCAAGAAACAAAACAATTAGCTTGAAGAACCCCTTCATGAATTATTCCTATGCTTAAGTTATTCTTTTCTAATAAATCTTCCCCAATAAGTGGAAATTGATACAACTATAAGTCGAAAGTTATATTAAGGTAACCTACCCTCAAGAAATAACACGAATAACAGCTGTCGTACACGAAAGTCGTGGCAATCGACAATGCATCTAAATATCGAAGGCGTCGAACAACGATGCGTATATCGATGTGCCACGTGGCCGCAACACGCTCCTGCAATTAGGCTCAGGAATCGCCATTGTGTGCAGCTTGACCCCCTCAAATAGAATCTCGACAATGGGAATGCGAGCAATTTGCTCAGAGCAACTGGCCCAATTGCTGTTCGATCAGGGAATTGGACAAACTCCGGCTACGAAATTCTCCAAATGATTCTATGCTTCGTTCCAATTTACCAGGCAATAGCCTCTTTCTTCTGCTTCATTGAACGTTGATATTCAATCATTTCTGTCGGCAATATTTAAATCTGCAGATATTTCTATTAAATTCGCAGATGTCTTAAATAATGAGGATGTAATTGATTGGTACGTTTATTAAAATTTTTTGGTTATTGGTATTTTGGTTTTTATTGTATGATGATTTATGTGATTTTGTTTACAAGGGTTTTAGTTAACGTACTTTAGAGTTTGCTAGTGTAGTTAAAATTATATAAGAGAGAAAATTTTCGTTACACAAAAAGCAGTATTTCTTTTAAGCTGTACTTATTTTGTTTGCGGTATGGCCAAATGCAATTACCTACGGTCGAGCTAACGTGATCGTAGGAGAATTTTGATCAGCCATGGAACACTTACTTCTGGCTATTTCGCATTTTCTAAGACCCATTAGCTGAATAACACTGTGGCACGATAAGTAACGAAAGCACGTTCCATCCATTTTTTTCACAATTCACAATTTTGGACAATTCCTTGGCCATTAAACTCACGTTCAAAAATTTAACTTTCAATAATATTGTCATACAAAATTATTATTGTTACGTTGACAACGATACATAAATTTTTTACTATCCATAATAAATTGTGTGGGCTAACAAAATAAATATGAAACATATGTGGATGTACCTATGACCAAAGTAAAAGGTAGAAATACAAAATATCATATATTAATAATTTTAAACACTAGTAGTATATGGCAGCTAAAAAATGACATTTACCTAATTTTAAAAACGCGAACAACACTGAAAATTTATAACAGTCCTCCAACAACCAGTACATTAAATTGAATTTAAAAATTGCTCACGTATGTAGCTGTGACCAAAGTAAAAGGTAGAAATACAAAATATCATATATTAATAATTTTAAACTCTAGTAGTATATTGCAGCTAAAAAATGACATTTACCTAATTTTAAAAACGTGAACAACACTGAAAATTTATAACAGTCCTCCAACAACCAGTACATTAAATTTAATTAAAAAATTGCTCACGTATATTAAATTCAATTACATTAAGTTATCTTCGTATCAAAAAAACTTGCTCCACTTTCAAAACAGTACAAAGATTATTCATCAGGGAAATTTAACGAAAGATATTGTAATGGGTTTATGTCTGGTAAATGATACATTTTCGATGATGAAAAAGCAACGTTAGTAGAATCGATGAGAGGCATAGCCGCATTGCAGCATCCGTGGACGAAGTACGGCGTATGATTGAAGAACGAAATAAAATTGAAAGCCGGCTTGCACGGACGAGAGAGAAAAAGATGGAAATGTCTGAACCAGCATGGCCGTCGAGTGCATCCTAGCAGGAAGAGTACGCTGCCACATAAAGCTCTCGTCTAGGGTACAGACTCCTGATACGAAGGGAGAAACTGTCAAGTTTATATGCTTTTCTTATCGCGGAAATGAAATTCGTGGGGTTTGGAATTTAACTTGAACGGTGATTATTTTTATGGGTGGTTTGGATTTTACTTTTTTTTGGAATGTGTGGTTTCTTGAAATTAGAAAATTGTGGAATTTGTAATTTGGGGGAATTTGAAAATTGGAGAATTTCAGGGTTTTAGAATTTCAAAATATTAGAATTTCACAGTTCCAAAATTTCAAATTTCTCGAATTCTAAATTTTTCTGAATTCCACATTTTCCGAATTCCATATTTTTCGAAATCCAAGCTTCTCAAATACCAAATTTCCCGAATTCCAAGCTTCCCAAATACCAAATTCCCCGAATTCCAAATGTCCCGAATTCCAATCTTTCCGGAATCCAAACTCTCCAAATTCCAAAACCTCCGAATTTCAACTTGTTCAAAATTCCCAAACTTCCAAACTCCCAAACTTCAAACCTCTTAAGCCCTAAAATCGAATCTTCTCTGTCTCCTAAGTCCCCATCTCCCAAAATTCTGCAAGTTTCCAAATTTCTAATCTCCCCAATTCCCACCTTAAGCTTCTGAAACTTCCACATTATCATAGGAATCTGCCAATACCCCCATCGTTTCACTCTGAAAAGCACACAAGTCGAAATGCACTTAATTCCCTATATTAAGGGGGGACCCCACCCCTGAGACCCGAAAGTCAGCCTTAAGTTTGTGAATCTTTATGGGGAAAATGAACATCTTGATTAGAATGCCAATTTAAGAATTTTATTGTACATCTTTTGTATCGTAAAAAATATTTTTTTTATTTGATTTTCACCATAAAATGGTTTCCTGCTCCAATTAGAGGAACCCCCTTAAACATATATATTCACAACTAACAGGAAAAAATGAAGAATAATTTAAAAAAAGATGAAGAATTGACCCCTGAGACCCGAAAGTCAGCCTTAAGTTTGTGAATCTTTATGGAGAAAATGAATATCTTGATTAGAATGCCAATTTAAGGATTTTATTGTACATCTTTTGTATCGTAAAAAATATTTTTTTTATTTGATTTTCACCACAAAATGGTTTCCTGCTTCAGTTAGAGGAACTCCTTTAAACATATATTCAGAATTAACAGGAAAAATGAAGAATAATTTAAAAAAAGATGAAGAATTGACCCCTGAGACCCGAAAGTCAGCCTTAAGTTTGTGAATTTTTAGGGCGAAAATGAACATCTTGATTAGAATGCCAATTTAAGAATTTTATTGTACATCTTTTGTATCGTAAAAAATATTTTTTTTATTTGATTTTCACCACAAAATGGTTTCCTGCTCCAATTAGAGGAACTCCCTTAAACATATATTCAGAATTAACAGGAAAAATGAAGAATAATTTAAAAAAAGATGAAGAATTGACCCCTGAGACCCGAAAGTCAGCCTTAAGTTTGTGAATTTTTATGGGGAAAATGAATATCTTGATTAGAATGCCAATTTAAGAATTTTATTGTACATCTTTTGTATCGTAAAAAATATTTTTTTTATTTGATTTTCACCACAAAATGGTTTCCTGCTCCAATTAGAGGAACTCCCTTAAACATATATTCAGAATTAACAGGAAAAATGAAGAATAATTTAAAAAAAGATGAAGAATTGACAAATTCCCCCAGTTCGTAAATCCAGTTCGACAGCGTTGGTCGAAATGTCGGTCCCGTAGCCTGCGCCGTGGCTCGCTCTTGCCTCTTCCTTCGTCCTCGGGCAAAAGAGTCGATGCCTACAGGTCCTCGGAGCATTCGCTCGTTCGTCATTCGTTTGCGAGGTCGTCTGTCAAGCAGCACCGGCGATTCTCACCTTCTGCCTCGAACAGGGATCTCCTTCCGGTCACTCGCGATCTGTTCTACAACGAGCTTCACAATCGAATTTTGCGTGTTTCGGGTATCTGAGTTTAGACTTTGCGGGTTATTAGATCGCTGTGCTCGGTCGATACTGTCGGTTTGTACCTGTTGTTCGGATTTAGTGCTGCCAGTGATCTGTGTGATCTTCATTCAGGAAGAGGATATCGATAGGATCAGTTTTGGACGGTAGCGTTTGGTAAGTTCTTTTTTTGGGAATTTTAAGGTGCATTTTATATTTTGGTGAGGAGGTTTAAAGGTTTATTCAAAGGTTCAAGTTTAAAGGATGTAGGATGTAGTTTTGATGTTTAGTTGAGTTTGATACTCAGATACTTTTAATTCGTTGATATGAATAATGTGATTTGAGTATTGGGTCTTGCGGAGTAAGCTGTGGTTCGTGAAATGTGGGCTCATTGTTTTAAGATAAAAATGTTGAGTGTCTTTGGTCAGAATTTTGCGAGTGAGATCTCTGATGAATTTAGGTGAATTTATTTTCTGACGAATTTAGAGGATGTCGTTTTATGAGAAAGTTAGATGAAGTCATTTTTTGACGAATTTAGATGAATTCATTTTTTGACGAATTTACATGAATTCATTTTCTGATAAATGTAGATGAATTCATTTTTTGATAAATTTACATGAATTCATTTTATGACAAATTTACATGAATTCATTTTATGACAAATGTAGATGAATTCATTTTTTGATAAATTTACATGAATTCATTTTTTGTTGAACATACATGAATTCATTTTCTGACAAATTTACATGAATTCATTTTATGACAAATGTAGATGAATTCATTTTTTGATAAATGTAGATGAATTCATTTTTTGTTGAACATACATGAATTCATTTTTTGATAAATTTACATGAATTCATTTTATGACAAAGTTAGATAAATTCATTTTTTGACAAAATTAAATGAATTCATTTTATGACAAATTTACATGAATTCATTTTCTGACGAATTTAAATGAATTCATTTTTCGATGAACGTAAAGTACAAACATTTTTTAACAAAATTAGGGATGAAGGTTTTGATAATTTCATCATCTGAATTCTTTTAGAATTTTGATTTAAGTAGCCAACTTTTTCAAATGCAACGTCTTTGAATTTTCAACCTTATCGAATATTGAGAAAGAAGCACTTAATAGGAAGACTAATTGCACCAAATATTTCGTACTCCCGAATATTTTAGCATAATATCCTCAGAATATTGATTTCTTGCACGTATAATTTTCACTAATTCCCTGCTCGAGTAGTTCGAGTAATGTCGAATACTAATTCCTTGCTCGAATAATTATCTTAATTCTTCGCTCGGGTAATTCGAGTAATTTTGTGAACCGATTCCTTGCTTCAATAATTCACATGATTATGAATACTGATTTTCTTGTTCTGATAATTTAAATAATTTTGAATATTAACTCTCTGCGTAAGTGAAATAATTTTGCATATTAATTCGTTGTGCAATCGAAGTAAGTTTGTATATTAATTCATTGTTCAATTCTGGTATTCGATGTACTCGATTTTTGACTTCGTGTAGTTATTTTAAGTACAAATTATCTAAATGATTCAGATGATTTATTGCTTCAAAGTTTGTCTGAACTGTTCAAATTTTGTAGATTGCAAAAATAATCTCATTGTCAGTCGAATTGACTGAAATTTGATTTATATAAATTGAAAGTAAGGTTATTAAGTAGCGAAGTTAGTAAAACGTGCAGAAAGACAGGATAATGTAAAAGTTCAAGTTCCTGTGTCCGATTACAACATTGTCGTCGGAGTCGTTAAGTACAACCGGTAAGAAGGTTGCATCGAAAGACTTCCTTCTGACGTCACTTCCTCCAGTGAATGAACGCACACGGTTTCGGCCGAGATGTCGAGTTATCTTTCGATTTAATCAGCATAATTACTTAATCGTGCCCTGTTTCCCATCAAATATGTTTTAATTGGCTGTTTTCACCCTTCTAAATATATATTTTCGAGCTCACCTTACATTTTTATCGAAGTTTTATCCACACTCAATATTTTCTGCAAATATAACTCCTTGTTATTTCACTTAGTAAATTTATTTATTTTATACAGAAAATTTTTTTTTCGTGTATTACATATTTGAGAAGAAATGTGTACATGTATGGTTAGGTTACTTTTTTATATTTATATGACATGTGTACATGTGTGACTTTTTTTTATATACATATGAAGTATGTACATGTGTAGTTACTTCTACATATACATATGAGATATGTACATATGTAATTATTTCTTCATGTGTGTAAGTACCTGTGAAATATATACATGTGTAGTTACTTCTTCATATACATATGTAATTATTTCTACATACATGTGTAGTGTACATGTGAAATATATACATGTGTAGTTACTTCTACATATACATATGTAGTATGTACATATGTAATTATTTCTTCATGTGTGTACATATGAAATATGTACATGTGTAGTTACTTTTTCATATACATATGTAATATGAACATGTGTAATTATTTCTTCATGTGTGTACCTGTGAAATATATACATGTGTAGTTACTTCTTCATATACATATGTAATTATTTCTACATACATGTGTAGTGTACATGTGAAATATATACATGTGTAGTTACTTCTACATATACATATGTAGTATGTACATATGTAATTATTTCTTCATGTGTGTACATATGAAATATGTACATGTGTAGTTACTTTTTCATATACATATGTAATATGAACATGTGTAATTATTTCTTCATGTGTGTACATATGACATATGTACATGTGTAGTTACTTTTTTATATAAATATGAAATATGTACATGTGTAATTATTTCTTCATGTGTGTACATATGACATATGTATATGTGTAGTTACTTCTTCATATAAATATGAAATATGCACATGTAGATACCTTCATCATACATGTACTTAACAATTCTACATATACAACAAATATAACGAATAAAATAATTAAAATTGATATTTTAACAACATCACACATGTGCACACATATGCACACATGAGTGTAACATATGTAAAAAGGAATTTTGAATACATAGAGCAGTGACAAGTTCTATATCCGACAAAAATCGTAGCAAAAAGAGATTGACATTGAAGTCCTCGAAGGAATATTTGCAACAACAGTTACGAAATTACGAGTTGTCATCTGCTTTACTGTTAGAAAGTTATTGAGTTGCATTTTTCGTGGAATGCGGTAAATCTGTCCATCATGACGAAACAAAAATTGAAAATAACGCGAGTTATGTCGAGTGACTCGGTCGAAGTTACTGTAAATTGTTCGAATATTTTCCCGTGGAATATCTACACGAACTATTTCCTAAAACAGTTTTAACATTATACATATGGCGCGAAATTTAAATAATTAGTCAAGTATTTTTGAATCTCCACGTGTTGATTTGCGGATAAATTTTTGGAAGACGCTCAAGAAAGGAAGAGAAACGCGGTGATGATCGTCGTCGTGTGAAATATATTTTCTCAGCCTGAGAATGTTGGTCGTTCATTGAAAGGAGCCCGGAAATCTCTTTCTCCGCGAAACTCTGGTACAGTCGTCTGTGAAAATGTACTTCTCGGTCACGAACCGTGTAATTAACGTTGTTGTTGTACACGAAAACCCATTAGACATTGAACTCTTTTCGATTGTATCACCAAACTGGAAGTTCTACCTGCACGTCCATTCATCTTTATACGAGTTGTCAAACTTAATACACTTAATACAAACTTAATACATATTTTTGCAAAATATGCAAAATATCTTAAAATGTCCCTACATCCTAAAAGTCACTGAATCCTAAAAAATCACTAGATTTAAAAAATTACTCAATCTCAAAATATTTATAGATCCTAAAATATACTTGGATCTCAAAATATCCCTAGATGCAAAAATGTTTTGAAACTCCAATTATTCCTACACACTAAGATATCCCTAAATTTAAAAAATCACTAGACACCCCAAACGACTAGATCTCAAAAATTACTAGATCCAAAATATCGGTGGATCCTAAAAAATCACTAGATAGAAAATATCATACAATCTCAAAATATTTATCGATCCTAAAATATACTTGGATCTCAAAATATTCCTAGATGCAAAAATGTTTTGAAACCTCAAATGTCCTTAGACACTAAAATATCCCTATATTCCAAAAATCACTGGACACCCCAAACAACTAGATTTAAAAAATCACTGGGTCCTAAAAAATCACTAGATCCAAAATATCAGCGGATCCTAAAAAATCACTAGATCTAAAAATCACCCAATCTCAAAATGTCTCTAGATCCTAAAATATACTTTGATCTCACAATATCCCTAGATAAAAAAATGCTCTGAAATCCCAAAAATCCCTAGATCCAAAAATATTCTTAAACCTCAAATATCCCTAGATCCTAAAATATCCCTAGATCCCAAAAATCACTGCATCTCAAAATATCTCTAGATACTAAAATACACTTGTATCTCCAAAAGTCCCTAGATCCAAAAATCTTGGACCCCAAAATATCTCAGGCTCTTGAAAATCCCTATATCACAATATTTCTACTATCTGAAATATCCCTAGAAATTTTAATGTCAGACTGTACACCGCGCAGAAAAATTAAAAATACCCGGTTGTATAAACAGAAAATGAAAAATTGAAAATCGAGCAAAGAGCGAAAACGCGGAGGGGGGTTAATATTCCGCGTAAAGAAAAGAAGAAAAACGGGGGCCAAGTGACAGCGCGACGTCTAAAGTGCAGCTGCAAGTGGACGAGCGTGCGGTGAATTCCGAGTGCGTCTAATTAAAAGTCATCTGCATATTTATGGACGAGGAAACGCGGAGAAAGGGGCAGCCGTGGTGGATTAACGCGGGGAAAAAGCAGAGAAGAGGCCGCAGCGTGTATTAAAGAATAAAGGGCGAAAACAAACAAGCGGAAGAAACGTACGTCTGGTTAAAGTGGCCACGCTTACTACTTTCGTATACGGCGGCGAGCATGCGAATAGACTCGCTCGAAACGGGATACCAGTTAAATTGTACAGTATCAAGTCCCACGCTGCACCGCGCGTAATATGGTTACGTTTTTTTTAATTGCCGTGCACGCACGGGCAAAAAGGTATCACTGTTTTGGGACGTAAAAGGAATTACGGTACATGCAGCACTTTGTTCGATAGCAAAATTTATGCTCTTTTATCGAATATGTGGAACTGAGTTATATGAGGTTACACACACTGAAGAGTGCAGGGTTTTAGTTTGAATTTGATATTTTTAAAATTAGGGTATTAGTTTGGTATTTTTGTATTTGGGGATTTTGATAAATATCAAATTTATTATTAGGTTGGAAATTTGGGTGGTTTACTGAATCATACTACACTGTTAACTACTCATGCAGTTACCATAAATATTCACTTACAAAATTGTCAAAATTAAATGTTTAATTTCCCAACTTCCCAAATTCCTACATTGCTAAATATCTCAAACTTCAATTTCAACTTCAAACTTCAACTTCAACTTCAAATGGTCCCAAATTGTTCAAAGTTCGTAAGCTCGTTAAGTTGAAAATGTCGTGTCACATATGAGTATCCCATGTCACATATGAAAATGTCCTATGTCACATATGAAAATGTCCTATGTCACATATGAGAACATCCTACGTCACATATGAAACTTACCACCTGTCCAACATCCAACACATCGAAACTCCAAGTCGCCATTAGAAACGTTGAAGCAACGTGCGAATAGGTATCGCGAAAACGGATCTAGCGTGTCCCGATCAAGAGATTAGACCAGGTGAGGAGGTCTAGAGCAAAGACCCCGGTTAGTTAGAGGTGGCAGGATAGCCGGTGAAACGCTCGTTGAAAAGAGGAGCCGGGAGGAATCGTTGTTGTGAATGGAAGGAAGGAACGAGTCCTTTCAAGACGAAGAAACGCTTCAGCCTTCAGTTTCGCTTCAGTAACCGCGGTCTTGCTTCAGCTCCTCCCGGATTCCTTTGTTTAATACCTTATTGCGATATTTTAACACGGTTCCGCTGTTGCCATGCGGCTCCACGCTTACCCTGCTCGTCGTGTGTCGCCACAGTCGGCCAACGAGAATCATCCTGCCTCTACCAGACCGTCGTTATGCAATCGACCACGTTTTTCTTTTTTTTACCGACCTGCGATCGCCTTACCTTTTTAGGACAAACTTTCGGCAGACGATGTGCAACTGCTGTTTTACCGACGATACGAATTTTTAGCTTTAACTTCACGTGTGTGCTTGTGGGGTTATGGAGGTTCGTATGTAAAGGGTGTTCGTAAGGATAGGAGGTTCATATGTATAGAAGGTTCATATGTAAAGGGTGTTCATAAGGATAGGAGGTTCATATGCAAAGGATGTTCATACGTATAGGACGTTCATATGTGTAGGACATCACATATGTGTAGGAGCTTCATATGTATAGGACATCACATATGTGTAGGACCTTCATATGTGTAGGACCTTCGTATGTATAGGACATCACATATGTATAGAACGTTCATATGTTCAGGACCTTCATATGTGTAGGACATCACATATGTATAGAACGATCATATGTGTAGGACCTTCATATGTATAGGACGTTCATATGTGTAGGACCTTCATATGTATAGGACATCACATATGTATAGAACGCTCATATGTGTAGGACATCACATATGTATAGAACGTTCATATGTATAGGACGTTCATATGTGTAGGACGTTCATATGTGAAGAACGATCACATATGTAGGACCTTCATATGTATAGGACATCACATATGTATAGAACGTTCATATGTGCAGGACCTTCATATGTATAGGACATCACATATGTATAGAACGATCATATGTGTAGGACCTTCATATGTATAGAACGATCATATGTGTAGGACCTTCATATGTGTAGGACGTTCACATGTATAGGACGTTCATATGTGTAGGACGATCATATGTGTAGGACGTTCATATATGTATAGGACGTTTATATGTAAAGGATGTTCATATGTAAAGGACATTCATATGTAAACGACGTTCATGTAAAGGATGTTCATACGTAGATCTAAACAGGTTTATAACAGTAATTGAGTGATGGATAGTGTGTGAACAAGCTGATACCATGATTGATTCGTCTGGATGCAGGTTAACGTACATTTTGAAAGCTTCCTAATAGCTTTTGTAATTATAAATGAGGTTTGTCGCTTAGACCGGTTAGATTCAGGTAATTAAGTGCTTCAGCACGTGGCACTTGACTGACATCTTATAGAGCCATATATTGATCAAAATGTTTGATAAATTTTCAATTTAATTTTTGTCTAAAACATAGCACTTAACAGATTAAAATGTGCACGTACCCTACGAAAGGGGTTACCCTCGGATCCATCTTCCCCACGTTTCAGACGTATCCGTAAGTCTGAAACCCTTTTACACCCTTTAAAAATGAACACAGTCTCCGATGAAATTCGAGTTGTTCACTAGCAAAGGGTCACTAGATTTCGCCTCGACGATGAGAACCACTTGTCCGTACTCGTGTCTGGTCGGTAGAGACTGAGGTAACCAAACCGCAAACCCGGTGAATCACCCGGGAAGGACGGCTCTCCCCGTCTCCTCCTGGTCTCGTTCCTTCTTTTCACCTTTTTTTACCCTACACATCCATCGCCACGGTGATTCAGGATCGGCTCGATCCTACGCCGTCGCAATAACTTTTCACTCTCCCTTCGGATTTTCTTGACGGTCGGAAAAACTTACTGATCCGGATAGTCTGCCCGATTTTGCCAAATATGTCGCTCGTATATTGATTAGGATTTTTATGTTTTTTATTTTGGAATATTTTATCTTGACGGAGTCTGCGAATTCTTGAGTAACAAAATACTGAATTCCTAAAATCACAAATCTATATTTTTAATAGACAAGTCTTCAAGTTATGCAATCCCCAAATACTAGAAATATAGGAATCTACAAATCAAAGGAATCTAGTGATCTATAAATTTAGTAACTTAGAAATCTACGAACGTAGAAATCTAGGAATGTAGAAATTTAGAAATCTAGGTATCGATCTAGGAATCTGAAAATGCTGGGATCTGAAAAGATATTAGTATATAATTGAATGCTGTTACCTAATAAAATACCTAGAGAAAATTTGCCATGCCACGACGAGCTTCGAGAAATCTTTTCTTCGTTCCCCAGATCGTATTAATTGCTCTGTGCTCGTTACTCATCCGACTGCATGAATTCTGGAGTAAACCTGTAATTAGCATACACGAAGATCAGCCTCCGTTTAACAACTTCAAATTTTTCATTTAATCATTTTTCTTTCTAATAAGGCTGATATAAATCACTCTAACGCAGGCTTTTCACTCATGGTGTTCGAGGCAATCTACTACACTATTTCAATATTTTTATAAACTAAATTGTCAAATTTAAAAATTTCTGAGCACTCAAGTTTCTAATATTAGGTTAGGTAAGTTAGGTGGGTTAGGTAGGTTAGGTTAGGCAAGTTAGATGGGTTAGGTAGGTCAGGTTGGTTAGGTTAGGTATGTTAGGTAGGTTAGGCAAGTTAGATGGGTTAGGTAGGTTAGGTGGGTTAGGTAGGTTAGATGGGTTAGGTAGGTTAGGTAGGTTAGGCAAGTTAGATGGGTTAGGTAGGTTAGGGTAGGTGGGTTAGGTAGGCTAGGCAAGTTAGATGGGTTAGGTAGGTTAGGTAGGTTGGGTAGGTTAGGTAGGTTAGGTATGTTAGTTAGGTTAGGTACGCTACTGTTATAATAATGTGACAAGTGTTAAAATGTAATGTAATTATTTAAATCAAATTATATTTCTCTTCGTTTCAGTACAATAATAACATTCTGTATTAAAATAAAATTCTGTGGTACAATAATAACATTCTTTATTAAAATAAAATTCTATGGTACAATAATAAAATTCTTTATTAAAATAAAATTCTGTGGCACAATAATAAAATTCACTACTAGAATAAAATTCTGTGGGGCAATAATAAAAATTATTTTTGGTATACATTGCACAATTGCTTCAGTAACATGTGAAGTATAAAGAAAATAAAAGAGGAGGGTGTTGTATACTTTGTATACCATTATCGCAGTACGGTAGCAGACTTTAAGTTCGAAAACTTAACCACTCATCGTAAATAACTAGAGTCTCAACGTGTTTTTACTACGCATACCGGTTCTCAGTGTGCCAGTAACGTGTTAATAACTGTCATCAGAAAATCCATCAATGTCGTTATCACTGTTACACTCACCGTACTAAATAACGTTTTCATTCCTTGGAGGAAGCTAGTTCACTTGAATCACACGTGCGAGTGTAAAAAGAGAGGATATCGGTTATTTATAGCATTTGTTGTACTTATAGATTTATGAGCAGTGAACTATCTTTAGATTTTAGACATTTTTTAATGCAAGTTTACTTTTATTCAATCATTTATTTTCTTTCAAATTTATGTGTACTCAGTTAGCTATATTATTTTAAAATTTATATTCATATTCATTTGTCTACATTTTTTCAAGTTTGTATATTTTCAGTTGTGTCTGTATTCGTTCAAAATTATATACATTCAGTCAGCCATATTATTTAAAATTTTTATATAAATTCAACTAGATTTTTCAATTATATATTCTTCAAATTAATCCATCAATTGTTCACATTTAATAAATCTTCATTTCTAAATCACTTCATTTTCCAAATCTCTAATCACATCATCAGAACAAGCTCTTTTATCCACACACTCTTTAAACAGTACCCAACAAAAATAAATAGAAAACCCATTAAAAATTCCCAATAAGTTTACACAATTTCTCAATCGATACTCTCCAGATCCTTATTACCTCAACATCGAAATCTAAACGTCATTTTATTTATTCCTCAAACAAACCGTAACTCCAGAACTATCGAGCAGTTACTATAATACTATCGAAGATTGGCAAACAGATATTTAACCATCGATCGTGCAACTTAATTACCGGAAACGATTGCCAGTAGATCGATATCGAGATCAGAAACGTGATCGAACTACGCTTTTCGAAATTTATCGGTGTACCGCGGTCATTATGTCTATCAAAAGGCTTCCTAGTCGGTTTCCTTTTTCGTCCGACTGATACCGTTAAGCGTTTGCTACAAAATCGCTGTTGAAGAAGCGGACCTCTCGCAATATCCTCTCTGTCTCTAATTGGACCAACACGGTACTGTTTTCTATCGCGGATTTCTATATTGCGATATCTTCTATGAATTTTCGATCTTGGTTTTGCAAGGTGTAATAGTTGTTTGATGGGGAGAGAAGGTAGGTGTGTTGAGATGTGCTTTATTTTGGGTGATGAAAGGAGGACATTTGATTTGGCGATTTGGGAATTTAGAGATGAGGGAGCTTAGGGTTTTCGAAGTTTAGGGATTTGGGGACGTGGGGATTTGGGAGCGTGAGGATTTCGGGACGTGGAGATATGGAAGCGTGAGAATTTGGGAGCGTGGAGATTTGGGAGCGTGAGGATTTGGAAGCGTGGGGATTTGGGGACGTGGAAATTTGGGAGCGTGGAGATTTGGGAGCGTGAGGATTTGGAAGCGTGGGGATTTGGGAGCATGAGGATTTGGGAGCGTGGGGATTTGGGAGCGTGAGGATTTGGGGACGTGGAAATTTGGGAGCGTGGAGATTTGGGAGCGTAGGGATTTGGAAGCGTGGGGATTTGGGAGCATGAGGATTTGGGAGCGTGGGGATTTGGGAGCGTGGAGATTTGGGAGCGTAGGGATTTGGGAGCGTGGAGATTTGGGAGCGTGGAGATTTGGGGACGTGGAAATTTGGGAGCGTGAGGATTTGGGAGCGTGGAAATTTGGGGACGTGGGAATTTGGGAGCGTGGAGATTTGGGAGCGTGGAGATTTGAGAGCGTGGAGATTTGAGAGCGTGGAGATTTGGGAGCGTGAGGATTTGGGAGCGTGGAGATTTGGGAGCGTGGGGATTTGGGGATTTGGGATTTGACATTTGAGGATTTCAAAGACGTGAAGTTCAACATTCAAGGATTTAATAATTTAGAATTTGAGGATCTAATCATATGAAATTTGGCATTTAAGAATTTTAGAAATGTGAAGTTCGGCATCCAATGATTTAACGATTTGAGAATTCAAGAATTTAGTAATGTGACCTTTGATGACTTGACAAGTTAAACCTTTGAGAAGCTACGAACTTGAGGAAGTTCAGTTCTTGAGAATTTATGTACCTAAAAATTTAGAAATTTGCAAATGAACGATTTGAAGATCGAAAGACTTCTAAACTTGAACATCGTAGATTTGTAAATTCATTGAAATTCATTCTTTTTCGTTCGGAAAACGGATAAAATCGACGTCCAGACTGAAGACACGATAGAAAGCTGCGTTTCCACGCGGCTTTTTACGTTTATGACGCCAGCCAGTTCCAATTTTAGCGGGCGTGCGAACGCGTCTGATTCACGGCGACATTCCTTGCATTGCTTGCTGGATGAATTTCATTTTTGTCCGGGAGAAACGGACGGGGAACACACTTATTGAACGTGATGCTCCTGCACACGGTACTCTTGAGACTGGACAAAGAAAATTTCGTTAAACTCCATTAAATTTACGTTAGGTTAGTCAAGTATCTTATCATATGTGCTCACACGGTGAAGATAGTCTAAATAGTATAATACGAGAACTATTTCACATGTGTAATTCAATTTTATTTTTTCATATGTGCATATGAGGTGGTTTTGGTTGAAAAGAAAATTATATGTTTGTATAACATTGTGTGTACATGAAATCATATGTTATTATGAATATTATACATGAATGAAATCATGTGTTATTATGGACAGTGTACACACATGAAGTCATGTGTGATCATGTATAATACATCACACATGTATAAAATCATGTATTATTCTGAACATCATACATGTATGAACTCACATATGTAGAACCATGTGTTATTGTGAACATCATACATCTATGAACTCATATGAAATCATACATTATAATGAACATTACACACATGAAGTCATGTGTTATCATGAGCATCACATATGTATATAATCATGTATTATTGTTGACTTCAAACATTTTATATATAAAGTCATATGTTATGAACATTGCATATACATGAAATCATGTGTTACAACATATGTGATACACATATGAAGTTATGTATTAATAATGAACATTATACACATATGAAGTCACGTGTTATAATGAATGTTATACATACATGAAGTCATATATTAATAATGAACATTATACACATATGGAGTCATGTATTAATAACGAACATTATACACATGTGAAGTGATGTATTACAATGAATGTCATACACACATGAATTCATATGTTACAATGAATATTCTTCACACAAGAAATTACGTAACTATTTTCACATAATAAAAAATAATCAGATCAATAAAGTTTCGTGAAGATCCAAAGATTCGTCGAAACCATCCGTTACAGAGAAAGGCGTCTAAACTCGGACAGGCTTACTCACTCGGCCATGAATGCGCCGCGTTTTCGAATTCTTCGCCGGCACGCGGCGAGAAAAGAAGAAATAAAAAGCAACAACTGAAGAGAAAAAAAAGACCGAAAAGAAAATTACCAACAACATCAGGACCGTTAAATTGACTAGAAACGCGGCAGGGCAGAAAATACGAGGCAGATGAATCGCGCTTCTGTCGATCTAATTTGATACAATTTCAACGCGCCGGCCGGTTTCTACGTAAATTAGCTCAAGAAAGTAACAAATCATTCGGATCATCTAAACGCTGCTCTCCTTTCTTCGTAATCGAGCGGCTTCGACCACTTCTTTAAATCGATTAGGGTAATTCCCGCTGACACGTCTTTTTTATTTTTAACTTCCTCGTAAGTTTCTTTTTCAAAGTTGTATCTTGTATGTGTCAAAAAAAATGAATTTGGGAGAGATGGTTGAAATGAACTTTTTTATTATATGATTATATGTAATGATCATGTTAATTATGATCATAATAATCATCATGATTATATGTACAATAATTATGATCATAAGATAAGAATGTTAAAAATAAGAACATGTATGTTGATCATAATAATTGTGGTCATATACATACATACATTAATTATGATCATAAGACAAAAATAATAAAAATAAGAACAAGTATAATAATCATAATAATTTTGATCATAAGACAAGAATGATTAAAATAAAAACATAGTTCATCATAATAATTGTGTTCATAATCATACATACATGAATCATGATCATAAGATAAAAATAATAAAAATGAGAACAAGTATAATAATCATAATAATCATGATCATAAGACAAAAATAATAAAAATAAGAACAAGTATAATGATCACAATAATTATACCATAATCGTACATACATAAATGATAATCATAACCCAAAAATACTTACAATAATAATAAAAAATGTCTACATATTTGACTTCCTTTTACTAAAACATTTAACCGTAGGTTTACATTTTTTTTAAATGAAAATACCACTTAACAAGTTTCGTATAAAAGTCATTGCTTGTTATAAATGTTCATCGATATTAACTTGCAAAGGGTTTAAAATGGTTACGTACGGAATTAAGGAATTTGTATACTAATCGCCGATCCCTTGTTTGTGTCACGGGCAAAATTAGCTCAGCAGGGAAAACGTTTTAACGAACTTAATTAGAGCCAGTATCGTAACGCTGTAATGGAACACCATGGGTGTGTTCTTTGTTTCGTGCCATTGTTATCACGATTCTAGAATACAGATAACGCTTTCGTGTTTTAACCTAGTTAGCTACTCGAAAATCCATTTCTATTTTTTTAACATTTCGTGAATTTTAAATTCTTCAAATATTACTCTTATGTGAATTCGAGAGTCAAAAATATTACTAGAGCATGAGGAAAAAAATTAATAAAAATTTGTTTAAGGAGACCTAAGAGACAACTGATCTAAGAGACAACTTCCTCCTTTTTAATTTTGACGAGGCAACAAATAAAATTCTGCAATTAAATTTGCCAGAATTCTAAAATTTTCTTACCACAAGTTAATTAACCTTCTAATAAGAAGGTAGCCAAAAAGCAAGTAATTCCATAAAACATCAGTGTGCCCGAGGGTGAAATGATGTACAGTGAAAATCACTATAATAGAACGTAATGGAGGCACGTTGAATCGGCGTTTTCACGCGCGAGAACCCATAATGTTCCCCGTCGGGTTAAGGTAACTTGTTGCATGAAATCCGCCCACGGAAGAAAAATGAGCATAGAAAGGGGCAATGCACCGGCGTAGGTGTGGCAGACGATTCCCAGAAAATCGCGATTTTTACCAGGATATTGAAGCATCAATCGAGACGTCTGGCCTTTCACCGTTCCTCGAGGAACGAGATTAGTTCCATGTATCACGCGAACCGAGCAAAGATCAAAAGCTAGGCTTAAAGGCAATCCGCATGATCGGAATTTCGTGGCAAGTGCAACGGGCCTTTGTGTTCGCTTGATCCGAGAAACGAAAAGGTCGTGTCTTCGTGGAATAGTCAAGAGAATAGGAGTGGTACGGATATCTTTCCTTAGGGAATCTAGGAGTTAGGGTATCTGGATGTTTTAGTAGAGAACACTTGTGAAAATTAAGAATTCAATTTGGGAACTATTTTAAGGTTTTCGTAATTGTGGAATTTATAGATTTTTAGGTCTCGTGATTAACAAGTTTTACGTATTGCAATATTATGCTATTTCTGCATTCTCATATGTGCACATACCTACATATGAGTATGTTCTATTCTCTTCAGGTTCTATTTTCATATACATTCATATGTATTCATTACTGCATTCCCAAATTCCTATGTAGTTGTGTTATCACCTCTTCTGTTTCTCAAATGTGCACTCATGCACTCGTACACATATGCACATATGTGAAGACCTCATGGTTTCAGATTCTCACATATGCACATATGCACATATTCCAAATTTTTATCTTTCTATACTGTCATATTGTCATATCAGAACATTACCATACTTCCACATTCAACTCTTCATATGTTCACATATGTATATGTTCACATACTCACACATCCACACGATCACATTTTAAAATTTTTCAAACCTTCATATTTTTAAATTTGTAAATTCACAAGTTTACACATTTACAAATATATACAATTTACAAGTAAATAAATATACAAATATACAAACGTATAAATACACATATGTGTCCTACACGTACTGTCCAACTACACATAGTGCATTCAAAAATTTTTTAACAATAAACACTGTAAACTTTCTAGTCCCCTGAAAGAGCCCGTATCTCTAACTTCTATCTCCACAGCCACAGTAAAATCTATTACCATAATCTGAGCAGCAAAAACTGTTTATCAAGCAGCACACCGAATCTAAAATCATCCAACGAAATCGAAACTGCAGAAAAACGACATTCACGTGCACGAACGTAACATTACATCGCTATTCTCCACCCGGAACGGCGATGTTCCCGAGCAGCATCGTTATTCGCAAAATAAAACCGGTTCTCTGAACTTTATGGCGGTCTTAACAACGATAATAATAGAATTTCTCGGCCATAGTTGAACAGTGTGCGCCGAACGTATCTGCTTTCGGTTCGGGGGAGCTGATTTTACGGATTTGCGGATTGAAAGTAGGATTATTTGGGGGAGAATGGGAATTTGGGAGGTTGGAGGTTTAGGGATTTGGAAGTTTAGGGATTTGGGGATGTGGAGATTTGGGAATTTAGGGATTTGGGAGCTTAGAGATTTCGAAGTTTAAGGATTTGGGGACATAGGGATTTGGGGACGTGGAGATTTGGGAGCGCTAGAGATTTGGGAGCGTGAGGATTTGGGGACGTGGAGATTTGGGAGCGCTAGAGATTTGGGAACGTGGAGATTTGGGAGCGCTAGAGATTTGGGAACGTGGAGATTTGCGAGCGCTAGTGATTTGGGAGCGTGGAGATTTGGGAGCGTAGAGATTTGGAAATTTAGGGAATTGGGAGCGTGGGAATTTGGGGACGTGGAGATTTGGGAGCGCTAGAGATTTGGGAGCGTGGAGATTTGGGGACGCGGAAATTTGGGAGCGTGGGAATTTGGGGACGTGGAGATTTGGGAGCGCTAGAGATTTGGGAGCGTGGAGATTTGAGAGCGTGGAGATTTGGAAATTTAGGGATTTGGGGACGTGGAAATTTGGGGACGTGGAGATTTGGGAGCGTGGAGATTTGATAGCGTGGAGATTTGGAAATTTAGGGAATTGGGAGCGTGGGGATTTGGGGACGTGGGAATTTGGAGGACGTGGATATTTGAAGATGTGGAAATTTGAGGACGTGGAAATTTGAAGACGTGGAAATTTGCGAACGTGGAAATTTGAAGACGCGGAAATTTGTATTTAATTGGAAAAGCTACAAATTACAAGACTCACCGATCGCTGACTCACATCACTGCACATCTCCTATGAACTCATATAACCATTGACCCCCGATGGTATCTTTACCCCCCAAATTAGATCACCAATTCACTGAAAGGATATCTAAAACGTACTTTCGTGCATCGAAATTGTAACTATGTGTTCCCGTGAAAGCGTACAGGCTTCAGACATCCATTAACCTCTTGCGTTTGAAATTGATTGATTGATGGCTAGGCATGATCCATCCATCAAAAATAATTCCCGTCGAAAATAAAAGGAGCTTTTAAAGGAAGTACAACGTGTTCAATACGTTGGTTTGTTTAAGATTAATTGATTGTGACGGGCAGATAAAACATCGTTAGGAATTTTATGAATTTTTATATTTCATTACTTGTAAGAGAGTTATATAATAGGAAGTCTTTGGTTAAAGTATTACATAAATTTATTAAATGCACAATGATTTATGATACAGAAAATTGAGTGATAATAATCAGAGCTGTTTATTTAAATAATAGAATTAATAAAAATTCAGAGCAATTGTTTCTTGAAACAGCGACTGGATGTTGCGTTAATTTCCGTCTCTCGTTCGGTTTCCCCTTAAGGTTTCGAGTTATTTTCAGTGAAGGAGGGTTAAGAAGAAAACTAAAGAGTTTAAGGGGCAATCTCTAAAATAGAGAAGTCACATCTGGTCGCGACAAACGCGACGTTTCGAAAGTTTCGCCCTCTAAAAATATTTGTTGCGCCCGTTCAATTGTAATAACATATCCTTATGGTACACTGAACACATTGAAATCATTAAAATTTAATTTTACTAAAATAAATCTTAGAAATTACAATTCTGTTTGATGATAAATATTTATCACTCGCATGTTATCAAAGTACGTGAACGAATAGGAAGTCAGTGGAGTTCGCAAAGCCGACACTTTGCGGTTACTTGTTTGGAGAGTATCTATCGATGATTCAGTCACGAATTAGTTGATAGTAACTGTACTTGAACCGGTAGTGACTTCCGTCTAAATTGATCGTAGAAATTAAATAGATACGTTACATTCATATAAACAATGCTCTACATTCGTTTTCTTATGTGTAACACATTTGGTATTCATTACATTAATCAATTTTTATTATCATTATTATCAATCGATATTTATTATCATTATTACCAATCAATATTTACTATCATTACTATCAATCAATATTGATAATCATCATTGTCAATTAATATTGATTATAATTACTACCAATCAATATTGATAATCATCATTGTCAATCAATATTGATTATCATTACTATCAGTCAATATTGATCATCATTATTTATCAATCAATATTGATTATCACTATTATCAGTCAATATTGATAATCATTATTTATTAATCAATATTGATAATCATCATTGTCAATCATTATTGATTATCATTACTATCAGTCAATATTTATCATCATTATTTATCAATCAGTATTGATAATCATCATTATTGGCAATCAATTTTTACTAAGCATTATTGCCAATCAATTTTTATTAATCATTATTGTCAATCAATTTTTACTAATTGTTATTGTCAATTAATTTTTATTAATCATTATTGGCAATTAATTTTTACTAATCATTATTACCAACCAATTTTTACTAATCATTATTGTCAATCAATTTTTACTAATCATTATTGTCAATCAATTTTTATTAATCATTATTGCCAACCAATTTTTACTAATCATTACTGTCAATCAATATTTATTATCATTACTCAAAATGAACATACATTATCATTATCAGTGAAGAATTAAACAAAAACAAGAGACTGAATAATTGTCAATTAAAAATCGAGAAGAAAAAGGAAGGATATAGGAAAACGTTAATTGGTAAAGGGAGGAGTGTACGGACACGAATAATTATAAAGTAATAGAGTACTGCAGGTGATTAATTAAGGCCTCATGCAACGTCAATAAAGTCGCGACAAACAATTCAATTTCCGAGCTTCGCTGGCCTCCCTCTTCTCTCATTAATCGTCGGAATTACCAGACAATGAGGTGCGATATCCTTCTCGCAAATGAATATTTTTAACCCCGGCGTGTATCTGCCTCTTTTTAATTAAATGCTGATTACGTGACAGCGTGCGACGCTCCGGGAATATTGAAACGTAGAGTGCTGAACTATGTTGTTTCTTTTCTATTATATTTTGTACTCCTATTTACTTTACTCTTTATATTTAATCTTATTCTCTTCTTTATTATTTATTTAATTCTGAGTGAGGTGAAATGAGTCGAATTTAAAGACATAGAAAATTGAAGAAAATATAGAAAATTACTGTCGGATAGAAATAATATGGAAATGATGGAAAGAGAGTAAGGAAAAAGAATGATGACCTGTATAAGAAGTAGAGAGGGAAGAAAGAAGACTAAGAATGTTGTCCACGGTTATTCCCGCAGATGACGTAACTCGTAATAAAGTACTATGGTAATGCAATGACTCATTCAGTTACACGTAATTTTACGACTTTTACACATTCAGGACGTGACACCGGTGCAATTTTGCTATCAACCGATTAGCACTAGCGGAACTGCTATTAACACACATTCGTTGCATTTTCTCCTTAGTAGATAAGTTGCAGCTCGAACTTAACTGTATCAGCTAGCAAATTTATTTTAATGAGAATTTGGAGATATGGGGATTTGAAGGATAGGGGGGTAGAGGATAGAGAGGTCTGAAATTTAGGGATTCTGGGATTTGGAGGTTCTGAGATTTGGGGACGCTGGAAATTGGGGGCGTAGGGATTTGGAGGTTCTGGAATTTGGGGACTTTTGGGATTTGAGGATTCTAGGATTTAGGGATTGTGGGATTTGGGGACGCTGGGAGTTGGGAACGTTGGGATTTGGGGACGCTTGGAATTTGGGGACATTGGAATTTGGAGGTTCTGGGATTTGGGGACGCTTGGAATTTGGGGACATTGGAACTTGGAGGTTCTGGGATTTGGGGACGCTTGGAATTGGAGACGTTGGGATTTGGAAGTTCTAGGATTTGGAGACGCTTGGAATTGGGGACATAGAGAATTGGGGACGCTTGGAATTTGGAGAAATTGGGATTTGGAGGTTCTGGGATTTGGGGACGCTTGGAATTGGGGACGTTGGGATTTGGGGACGCTTGGAATTTGGGGACGTTGGGATTTGAGGATATAGGGATTTGGGGACGCTTGGAATAGGGGACGTTGGGATTTGGGGACGCTTGGAATTTGGGAATGCTTGGAATTGGGGACATAGGGATTTGGGAACGTAGAGATTTGAGGACGTGTATGGATTTGGGGATCTAGGGATTTGGAAGCTTAAGAATTTGGGGATTTAGGAATTTGGGAATTTGGGGATTCTAGTATTTAGAGACCTAAGGATCTCCCAATGTGTGATTTTAATGATTCAGAGATCTATAGCTATTGAAATTCAAATACATACATAAATATCCATCAACGTCATCATGTGAATATCAAGGTAAATTTAACAACCACCCTTTTGATACTATACAAGTTTCACAATTATAAAATTACAGAATTGAGTATACCTTAATATACCTTAAATAAAAAAATTCTACCTAATGTCATCGAATGATAGTTAATTTTGAAAGGACCTGTACCATAGACGAGACACAGCACGAAAATTGGTAGCTCGTGCCACGGTCCAAGTTATTTCCCCGGCATTCCACGTTGCGGTAGGTTAGCCGGCGCATCCGTTTAATTTATCGGAGAGAAGCTCTCGCTGGACAGATTTCCCAAACTATCCTCCCCTTTTCCTTATTGTACCTCATTTCCCCGGCTAGACGCCACCGGTTGCCAGAGGAACAAGCTCCAATTACGTCCGATAAATCGATACCGTTAATTGTCTTGCCGGCTCCAATTTCTTCTTTCATGTTTGCTCTGTAATATCGCAACTGTTGTTTCCTCCACAGACAAAAGAACTTATCTTCTCCAAAGTCTTTTAATAGAACGTAATGGAATTTTTCTACCATTCGCATTTAACTTTTCACTTTTTAATTTTTTATTTAACTTTGTATTTGACATTCACATCTAAAAATGTTCCCATTCACAAATTCATAAACACATAAATCTCCAAATTAAATAAATAAAATTTCATTGTCCACTTTGAAAATTTCACAAAGTACGAAACATGAAGACGATTCGAGAAGTTTCGCATTCGATAGGAATCGAAGTCGAATAACAGGATGCTCCTGCGCCGCGCTAATCGCTATGCAAAGAAAGCAACGTTACATCCAGGTGTACACGGCGACTTAGAAAGCGACTCGACAACAATTCCAATTATACACCTATCTTTTACTCGGCTGTTCCCCCAAAGCCGGCAGTCAAAGTCAACTTAGATAGGTCAATCTTCCGCGAACAGACTTTACGATACCTGGAACTCGTCTTCGGTTCAGTTCACTCGCCATCTAGGAAAATGCTCGCAACGGGTCGATGACCCGACACTTCCTCCATGAGAAATGCCTGCCAGCTGTTAAAATTGTTCAAACGGCCTACGAAATGGTCAAGAAGGGGAATCGTTGCGGACACCATTCGTATTTTGGGCAGCCAAAAAAGGTACATGCTGCTTGGCGAAGAGGACGTCGATGCCATAATGCATTTTCGAATCGTTAGAGTTAGAGTTAGAGTTTAATGGTTAGACAAAATAATTCTTTGAGAGACTTTCAGGAAGTTATTGTTCTTCTCTTCTATAGATATTTGTTCTTTTTTCTTTCTTTACATTATACAGCTTTCGTACACACACGTGTACGTACACGTATGTTATAAACATGTATGGTTGTTTCGAACAAGAGTTTGTAGATCAATGGATTACGCTGAGATGTTAACAGGAGTCGCAGTTATATTTTTCTGGTTATGGAATCAGAGAAAAATGGATAGAAGTTTATTTAAAAATTCAACTTTTGATTCACAGGAAGTGAAGAATAATATATATGTTTTTTTTAAGTGACCTTGCAAAGTGGAGGTCGGTTAAATTTATTGAAGAGACGTAACCGTGTTTTGTAAAACAAAAATATCTTGGGAAACATGCACATGGGGGATCTTTATTGCAGGATATACGTTTTTAGAGACAATTTGAAATAGGTTGTTATTCTGCAGCTTTTTTTAAAGAATTACTCAATGGAGAGGTGACTAAAATTTACTGAGACTGAATTTAGCATATGCTGATGTGGAGATGTTGAAATATTAGGAATGGTTTTAAACATTTTGGAATATCAATTATATTAATGATGATATTAATTAATAGTCTTTAACATCTTGTAATATCAATAATATTAGCAATAGTCTTCTACATCTTGAAACATCAATAATATTAGCAATAGTCTTTAACATCTTGTAATATCAATAATATTAGCAGCAGTGCTTTTGAACATCTTCAAATATCAAAAACATTAAAAATAGTCTTGAACATCTTGAAACATCAATAATATTAGCAATAGTCTTTAACATCTTGTAATATCAATAATATTAGCAGCAGTTAGTCTTTTACATCTTGAAATATGAATAATATTAGCAATAGTCTTTAACATCTTGTAATATCAATAATATTAGCAGCAGTAGTTTAGAACATCTTCAAATATCAAAAACATTAACAATAGTCTTCTACATTTTGAACCATCAATAATATTAGCAATAGTCTTTTACATCTTGCAACATCAATAATATTAATAATGCATCCAAACATCCATCAACACCAAATATAATTGGACCACAAGTCTCCTCAAGATCACAAGTGTTCCAAGAGTCTGAAAACTCCAAAGAATAATCGACAGAAATATTTTCTTTCGCCATTTTCAACGTGGTCGAATTTCTCCACGAAGGTATAAAAGGAGTACACACATGCTTTCTCAGGGGAAAGCATCTTTTCCTCCGGGCGGTTTCCTCGAGGCAGGCGAGAGGCGTGCGTTGATCGCACGTTTTCGCGTATTTGTACGTCAGGTTCTTAGTGATTCATTCTTCGAGAATGCGATGTGGCAATGCACTGGAGGGGACAGCAAACGCTAGACGCTGAGCTGGAAGAGGGTGTACAGGCTCTTTCAATATTACTCCACAAATATCTATATTGTTTCTTCTAAAAATTTTTATATAAACATGTGACTCCTTGTACAGGGTGTTTCAATAAAAATATTAAATGATTTGTAAAATACAAAACCATGTATGTACTACTTCAAGTAAAAATTTTCTTATGAACACAAGTTTGATTATCTTGTGGAGGTATTAGACTGTTTCTCATAAAAAGAATCTTTCTCTAAAATTAACAAAAGACATACAACTTATTGATTATATTTAAAAATGGATCTCACTTGTCAAACTATTTGACTGTTCGCTATATGGCCCAGGCTCCAAATGCATTAATAGTAATACACGTGTTTAGTGTACTTCGTCAATTTTCCCTTTTATTCATTCATAGACAAGAGTATAAAAGAATCAGCACCCTAAGATCGCATTGAAACTCGCTGTATTACCGAGAACGCGAGAAGCGATCGACGCGTGGCGTCTGCACGCTTCGTCGATTCCTTGGAGCATTTCCACCTCGCGAGAAGTCGTCCGGATGTTACGTCACGTTTGACCCGTTGCTCGAACTCGATGGGCCACCTCGTAACTGTTGCCCCACGGAAGCTGATACCTGTGGAAGATTCGTTAATAATTATACCATCGTGTCTCCATGAGTGGAACACTCTTAGGGTGGTGTATAGACTGCTTGGAAAGTATTAAAAATTATTAGCTAATTCTGAAATACCTTGGTACCTTAGTAGGTTGGGAGATGAAATTGAAATGTGGAAAATTTATAAATTTGGTATTGGAAGCGTGGAAAATTTGCAAGGATTGAAATTGGAAATATGAGAAATTTGCAAGGTTTGAAATTGGAAGCATGGAAAATTTGCAAAATTTGAAATTGGAAGCGTGGAAAATTTGCAAGGTTTGAAGTTGGAAGCGTGGAAAATTTTCAAGGTTTGAAATTGGAAGCGTGGAAAATTTGCAAAATTTGAAATTGGAAGCGTGGAAAATTTGCAAGGTTTGAAATTGGAAGCGTGGGAAATTTGCAAAATTTGAAATTGGAAGCGTGGAAAATTTGCAAGCTTTGAAGTTGAAAGCGTGCAAAATTTGCAAGGTTTGAAATTGGAAGCGTGGAAAATTTGCAAAATTTGAAATTGGAAGCGTGGAAAATTTGCAAGGTTTGAAATTGGAAGCGTGGAAAATTTGCAAGGTTTGAAATTGGAAGCGTGAAAAATTTGCAAGGTTTGAAATTGGAAGCATGGAAAATTTGCAAAATTGAAATTGAAAGCGTGGAAAATTTGCAAGGTTTGAAATTGAAAAATTTGAATATTTGAAAATCTGAAAATATGTAAATTCCAACCCACATACTTGCAACCTTAGTCTCCAAAAAATTTATCATTTGAGAACTAAAAATTGTACCAAACTTCCTTCAAGCCTAATTTAACACAGCTTTCTAACAACCCAAGAGCCATAAACATTCCTCAGTGACACAAAGAAAGCAGCTCTTTTAAAAATTCATTAAAACGTAACATTGTATTATTCTGTAATAATTGTCAGAACGATTACAGTATCTCAGTTCCATTGATTTCTTTTCCCGTTTAACGATAACTGCATAGGCCACTGAAAAGCGAAAGTATCCTAGTTCCTTTAACCGGTAGAGTTATGATTCATCGTGTTTGCTCGCGACCGGTAAAATAAAGCGTGAAATTCCAACTTGTCCTTGGATCAGTCATTTAAACGTTTGTCCTTGACCTTTTTGCTTGCCGTTCGTTTGAAAGAAGAAATTCCAAAATGACATTGTTTGCGGAGTTACGAAACAATCGCTGTTTATCTTTTCCCTTTGGCAAATGTCGGTAAATCTTGTAATTGCTTCCTTAGTTTGTGTGTGGAGTGAGTCACTGTTGATTCAGCATCAATTGTTGGGTTATGGGAGTAGACCACCTGCGAGGATGACGATGTGATGAGATAAACTTGAAGAATATGATGTTATTTTCTAGACATTATTAGGTTGTCCGGAAAGTTCTTTTCGCGTTTGTCGCTCGAAGTTTTACATTGTTGTACTTAAGTAAACATCCAGATCACTCCATCATTAATTTCCAGTCATTTTGTGGTATTACAAGATTGTTTTCAGCATCAATAGAAATTGAATCCCGTATTTTTTCTGTGAAAAAATGTGAAAGATGGAACATCAAAAGGTACATTTGCGTCATGTCATGTTTTACTGTTTTAAAAGAGGCGTTACACCTGAAAATACTGCAAAGGAGGCTTGCAATGTTTATGGGGATTCTATGACAGATCAAACCGTCTGTAATTGGTTTAGGAGGTTTAAAGCCGGAAATTTTAATCTTAATGACGAAGTCGCAGCGGCTGTCCATCCACCACTGATACTCGTCTTATCAAAGTCTACCTCCATGAAAACCACAGGGAAATAATTAACAGCGAGAAATATTGCATGCAACTAGAAAAACTTAAGGAAGCTATAATCAAAAAACGTCCGGAATTGGTGAATAGACGTGGTGTCGAAATAAATCGTAAGGGTGGATGAACTGCGCATGCGCAGAGAACCAACATGGCGGCCGAAGAGTTTAAACCTCCGTATTTAATAATTTATTTCCAATAAATACTTCATTACTTTTCTGTAATATATTAATCTATATTTTCCTGTGATTATTTTCTCTTTTTTTTCTAAATAATAAAAGAATGTAATAATTATTTCTGTAATAATTGTAATAACTGTAATAATCAGATACCTCGAAAGTTAACATCAAACGCGAAGAAACTAACGAAGTTTCTATTAAAAATATCGTGCAGCACGCAAAGAAGTGCAACGATATCCAAAATCAAAATTAAAAGAATATCGACACAACGTTAAAAAACCAGTCGTTAATTCGCGTGAGTCATCGCGCTTTCTCTGTATCCAATTCACTCGCTCGAAGAAAGCGGCGGAACATTACACTGATTAAAACCCGGTTCACCTGACTGCACCCTGGCCCAGGTTAAATACAAAAAGACTAATCAATTCGAGTTTCACGCACGAACTTCGCTATAAACCTTCCATATTAAACTGCTCGTGATTCATCGTCGTAATCATAAATTTTTGCGGACTAGACATGTACAGGGTGTACACCTTTATTAATGTACTAACTTGTTCTGGGTTAATTTATTAACTTGTTGTGTAGAAATAAAGTAATGTGGGTTTATAACTCTATGACAAAAATATGAGATGGTTTCGTGTCACGTACTGGGTGTCCCAGTTTTGCATCGGACTTGTTCTTAAAAATAAGATAACGTTGTAGCAATATAGGGTTTGTTATAAATTTAGAATGAAAATAATGAGAGTAGATTCAGTTGCTCGTCACGTAATCTCACTTGTACACAGTAAGACTTCAAATATTCAGTTCACAGTAACACAAAACTGTTGCATGAACAATGTTATATCAGAAGACTGTTTTCTTATAAAGTTATAAAAAAAATGTGAAGTATGTTATAGCAAAAATTTTAGCATTTACACATGTACTTATTTGTGTTACATGTGCTACATATCGATCCACATTAAACTCGATTAATGCTATTACCACTTTTATTTCCTTCTCCCTGCACGCAACCCTCAAATCCCCTATCATAAAGCAGAACATCTCGCGATTTAATCTGCAGCGATCATCGCGTGAAAAGTGCTCAAACACAGCCATGTGTTGAAGATCAGCTTTATCCCCTTTCTTCCTTCTAATGTAATTGTCGGAACTGTCACTGGTTAACGTTGTTATATTTGTGGATGCTGGGGTTCTTGATGTGAGCGAATTTGGTGTGTTTGGGGATTTAGTTGGTTAGTTTAATCTCGTAAGGATCTGGAGATATAAAAATATAAAAATACAGAATTGTAAGATTTACGTAACTCTCCACAGAAATACTTGACAATAATAATTAACATCGTATTAAAATTTTACATCAGACATAAAAATGTTTACATCCACATTGCATCAGCATCTCCAATATTACGTGATCCATAATCGTACACTTATCAATATTTACAAGTAATTTGAAGCAGAATTATCTAAATGACCCAATTAAAAATTACACAAATAGATAACGAAACGCAGCAGCAAAAACGAATGAAATTTTCATCGTTGTACATATCCGTTCTCCGCGTGAACTCTGTATCAGGGACCAGAAACCGGTACCAGTCTTGTTCTCAGACACGAAAGATAAGCTTCTTCTCTCTCCTCCTCGTTTTCTTCTTTCGCGGCGGCGTTTTATTCCTGTTGGTATTCCCTTGTCTGGTTATTAATCGCGAGAGCATTACCTGAGCAATACCGAACAGGTTCGGGGTTAGCTCTTTGCAAAAGGGAAAACGTAAGGATCACTGGTTAACTTAACACTTTCACCGTGCTCTGATAATTCTCTTCGATTAAATAATTCTTTCGATTCAATCGTTAAATGCTTTAAATAATTCCTCTGCTTCGTATCGTACTACTGTAATAATACTATTTTACTATTTTTACTGTTTTACTGTTGCATTGTCTTTTTGGTGTTGTGACGCACCAGGTGTGTCAGTTGAAATATTAATACAATTCTTTTATTTTACTGTTTTATTATAGTATCATACTTCTGAGGATGCGTCAGGTGCGTTAGTTTATCGCTTTACTGTTTTACTACGAGTACCATTATACTTCTGCTGTGACGCACCAGGTGCGTCAGTTGAAATATCAATGCAATTCTTTTGTTTTATAGTTTTATTATAATATCATATTTCTGATGAGGCATCAGATGCGTTAGTTTATCACTTTACTGTTTTACTACGAGTACCATAATATTCCTGCTGTGACGCACCAGGTGCGTCGTTTGAAATATTGATAGAATTCTTTTAATTTACTGTTTTATTATAGTGTGATACTTTCGATGATGCATCAGGTGCATTAGTTTATCACTTTACTGTTTTACTACGAGTACCATAATATTTTTGCTGTGACGCACCAGGTGCGTCAGTTGAAATATCAATGCAATTCTTTCATTTCACTGTTTTATTATAATATTATATTTCTGATGAGGCATTAGGTGTGTTAATTTATCATTTTACTGTTTTACTAAGAGTACCATAATATTTCTGCTGTGACGCACCAGGTGCGTCATCACTAATCACAGCTACAATGTTAACCTTTTAACTCGAAATTTTCTCGTTACGCCATGGATGCGTTATAAGTGCGTCACAAGTGCGTCATCAGTGTATTCTTAATGCGTGACGAGTGCGTCATCAGTGCGTCACGAGTCTCAAAATAGCCAACCATCTCACAAACCACCAACCCATATCACTCTCCTTTTTTAGACCAACTTTTTATTCCACAGTCTGAAAATCTCTCGATCCATGCCAACCGCAAACGGTTAGATTTGCCAAAAAAAAGAGACGTTGCATAAAAAAATGGTGATCGTAGACCAGGAAAGACCTTGTACAGCCAAAGAGAAGGCAATTACGGATGCTTAGCAATCTCATGCTCTATTAACCTGTCGGCAAGAAGATCGGGAATGGCGATCGCAAAATTTTACAGAGCTTATCGTCCAGGATGACGTGTCCGTGCTCTCGCGTATGGCTCTCCATACATATGTAAATAGACATAGAATAAACGGAACGTTATAATAACAATGAGCAAGGAGCAATAGAGAGAGAGAGGGGCGAAAATAGCAGGGTCTGGTAAATGCGAACGACGAAAAGACGAAGGGGGGCAGTGTGACGCATGCTTTATGGCACGAGGGAACACCATTATTTCCCCTAACGCGGGAATGTCGGCTAATCCTGCTCACTACAGGTTTGACTATCGATTTGTATCGATACTGTTGCTAACTCGATGTTACGTCAGCTAATTTGGGAGATTTACAAGTCAATTTAGAGTTTACTATTTGTAAGACAACTCTAGCTGTTTTTTAGGAAATTTTGTTCTTGTTCATTTTTGGTCCAAATCATAAATTTGTAAATTTTGGAAATTTCTTCTTTGAGACTGCTAAGTTTAGGCAGTTTCTAAACTGAAGTAGTATTGGATGAATGAATGTTAGCTATTAGGGATATCGATATGCAGGGACCTTCTTGCTGGTCGATGGCCACGTACGTGGTTCCTCCACTTCCGGTCCTACGCCACACAAGTCGACTTTTTATTGGTGGCACTCTGCAGTTTTTTTGATGATGTAATCAATATGTGAGTCGTTCATTTTCCACAGTGACCATGTTCATTAACTTATTTTCTTAATTTATTTTCTCAATTAAATATTTTTTAGCAAAACTTACATATCAGATACATAGTTCAAATACTATGTACATACTGCATGTATTATTTCATAACAAAATAACAATTTTTATGTTGATGTCTGTTGAACAACGAGTAGTTTAGTTTAGAGTATTTTTTTTTAGCTCAAGTACTATTTGATTGGGAGCAACGTTCGATCAATTAACCCCAAAGCTATTACCCGCGTGAGCAATTAAAATCGATCTTTTTATTATCGATGACCTCCACGATCGCTATTCGAAGCATGGACCTCCCTTCTCGACCAACTGTACGAAAAATTTGATCGACAGCCGCCTTAACCTCCCCCCAGTGACCCCTTAACTTTCTCTCTCGATATAGCGCGAGGTATTTTAAGTGGCGAAAAATCATCCTGTCCAAAAACATCGACCTGGGCGTCATCGCGTCTCTCCCTGACAGGGCTGGATTAACCATTAAGCAAAATAAGCACGTGCTTAGAATATCAAGGAAAGGAGGATTATACTAAAATTTTCCACTCTTTACTGCGGAGCATATTGATCCAAAACTCTTAGAAATTGCAATTATTTCATGTTATAACGCTGTTTTGGGACTTATAGGACCCAAATTTACAAGACTGATTTTGTAATTTTGTATTTGACATTTTAAAGTTTTAGAATGGGGAGTATAATTTGTAGGACACATATGTAAAGTATGGAAAAAACAAGGGCATTAGTCCCACACTTCTAAAACATGAGTCCCAAAATATGAGTCTCAAAAATGTAGGGGTCTAAAATTCTAAACTTGTTATATTTCTAAATACTGAAGTTCTAAGATTTAATAATTTCAGTGTCTCAAAGTGTGTAAGTCCCAAAACTGCAACACTCAAATGTCCCAAGGTCTCATAATACTTAAGTCCCAAAATCTAAAGCCTCATACTTCACTAATTCCAAAGTCCAATACTATCAAAGTATCAGAAATCCTAATTTCTCTTAGACCAAAGTCTCAATATTGTAACTCTCAATGTCCCAAAGTCCCAATAAACCTAAGTCCCAAACCTCTAGGGCCTCATTCTTCACTAATTCCAAAGTCTTATACTCTCAAAGTATCAGAATTCCAAATTTCTCATAGTCCAAAGACCCAACACTGCAACTCTCAACCTCCCAAAGTCCCAAAGTCCCAAAATACCTAAGTCCCAAACCTCTAGGGCCTCATATTTCACTAATTCCAAAGTCTCATACTATCAAAGTATCAAAATTCCAAATTTCTCTTAGTCCAAAGTTCCAACATTGCAATTCTCAACCTCCCAAAGTCCCAAAATCCCAAAATGCCTAAGTCCCAAACCTCTAGGGCCTCATATTTCACTAATTCCAAAGTCCCATACCATCAAACTCTCAAAATTCTAAATTTCTCCTAGTCCAAAGTCCCAACACTGCATCTCTCAACGTCTCCAACTCCCAAAATGCTTAAGTCCCAAACCTCCATGGCCTCATACCTCAAAAATTCCAAATCCTCATCCATAAATTTTCAAATCTCCCACATCTCAATCTCCCAAAGTCCAACCCCTATCTGTCTCCTATCTGTCTCCACCCCCATAAGTCCCAAAATCGCAAAAAGCTTCTCAGTCCCATATTTGACTCCCATCTGCTTCCCATCAGATCATAAACCCTTTACTGGTAAATCTCTAATCGGTGAAACGAGTCTCGAGTGGTTCATTAACAAATCGTCGGTTAAAAGTTGTAAGATCCATCGATTTCACGGGATCCTGGCACGCTACGTACCAGATCGGTATCTTCGCGAGCGGCTACGCGGCAGACGGGCGAGCAGCTGGGCACGGCGTCGCGCGGGGTTCGGGGAATCCCGGGGAGAGCCGAGGGGAGAGCCCGAACGATGACCGAACCGTCGAGGGGTGGGGGTTGCGAAAGGACCAATCATGCCGAGAGCTCGACGAGGGTGGCGTGAGTCATCGGCAACGGTCTGGTGGCGACATCCGGTGGCCGCCAGTCTGCCAGTCGGTCGCGAAACGCCACGCCCGCCGTTTCAAATCTCCCGACAGAGAATCGCTTTCTGTCTCGTATTGCTCTCTGTATGTTTCTACGATCATCGCGCGATCGTCTCGCGAAAACCTGGATACCGAACCGAGTCTGCGCATGCAATCTACGGAACGACAAAGACGAGTTTTACAGCTGACCGGGAACTACCGGCGAGGAGCCTCGAGTGGTGTTCTGTGACAGCTTGCCGCCTGGACCACGTTTCCGGTGCCGGTAGTCCACTCTAGTGAGTTCTACATGATGCTTTTTTGTTGTGTCAGTGGGTCGGGATTATTTGTGATTTTTGTGGGAGGTGGACGCGTGTTCTGGAGCCGGTATTGTGGCAACCGGTGAAGTAGGCTTTGTGGAAGTTAAGGCAGAAAGATTCCCTTTTTCTAATATTCCAAAGTAACAAACTCCCTGAGGTTCTTACATTTGTGCAGTTTCAAAAAGATACAAAATTTCGAAGTCCCTAATGTAAGTCCCAAAATTAAATAATTCCAAAGTACCTACTGTAAGTCCCACATTATAACAATTCCAAAGTCCCAAACTCCTTAATATAAGTCCCAAAGTTTAACAATTCCAGAATGTCTAATGTGAGTCCCAAAATTAAAAAATTGCAAAGTACCTACTGTAAGTCCCACAATATAACAATTTCAATGTCCCAAAATCCTCAATATAAGTCCCAATGATTAACAACTGCAAAGTCCCTAAAGTAAGTCCCAAAATTAAAAAATTCCAAAGTACCTACTGTAAGTCCCACAATATAACAATTCCAAAGTCCCAAACTCCTTAATATAAGTCCCAAAGTGTAACAATTCCAAAGTCCCAAACTCCTTAATATAAGTCCCAAAGTGTAACAATTCCAAAATGCTTAATATGAGTCCCAAAATTAAAAAATTCCAAAGTACCTACTCTAAGTCCCACAGTATAAAATTTCCAAAGTACAAACTCCTTAATATAAGTCCCAAAATTCATCAATTTCACAGTCCCCAATATAAGTCCCAAAGTTTTAAGGCCCAAAATTTGCAGTATTAAAAAAATTTCAAAGTTCCTCTTCAAACTTTCTCATCACCAAAATTCCTAATATAAATTTCATCAACATTTCTACATCCTTAAGGCCCAGATTTTGAAACGTCCCAAAATTGTATAGTCCCAAATTAAATACTTGTATGAGATCACCAAAATATTTTCTTAGTCATCCAAAATTTAGATCTTGAAAAAAATCTTCAAATAATAAATTTGGGCCTTAAATTGAATGGTATTACAGAAACTTATTCTTTAGCAACCTAATCGGTAGATTCGCGTCATAGACAGCTACGTCATAGGTTGTCCAAAATCGAAAGTACAATAGAAACTTGGTATGAATGTACTGAGAGTATTCGAGGCAGTACTTTCATATTTATGGCAAAATATTCGTTGTACAATGTCTGCACTTTGCACTTGATATTAGCAAATTTAAATTAATACAGTTTTGAAATAATTTTTAACAAAATTAAGGTTTCAATTTCTATAAAAAAATGACAGTAAAAACTTCTTCCAATTTTTTAAAAAATTAAAAATGATAAAAATATTTTGATAGGAAAAGTTGGTGAGGTTTCTTTAGAGAATGGAAACATCAGTCTATTCCATAGGTGGGGTACAATGATTCATAGATAGGGTATATTAATACAGGATGGAGCACATTGATATTCTTCCAATTTGCGATCATAAAGTGTAGCTGCACTCATATATTCACTTCGACACTAAATATATTTTCAAAACCAAAATGAATAAATTTATATAATTCATTAATAAATTCACTTTAAAAAAATTTTTTAAACAAAATATCTTACCTAACAATTTTTGTATTAATAAAAATTTATTACTTATGTACCTTAGTACTTTATTACCAATTTACAATTCAAATTTCGCGGTACTTTAAATGGCGGGACAAGTCAAAATCTTACCCTTAATTCTTGAAATTAATTAATTTAATAGTTGCTACTATTTTTTATTATAGTTAGAAGATTTTTATGATAATTAAAAGAGTCGTTCATAATGTTTATTAATACATAAATTGTTTAAAATGAAATACATAAAGTGTCGTATAATGTTAAAAGTGTCGAGGACCGCAACAAAGTAACGAAATAGGAATCAGGCTTTCACGATTCAGAAATCCAGAAAGCGTGGTGTATCGCGAAACATTCTCGAAATTTAGCAATTAACGCCCGGCAATAAATAGTGTAACAGGAAGTAAAATCGCGAGTGAGGTGGCCGCGAATTTTCCTCGGTCGGTAACTCTAGGATAGGTCGGTAACTCCGCGGACCGCAGAGCGAAGCGATAATAGACGCTGTGCTTAATTGCATTTTATGCTGTCGTAAAATGCTATGATCCCGGTACCGAAGGCAGACCAATGAAAGCGGAGCAAATGTGGTAAGCCGCAGGCTCCTGTAACTTAACACCGTGTATCGGGACAGAAGCCTTTAGAAAAAAAACTTGAAAAAGAAAACGTGACCACTATTCGAAAAATCGATCGTACACTTTTTTGCCGCGTGAAATGTTGGATCTACTCGAAGTGTGTCTTCCAATAAGAGAACGACGGCTTTTAGAATTGTGGTTCTTGTGTGGTAATACGAAGGCGCTGGAAAGTGTAACGGAATGACGTTTTGAAGGATTAAGGACGTGCGGAATATGCTTTATATCAGGGATTTAACTGGAAGAGATTTAACTGGGATGCATTTAACTGTAAGGCACTGTGGAGATATTTTCGATTTGTGACTACTTCTATATTTTAATTATTTCTTTACTCAAATCTTTAAATTGTCAATTTCTTAAGTTCTCAAATTTTCAGAATATTTCATTATTTCTGATATGGGGGATTTAACTGGGATGCATTTAACTGTAAGGCATTGTGGAGATATTTTCAAATTATGACTACTTCTATATTTTAATTATTTCTTGACTCAAATCTTTAAATTGTGAACTTCTTAAGTTCTCACATTTTTAATTTTTAAAATATCTAATTTCTCAAATAATTTTCTTCTACATAATAATTTTATAGACGATTTTTTAAATAAAACTACTGAATTTTCGAATGCTCAGAATTCCATCCTGAGATCTTCCAGGAAGCCATAACACAGTAATACAATAAAACTGGAAGAAAAAATCCATTTACAGAATTAGGTTAGTGGTTACTAAAGCCTAGTTTACATTTGTGGAGTTAAATATCTCTATCAGCGGCCCCCATCGTTTACATGAATACGGTGAACAGACTATTTCCTACTAGCTTTATTACTCTATCATTATAAATTAGAGCTTTAGGGTTAGTCAATTATATATTATTAGGTTAATTCTGTTTTCTCCTTTCGATTATAATTCTATTCTGTCGAGGAAGATGGCGTTAAGTCTTTGCAAAATATTCCGATCGTTGTTCCTCTAAGGGTTGACGCCATTTTTTATCTGAGTGGCGCGAAATTTAAATTGTATAATATGATGTGCAGTAAAACTTATAATTATTACAAGTTACAAAGTTAATAAATATTCAGTCACTTTTATATTTTTAAAGTATTGTCTTATCAAATCATTTTGTTCATTTTTTAAATAATTTTACAAATCTTTCAGAAATTTGTACTGTGACAAATAAAATTTAAATTACAACAAATTTGTGTAAAACTACATCAAACACGTTACAGAATACTATAGGAAGTTTTAATAATAACATTTCAGTATTTATAATTATATATTTTGTAATTAATTTGAATTTCATGCAAATTTTATTAATTTTGTCGCACCATAAAAATGTGTCGTCGTCCACCGGCTGAAAGAATAATTTTAATAATGGAAATAAAACGCTAACTGTGATGGTCACTGCACACCCCGAATCTACAGCTATGTGCATAAATTTTCATAAAAATGCGGAGATCCGCTTTCTTTCCTGTTACTCGTGGCCGGAACGCGGTATCACGTTTTGTGTTACTCTCTCATGTTAATTCTGGCAATAAAAGTCGGCTATTAAACTGCAGTTTTTCTTCCCGCTTCATCAACCCTTTTGTTCGCTGTGTTACTTCCTCCAGTTTTGCTATTAATATTCATCTCTGATTTAATCGTTATTTCGACAGTTTCATTACTGTGTTAACTCATCTTCCCATAGTTCAATGACAGAAATAGTCATTCATTGTTTTAAAGTTCACACTGGGGTTTCGTCATGTTACTTTCGACTGGGTTTCTCTAAATTATTGTTCTTTGAATCTTTTTTAATTTTAATTGTACTTGGCAATTTTTATTATACATGTTGACTGTTAGTATACTAACCTTACTTTATAATAATTTTAGATAATTTTAAATAAGACTGTTCTTTGGAAGATTCTCACATTTTTTCCCATGTGATTCATTCTTATTTCATAATTAAGTGTACGTAAGAGTAAAATTATAAAATGCAATTCTTTTTTATTGCAAAAGTTTTGAGATTATAAATTAGATATGTTATTAGATGTGGACTGAAAGTTACATTGAACAAGAAATTCCATCAGAGAAAAGATGTAAGAGTATAAATAGTCCTGGAAGACGTTGTAATTATCGGGTGATTCAAGTGTTGGTTTTATACCGAGTGGGCGCGGTTGTATTGAGTAATCAATGTATTTCTGATAGTGGACTAATTCCACAGAATTCTATCTTTAACTCGAAGAGGCTCCAGTGATTTAATTCCGTGAAAAAGTTGCGGGGTTCCATTTTGAAACATAACCTCAAAGGCAACAATTCAAACTGTCCATTTTAATTACATAACAAAACGTGTATTTTATTTTATGTAGAAATTAGATGAAGGTACATAAATATACTGATAATAATTATAAATTAAATGTACGTAAATAATTATTTTTTTAAGTGCTGTACCTTGCATTATATCGCCATGTTTGCATTTACATATTTTTCTTAAAAGATTCATGTGGTTGAAGGTTAGAAACTTGTGCTCTGTTAATTTGTGTTAGGTCAGGTGTAACTAGTGTTAGTTTAAATGTAACGTGTGTTAGGTTAACTACAACTTATGTTAGGTTAACTGTAACTTAGGTCAGGTAACTAGTGCTAGGTAAAGTATAACATGTGTTAGATTAACTGCAACTTATGTTACATTAAATGTAACTTGTACTAGTTTAAGAGTAATGCTCATACATCTACTTGTACAACCCTAGTAAAAGCTTTCAAACTTCCAGCTCTTACAAATGAAAGGACTAAGTAATCCAAGAATAGCATATGCAAATCGCTTTGTTCATTAACGAGGAAGAAGAGAAAGCGGGCCAAGATCGTTGTTGATCCTAGGCAAAACTTCCTGCCGCTTCACACATCCTTCGAACTGTTACTGTATCTGAGCGATATGAATTATGTAGGTGGTGCTAACATAAATCAAGACCCGCTCGCGGAACGATCGTTGAACCGATGCTCATCGGCCCTGACCGTCAGCATCGTTGGTCTTCTTCGAGATTTTTCCATATAAATTTCACACTGCACGATAGAAACTTCCTACAGATTGCACCGTGTGTGGGCGCAGGACTGTCGCTCCGACTCGCTGCGCCCTGGTCCAAAAATTACACAATGGAGTCCACTTATCAGCAATTATAATTTTCTTCATACAACCACAAATTCGTACGTGTGAAATTTAAAATAATTTCTTCATTCATTTTTGGTTTTAACCAAACTGTAATCATTGACTATTATTGTTAATAGAGATAGATACACTTGGGGGTGGAATAGGTGTCTTTGAGTATAATCATTGACTATTATTAATTATCTTTATTCATTTTTGGTTGAAACCAAACTATAATCATTGACTATTATTGTTAATAGAGATAGATACACTTGGGGGTGGAATAGGTGTCTTTGATTATAATCATTGACTATTATTAATTATCTGTATTCATTTTTGGTTTTAACCAAACTATAATCATTGACTATTATTGTTAATAGAGATAAATACACTTGGGGGTGGAATAGGTGTCTTTGATTATAATCATTGACTATTATTAATTATCTTTATTCATTTTTGGTTGAAACCAAACTATAATCATTGACTATTATTGTTAATAGAGATAGATACACTTGGGGGTGGAATAGGTGTCTTTGATTATAATCATTGACTATTATTAATTATCTGTATTCATTTTTGGTTATTGAAATATTTTAAACTTAATACCTATTGAAAAAAGGAAAAGAACTTTCCGAACAACCTAATAAAATATGTATTTCATGTACTCCAACTATACACTTCATGTTGAGTACACTTCGAAGATGCTCGAGATAATTGGAACCATAATTTTCCCAGTTGTGATTACCCGCAGCCGTAAATGATTGTTCGGTTTCTCGTCAGGAATTAGTAAAACATGAGGCGACTATTGTCAGGTCTTTTTCTTGCGCTTATAGAGACACAGGTATCAGCAGAGGAAGGTATAAATAATATAGAATAAAGGAAACTGGTGTTAGCACAAACGTCTATTGTTCAACCGCTGTTGCATTATCGTGACGCATGTAATCCAATATTTCCGTGTAATTTAAACTGTTCTCTATGCTGCGTATTGCACGATGAAGAGGTGATTTCTCACCGTGATGTTGCCACCTTCTCTCGTTGCAGTTTCCTTTCGGTTTGCTCCATTTTGGATAAAATGTTCTACTACAATTATCAAAATACAAGTTCGAACGCTGTTTAAATTTCATTATTAAATTGGTGGGTCACAAGCTATTTGGTAACTTTGGGTACTCGTAGTAGACATAAAGCAATTTTACAAAATTATGGCACGCGACTTTCATAAATGTAGGACAATCTGAAGTTCAAGAATTAGGGTCACAATTTTCGAGTCATTGATTCGGTACAAATTTAGGGTACACAGCAAACATATAAAGTAAGAACTTTACAAAATTACAGCACGCAAAATTCATAAATGTAGACAAAAATTTGAATCTGAAGTTCGAAACTGCGAAACTGAAACTTTACAAAATTACAGCATGCGACTTTCATAAATGTAGGAGAATCTGAAGTTCAAGAATTAGGGTCACAATTTTGGAGTCATTGATTCGGTACAAATTTAAGGTACATATAGCAAACATATAAAGTAAGAACTTTACAAAATTACAGCACGCAACATTCATAAATATAGACAAAAATTTGAATCTGAAGTTCGAAACTGCGAAACTATGAAACTTTGGGAAGATACAAGATTGAAATTTTGGAACGTAATTTATTTCAGACTTCATGAATTCTAGGAATATACAAATTCTCGCATACCAGCCGCTAAATTTGAATAAATGTATAGAACCATGCAACTCGAGTGCAGAACAAATTTTCCAGCAGTGAAAGTGTTGAAATCCACCTAAGCAGCATTTTATTTGCAATAAATCTACTGTCATGATTATTTCTGATATCTAGTTCTAACGGACATTCTTCCAGGTACTTAAAAAGAGATTTGTAATTGAATAAATCGGAGGATCTGACGTGACTGAGATTGATGTGTGTCTGTGTTAGGCTCTTATGCAAATTAATTCAGTGTTTTTATACCTATTAACTAGGCCTCAAATTACGTTTTAGATTTCAATACAGCCACTCGTGTTACTGGAGTTTATGCAGGCGTCAGTTATATTTACGAAACCGCCTAGCTACATAGTTAAATAACCTCGACAATATGTTATATAATCATTGTTGTGATTGCGATCGGAAAACAGAAGAAATTGAACTTCGATACTTTTATATTTATGAGAGAATCTAGGAATTATTTCACTATTCATAATTGTAATATAGGGTGTTACGAAGTAATAAATTTAATAAATTATTAGTTAAAGATTTTTATAATACTGTTATCTATACATACGTGTATAAATATATACACTTAAATTTCACAGACACTGACACACTTATGCTTCTAATTAAATTCAACAAGCTGCACATTAATATAACCTTGAAAATTAAAAAGCGTTTTTGTCCCAAAAAGTCTCCAAAATTTGTATAAAACAATCGCAAAGAGAAAATCTCTCTCACCAATGGAAATTGGTTCGGAGGAATAACTAAATCTAGGAAAAGCTGAACGAAGGAGAATTAATGATGGAAAAAGGGGATGGGCGGATGCTTTCCGTCGCAATGAAGTCAACGACGCGAACGAAAGACCGAACTCAGCCAGCATGAGACGAAATAGTCGGGGTAAAATAGGAGAAATACGATGGGGTGAAGAAGAGGGTGGGATGGAAGCCTACGCAGACGTGGCGCGTAGGTCATTGCACTTGCATTCAGCCACGCACGTTCACACGGATTCAATACTTTTGCAAACGCTTTTTGCATAAGTTTATACAGGGACGGAGGCGTTAATCACGGCTTTCGTGGTCTCGGCGTTAATTGGGAAATGTGTAATGACGCGCGAGATTTCTGATATTTGCGAATTTTTTCGTTTGGGGATTTTAATTTATATTGTTACACAATTTCTGGTCTCATACTCGTAATAATTATGGTGATTGTTACACAGTAATTTCTGGTCTCATGTAATAATTATAATATGTGACGTGTAATCTTAAACTATAGCGTTCTCCATTTTTACTACCACATGTGTGACACACAAATTCCATGTTCTTAAGAATTTATATACCTAACACTACTAATATTATAACTAATAGCTTAATATTAACTACTTGAACTAATAATTGAAAGAATACAGCTCGTCATAAATAACAATACCTGTTTTCTGTTTGCAGACGGATTGGAGCGCGCTCACCACATCCTGCTGCAGTGGGCGAAGTACGCAGGTTCAAGGGACAACATCACGTTGATCGTGGTCCTGTTAACCCCAGCGAGCGAGATCGCAGCCAGGCGTGGACGCTTCCATCCGTACATCTTTCCAAGCGTGAATGATATACTGGAGGAAATGAACTCGAAGGATAAACCGATGCCACGGGACATCGAGTACGCGCAGAACGCGATCGACTCGAAGGTCCTGAAGCAGACCATGATCTCGGACCCTTGCGACCGCGACGACGGCGATATAATGGAGGCAAGCAACGGTAAACACGAGAACGGCGACGCCGATTACGATTACTCGGACCTGGGGCCGGAAACGAACGTGGACGCCATCGACGACGTGCCGATGCCCGTGAAGAACCTTTCCTACGAATTTTACAAGGACCAAGACAAGGAACCCGTAGAATCCAATATCGTTCCTGACAATAATTTACACGAAATTACGTCCGACGAGGTCGCCGATAAGATCTACGAAGAAATGCAAAACGAAGTTCGCAGATCCTTCGAGGAGAATGTGGAGCAGCAGGAAGATGTTAAGAAAGAGGATCGTGTCGAGGAGTCGCAGGATATGGTGGACGAAGCTGGACCGATGGATTATGACTCGCCGCCGTCGCCGCAGGCTAACAGTAAGTGTGAAATAAGTAAGCGTTTCTATGAGCGATCCTTGCCCTCGTGGGTACTCAGGTGCGCGTACCTACTGGGCAAGTTTGTGCTACTCAGCCTTGTCTCCGTCTATGACTTCTCAAACTTTTGAACGATGTTAAGACACCTTGTTATGAAAACGATATGTGACCTGGTGGCGATGTTGGATGCGTAATGCAGATGTACGAGAGGAACTGAATCCACTTTATAGATAGATAGTACCAATATTTAATTTGTAAGCTAGGCCTTTATAGCTTGCAACGCTTGCAGCAGGAGATAATCTATTAAGAGGTGTAATTTTTTAAAATTAACTGATGTAGCAGTTAAGGTGACCAATTTTTTTTTAATTAAAGAGATGTTAATATCTTCGAAATATGAGGTTCGATAAATGGTAGGAAGTCTGTAGAATTAAATCGGATCGAGCTTGCTCCACTCAGAAATGCGAATGTCAAACGTGGGACGTTCAAAGTGTTCTTTATATCGGTGAGGCCCACTTTCCGTTGCCTTCGGCTTTCACCACCTTGTGCCAGTCACTGCATTTCCTGCACTAATTGTCATCCACCTCGCAAAACTGCCAGCCTTTATCCTAGACCGAGGCCTTTTTTACTGCTTCCTTTCTTCACACAATTTTTTCTCTATCGAAGTGTTTGATTTAATGGATGACTTTGCCGTTCAGCGAAGTTCAACGTGATAAGATCAGGTTCTAGGTAGAGCATTCTACAGTTTTTAATTTGACTTCCCAAATCCACTTCAGAATATTTGCACGATTTTATCTTAAAAGAAATCACGATATCTCAGAAAGAAACACGTTTGATAAATGGAGAAAGGTTGTAGTGCGATAGTAACTGTTGCACTTCCGGTTTGTCTTCGAAGCACATTGTTCTCCAGGATATACCCGTTAGACGTTCTTAAAAATTTCCAAATAAATTTAAATTCAGGGGAATCGTAATTCTTTCGGCAAGGCATTTAGAAGGGGAGAAACAGAATATTTCGGTCGCTGTGCAACAGAGAAACATTACCAAGTGTTTTCTTCGAAGCTGTGTGCGATATTAAAAAAGGAGAAGTGTCGTGACACTTACGTGCCAAAGAAGCCACGTATGCTGCTCATGCATGCGCGTAGTTATTCACTGTACCACGCCCCTCTTTTTCCATCTATCTAAATTTATCTGGGCATGCAGTCGCAAGGTCGTTTTACTTCTACTGTAACCCGCACGAATTTTCTTAACATTTAATTATCAATTGGTAATTAACCTTCAAGAGAACATTTCATTAAGAACATCTGCACTTTCCCCGTTAGTTCACGTTTTCTTATTCAAAATTACTAAGACGTTCCTGTTAAAAGCAGAGATATTTGTGTCTTTATATTTATTCAAATTATGAACAGCTTAAAAAGTGTTTCATTGCTATTTTAAAGTATGATCCATTAATTAGTCTATATTTAGAAGTGAAACCATTAGTCGGATCTTTAGAATGTGCCGTATAATGGCACTGATAATTGTAACAATAACGCGCGGGCAAAATTCTTTTTTGAATTTACCGCGAGGCAGCAGAAGAATCTCGAATTGTCGCTAACCAGCGCGATTGGTCGGCGCGGCTGCGGCGCATTCTGATAGGCGCACGGCTCAGCAGGCATCGGCCAATCGCGTGACGTGCCGCGTGGGTTGCCGGGAAGGGGGTTCCGGCAGTTGGTCTCCGAGCTTCGAGCGGTCGTGAGTGTTTGTCGCTTTTGATCATTGTCGAAGTGTTTTCGTGGTAAAAACGCAGTTAATTCTGTGTATAGTGCGTTCCGATCGTAAATTTGAACTGTTTTCTTGGAAACGTGCGACGATAAAGCAACCCGATCGAGTTTCATTGACGATTAAGCAGTCAGTGCCAGCGAGAGAGCGTTCTCTAAAGGTACGTTAATCAAGTCCTCCATGAACGGTCTAGCAGCGAATTTAAATTTAGAACGGATGCCGGCCGGCGTTAAATTTTCGCCGATTTATTTCGTCGCATTCCTCAAATTCCTCGTAACGTTTTTCACGCGTTTGTAATGGAGCGACAAAAGAGTTCGTACGATGATCGGTCGATTGTTGCGACGTTAGACTGTTCGCAAAACCGTCGCGACGTTTTCTTGTTTGCCTCACGAGAGGGCCGGCTTCGTCACGGGCTTGGCTGAATTTCTCGGAAACGAATTCGAACGATTTCACGTTGACGCCTAGCCAACACTCGAGCTTTTTATTCGAGAATTAATTGGAAATCGAGAAACTTCTTTCTTACGGGTCCGTCGTTCGATATTCGTAAACTTCTTGCGTCGAGTTTTTGAAGGCCAAACTTTCGGGTGGCGATGGCGCGTTCCTAAAATGATTCATATAAAAAGTTTGACTGTATATGCTATACCCTTCTCCGCAACAATGTATGCTACGCACATTTGGCGTGTCCATGCTCAGGTATCTGCGTTTCACGAATATTCATGCACGATGCAGCGTTTGCGAAATCATGCATTAAAGTTATTATCGTAGAGGCGGGTGCAACGGAGCATTCATTTGGATTAGGACAGGTGTACGGGAAACACCCCACCATTTGCTCCGCAGTTTTCAGGATGATCTTACAAATTTTCAGATCCTCGGTGTACAAATTTTCTAAAGCCTTGCCCCTCGCTGTACACTTGGTACATACTCAAATTCGGGCTTGTTGACCTCTTAACAAAAATAAAACAAACCAGTTCTACGAGAAAAAATAAAATTGTTTTGAAGAGAAGTTCAGTTAACACAGTTGCTTTGGTTGAGGTCCATTTATTTTCACGGTGAATAATTTTTATAATCATAACAAATTTTTACGTTCGATACTGTATTGATGACTAATTTATAACTATGTTGATGGATTAACTGTCATTGGTTATAAATTAAAACGAAATTGATAAATTGGTAAACGAAATTGATTTATTAGTTCCGTTGAAAATTTAATAAATTTGAAATTAATGAACATACAGTGTATATACGATGTTAACAAGTTTCAGCCAAGTATGATTCAGCATTGCATGTTATTTTGATATGCATCAGCCTTACAGATAATTTTAGGCAATATTACGTACTACGGTGATTAATGTTATGTGTTAATTTTTCTACCGATACATTGTTACATAAATTCAATTACATTTTAAAGTGCATCTTGAAATTAACAAGAATAATGTGAAGAGGAATTGAAACAAGACATTTCGCATATATTAAATGGAAAAGAGTATACTTTTTACGTCGCACATATAATATACATAATTTAATTTACATAAAATAATCCACTTACAGATTTTTTAATTTCTAAATTTATTTTGCAATAATTGTTATTTTTTTTAACGAATTTGTTTTATTATTTGTGAATGTTGACGAATATATTTTTTTAAATGCAAATAAAAGCGCGGAACAAGGTGTACAGTGCACAAATATAGTCGTTTCCTGTCAAAACAGGCTACGCATTATAAAAGCGCAGTTTCGAAATACGATCGAACTGTTTTGAATGCAAGATTATTCAATATTGCATTGCACGCTGTCTTAATGCATATCGGAAGTACATAATTAAAAACAGATATGGCGAAAAATGGCGGTAGATTCATAAAGCATGTCTGTCGGAACTTTTTTTTTATCGGTTCGCCCGTATTTATATTCTACATTTTGCTTTTGAATAATTAGCATTTGCAAGCATGATGAATACGGGTTTCCGCCTTCTGTTGCCAAGTACATTTTCCATTTTTTCTATCGGGTGCAGCTAATAAATTGCTTTCTATTAAAAATTCTTTCTCATGGAATAATTAATATCGAAGTTTCAAAGAAAATCAACTTATTAAAAAATTTATTCACTTTTACTTATTAGTAAATTTTTTTATTAAATATATTACGAATAAATTATTTCATTTTCAACCTAATTAATTTTGTAGCATAATTAATTTTAACTCCCAATTAAATTAGGTAATTACTCCAGTAAATTAGGTAATGAAATTTAACAATGGTTTCCATAATTTGAAGAGGTTCGAATCCAAAATGGCGGCCCGTTAGAAAGGATCTACCTTATCTCCTTGAGATAATACTCTGCATAGTTGCGTCATGTTTCAAAGAAGAGAATCGTCGTTAAGGGTTAAAAGGTTTAAGTGCCACCCCTCTAAAACAGTGTTATATAAGTATATAACGTTCATGGTTGAAGCCAACAGTATTTACCGTCTTTATAGCTCTAAAATATAGCGCGTAGTATGCCGGTCGATTTTTCTTGTCACAATATTATAACGACACCCTGTTCCGCGCTTTTTCTCCCCCGCCCATATAATTGGATGTAAACTAGTAGGCTTACCTCAAGATTAACCCTCTCTTGCGAGACACTTCGGCACGGAACACGTGTTGTGGATAGTAAATTCTCAATGCAGCGACCGATATTTTCTGCCAAATGGCGCGCAAATTATTTATCGCTTATCCCACCACTTCTATTAATCACGGCCAAATTTATTGCTACAGTTTTTCATTAATATAATCTGGTATATGCACTCTAATATGCAGTGTATTTTAATTTTTTTATTCTATTAATTTTTTATTATATTTTTATTTTTTTTATTGGGATTCTGTTAATGTAAGGTTACAGTTTTTTATTAATATAATTTTAGTATTCTCTGCATTCTAATATGCATTATATTTTAATTTTTTTATTGTACTAATTTTTTATAATTTTTTTAATCTGAATTTTGTCATTTTTATTTTATTTTTTTTATGGAGTTTAATTTAATTTATGAAATAATTATTAATGTCCCATGATTTTCAATTGGTAGACAATTTTATAAATTATTTAATATGAAGTCTGAAATTAAAAAAACAAAAATAGCAGAATTTAAACAATTTTGCATTTGACACAAGAATGTAACAGCACAAGAGATATTAATTTTTTAATTTTTAATTAATAACAAACAGTAGCATAAATTTGACAGTCAATATATCGGATTAGTGATCTCAAGATAAACAGAGTTTAAGAAATTCCGTCGAAATTAAATCACTGGTATTATAGCACTGGTATCACCAGAGAATTAATCTTTTTTTATGCGGCGTTACATTGACATTGAACGATAAGAACTTCGTTGCATTAGCTCACAAGTTTCGAGGTTGAGGTTATTTTTAATGCATGATATTTTTCTCCAGACGTTGTAAACAGAACGCTGTATTGCTAAACGATGACCATGCTCCACGCCCTTTTACCTTTTTCATTGAATTTTATTAATAAAATAAAATTCATTCGATCATAGATTATTTATCTACTTTGCATAATGTACTCGGTAGTACCAGGTTCATTCAACTTTTCATTTCAAGTTTATTTTGCATCTAAGTCTACAACTTCAATTTCTGTTTACTTAGAACACTAATTGTGTTCTCAACGTTGACTTTGATTCTTATCTAATCTATTATAGGTTCTTGGAATCGAAATTACTTAGCGAATAATCTTTAATCAGAAAAGATTTCATCTATATTGTAGTTGTGTGCAAAAAGTATATTCATATCTTAACAGTGAAAAAATATTTTTATTTAGTAAATTGTCATGTTTAAAAATATATTTCTCTTCTGTACTCTCATTACTCCAATTGAAGTAGCATATTTAATTAATTTTATTTTAATTGCATCCGTCATTAATTAAGATATTGACCCATAAAAAAAAACAGTGGTTGACAAAAATATTTTCTCTTCAATAAAATAAAAGATACGAAAGCTCGACTTAATCGTACTTAATAATTTATGGCAGTACAGTTTCACCGCCATTGTAAAGTCAGGTGCAGTTAAGAGAAACCGGAGCTCCGAATAGCGGCAGCATGGTTCCTTTTTTGTTTTTTATTTATTTATTTATTTTCTTGTCTCGCTGCTCTCTGCTGTCGCTGAGTTAAAATTAGCTCCTCTTTGCTCTCTATACGTTGCACCCTGAACCCCGATATGTGTTGCTGCGTCGAAATTGAAAAAAAAGAAGGGGAGGGAAAAAAGAACACGCGAGTTAGGGACAAAACGGATCCTCTTTCGGTTGAAATCTTGGAGCCTTCTTTTATTTGTCGTTTTTTGTTTCCTTCCAGATGGGGGAGAATGCTTCCATTGTTTTTAATTTTATTGCATAAACGCACAAGATTTTAATATTAGGTACAATATAATTTTTATCTTGCAAAGTTAGAACGCACCAGATGTGTCAAGATAAGCTACTGTTTTTTTAGCTTGTCAATTTTAAATATTTTATATTAATTCTATATGTGTTAATACATCTATGAATTAATAGTGATATTAATTTTTTGGTGACGCACATGGTGCGGCATGTTACATAAGACGCACATGGTATGTCATGCTTTTTCTACCCATAGCCCAGATACAAATATTACAACTTTAATATAAACTTAAACTAGTTATAATATTATTAATGTTAGTTAATATTATTTACATTAACCAATCGCTCCATAAGACACACATGGTGCGTCATTAATTTTTCCTTCATAGATCAGACATGAAAATTAAAATTTCATCTTCAGATATGAACTAACTCTAACATTGCTAACATTAGTTAATATTAATTTGCTTCAATCAATTGTTCTATAAGACTCATATGGTCCGTCATTCAGACCAGCCAGTCAATTAGCTCCGTACATGAAAATATTTTAGCAAATAGAAAAACATTTCGCGTGAAAACATCTCATGAATATTCGACTCACGAATATACTAATCAAACAATCATAAGCTTATTGTGTAACGAGCGGACTAAAAACGTTGCGAATAACACTGAGGAGGAACAAAAGCGAGTAGAAGAAAACAGTCTGGTTAAAATACTTGTAGCCGAGAGGAAAACTTCGTGGGAACAGAAACGTTGAAAGTTGCAGACGGGGAGATCGTTGGAACGGATTCGCGTTGGTGGTAAAGTAAGGTTAGAATTAGGAACGGGTTAAGATACGTTCTCCGCGTGGGTTGCCCTTTTTTTGGCATCCCTTTAAGCCTGTTTCTATGTACGTTTCTGGCATCCAGAAGCTTCGATTGCATAAATCTTAGGTCTGAGTTTCCTCTCGGATTTTGTGCTTTAAGGTTAACTCGTTACGTCACGTACCTCTGTATCCGCGGGTAATTGGGTAGGAAGGTTTCTGGAGATGTTCCAAATATTTTTAGGTTAGGTTTGTTGGCTTGGGTATTTTTATTGGGTTAACTAATTTAGTTTGATACCTCCGTATCCGCGGATAATTGGGTAGGAAGGTTTTTGGAGATATTCCAAATATTTTTAGGTTAGGGAGTTTGTTGGATTCAGTATTTTTATTAGGTTAACTAATTTTGCATGGTACCCCCGTATCCGCGGGTAGTTGGGTACGAAGGTTTTTGGTTCCAAATATTTTTAGATTAGGGAGTTTATTGAATTGGTATTTTTGTTAGATTAACTAATTTAGCATGGTACCCCCGTATCCGCGGGTAGTTGGGTACGAAGGTTTTTGATTTCGAATATTTTTAGATTAGGGAGTTTGTTGGATTGGGTATTTTTATTACGTTAACTAATTTAGCATGGTACCCCCGTATCCGCGGATAGTTGGCTACGAAGGTTTTTGATTCCACATATTTTTAGGGTAGGTAATTTGTTGGATTGAGTATTTTTATTAGGTTAATTAATTCACCTTGATACCCCCGTATCCGCGGATAGTTGATTTAGGAAGGTCTCTGGGGACATTTAAAATATTTTACTTATTTAAAAAATTTTTTAGGTTAGATATTTTATTAGATTGGTAATTTTCACACATTTAGTACAATTCACACATTTGAAAATTGGCTCCATTTAAATTTGAAATTAGGCTTCCTGTAATGAAAGGAATTTTGTAGAGGTCTCAAGGTGTAATCGTTACTCGAACACTTATTTGTGAAGCTGCCATTTTCTTCCAAGAGAGGTGGTGTGATTTTATGGGACAATGGAGGTCCTTGTATTCTATCAGCTCCCATTTCTATATCTTCACATAAAGCAAACTTTATGTATTTTTTACGTGCTACAGAGTGTTCCAAAATTAAAGTCACTCATAAAAGTGTCCTATAAAACATTGTAAAATAATTTCTTATTTTTGAAACGTTAATTTTGCTCGTTGTATAATTTGTCTCATAATTTGACAGTTTATATAACTTGTGTATATTATATAATTTATCTAGTTATCTAATTATATAACTAGAAAAATAATTTCTTGTCTGAATTTTAGAGAAAAGTAACATAAATTTCTGGTCTAGTTATTTAAGACATATGGTGCTTGCTAGACAAGTTTAACTAACAAATTAATAATTTATTATCGTAACATTCGATAATAAATAATAGTAAAATATTTTTTAATTCCCTTTAATTTTCAATTTTTATAATTGAACTAGGGTGAAGTACTGAAAGTATAATTGTAATATTTTAATTATAATTAATACCAGCAACAATTTTCACCAATTTTTAAGTAATTAGGTTATAGTTTAAGTACATCTGCATAATTACGCAAAATAATTGATTTTCGATACCAAATATATTTACAACTGTAACGCGTCTTTTACAGTATTAATTTTCCGTTTAATTAACAGCTGTTTAATAGATGCATAATAGTATTTGTAGACTAGAACGCAACTGTGACCTGAAATAAACGATCGAACGAATATTTACAAATAAAATAAATTAATTTCAGTATATACGAGTTCTAGTTCTTTTTTCGTTTCTATATAAAACCTTTACATGGAAAGTTCATACTCTTTCGAGTATCCCGAATTTCCTTTTATATCCTTGTTATTTTCATATAAAATATCATGATACAATTTTTAAAGAATTTTTCATTGTTCATTGAATCATTCGTTGCATTGTTCATTGGTTTCAGTTGCTTCTCAAAAATTTAGACAAAGACAGGGTTTTAAATATTCGACGATTTCATATTTTATTTTATACTTAATTAATTATTATTTAGTGAAGATTTTTAATCGACTTAATTTTTTAAGTACCCATTGAGTTAGTGAACTTTTATCAGAATTTTCCATTTGCAATATATTTTAAAAGCAAGGTTAAAAGGTACAGTTCCAAAGGGGTTGCAAATTTAAATTTCAGTTCCATTGAAAATTTCCAAAAATTCAAAAAATTTCCATCAGAGATTAAAATCCACTTCTTCAAAAGTGAAAATCCACCCCTTTAAAAATAAAATAATTACAATTAAACTTAGGGGTGCAAAATGTACAAAATCCTATAATTCAAACATCACAAATTTTCCTCTCAATTCTACTTTAAAAAATAAAAACCCTGAGGGTGAACCCCATATCACATAATAAATAAAGCACCCCAAAATCGTTATCATACAAATTACCCCGTTAAAAGGGTTAATAGCATCTCAAATATTTACACCATCAATCATCCCTATCAAAACATTTTATAACGAAGGGGTTAATAAATCCCTTATCATCGAAAAATCTATACTCTGGATCATAACCTCCCCTAACTCATCAATCGTATCCCCTAAAAGTCGACCTGGAGACCCACCTTCGATCCCTAAGGGGTGGCTCCATCAACGAAGGACGATGGCTGCTGGAATGAGTGTATGGGGAAATTCATGGAACACCGGTTGCTTCGACACCAAATTCCCTGCATCGGGGTAGGTGGTGTCATTTCTGACTGGACGATTTCAATTATTCAGGATATTAGACTTTACACTTTTCTCTTTTATTTTTTTGACGTTCAGTCATTTTTTAGACATTCAATCATTTTTTTTAGATATTCTGTAATTTTTTAGGGAGTTAATTTTTTAGGCATTCAAGAGTTTTTAGGCAGTCAATAATTTTTTAGGCATTTAGTAATTTTTTTAGATATTTAGTCAATTTTTTAGGCATTCAAGATTTTTTTTGGGCCATTCAATATTTTTTTAGGGAGTCAATTATTTTTGTAGACATTCAGTAAATGTTTAGGGAGTCAATTTTTTAGGCATTCAAGAATTTTTTAGGCATTCAAGAATTTTTTTAGACATTCAGTAAATTTTTAGGGAGTCAATTTTTTAGGCATTCAAGAATTTTTTGGGGCTATTCAATATTTTTTTAGGGCGTTAGTAATTTATTAGACATTCAGTATTTTTTTTGGGTATTCAATAATTTTTTAGGCGTTCAGAAATTTCTTAGACGTTCAGTAATTTTCTAGGTGTTCAGTAATGGGTTGTAATAAATTATAATATAAGGGTTGAAGGTGGTAAGTTCTGTAGATATAACGAGAATAAAATTGTGTAGGTTGTGCTTGTTGGAATTATAGAGTTTCTATTATTATTATTATATTCATATGATTATTATATGTTCATACAGAGTATTGTAAGGGTGGTATTCTGGTACTCCAGTATTCTATTAATTCCAAATTTCCAACTCTACAGAATAAATTTTCAAACCCCAATTTTCTCTCGTCTTATCGAGATCCAATAGTACATTGGATCTCAATATGTTTGTCAAGGGTAGTAATAAATTAAATATATTAATTTATAAGAACACCCCATAGATTACCAAAGTCACTGTCTGCCAGTCTCAACCTTGACAAATTCTGTCATTATTAAAAATTTTCAGTATTCAAAATGAATCAAAGTTTGTTTCAAGAATGTACACTTTCCCTCACTGCTCCAAAGTGTACATTCACATCTTACATGTCTACAGGGTAGTAACAAAGATTTACTGTATCAATTTCTAACGACCTGTACCAACACACTCTAGTCTAGACTGTCTGCAATAATTATCATCTGGTACACAATATTAATTCTACAACTACCAGACCTCTTTGAACCAGAGTATACTCTACCTGAAAGTCCACATTTTCTGACGTCCAAATCTTGCAAGGGTCTACAAGGGTTAACAAGGGTAGTATTCATTTTTAACGACTCACTAGGCCAGCAACTCTGCAATAATTATATGGCAAACAGTATATTATATGTCCAAACGAATGAACCGAAGTATCCTTTCAAGAAAGTCCACATTTTCCAAGTAACCAAAAGTGCATATCTCAGACGTTAACGAGGGTTAACAAAGACTTGTATTAATTTGTAATAAGTCATACGACTCCAAAATTTAAACTAGCGACTCTGCAATAATTATTTTGACAAACAGTGTTCTATAGGTCCAAATGAATGGACCATAGTACACCATTGAAGTCCATATTTTCCCAAAAGTGCATATCTTCGAGATCCAACAAGGTTTACAAGGGTTAACAAAGACTCATAATTAATTTGTAATGACTTATTCGGCTCCAAAATTTAAACTAGCGACTCTGCAATAATTATTTTGGCAACCAGTGTTCTATAGGTCCAAGTGAATGAACCATAGTATACCATTGAAGTCCATATTTTCCCAAAAGTGCATATCTTCGAGGTCCAACAAGGTTTACAAGGGTTAACAAAGACTCATAATTAATTTGTAATGACTCAATCGGCTACAAAATTTAAATTAGCAACTCTACAATAATTATTTTGACAAACAGTGTTCTATAGGTCCAAATGAATGAACCATAGTATACCATTGAAGTCCATATTATTCCAAAAATGCATATCTTCGAGGTCCACAAAGTTTAACAAAGTCCTATAATTAATTTCTAACGACTCACCAGGCTCCAAAATTTAAACTATCAAATCCACAATAATTCTATGGCAAACATTCTAAATGTCCAACCAAATAAACTACAGTGCACCGTTCAACCCCAAATTTTCCCAAAAGTGCGACCTTCGAGGTCCACAAGGTTTAACAAAGTCCTATAATTAATTTCTAACGACTCACCAGGCTCCAAAATTTAAACTAGCAACTCCACAATAATTCTATGGCAAACATTCTATATGTCCAACCAAATAAACCACAGTATCCATTGAAATCGAAATTTTGCCAAAAGTGCATATCTTCGAGGTCCAAAGTGTACATTAATTTGTAAGGACTCACCCCGGAAAGTCAATTGCCATCGGCAGGGTGAGTCACCTCGATGCAAAGGCAGCAAGGACCAATCGCAGGAGCGGTTCCTGTCGGAGATGAGGTGCGACTGTTGCTATACGGTACAGTGGCATGGTACAGGTGGGTGGTGGCAGGGCCGTCGAGGAAGGGGGGTGTTCCAGGGACCTCTAGACTAGATCGATAATGCATCTCTTGGCGGGCGTAGTTCCTCTTAGTCGGCGGTGATCGCTCCTGCCATTGGGGCCATATCCTACGAGTTTCCTGCAAAGAAGTCCGTGTGTGAGTAAAAGCCGAACCAGCAAACGGAACCGTGTCCCGCTACAGAAACGAGTTTTCTGTCTTGCCTCGATAGCCGGACGCGGTTTTCTACCGTTTTTCTACGATCGGAAAAAAGGTGGTGTGTGATCGAAAGGCTTTACAGAATCGATTGCTGTCTGCAAATTCTTTTACTATTGCCGGTTTTTTTTTTTGTAATTTTCCGGTACGTTCGCCATTTTTTGGGGTGATTCGATGGAGTTGATTGACCTCCGCATTTTGGGAGGTTCGAGAAGGGTTGCGTCATTGGGGGTTGCACGTTACGAGGACTCTGCAGCTTCCGTAAGAAATAGGACCAGATATTGATTTCAACGGTTCAGGCTTTTCTATCAATGTGACTGTGGGTATTTGCTGCAATTGCATCTCTAAAGAAGACTCTTCAAGTGATATCCTCAGCAAGGACTTTTTTTTTTAAACAAAGTTTAGATTCTACAGTTTTGTGAATTTCTTCCAGTGTGTATAACAATTATGTATCTGTGCAAACTTCACTACATAATAATTTATATAATACAATTAATTTTATCGATGGAGTCCGTACTTTAATTTAAAAAAATAACTGTGCAACAAACCCTACGTTGCAACCAAAGTTAAATAAATATTAGACTGGATTAAATAATTATGTTTAAATATAATCATATTCCTTGCTAACTGCATTGTGATAATTTATAAAATTACTGTAACTTGAACAATCTGTAACTTTTTTTTAAAAAATGAAACTGACTTAACTTTATATAATATTATGTTTTTATAAAATCAAAAATCGTTTTCAGTCATGAAATTATATTCTAACTTCAATTTGAATGAAGATACAAGTATCTGCAACAGATTAGTTACAAAATTGAAGACGATTGCTTGTGTGGTTTATTTACGGAAGGAATTTGTTTGCAGAACCTCTTCAGCATGCGCTGATCCAAGAAGCGGATAATGTAGCGGACAGCGAGGATTCCGAGGACGAGTGGAATTACTATCGCGTAGATCCTAACAAGGACAAAGACTCCGCTGATCCCGTTGACGAGGTGCAGGAGCCAAGGAACGAGGAACGAGAGAGCGAGAAACTTTCTGTGGAAGAAGCAGAGAGTCCGAAACTTCCGGTCGAAGAAGAGAAACTTCCTGTAGAAGAGGAGATCGAGAAACTTCCTGTGGAAGAGGAGATCGAGTCGAAAATCCAGTCAGACGAGGAAGAAGTTAAATGCGAAAGTCCGAAAGAAGACTTGCACGAGCTTATTAACACAGAGGTATTTATCGATATTTAAAAATTAAGAAATTTATAGACATACATTTATTATAATCTAGAGAATTATTTCTATCCACCCCGTTGCGGTGTAAAAATATCTGAAGGTGATTTCTAATAAAAAATCTTTCAGATTAGCGTCGAGGACAAAGCAAAGGAATCTGAAGAGGAGAAGGAGGAAGAGGAAGAGATCGAACACGAGGTTTCCGTAGAAGAACACGAAAAGTCGAAAGCAATGGATTTTCCACTGAACCCTGACGCGGCAGAGTTCATACCGGTATCGCCACAGTTCACCGGCACGACGATGAATCTGGAGGATTTCCCCGTTTCTGGCTCGCCCTTCAAGCAAGTCCCACAGATGGACGACATTCAAGTACCCAGTCAGAGCGAGTTCGAGAAGGAGATATGCCAGCGACCCAGGGAGGTCGAGAACGAGGATAAAGAGTACCAAAATGGGGACCACGTACAGCCAAATAGCGACCTGGCGGATTATATGAACGACAGACAGAAGGCGGCTAGTTTCATCAACACCTTGGACGACTCTGAGATCTCGTCGACGAAAGCGGAATACGGCGACACGTCCGTGAGCTTCTTAACGACCACAGAATTCCACAGAACAGGTATCTCCACGGTGGACGAGTCGTTCACGAACTCGGAGCGAGATTATGACATCGCTAAGGACCCCATGGCTATGTCTTTTACACCTAGCGACTTTGAAGCAGCCTTCGACAACAAGAACGTTGATTTAAATGCTGTCCACGATCTGAGCAACTCCGATCTGGATGAGAAGAACGACACCGTAGAGAAAGAAGAACCACCAGCGATCCAAACTGCAGAGCCACAGTTTGAGTCTACTAATAACATTGAATCCTCCGAGGACGAACACCCACCGAGCGAAGTGGTCCCTGAAGACTCCGTGGATCTCGTGAACCTTTCCTCGCAGCAAGAGGAGAGCGACGCCACCTTCATCGAGCACACGGATAAGCCACAGACAGTCAGCGATTTCCTAACCTTCCAAGCAGAGTCTTCCCCAATGGAGCAGCAAGAAACGCCGAAAGACGATCACTCTCCGTTGACAGAGAATTACTCGGCGGAATTCGAGTCGGAGAAGGAACCTGTTTCCGTCGATAACGAGCAACCTCTGTCTCCTTCCAGTGCTGACATAGATGAAACGAAGCCCATAGACGAGGCTAGCGAGGACGCCGCTCTTCCAATAATCGATTTGCAGAAGGAAACTTCTGCGAAAGAGACAGACACACCTTCGTCGCTGTCTCCGGTTCCAGACGTGATAGACAGCGAGGTTCTCGCTTCGGTGGATAGCGCAGACGAAGCACATGCTCCAACGCAGTGCTTGCTGCACGCGGACGCTCCGGAATTCACGCCAAAGGAACCGTACAGCTTCCGCTCGTTCGATATGGAAGCTAACGAAGTTTGTCGATCTCCTATTGAAGATGATGTCTGTCAAATGAGGTCAGCACAAGTTGAGGACGCTTATCAAGCACCTGTTGAAGAACCCTCTGAACCTACCTGCTTGTATCAGCCATATTCTACAGAAGCTGGCGATGTGAACGAACCTAGCCAGAATTTGCAGGAGCTTCATGTAGATACAGAGCCAGAGGAGAAAGAGGAACAGGTCGTTGAGCCAGAGGTTGACGCGAAACCAGCAGAAGGAAACTTGCTGAACTTTGCCGAGGAACAAGATGTTTGCGCGAAGAGTCCAGTAGAGCCCGAGTTAACGCCTCCAATTTCTCCTCGCGAGGAGGTGAAATCACCGCAGATGGATGATCTTGTTTGTCCCATTCGGCCTGTCGAACAGAAACCCGAAGCTCCTATCGAACTCGTCGAACAGGAACCCGAAGCTCCTGTTGTTGAACCCATCGAACAGACACCCGAAGTTCCTGTTGAACCCATCGAACAGAAACCTGAAGTTCCTGTTGAACCCATCGAACAGAAACCTGAAGTTCCTGTTGAACCTATCGACCTGAAACCAGAAGTACCTGTTCAGCCTGCCGAACAGAAACCCGAGGAAGTCGAACCGAAGGAGGAGGGTCCAATGGAAGCAGACATCCTAGAAGTCAAACCCGAGGAAGAAATTGAACCAGCGAAAGAGGCTGTTCTGAACTTGTCCGAGTCCATGCAGGAATTCACAGGGCTGGAGAACGAGCTGCGACCCAAAGCGGAAGAGGTCGTTGAACCTTGCGTCGTACCGCAGGAAGTTGAGGAAGTACCGAAAGAAGAGGAATTGAAAGAGAAGATTGAGCAAGAGAAGCCTGTAGAACCAATAGTCGTGGAAGAGGAATGCAAAGTGGAGGAAAAGAAAGAGGTTGAAGAAGTTCCGTCGTTGATCAAGGAGCCTGAAATAGAGAAGGCAGTGGAAGCCGTAGAAGCCGTAGAAACTGTGCAAGCTGTGGAAGCTGTGGAGGAACCTCCAAAGGTGGAAGCTCCAGAAAACAAAGTCGCAGAGACAGCCACAGCTGCAGCTGTAGGAGCAGCTGCGACCGCGGTAGTCGTTGCAGCAGCCGCTACTACCATGCAGAGCAAAGCGAAATCCAAAACCGCAACGAAACCCGCAAAAACAGCAACTTCAAAGACGACTACACCTAAATCTACACCGACGTCTCCATCGAAAGCTGCGATCTCCTCGGCAAGAGTGTCCTCTGCGACAGCGAAGAAGGCAACGACAACCACGGCGACTCGTCCGAAGGACCTGGACGCCCCGAAGAAGTCGACAGTTTCGAGCACCACTTTGAAGACATCCACTCCGAAGCCCGCTGCTAAAACCACCACCCCGGCCTCCACGCCCAAAGCGACCACCAGGTCAAGCACCGGCGCAGCTGCGAAACCAAAGGCCGCGCCGACTACTCCGAAAACGACCGCCACGGAGAAGAAGGCTACAGCTAACGGTGATGTGAAACCTCTGAGCAAACCAGCCGCGGCTAAACCTCCGAGCAAGGCGGCCCCAGCCGCGACGAAGACGACGCTGACCAAATCGTCGACCACGCGAACGTCCACGGGAACGACGACGTCCAAACCGAGACCCGCTACCGCCACCACGAACACTAAAACCAACACTACTGCCAAATCCACCACGACGACAACGACCACCTCCAGTAGCGCCAGACCTAAAACTGCACCGTCCGCCGGCAGCACGACGAAGACGACTCGCACGTCCACGTCGAAGGCTCCCATGATCGACAAGCAGGTGAAGGAAACGGCCAACAAACAGATCTCCATGGCACGCACGAGCACCGTCACTAAATCACGCGTGTCCACCAGCACCACCACCACAACGGCGAAACGCGTGTCCTCTACAACGAAAACCACTACGGCAGCATCCCCGATCAAGAAGACCTCGGTGACCAAAGTGACCGGGAAAACGTCCACGGGCGCCAAGACGCCCACCGAGAAAGCAAAGGTCCTTCAGAACGGCGTGTCCGAGAAAGTAGAAATGAATACGATCATCGACGACGTGCCCAAGAAGGATCTCTCTCCTGTAATCGCCCCCAATGATAACCAGCTGATCATGATCTCCGATTGAGTTCTGGGCTCCGTTCGATCTTTAGTTTTTATGTTGATCGTACGTGTGTTGCTCGCCGATAAAAAACGTCATTCATTTCGCGATATAGGAGCATGAGGATCCACTAAGAAGTAGTTGATTAGGGATTATATAACGAATCGGAAGAAGTTTTTACTATAATTAGCGTAAACTATGAAATATAATATATTAATGTGTATATGTACCAGTTAAAAGTAACGAATCCGTTTATATCTGTATTGGCGGGGAGAGAGAGTGACAGAGAGCGAAAGGATGCGAACGAGTGAAAGAGAGGGAGAGAATGCGCGCGTAAGAAAGAATATAATCTAAAAAACAAAAAGAAATATGCAGGGTGTATCCTCTAGGATTAACCAGCGTTTTGCGAGCGTTCTGGCGTTCTTCTGAACACTTTTGGCCTTAAATTGTTAACATGGAAAATTATTTTATTTCAAATTATTGAAAGTAAGATTGTGAAAATGGGAGTTAGATTATATTTAAAATTTTAGAGTTTGAGGAACTTGGAATTTAGCTTCTAAATTTAGGAATTTGGAGGAACCTGATGTTTGAAAACTTGAATGTTAATATGGAAAATTATTTTACTTCGATCAAATAACTCAATCAAAATATCAGAAAAGGAACCAATTGTAATAAAATAATTTTTCATATTAACATTTCATTTGATCAAACATCTCAAGGCTAAGTACATCAATTAATAACCAGTGTTCAGAATCTTAAGTCATAAATGGTCGAAAAATGTTGGTTAATTTTAGAGGATACACCCTGTAAATATTTTATCGCTTTTGACTGCTTCGGTCGTCTGGAAGAAAAAAGAAATGGGGTGTCTCGCTGGAAGGAAAAGATATATCTGATTGGGGATGCAAGCATATAAGAGAGAGAAAAAAAAAATATCGAGATTGTTTTTGTAAATAAATTGGACGCGTTTCCAAGTGGTCTCCGTGATTCGTCGGAGATGTCAGGTGGTGCTGTAACTGGCCTGTAAAAACAACAGACACGCAGAAAGAAACAGGTCCAACGGGAAGATAAAATGATAAAAAAATGGAAGAGGAAAGAAGAGGAAGATAATTCAGGTTCCAGAGAGAGATGCGTTGACCGTGCGAGTCGATTTCTTAATATTAATTATTAACGTAAAACACACGAAGAAGCTGGACGGTCTTTTTATACTTTTTAATTTTATATGTGCATTATATTTGATAATGATTAATCGCCGTACGTTTTATGGAGCAGAACTTACATACACACGTTCACACACAGGGACACATGCGTATAGAGACATGGAGAGGGTCTGCTGTGATATTTAATTTATTTGTTTATTGTTTGCTATGGAAAATTGTTGATAGTGTTAAGACAGAATTATTTATAATTTAGAGATTTATAAACTTGAGGAAGTTGAGGACTTGTAAAATTTGGGGGTGTGGGGTGAGGAATCAATTTAAATCAAAATGTAAAATCTGGGGGCTCTGAATATGTAAATCAATTGAATTTGGGAAATTTAAGCTACATGTGAATTTCCTCAAATTAGGGAATTTGGCAGTTTAAAAATTTCTGAGCTTGGAAATTTTTAAATTTGAAAATCTAAGTCTCCTGTTTCAATAAATGTCTCTCAACAATTTTCTGTGCATAACAATTCAAATAATTTGAGTAACACACACCCTGAAATACATACACATATCTACACATATGCGGACGATAAGTACCATATATATTTATTTTTTCTTTTTTGTTTGTTCCTATTCCGAAGTTGAGTATACTGCGAGAGAATATTAAAAAGATGCTCGACATTAATTGATACCATTCTTATGTATTCTCTATCCATCTATGTACAGCACTTTTATGAGTTAATGTGATACAATATTATATTAAATAAAGTTCGAACAAGTACGAAACCAAGAGACAACTTGTATGTGTCACCGGGAAGATGGCGGAAGTTACGGAAAGGGACCGGAAATGGTGGGTGGAGTTTACATATCCCCCTTGTAGGACCATTTGCCAGTTTTTCTAACGATGTGACTGATTTTTACGCTCTGCATCGATCTTTACTGCCGACTGAACGACACTTAATAAAACAAACTTTTCAACGATTTGTGACAGAATCACAGAGTCTACTGCCAAAAAAAAGTCACTATAAAACACCCGATTCTATTCATTTTTTAACACTTGTGCATATTAACAAAAAGTTTGTCCTTCTATTTGGAAATGCAAAAAAAAAGTACTTAGTTCTGTATGCGCGTCCATTATCGTTTATATTTAATAATTTATCGATTACATTTTTTATACTATTTAAAATTATATTTTAGAAAACCGACAGAAAAAAGAATTGGTTTTTAATAATCGAATTATACGTCTGTTGCGTTATTATTAGCTTCTTAAATAAATACTAATATTAAACACCGAAGGTGGCTCAGTTCGTTGTACCCGATTTTTCTTTTTAGTTCGATTATCGTGGAAGATTAAAAGGTTCATTCAAGTTGTAAAAAAGTTTTTATTTTTAATTAACGTAATATGAATATGTTAATTCTTTGTCTAATTGTCCTCATGGTTTAAAGCCTCTTGTATGTACGTGTTGCCTTGAGGTCGTTTTTGTTCGTGGACAGGTGCTGAAAATAAAATTATTATTAATTTATGGCAACTTGGAAATTCTAACCCTTTGCTGCAATTTTTATTTTATTATTTTTAAAATTTTCTGTAATATCTTTCATATTTTAGTGATAGTTAAATTTTTTATTTAATAGGGCTGTTTTTAATATTTTTATATTTAAAATATTAGAGAGTTTGCATTTATTTTGTATTTTGCAGCAAAGGGTTTGAGTTTAAAAATTTTTGCAGATGTTTGCAAGGAAATTAAAATTATTTTAACTATTTTAAAATTAAATTAAACTTGACACGTTGAAGGAAATAATTATACAATAGTTCATTTTATAAAAAAAAAAAATAAGTCAATAAAATTAGCAAGTTAGAAATTTTTTTTATGTAAAATAATTAATGACTAGTTTTATAATTTGAATAGGTTGTACTTTGTGTTTTGAGTCTACAAATTTGTTGTAGTATTTTTAAATTAACTTACGACTTTCATTCCAGTGTCCGTGAATTCGTAGACGCGGAACATTTTAGCATCAGCGACCTCCGTTGTTACTTTGAAGGTGTTGCCTTCCAACACAGCAACGCTCTGCAAATTCACAAATTTAAATTTCTGTTAGTACTCTGCAGTTAATGAGATTATCGACTGAAGGTATAACTCGTGTCATCAGATTTCAAAATCCTCGTAAACAATTTTATTTTAATTAACGTAGTTTGATATCAGGTTTAGTTAGAGACTAGTATGTTCAATTTTATATTCAATAAATTGAATTCAATTTTATATTCAGTAAATTAAATTCTATTTTGTATTCGGTAAATTAAATTCAATTTTATATTCAGTAAATTAAATTCAATTTTATATTTAATAAATTAAATTCAATTTTATATTCAGTAAATTAAATTCAATTTTATATTCAGTAAATTAAATTCAATTTTATATTGAATAAATTAAATTCTATTTTATATTCAATAAACTAAATTCAATTTTATATTCATTTAATATGTTCAATTTTAATTATTGCTCTTATAATTTTGTAATATGTCAAGTCTTGCAATTTATAAAATAATTTACAAATGTCTTCATTTTACAATTTAATCTGATATTAAATTCTAAGTTAGAAGGTTAATATAAATAATTTTACGAATTTGATAAAAGTTATTTTCAAATGAAAACTTGAAACAAAATAAGCCATTGATTATCACCAGGTGTCCAGTCCAAATATTGTCAGACTATCTTATCGCAAATCTACTAAGAAATAAAACGATTTGTGTTCGTACAAAGATATCTACCGAAAATTAACCGATCAAGTTTCAGAATTTCATTTATCTCGAACTCTTAACTCCACGATTTAGCATAATTATTCCAAATCAGTGATCTGATAATTTTAGACTTTGGAAATTTTCCCTATTGTCATTTTACAAGTTTAGAAATTTGGGAATTCAGTATTTTAAAAATTTAAGTGTTCGAAAATTGAGAGTTCATTGAATTGAAAGTTTACAGAATTAAAAACTTGACAAATTTACAAAATTAAAGACTTGACAAATTTACAAAATTAAAGACTTGACAAATTTACAAAATTAAAAACTTGACAAATTTACAAAATTAAAAACTTGACAAATTTATAAAATTAAAAACTTGACAAATTTACAAAATTAAAAACTTGACAAATTTACAAAATTAAAAACTTGAGTTTCGTAGCTAAATTCTTCAAAGATCTAAGCTCTTCTCTAATTTTCTTTCGGTCTAAACTCAAAAATTAAGTTTCATATCTATCCTAAATTTTCAAAAGTCCCAAGTAGTCCCCACTAATCCCTAGTTCCCTCCTAGTTGTCCCTCTTTGCGTCTAATTATCCCTAGTTATCCCTAAATTCCCTCGGGTACTCGTAAATAATTTCTCAAGCAGAGAAAGTCTATAGTAAACCGTTCATGTACCAATTGAATGTGCGAGAAAGAGGGTGAGCAATACTGCCCACTCCTAATAACCAGACAAATACAGTGCCCGCAGGCTATCGCTCATCAATGCCCATAAGTGCGCGCTTACACATCCGTGCACCCCTCACGGACACATTTGCCCATCACTGCTATAAATTATAGTATACTACAAGCAAAACGATGTCAATTGCCCTTCGAGCTACCACCATAATCAGCCCCTCGAGTTCGATGACCGAGCTACAACCATAAATCCTCTCTGAACAATTTTAATTCTCAATCTAAAAAATAGTCTTCGATAAATCCGTATCTCTCATATAACAAAGCTAGAGAGCTTTGTTTATCTTAGAAACAATAGACATTTTTATTTGAAAAGTAACATAGTTATTAGCTTTATCTATTTGGATAACGATCTTGTATTAGACAGAGATTATTTTCTGGTACGAAGAGATTAGTCGCGTTAGTAATAAGATTAGTTTGTTTTTTATTAGAAGCACAAAAGAGAAGAGATATTTGTTTCAGAAGATAGTCTTTCTATGTAAAAACTTCCCGCCTTTTTCTTAGAGCTACGAAAATGCATTACGCGCCCTATTCAAAGGAGCGCGAAATTCAAATCTCGCTTTTCACATAAACTGTCTTTCTTGTAATAAGAATAAAATGTAAGTGTTATAATAATTGTAGTAAGAAATAAAATAGAAGAAATACCGAAATATTCGAGAAGTTATAAAAGAAGTATTGAGAAGTAAATTATCAAACCTGGAATTTGCGATCGAAAGAGGGCAGCTTCTCCTCGAAGGGTTCGTTCAGTTTAAACGTGGAGGTGCTCGACTTATTCTCGGAGGTGATGACGATAGTCCATTGATCTCCATTATTGGTGATCTCCACGACAGGTTTGGACATCAGCAGAGGTCCAGCCAATTCAGGATGTCCAGAGGATTTCAAGAACTCCTCGAAATTCTCGTTGGAGACATGTTGGTATTTTCCTACGATCTGTACCATCTTTGAGCACGTTCTGTTTACACGACACGTTAAACGCTGTTGCTAACGGCGAATTACTGGTCCCCGACTTGGCCGCCGCTTTTATAAGATCATCGGAGGTACTTGTGTGCAAGTGTGCGTTCACACACCCGCATCGAACAATCTACCATCGGTCAGAACAAGTGTCGAACGGATTATCGTCAACGGACCACGGTTTTGCTTTATCATTTCACTAACATCGTCTCAAGAGTGTCTGTGTTACCTGCATGGACTCACTGTATCAATACTGCCGAATCTTTTTTGTACGTGACTAAACTTGAATATCTTGTTAATTAAACGATACGAGGTTAGAGGATCAGCTTAGATAAAATAGTAAACATAGGCTAATTTTAGTTTCGATTTAAATATCGATTAGATACTGTATTTTTTTTAAGTTGTTCATTATTTATTCATACAAAAATTAATATAAAATTTGAAAAGTGTAGAAACATAGAAAATATAGATAAATATGCATGCAAGTACATATTGTCAATATAGACCTCTTCTACTTTTATAATTTTCCAGTTTTCAATTTAAACTTCATTCCTCCTTAAACTATAATATTTCTAAATTAAAATTAGTCTGAATTTTTAAATAAACATACAAATAACTTCTCATATTTGTCTCCGTACATTTATATTTAATTTAAGTTCATAATTTTTGAATGTTTAAATAATTCGAACTGATGTACATCTTACGATGCGCGCGCATAGAACGTACTGCGCATGCGCAAGAACATGGTGGCCCTACTCCGATACATAAAATCATTTCGTCCCCTTTTTTTTTTATAAATACTCTAATTTTAGTAATATTCTTCATCTGTTAAAGAACCTAGTTCCTCTAAAATGGTTTTAAAAGAGAATTATAAGAGTAATTCAAGTTTAGAAAGGAAAGATTTGAAAGCGAGTGAAGTTTCATGATTCATGGATTAGGCTTACGATCAGCAGATGATTATCTGGACTTTAGATTCTAGAAATTTAATCGAACAGGTCCTCGTTTCGGTGGAATAACGTTTTAACAAATACGAAAGTCATGTTTGTGTACTCAGATATCCAAATTTGAAGAAATGAATAATCTCCTGTAGCTGTTTTACCTTGTAATTCGAAAGTACAGTTCTTGTTGACATAATGGATTTTTTGATTACGTATCAATGTATGTTTGTTCGTCCATTAACTTGCACAAAAATGGGGACTTTGCGTACTTAACTATTTAAACCTTTTCCAAATTTTAATATTATAATTTTGTTCTTTATTGAAATAGTAAAATTGAATCATAACTAACATGAAACAGTAAAATTGAATCATAACTAACATGAAATAGTAAAATTGAATCATAACCAACGTGAAACAGTAAAATTGAATAAAACTTAAATAATCAAACTTGACTATGTCAAATTGTATAAAGTTGAATTAAATTGTACTAAAAATTGTAATAACAGAACTTCCACCGAATTGAATCCCACAAAAATAAAAAATATCAAAAATAAAACTGAGAGAATTTTAAAGAAGTGGAGTAGTAAGACGAAGGAGAAATATATTTGAATTCGTAGTAAGCGGGGTAAGGAGAAGAATTGACGTGGACAGTCTAATCGCACCCTTACACAATATATCAATCGTAATTCTAATTCAAATAACTACTTTAACTAGACAATTAGCGATGCACATTATCAAATTGGACCAACGAGTTGTGATTGATGATTTAAAGTCTATGGAACGAAGTAAGACGGAAGCAAGTCGCTATTTCATCCTTTCCTTCAATTTTCTTCAAACGCTAACTCGAATCTCTTTTCATAGTCATCTCCTATCTATTAATTCATCCGACTTGATTTCACATAATCACTCCACGAGAAGGTTAACTTACTTAGTCTAAATCTAAACGTTCGTTCGTATAAACATTTGTTTTGTAAGTTTGTTATTGTAATTTTAGTGTGGTTTGGGGTTTCAGGAATTTTGAGGTGGAGTTTGAGGAGATGGGAAGTTAGGGAGACGGGGATTTACGGAGACGGGGATTTAGGGAGATGGGGATTTGGAGAGTTGGGAATTTAGAGAGATTTGGAATTTGCAGAGTTGGAAATTTAGGGAGATTTGGAATTTAGAGAGTCGGGGATTTAGAGAGATGGGGATTTAGAGAGTTGGGGATTTAGGGAGATGGGAATTTGCAGAGTTGGGAATTTAGAGAGATCTGGAATTTGCAGAGTTGGAAATTTAGGGAGATTTGGAATTTAGAGAGTCGGGGATTTAGAGAGATGGGGAATTAGAGAGTTGGGGATTTAGGGAGATGGGAATTTGCAGAGTTGGGAATTTAGAGAGATCTGGAATTTGCAGAGTTGGAAATTTAGGGAGATTTGGAATTTAGAGAGTCGGGGATTTAGAGAGATGGGGAATTAGAGAGTTGGGGATTTAGGGAGATGGGAATTTGCAGAGTTGGGAATTTAGAGAGATCTGGAATTTGCAGAGTTGGAAATTTAGGGAGATTTGGAATTTAGAGAGTCGGGGATTTAGAGAGATGGGGAATTAGAGAGTTGGGGATTTAGGGAGATGGGAATTTGCAGAGTTGGGAATTTAGAGAGATCTGGAATTTGCAGAGTTGGAAATTTAGGGAGATTTGGAATTTAGAGAGTCGGGGATTTAGAGAGATGGGGATTTAGAGAGTTGGGGATTTAGGGAGATGGGAATTTGCAGAGTTGGGAATTTAGAGAGATCTGGAATTTGCAGAGTTGGAAATTTAGGGAGATTTGGAATTTAGAGAGTCGGGGATTTAGAGAGATGGGGAATTAGAGAGTTGGGGATTTAGGGAGATGGGAATTTGCAGAGTTGGGAATTTAGAGAGATTTGGAATTTGCAGAGTTGGAAATTTAGGGAGATTTGGAATTTAGAGAGTCGGGGATTTAGAGAGATGGGGAATTAGAGAGTTGGGGATTTAGGGAGATGGGAATTTGCAGAGTTGGGAATTTAGAGAGATTTGGAATTTGCAGAGTTGGGAATTTAGAGAGATTTGGAATTTGCAGAGTTGGAAATTTAGGGAGATTTGGAATTTGCAGATATGGGGATTTAGAGAGTTTGGAATTTGCAGAGTTGGGAATTTAGGAAGATTTGGAATTTAGAGAGATGGGGATTTGGAGAGTCGGTGATTTAGGGAGACGTTTATTTAGGAAAATTTGAGATTCAGAGATTCAGGGATTTAAGGAGAGGGTGATTTAAAAAGTCAATCATGATTTAAAAAATTTACGTATTCAGGAATTTAGAAAGTCCGAAATATAGTTTTGCAGAATTTCCTTATTCCAGTACTTACAGTGTCAGGCATTTAGTGAACTTAGAATTTAAAGATTCGAAATTTAAACAGTTTAGTAAGATGTGAATTTAAAAATTAATTGATTTTGCGATCTAAGTAAATGAGATCTCCCGATTTGGAATTAACAATTGATCTATTTAGAAATTTGCCTATTCAGAAACTTGAGTTCTAAAAAATTTAAAAATCATAAAACTTCCAAGTGTTAACCCTGTACGCTCGAGAGGTCTCTCACAATTTTATTTAACACAACAATTTGAGATAATTATTTTTTAACCGATTCTATAATACAACACATGTGATGTATAAACATATTAAAAGAAACAGTTTTAAAAATTATTATTAGAAAGAATACATTTAACTGTTTAAGTTTTAAAGTTGCTATTTGCAAACAGTCAAAGAGTTATTAAAACGTCGTGCACTAAAAAGAAAGTAAGTTTTAAAATAACGCCAAAGAAGCGAGTACGAATCGACGTAGAGTTTATTCCAGCTAGTTTATTCCCCACAATAACCTGATGTCTGTGATTTTAATAAAGCGCGTAGGAGAGGCGAGTATTGGTATGTATATGAATTCAAGTCAACGCGGCCGCTTAATCGTCAACCATGTTCTCGGTTGCTGAGGAGCTACATTCAATGCACTCGGTCGGCCATTTGCATATCACATTCTTGCAACCATTCTTCTATAAATAAACCATCATATTAATTCTATTAATCTAATAAATAGGGGTATCTAAAAGTATTCAAAATTTACTTTAAAGTTTTCTAAATTCACTTTAAAGTTTTTCTATGAAAGACTTTTTTTAAAAAAGAAATCAAATTGCCTTTAAGCTGACAAAAATGATGGAAGTTATTTTGTTGATTAGCATTTAAGATTTCTTTAATAAATAAATGTTTCTTGCTAGCAAAATTTTGATTACTTTTCGGTACTTCTAATAATATTAATAATAATTTTCATTTCTACATAATTTTGTCTCCTTTCATTTTTAAAAGGTTTAAATTCTTTTATTCAGAAACTTGAACACGACAGATGCGTAAATGTTGTTTAACATCACTAAAGGTTATTATAAAAGCTTTCGACATTTTTAACAATCCACGGTGGACGGAAATTTCAGGTTCCACTTATCGATAAGAGATAAAATCATGTTTAACAAAGTTCACCACGATAATTGAATAGAACCACGATTAAAATGATTAAGATCGTCAAGGTCGCGTGTTGCAGTAAAAAAACATGTACCAAAGGTTTCTGACGGATCAAATGAGCTCAATTATGAAGTAATCTTTGCTCGTACAGTTTGCAATCAATAAAAATACGCGATAATAAATTAGAGGAGCTACTTGAATCGTGCACCTTCTCGCTGATAAATTCTGCGCTTTTAACCATAAATCAATTTTGTTAGCTGATAAATTATCTGATCAACAAATTTTATTGCTAATTTATCTAATATAAACTGCAATAAAAATTTTAAAGTTACTCAGCGAAATGTACAACACATAATGAATCTGCTGTATCAGACAATTAAAATTGTTTAACACAAAGTGTAATAAAAATTGTTTAGTATTGTTCAAAATATAAAATACAAATTTAAAAATAATTACTGTAATGTTTATACAGTATCAAATATAATATATTTATAATTAAAATTGTTTAATAGAAATTGCAATAAAAAATTGTTTATTATTGTTCAAAATGTAAAACACAAATTTAAAAATGATTACTTTAATGTTTATGTAGTATCAAATATAATATATTTATAACTAAAATTGTTTAATACAAACTGTAATAAAAATTGTTTATTATTGTTCAAAGTATAAAATGCAAATTTAAAAATTATTACTTTAATGTTTATATAGCATCAAACATAATACATTTATAATTATAATTGTTTAGTACAAACTGTAATAAAAATTATTTATTATTGTTCAAAGTATAAAATGCAAATTTAAAAATGATTACTTTAATGTTTATATAATATCAGATATAATATATGTATAATTAAAATTGTTTAACATTGTTAAAAATATAAAATACAAATTTACAAATGATTACTGTAATGTTCATATAGTATCAGATATAATATATTAATAATTAAAATTGTTTAATACAAAGTATAATAAAAAATTGTTTAACATTGTTCAATATATAAAATACAAATTTACAAATGATTACTTTAATTTTTATATAATATCAAATATAATATATTTATCATTAAAATTGTTTAATACAAAATATAATAAAAACTTGTTTAACATTGTTCAAAATATAAAATACAAATTTACAAATGATTACTGTAATGTTCATATAGTATCAGATATAATATATTTATAATTAAAATTGTCTAACACAAACTGCACTAAAAATGTATTAAATATATCTCAAAATATAAAATCCCAAATAATGTCCCTAATTTCATGTCTCTATAGTAACATAGTGAATATTCTTATAACAAAAATTTTCTACTACAAACTGCCCCAAAATTTCAACATTATTAAATGTAATATTTCTCAAAATATAAAATTCTAAATAATGTCCCCAGTTCCATGTCCCCATAGTAACAAACTAAATATCCTTATAACAAAAATTTTCTAATTCAAACTACCCTTAAATTTCACCATTATTAAATATAACTTTCCTCAAAATATAAAATTCTAAATAATGTCCCCAGTTCCATGTCTCCATAGTAACATAATGAATATTCTTATAACCAAAATTTTCTGAAACAAACTACCCTTAAATTTCAACATTATTAAATGTAATATTTCTCAAAATATAAAATTCTAAATAATGTCCCCAGTTTCATGTCCCCATAGTAACAAACTAAATCTCCTTATAACAAAAATTTTCTACTACAAACTACCCTTAAATTTCAACACTATTAAATATAACTTAAACATAACATTCCCCAAAATATAAAATTGCAAATAACATCCCCAGTCCCATGTTCCCCTAATAAGAATGAATATTCACATCCCCAAATCAACGAGTATAAAATACAACAGACGAATAGTTATATAACAGAGTTCCAACAGAGTTGATTTTTGCATTTCTTGCCGAGGGATGATTGCCACTCGAGACTTAGGGCTCGGGGTTTCGTAGACACAAGCACGGCCTTGAATTGACAACTAATTGTCAGTGATGAGCATACATCAAAGGCCTAGACGATCGGAGGTCACGTGATCTTCCGTTTCATATGGGATGAATGAGCTTATTCCCATTAAAGAACAGGCCACAGTCGGCGTGTGTACACACAAACGCATGCACTTACTACCTTTCGCAGTACTCGACGGCCAATTGAACTTGTTGTAAGTGCTTTCTTCTGTTCATCGGTGCAAATCACACGATCGATCATCAACCGCATCCTGAGGTGGATTTATGCTACAGTGTATGTGTTGTAGGATGGGTCGTGTAGGGATGTTGAGATGAAAGTTTATTTCTGTTATTTTTTGTGAGACGTATCTTATTTTTCAGTATTGTGGTGGTACTTAATTATGAGGTTGATGATATCTTTCTATTTTAACGAAGACGTAATGATTTATGTTGTGAATATGTTTGTTGTAAACATAAGTGAGTTAATTCTTAAAGTAGATTAGGAGTAAGGTAATCACCTTACAACACTCAATTAATGCACTTCTAATATACTTAAATTTATGCTAAATTTAATGAATAATAAAGTAGCAAATAATTTCAATTTTTACTATTCTTAAAATTTTATTATTTTACTATTCTTAAAATAGTAAAAATTTTCTGTTTTTACTAAAACAGTAAAATTACTACTCTTAAATAATTTAAAATAAATTATTTTATAATTTAGAATAATAATTTAAAATAAATTATTTTATTTTACAATTAAATTTGTGAATATTAATGTGGTCCTCTAATTGACTTCCTACAATAAAGTATACATTCTTAAATTATTTAATTTGCATTCAATTTACATTTAAAATTGCAGAGAAAGAATCAAAAGAAACTATAATACATTGTAAAGTAAGTATTTTGAATGTTGGAACTATGCAGCAAAAGTATAGATGCATTTTGAAATTCAAATATTCGCGCGCTTTTTGCGACAAGGACGCATTTTGTACTAAAATATGGTTTTTGGATGTTCAGATATTATTTAAAGATTGTTATAATATTATAGAATTCGTTTCTAAGCCACCAAAATCGATAGAAATGAATTTTTTTATTTTTTGACTACTAGCGCCATCTCTTCAACAAACGGGGTGAACTACACTCATCTGGAGGAGGTCCTTCGTTAGTTCCAGTTATCGCCACCAGACGGCGCAACAATCGCTGCCCTTAGTACCTGTACAATGTCACAAGATGGAGAAACATGTATTTTTTTTATTCAATTCCCTTGATAAAATTGATTTAGTAACATAATTGATTATAAAATACATCGAACTACATCGAAGTGCAAGATTTATTTGTCTACAATCATTTTTAGGTTAATTTTAATTACCCTATGTGTCTCTGTGGTGATCGTCGGTCAAGAGGAATTTTATTTTCAAGCCATCTACGAAGAAGATTTTTATATACATTTGATATTCAATTTTATTCATATTCAATTGTATTATTAAATAGAAAAACGTTCATCATTCATTTCATAATCAAGTCTAAATCCAAAGACACATATTTCAAAATCAATTTCAATAAATCACTTATTTTTGAAAGTTATAATTAACTGACTATTTTAAAGTCTGTTTCTTTATATCCTTCTGGTGATCGTCGGTCAAGATGAATTTTATTTTCAAGCCATCTGTAAAGAAAATTTGTATATATATTTGATATTCAATTTCATTCACGTTCAATTATATTTTTAAAAAGAAAAACGTTCGTCATTCATTTCATAATCAAATCTAAATTCAAAAACACGTATTTCAAAATCAGTTTCAATAAATCAATTATTTTTAGAAGTTATAATTAATTGTCCACCTTAAATATAGAAAAACAAACTCAATACCCTCATAGTACCTACACACTGTCACTACATACCACCACGTGTATCTTTTTTATTCACTTCCCTTAATAAACTTGATTTATTACCATAATTAATTATAAAACGAACCAAACTACATCGAAGCGCAAGATTTATTTGTCTACAATCATTTTTAGGTTAATTTTAATTATCCCATGGGTTTCTGTTATGCGTTGCCATCTAGTGGTAGATGTGAACTAATTAATGTAGAGTTTCAAAAGTTTTTCGATTAATTAACTTTTCGGATATATTAACGGTTCTAAAATATTCTAAAGAGGTCTAGATGTATTGGATTCTTATTATTTTGACGCACACTGAATAAGTATCAGGTAATAGTATCTGTAGGTGATTTGGACTTTTAAATTTTCGCGCGCAAATCGGAAATAGTACTAGTGGCGCCATCTCTTCAACAAACGGGGTGAACTACGCGTGTCTGGAGCAGGTGCTAGGTTAGTTCCACTTTGAGCCACCAGAGGGCTGCGATTTTAGCGCCGCCTAGTGGCCACAAATGGAACTAACGAAGCACCTGCTTCAGATACGTGTAGTTCACCCGGTTTGTTGAAGAGATGGCGCCACTAGTTCATTTTTTTAAAAAACGCAATTTCCGGCGTTTTTCTTAATTAATATGTTATGTACTTATTATATATGTATTAATATCGAGTTTATGCTGTTTGTAATGTACTCTGTTTGTCCAAAAATGCGATTTATGTTCTTAGGATAGTTTGTATACTGTATTGTACCTTGTCGACAATATAGGGAGTGACATGATTTTTGTTTGAGTCGCTAATAATTATTTAGCAATAGTATCTTATATATATATCATTGTTAGCAGAAAGGAGATTGCAAAAATTGCAAAAATTCTGTCAATATTTTTGCTTGAAGGTTTTCTGAAATTTCTGAATTTACTGAATTTACTGAATTTGCTGAATTTACTGCTGGTAATAGACAAGCTTACTGTCGGTAATTACCTTGATGTGATATCATTCTACAACACATCTCACTTGGAAACTAATTGAGAAATTCAATAAAACTAAATTTTTAATAAGTACTATAATATTATATTTTAGTGTCACTCAAATTAAATCCTGACAATACTTTAATAAAAAATATATACCTAACAAGTGCAACTTCTAAAATTGCAGTCCTTCAGAAAATAAGTTGTTGATATTTGCTAGAACCTCCACAGAAGAAAAACTGTCCTTATAATCCTCCAACTTAAATTTTATTTAATTAAAATTAAAATAATTTTTCCTTATTTACTTAAATATCGTAACTCTTTCTCTACAAACCACAGAGTAATTACGTAGAAATATTGAAGTATCAATTGTTTTTCCTCGACGCTATCAAAGTTGTCATTAACCACGAAAGATAACGACTCCTTCCAAAAGTAGATATCTAGAGGTCATTAGAGCAACTCTGATTTCTCCGTAACGTGTATTCTTGTCAACATAAACTGCACTGTTTATGTGCATATCCAAGAAAACTATGTGATAACATTATATAATTTACGGACATTTAGCGAGCGAAATAAAAATCTTATTTTTATCTCTTCTGAGTTTACATAATGAGTGACTGCTAGGACTTGTGTTTCAAAATAACTTGACAAATAAGTTTGAGAATTTGGGGGCGTGGGAATTGAGGAATGTGGAAATTTGGAAATTTGAGAATTTGGGAGCGTGGAGATTTGGGAATTTGAGAATTTGGGAGCGTGGAGATTTGGGAATTTGAGAATTTGGGAGGGTGGAAATTTGGGAGGATGGGAATTTGGGAGCGTAGAGATTTGGGAATTTGAGAATTTGGGAGCGTGGAAATTTGGTGAACTGAGAATTTGCGAGCGTGGAAATTCGGAGAATTGAGAATTTGGGAGCGTGGAGATTTGGGAATTTGAGGATTTGGGAGCGTGGAAATTTGGGAGGATGGGAATTTGAAGACGTGGAAATTTAGGGGGATGGGAATTTGGAAATTTGAGAATTTGGGAACGTAGAAATTTGGAGGAATGGGAATTTGGGGTTATGGAAATTCGAGGGCTTGGTAATTCAGTAATTTGCAGCTCTGAAAATTGGAAGATATGGAAATTTGGGAACTTGAAAAGTCTCTGATTCGTTCATCACTGAACTAAAAGGAAGTTACAGCTATAAATAGTTTACGTATAGTGTTATTACGATTTCGCAGTACCAACGTGTTACAAAAACGATTAAACACGATGCAAATATGTTCTAAGAATCACGATTGTCCCGTGTCGTATTCCATAGTTACATAACTCACACATAACTACATACCACTACTTGGCGTGTGAAGCTAACGTGTAAGCAAAGAGCTACAATTTTCCAAATTCACTCCTACATCCACAAACCTCTCTATCCTAATATTTCCAACTAAATTCCTAGATCTCCGCATCTTTCACTTTAAATGAACCTTATCTTTCCAACTCATGGTTTGCCAACAGTACGTTTGACTCATCGACAAATAAAAGCGATTATGCATTCTCTCCGCTTCACGATCTGCATCCAGATACCTCAATTTGCATGTGATCTCCAGTAACACGAAAACAGGAAACTTGAGGACAGTGGCCTCCATTGCTGCTATTCTTCAAGATTTTAATCTATAATTTATTTGTCAAACTTCGAGTTATTCAAACTTCCAAATTTCCACGCCCCCAATTCCCACGTTTCTCCAATTCTCCGATTTTACACGCTCCCAAAATCTCAATTTAACAAATTTCCACGCTCCCAAATTCTCAAGCTCCCAAATTCTCAAACCCCCAAATTTCCACGCTCCCAAACTCTCAATTCCCCAAATTTTCACGCTCCCAAATTCTCAATTCCTCAAATTTACACGCTCTTAAATTCTCAATTCTCCGAATTTCCACGCTCTTAAATTCTCAATTCCCCAAATTTCCACGTCCCGAAATACTCAAATTCCCAAATTCTCAAACCCCCAAATTCTCAAACCCCCAAATTCTCAAATTCCCAAATTCTCAAGCCTCCAAATTCTCAAACTCCCAAATTCTCAAGCCCCCAAATCCCCAAATTCCCAAAACCCCATACTTGCACCTCCTCAAACTCTAAACTGAAACGCTAACATTAAGAGAACACCCGATATATGAACGCCTCACTGTTGACACGTTCTGCGTTCGGCATCTGAAGGCTAAGCCCCAAAAGTTTCTGAGAAGTTCGTTTGTTGTCTATTGAAAAATTAGATACGAGAAAGGTCGACGAGCGAGCAGTAATCGAGTCTTTTCTTGGAACATTGAATAATTTGTCCGTCGCGTGTTGAAGACGTAACAAGATAACCGTGAGCTCACAGAAGTCTCTCGACTTATCTAGAATGTTTATTAACTTTACTCGCAACATTATCTCACATATGTTATGTATAACTACGTTATATTCTAGAAGCCGAGCTTCGATCAACCCCTCATGACTTATCAGGTGCGTCACAGCTACAATATTCCCTTAGCTTGCAATTTTCAGAGCGACAGGTCAATACAACAGGACTGCACCGATATTTTCTTTCGGTCTTCCCCAGACTTTGTAACAGTGGATAACAACTGTGGTCAACAACTGTCTTCTAAAAGTTGAAGACAATTCTCTCAGGAATCCCTCGCACGTGATCCATCGATTGCGATATCCAAGGTGACTAGCACGACGTGATGAATAATTTTGCGCTAACTTATTGCAACTCGAACGATGGAATCGCAACCTTTCACTGAGGTTATCGCACCGATGTATAGAACTCTGCAGAGTTTCTCGACTCTAGCTTCATCTGTAAAATCGAAAAACTCGTTTTCTAAATTCTTAACCCACTATTTTCTCAACACTTCTATCCTTCGGAGCCAGCTAATTATTGCTACTACTCTGGAATAGTTAAAGAAAGTTGACATATTAAGTATATTTCATCTTCAGCTATGCTTGATTGTACAAATTGTAATTAGAACTGAACCTAACATTCAATTGCAGTTAAATGACGAGTCTAATTTATTATATTCGACAGTGGTGTGCTTCATGAGTGCGTCAAGGATGCATCATGAGTGCGTTAGGACTGCGTCAGGTTATTACAGTACAAGAAATTAAAATAACTCAATGCTGAATTCATATTTATTGCATTTGAACTACAATGTATGTCATGAGAGGTTCATAAGTGCGTCATGAGTGCGTCACGAGTGCGTCAGTTTATTACAGGACAAGAAATTAAAATAACTCAATGCTGAATTCATATTTATTGCATTTGAACTACAATGTATGTCATGAGAGGTTCATAAGTGCGTCATGAGTGCGTCACGAGTGCGTCAGTTTATTACAAGACAAGAAATAAAAATAAGTCGTTGTTGAATTCATATTTATTGCATTCGAACTGCAATGTATGTCATGAGAGGTTCATAAGTGCGTCATGAGTGCGTCACGAGTGCGTCAGTTTATTACAAGACAAGAAATAAAAATAAGTCGTTGTTGAATTCATATTTATTGCATTCGAACTGCAATGTATGTCATGAGAGGTTCATAAGTGCGTCATGAGTGCGTCACGAGTGCGTCAGTTTATTACAAGACAAGAAATTAAAATAATTCGTTGTTGAACTCATATTTATTGCATTCGAACCGCAATTTTTGTCATGAGAGGTTCATAAGTGCGTCATGAGTGTGTCACGACTGCATCAGGTTATTACAAGACAAGAAATAAAAATAAATCGTTGTTGAATTCATATTTATTGCATTCGAACTGCAATTTTTGTCATGAGAGGTTCACAAGTGCGTCATGAGTGTGTCACGACTGCGTCAGGTTATTACAAGACAAGAAATAAAAATAAGTCGTTGTTGAATTCATATTTATTGCATTCGAACTGCAATGTCTGTCATGAGAGGTTCATAAGTGCGTCAAAGGTGCATCAAAAGTGCGTCAGCTTCTCACAGAACAAAGACTTAAAAATACCTCAAAGCTGAATGCATATCTCGTCCTAAATATCGTACCCAGCAAAACCAGAGAAATTCGTAAATTTATTTAAAACAATTCCATTCGAAAGTAAGCTGCGTCTCAAGGTTTGTTTTGACGCTGTACGGCGTCGGATCGAGCGTGATAATTCGACTTCCTCCGCGTTAATCGAATGCGACCTACATGTACAATCAGCATGATCTCATCTCGGAACGTGTGGAACGATCCTTCGCAATTACCGTCGTAACTCTGGCTCGCGTATTTGCTAATTCGCGTGTCGAGCGTCCTTGGAAAGTTATCGGAGACCAACCTGTGCGACTATTTTTCCTTGTTTCCTAAACATTTTCATTTTCCTTGAGCCATTGGAGGATAAGCCAAAACTTAGATTTTATGATTGATGTGTTTTGTGGGTTGAGGATGTGATTGGAGAGAGGGTGATGTATGGTACGTGGTGGTACGTGCAATTTTGGGATGAAGTTTGAGAATTTTTGGGGAATTTGGGAATTGGGGAATGGGAATTTGGGGAAGAGGGAATTTGGAGAAATGGGAATTTGGGGGCGTGGAAATTTGGGGGGATGGGAATTTCGGGGCGTGGAAATTTAGAGGCGTGGAAATTTGAGGTATGGGAATTTAGAAATTTGAGAATTTGGAGGATCGGAATTTGGAAATTTGAGAATTTGGAGGCGTGGAAATTTGGGGGATGGGAATTTGGAAATTTGAGAATTTGGAGGCGTGGAAATTTGGGGGATGGGAATTTGGAAATTTGAGAATTTGGGGGGATGGAAATTTGGAGGCGTGGAAATTTGGGGGATGGGAATTTGGAAATTTGAGAATTTGGGGGCGTAGAAATTTGGGGGGATGGGAATTTAGGAATTTGAGAATTTGGAGGCGTGGAAATGTGGAGGCGTGGAAATTTGGGGGATGGGAATTTGGAAATTTGAGAATTTGGGGGCGTGGAAATTTGGGTGCGTGGAAATTTTGAGAATTAGAAATTTGAAGAAATTGGAATTTATAAAATTGAAAATTTGAAAATTTGAAAATTTGAAAATTTGAAAATTTGAAAATTTGAAAATTTGAAAATTTGAAAATTTGAAAATTTGAAAATTTGTAAAATTTAAAATTTGAAAATTTGAAAATTCAGTTCCAGCAAATAATCCCTCCCTCCATCAATCCAAAGTCCCTCTTCCCTCTTCAGAACACAACTCTCATCCTCAAATTTTCCTCATCCACCACGTTTCCCCTAATCAAAACCAAATACCCCAACAAATACACGCCTTCATTAGCAAGATAAATTTCGTTTCCTTGTTCTGACCTGTAGATAAAGTCACGTGATGCATTTATGTACATTTCATGAATCACTCTGTATGCGTAACTGGTATAGCAGATCGGAGAAACTGTTCTGAAAGATCACGTATCTGACGTACGATCCAGTATCCCCACCATTTTGTTGTCGGTCAGGCCAAGGTATCAAAGTCCCTGGTGAAGAAATCGCTTCGGACAGTCTGCTTCTTCCTCGCAAAAAGGTAAGACGTTCTTCTTGTTTTTGAATCTTACTGGAGAAAACGTCAGGCTGACCTTGGACGTTGCTTCAAACAACAAGTATACAGATTCATTCTTCGTGACTTTTGAGAGTGACATGGTTTATTCAAATATTTTATATATTCATATACACATTTCATATAATTTTGTAGAAGTTTATTGAGAATGGTGTTTGTTGAGGATTATTAATAAATGCAATATGTTAGTACTATGTTAATAATATGTTAGTTTTACATATATATAAAATACTTTTTTTTGGGGAGGAGTAATATGTGTTTTTTGAGGAGGAGCTTATAGCTTTTGATATTAAATTGAAAATGGTAGTTGGACTTCATAGTTGTTATTGTTTTATTAAATGAGATGGTGTTTCATTAAAATTTATTCATTATTATTGCTATAAGTATAGTAGTTAAATTTTGATTGCAATTTTTGTAACAGTCCTAACGGAATTTTAGTTTGTGTCACTCTCAAGGTGCCCAAGAATGTTTACACTTAATCTCTTACACATTCTATATCCACTACGAACCTGTACTTTAAGAGACTGTCATATAATTAAATAGATATTTACAGTTTTATACAGATACATGTTCAGTTTTTATATCTGATGTGTGTACGTGTGTTTTAGAGTCAGTCTGCAAAAATGAAGGTGTTACTTTTCACCGCCATCGCGGTATTCTGCGTTCAGGCCGTTCTGAGCGCCGATCTTCACGAGCACAACAAGGTTGTGTGCTTCTGGAACAGCACAGCCTTCGAACGACAAGGTAAAATTTTACCTAATATTTGTTAACGAATATACAACTCAAAGTACAACTTCCAAAATAGTTCAAGTTTAATAAGTCGATTATTATTGCAGGACCAGGCAAGTTCCAGCTGGAAGATGTCCGTCCAGCGCTATCCCTCTGCACCCATTTGATTTATGGATTCGCTGGCATCAAATCCGAGACCTACGAGGTTGTTCCACTGAATCCAAACTTGGATACTGGAGCTGGATACTCGTACTATAAGCTTGCCACTCAGTTGAAGAAGTCGTTTCCAGAGCTGAAGGTGTACCTTAGCATCGGTGGTAACGCTGACCCTGATGATGAGGTCCATAAATATCTTGTTCTTGTAAGTACTTCTCAAAAAGACTCAAATCTTGAATTTTTAAATTTCCAGATCACCTAATTTTCACATTTTGAAATTTCCAATTCCTCAAATTTTTAGTGCACCAATTTTTCAATTTTTCAATTTTTCAATTTTTCAATTTGTCAATTTTTCAATTTGTCAATTTGTCAATTTGTCAATTTGTCAATTTGTCAATTTGTCAATTTGTCAATTTTGCAATTTTGCAATTACTCAATTTTTCAATTTTTCAATTTTTCAATTTTTCAATTTTTCAATTTTTCAATTTGTCAATTTTTCAATTTGTCAATTTTTCAATTTGTCAATTTGTCAATTTGTCAATTTGTCAATTTGTCAATTTGTCAATTTTTCAATTTGTCAATTTGTCAATTTGTCAATTTTGCAATTTTGCAATTTCTCAATTTCTCAGTTCTCCAAATTTTCAATTTTCCAAATTTCCAATTATACAAATTTCCAAATTTCCAATTTCTCAAATTCTCAAATTTCCACGCCTCCAAATTGCCAAGCTTCCAAATTGCCATCCCCCCAATTTTCTACGCCGCCAAATTTCCATCCGCTCAAATTTCCACGCCTCCAAATTCTCAAACCCCCAACTTGCAATTTTCCCATAATTCAAAACGCAACCCAAACTTGCACGTACTATTACGTTCGTGTCATTTATCATCTACCACATCCCAAATGTCAAACTCACAAAACCTTACCAAAACTCATATCAAACTTGCACGTACTATTACGTTCGTGTCATCTATCATCTACCACATTCCAAATGTCAAAACTCACAAAACCTTACCAAAACTCATATCAAACTTGCACGTACTATTACGTTCGTGTCATCTATCATCTACCACATCCCAAATGTCAAACTCACAAAACCTTACCAAAACTCATATCAAACTTGCACGTACTATTACGTTCGTGTCATCTATCATCTGCCACATCCCAAATGTCAAAACTCACAAAACCTTACCAAAACTCATATCAAACTTGCACGTACTATTACGTTCGTGTCATCTATCATCTACCACATTCCAAACGTCAAACCCACAAAACCTTACCAAAACTCATATCAAACTTGCACGTACTATTACGTTCGTGTCATCTATCATCTACCACATCCCAAATGTCAAACTCACAAAACCTTACCAAAACTCATATCAAACTTGCACGTACTATTACGTTCGTGTCATCTATCATCTGCCACATCCCAAATGTCAAAACTCACAAAACCTTACCAAAACTCATATCAAACTTGCACGTACTATTACGTTCGTGTCATCTATCATCTACCACATTCCAAACGTCAAACCCACAAAACCTTACCAAAACTCATATCAAACTTGCACGTACTATTACGTTCGTGTCATCTATCATCTACCACATCCCAAATGTCAAACTCACAAAACCTTACCAAAACTCATATCAAACTTGCACGTACTATTACGTTCGTGTCATCTATCATCTACCACATCCCAAATGTCAAACTCACAAAACCTTACCAAAACTCATATCAAACTTGCACGTACTATTACGTTCGTGTCATCTATCATCTACCACATTCCAAACGTCAAACCCACAAAACCTTACCAAAACTCATATCAAACTTGCACGTACTATTACGTTCGTGTCATCTATCATCTACCACATCCCAAATGTCAAACTCACAAAACCTTACCAAAACTCATATCAAACTTGCACGTACTATTACGTTCGTGTCATCTATCATCTACCACATCCCAAATGTCAAACTCACAAAACCTTACCAAAACTCATATCAAACTTGCACGTACTATTACGTTCGTGTCATCTATCATCTACCACATTCCAAACGTCAAACCCACAAAACCTTACCAAAACTCATATCAAACTTGCACGTACTATTACGTTCGTGTCATCTATCATCTACCACATCCCAAATGTCAAACTCACAAAACCTTACCAAAACTCATATCAAACTTGCACGTACTATTACGTTCGTGTCATCTATCATCTACCACATCCCAAATGTCAAACTCACAAAACCTTACCAAAACTCATATCAAACTTGCACGTACTATTACGTTCGTGTCATCTATCATCTACCACATCCCAAATGTCAAACTCACAAAAGTTTACCAAAACTCATATCAAACTTGCACGTACTATTACGTTCGTGTCATCTATCATCTACCACATCCCAAATGTCAAACTCACAGAAGCTTACCAAAACTCATATCAAACTTGCACGTACTATTACGTTCGTGTCATCTATCATCTACCACATCCCAAATGTCAAACTCACAAAAGCTTACCAAAACTCATATCAAACTTGCACGTACTATTACGTTCGTGTCATCTATCATCTGCCACATTCCAAACGTCAAAACTCACAAAACCTTACCAAAACTCATTTCTATATACTTCACGTTGTACTCATCTTCAGACCGAGACATCAGAAGGCAGGTCCAAGTTCATCAACTCCGTGAACCGCCTTCTCAACGACTACGACTTCGACGGAATCGACCTGGCATGGCAGTTCCCGCCAGTGAAAGTAAAGAAGCAGAGAGGTGCCTTAGGATCCTTCTGGCACAGCGTCAAGAAGACCTTCGGTTATGGTAAATTCAAGGACGACAAGGAACAGGAGCACCGCGACGGTTTCACCATCATGGTCCGCGACCTGAAGGCGCAGCTCCGGCCAAAAATGAAGGCACTGACCGTCACCGTACTACCCCACGTCAACAACAGCGGTAACAAATATATCTATATTCGATGAATCTGTTTGCCTGAAAATTAAGAACGTGTCGGCAGCGTTATAAACGTGACTGCATACACGGGCTCAAAATCACCGTCACGTTCTGTAAATATTGAACGCTGTAGATTAGGAAGAGGGATCTGTAACGTGTCTTCTTGCCAGTCGGATGCAACGCAAACATTGTGACACGATGTGTAAACCTATAAAATTTCTGGGAGCTTGAGCAAATAGGGAATTAATTTGAAAGAGATACTCTGTGATTGAGGCGGGAATAGAATTGTATCGGGTGGTACAATGATTGGTTATTTTTTTTGCAGTTTACTTCGATGCGAGACTGTTGGCGCCTAATATCGATGCGGTACATCTGTTCACTTTCGATCAGAAGACACCGGAACGCAATCCGCAGGAGGCTGATTATCCGGCACCTATTTATGATAGCTATGGACGCGTGCCGCAGGATAATGTTGATGTTCCTACCAGGTGAGAGGGTTTTTCGGATAGTAATAGTTTTGGGAGGAGGCTTTTGGGAGTTATAGTAGGTTAGGAGAGTCAGAAGGGGTGCCGAGGTACTAGGATTCACTTTCTGGGTGGTGGGAGTCAGTTGGGACCCATATGAGATCTATTCTAGGTTGGGATGTTCATAAGGTCTATACAGGTCCTAGGATCCACTTAGGAGACACCTAGGACCTAGACTAGGTTGGGATGACTATGAGCTCTACCAAGGTCCTGGGATCCACTTAGGACCTAGATTAAGTTGGGACGTCCATAAGGTCTACCTAAGTCCTAGGATCCACTTAGGACAAACTTAGGACCTCTACTAGCTTGGGACGTCTATAAAGACCACTTAGGACCTAGACTAGCTTGGGCCGTCCATAAAGACTAGGCTTCACTTGAGACACACCTAGGACCTATACTAGTTTGGGACGTCCATAAAGACCACTTAGGACCTATACTAGCTTGGGACGTCCATAAAGATCACTTAGGACCTATACTAGCTTGGGACGTCCATAAAGACCACTTAGGACCTAGACTAGCTTGGGACGTCCATAAAGACTAGGCTTCACTTGAGACACACCTAGGACCTATACTAGTTTGGGACGTCCATAAAGACCACTTAGGACCTATACTAGCTTGGGACGTCCATAAAGACCACTTAGGACCTATACTAGCTTGGGACGTCCATAAAGACCACTTAGGACCTAGACTAGCTTGGGACGTCCATAAAGACTAGGCTTCACTTGGGACACATTTAGGACCTACACTAGCTTGGGACGTCCATAAAGACCACTTAGGATCTATATTAGCTCTGGACGTCCATAAAGACTAAGCTTCACTTGGGACACACTTAGGACCTACACTAGCTTGGGACGTCCATAAAGACCACTTAAGACCTATACTAGCTTGGGACGTCCATACTTATCACTTAGGACCTAGACTAGCTTGGGACGTCCATGAGGCCTACTTAGGTCCTAGGCTTCACTTGGGACACACCTAGGACCTAGACTAGCTTGGGGCGTCCATAAAGACCACTTAGGACCTAGGATCCTCTTAGGACACACTTAGGACCTAGACTAGGTTGGGATGTTCACAATGTCTGTCCAGGTCCTACAGCCCACTAGGACTCACCTAGAACCTAGATAAACCTTATGAACATTGAGGTCCTACACCTGTCTGTCCACATCCTAGATGAGTCCTAGTGTGTCCTACTCTCTAGAGACAGACCTAATGAACATTGTGATGTCCTACACCTGTCTGTCCATATCCTAGATGAGTCCTAGTGTGTCCTACTCCCTAGAGACAGACCTAATGAACATTGTGATGTCCTACACCTGTCTGTCCACATCCTAGATGAGTCCTCTTGGGTCCTACTCCCTAGAGACAGACCTAATGAGCATTCTAACCTAGTCCAAGTCCCAGATGAGTCCTAATGTTTCCTAGTCCCTACAGACAGATCTAATGAACATTCTAACCTAGTCCATATCCAGGATAGCTCTAAGTCCTAGCTGCTCCCTATCATACTCTCCCTGTCTCTCCCTACCTAAATCTTCCTCCTTTTTTCCTAAACATCCTCCAACATTTCTCCACATCCCAAACCCCTCCGATCAAACCCAAAAATATCCGTAAAGTATAAATTCTACTTCCAGATACTGGCTCGAAAACGGCACCCCCGGCTCCAAGATCGTTGTGGGCATCCCAACATACGCCCGCACCTGGAAGCTGACGGCCGACAGTCAGATATCAGGAGTGCCACCCTTGACGACCGACGGACCCGGAGCGGAAGGGCCACACACCAACATGCCGGGACTTCTCTCCTACGCTGAGGTGTGCGCCAGACTTACTGAAAGCGCCGTGGGTCGTTTGAGACGCGTGGGTGATCCTTCGAAGAAGTACGGCAGCTATGCTTATCAGCCTTATGATGAGAGCTCTGGTGCTGATGGCATCTGGGTGGGTTACGAGGATCCTGATACCGCTGGAAACAAGGCTGCTTACGTTAAGGCTAAAGGTCTGGGTGGTGTTGCTATCTATGATCTTTCTTTGGATGATTTCCGTGGTGTCTGCACTGGAGACAAGTACCCCATTGTCAGGGGAGCCAAATACAAACTGTAGAATGTAACTGAATGTGACTGAAGCTTGCTAGTTCCTTTTGTTCAACCAGAAAATGCGAATTACCATTTACGTGTTTGTTGATTGCAAGTGTGTTAACCGTGTAAATTGTATCGATTAGCTTTTGCGTGTACTTGTATCGAATTTTTTATATTTCTGACAGGTCAAGTGTTTTATCGATCGAGGGTGTCGCGAGCGATGTATCAAGAATAAACGTTATTTTTCAAATTCTTTTAAAATTTCCTTTGACGATAAAAATAGTTAGTCAGAATAAATAATCCATTAAATCGTGTATCTTAAAATATTTTGTAACTATGTTCAAAAAGAACGTCACTAGCTGACGTCATGATTTGTATATTCGATGGAATATGGGACACAGGTAAGTGATCTGAATCCAGCAAGTATGTATAGATAATATATATTTCGTGCAGTCTATGAATTCAGATAAACACATTTGCTCGGGTGTGTACGAAAGGTTTCCTTGTAAACGGACTAGACTCGTTAGACATATCAAACGTTAGGTGTTATGGCACACGAGACACAGCTAAAACCATAGCCACTGGCATACCGTATAGCTTAACGAAACTGTTCCTGAAATCTCTTGTACATTCTGTTCTCTTTCGAACTCACGATGCTTTTACCGAGATTCGCTTACCGGCCCGCCATTTTACGGAATCAAACTGGTCCGTTACCTCCATTCTGGGGACTTTACGAAGTCTAGGGACTTTTAGAAAGGCGTGGAGAATGAATCGAGACAGTTTAGAGACATTTGAGATGTTTGAGAATCCTGAAAATTTAAAGAAATATAATCTTAGAAAATTTTTGAGGATCCTAGGAAATGTCTAGGGACTTTACGAAGTCTAGGGACCTTTAGAAAGATGTGGAGAATGAATTGAGACAGTTTAGAGGCATTTGAGATGTTTGACAATCCCAAAAATTTAAAGAATTATGATCTTAGAAAATTTTTGAGGATCCTAGGGAATGTCTAGGGACTTTACGAAGTCTAGGGACCTTTAGAAAGACATGGAGAATGAATCGAGACAGTTTAGGGACATTTGAAATGTTAAAAAATTTCAAGAATTTGAGGAATTATGATCTTAGAAAATTTTTGAGGACCCTAGGGAATGTCTAGGGATTTTTGCAAAGTGTTAAAAATAGTTTTAGTGAGATATTTGAATCTTTGGAAAGTGTAGAAAACTCAAAGAAAGTATAAGAATAATTCTAGGGACTTTAGTAATTTTATAAAAGCTGTAGTTACTATCTAGGGATTTTTGGAAAATTTAAAAATACCTCCATGAAAAGCTAGATGTCTGCAAAAGACTCCTAGGAAACTTATAAACTTTATAGAACATCTAGTGAAATTCCTAGGGAGATTTTTTTCTAGGGAAATTTCAGCAAGAATTCAACCTGGACTTCCCCATATTATGCAGAAACTAAAATAAAGTCTCCCTGACTCCCGAGTGTACAGTGACAAGTACGGTTAACTTCCCCAGCGAAAAAGGCAATATAGCGAGAGGACGCTCCATCGTAGAAAATTGAATATTTGAGTTAATCATTGGTCAATTTTAGGTATCGTTCTTTATATAATATTTATGGTATCTTCTTGGCAGTAGATTTCGTTAATTAGAAATTTGCAAAGAAGAGGGAATATTGTTCAGTGAAATGGCGGACCGGAAGTGGTTTACAACACGAACATATCCTTGCCGCATTAGTCGTAATACTTAGAAAATACTGGGCATGGTAGTTGGAAATAGCTTACACACTAGTGGTACAATTAATAATTCGATATACAGTTTCTTTTTTTTTTTGTTTAACAGGAGTAGGGCACTCGTTACATCGTGGCGTATAATATTAATGAAATATAATATATGCAGCGTTACAACGTACAATAACACAATAGTTATCCCTGATACTTAATCCTAGTCTATCATGATTCCCATGAAGTGTTCATAGCAACTCGTTCGGGAAACTCGTAAACTTTTCAACTTTCGTTATTGGTCAGTTTATTTTAACCATTTTTTATATTTACTTTCGTTTAAATTACAAGGGTGACAGGGTATTAGATGCGCAGTAAATAAATTAAAAAAAGAAAGGTTACGTAATGCGGCGTTGGCGTAGTGGGTAGTGTACTGGTCTCAGCATCGCGGAGGCGCCGGTTCAAATCCCGGTCAGGGTGAAATTATTTTTCAGACCGATTTTCTCAGGAAAATTCGGTTTCCCGGAAAATTTAACAACGGAAATGAAAACGGGAAAATAAAAAAGTGGAAAATAAAATATTTCCCATGGATTTCCCGGAAAATTGTAAGTTCGGATTGCAACAACATAAAATTCCTAGGAAAATGGATAGGAAATTTGTAGGAAAAGAAATGGGAAAATGTGGAAAATGGAAAAATCGGTATCCCCACGGGAAAATAGTCAAAAAGGAAAAATCGATTTCCCTAGAGTTGGATAATAAAATGAAAGGTGATTTTCCGAGTTTTCCGAACGAGTACGATCGTGGACGATCCCAAGGATTCTAAGCAGGAACAGGATACACTCGATGAGATTAATGTCGACAAAAAGCATATCAGTGAGTAATATCAGCCTATCGCGAGGCGACTTCACGTCGGACAGTGAAAAAATAAGTAGATGGAGCTCTCTGATGCGATTCTTCCTCTATTCGTGAATACTGTGTGGAACGTTTTCCCTCAAATGCTTCGGTGCTTTGAAAATTATTAGACTGTAGAAATGCAACATTTGAGTGTCAGAAGAAGCAACAAGAAAATCTGTTGACTTCTATCTTTAAGGAAGATTGCAAATTACTATTCTCAACCGATTCAAGAAAAATTCAATAATCTTTTCTCTAGATAAACCTTCCTTCTCTTTAAGACACTGGAATGAAGATCTTCAACATTGATATACTTTTCTGGTTCGAGGATGCAGGTGTACAACATTTTTGAAGGCATGCAATAAATTTCAACGTAAATCTCCTATATTGAAATTACTTTCTCAGAAACTTGGTTCATTTTTTGTTGCAATCGTTGTCCCAATTTTGGTTTATTTAAAAGAAATATTACATACCTTCAAAGGTGTCCAGTACTCGTAAATGCATACCAAGTAAATGCAAATCTCACGATTGGTCAACACTGAGATAAAATATTGCATTATGAAATAGAACCATTCTGGAACAATCGTTGTAAGAAATAACAAATACAATTTTAAGAAGAATATATTTTGATCAGGAGTCAAATAAACAAGTTTCTCAAATTTAATAATGGTATCGGATATTTCTTACAACAATTCGATTTCCAACAGTCGATAACATTTATTCGTACAATTTCTAAATCATTAACATACTTTTATCGTTTCCATACCCTTCGTAGCGAAATAATTTAACAATTTGCAGCAATAGGACCTCTTCAGTTGAAACGAAAGACGGATGAAATTTATGGTGTTCATGCGAGCGGAGAGTAAATGAAGTGCACACGAGTTTCATAAGTTCAAACTTCGACTTCCGGGGACGGAATGCAAGATGCAAGTATAGCCTTAAAATCTTCGATTCACGATATTTAATTCGACCTTTCATACCGCAAAAAACATCGCAAAATAAATTTCAAATGGAAATCAATTTTGTTGACGGAAAAAAGGTTGCAATGTTTTCTGCCAAAGGGGAGATGAAATTCGTAATATTTCACGATCAGCTAACGAAAGAGTACCTCTATTGGATCTATAGTCCTCACATTTTTGTTTAACCGAATTTTTTTCATCGATTATGAATGATATCCGAATATTTCGATTTAAACAATTCTAAGTAAAATAAATAATTTCAGTTTGAATTAAATAAAGAGCGATGAATGAATTAGCGAATAAACAATGATAAATAAATGTACACATAAATATTTACTGCAAAATCTCGATATTTCCCTGCGATTGGGGCTCTAGGGTGACTATAGCGATCTTCTCAACTCATTTTCCAGAAAATACGAATAAAAATCTGAAATACATTTAAAAACCGAATACAGTTCACAAGTGGACGAAATAGAACTGTCATTTTCGGATATCATTGAACTGCGATGTACATTCCCTTAAATTGTGTCTATCTTAAAAACCATATAAACACCGATCACCCGTCGCCGGGAGGACGACATTATCAAACTCAACAAGCGATTGAAAAGTACTAACACTCGAGTCACACTGAACAAAGAACTTTCTTATGGGAAACACGCGTTTGTGCGGCTTCCAAATGGAAATCCTTCGGAATCGAACAGCCTCGATTGCGAAGTGGTGCTCGTGGGGTGGGCAGGTTTTGGTCAGTTTAGATGTTTCTTATGTTCATTCGTTTAACCTTTGCAAACCTTGTTAGTTACCTGTGTATGAGACACTCGAAAGACTTACCAAGCGTGGAATTACTACGCGCGGAATTACTACGCGACGAATTACCACGGGTAGAGTTACCACGCGCTGAATTACCACGCGTGGAATTACCACGCGTCGAATTACCACGCGTCAAATTACCACGCGTGGAACTACCACGCGTAGAAGTACCACGCTCGGAATTACCACGCTTGGAATTACCACGCTTGGAATTACCACGCTTGGAATTACCACGCGTCAAATTACCACGCGTGGAACTACCACGCGTAGAAGTACCACGCTCGGAATTACCACGCTTGGAATTACCACGCTTGGAATTACCACGCTTGGAATTACCACGCTTGGAATTACCACGCTTGGAATTACCACGCTTGGAATTACCACGCTTGGAATTACCGCGCGTCAAATTACCACGCTTGGAATTACCACGCGTGGAACTACCACGTTTGAAATTACCACGCTTGGAACTACCACGCTTGGAATTACCACGCTTGGAACTACCACGCTTGGAATTACCACGCGTGGAACTACCACGTTTGAAATTACCACGCTTGGAACTACCACGCTTGGAATTACCACGCTTGGAATTACCACGCTTGGAATTACCACGCGTGGAACTACCACGCTTGGAATTACCACGCTTGAAATTACCACGCGTGGAACTACCACGCTTGGAATTACCACGCATGGAATTACCATGCTTGGAATTAGCACGCGTGGAATTATCACGCGCTGAATTACCACTCGCCGAATTACCACGGGACTCAGTCTGTAGACTATAGAATACAGCAGGTGGTACCTATAGTGTACAGTGGTTCTATAGAGTGTAGTCTAGACTAATAGACTAGGTCCTGTGTCTAGGACCAGGTTGTGTAGCGCACAGTGTAGTATCTAGAGCCAGGACGTAGTACTAATATCATCTCTGGGACACCGCCTAGCCTATAGAGGTCTTCAAAGTTACAGGACCTGGTCCACTCCATACAAAATTCCTATCTCTCCAAACTGCAACTTCCCAACAAAGGCTAGCCAGGTATAAAGCTCGAAGCTTGCTCACCCACCTCCCCGAGCACCAGTCTCCAGCTGGTCTAGGTGAGTCTCTACATGACAGAACACCGTGTGACGTTGTACCTATTATCTTGGTCCACATTGTTCACGCTGAGGACGCGCAACAGCCTCTCCGTGTCCTTGCACGCGTGCCTGTTCGACTGTTGCTGCTTCATCAGCATCATCGACGTCTTCTTCTTCCTCTTCTTCTTGGTCTGCGGCAGAGTGAGTTCGAGCATCTGCTCGAGCCTCAGCCGTATAGGCCAGCCGGTCTCCTCGTGCTCGTCCTCCTCGTACGTCGACTCGTTGGTGGTCTTCTGCAGGTTCTGGAAGGCGTAGTTGGCAGGCATCAGCTTCCTGGGCTGCGAGAACGAGTCGTAGACGCGAACAGGACGAGCTAACGAGGACCTCTTCTTCGCCGGGGTCAAAGGCAGCGGTTGGTTCTTCAAGGACCTGGCCAGGTTGGTGCTTTTGAGGTTCTTCAGGGGTCTGCTCTCGTCCAGACGAGCCAAGGCCCGGGTGTTCTCCTTCAGTGACGAAGAACCGATGGGATTGGACTGGTAATTGTTCATGCCGCTCTTTGCCAGTAGGTTGTTGTTCTTGGTGCTTTTTACCAGTTTCATGTTGTTGTTGGTGCTGGTGGCGTTATTGTTGTTGCTACTGATCGGGACCACGTTGGTCACGTGACGACACTGCTCCGCGCATTGCAGGCAATCGTAGTACTTTTCGACCGCGTTCCGACGCGTTGAAGCGGCGAATCGCTCGCGGAAATTCGCGCGATTCTGACGCTCGCCTAACTGGCGAGGCTGTTGTCACACCTCCTGCAAATATTTCAGCGGACACAGGGTTTCCTTGTACAGGACCTCGCCCTCTTTGCCTGTGTGGTCCGCTGAGCGGACGTCCGCGGCGCAGCGGACCATCGCGACGCCATCTACCTCCTCGCCCACCTGGATCACGATCTGCCAGAGGAAAAGTAGTAGATGAAATCACATCATGTTATATTCTAAATAAAATAAGCTACAGAAAGGTCCTGGATATTAGGGCAGTTCTTAGGATAACATACCTGATCTCGCAGTAGTGTGATCTGATCAGTCAGCTGAAGATTACGAGTAACCTGAAGAGTCTTCTGTCCAGACTCCACTCGCATAACGTACGCGCTAGGGAAATAACCAACTCGTCCACCCAGACACTTCCCTTTCCACCAGTCCTTCTCTGACTTATCGATCACCGTCACCTTGTACCCCGCCCTATAGAACAATTATGCTCTTACAAACACTGTAACAATACCACCCAACAGAATCAAAGTTCATTCATGATTACTTCAGGTCTAACTCGTCCCGGTGACGCGCTTCGAAGTTGTACAGCACCACATAGAGATTGTTAGGTGGCAGGACACGTTTCCCTGGTGGGTTCATGTGGTTCTGGTTGTTGGTGTGTGGGGACGGGCAGGGTGAGGTGCTTGCCGATGAGTAGGACTTCTCGTTTTCGTCAGGCAATTCCATACTTGACATTCTGATGGCTCCACGTATGTGTTTGTGGACGGGGTGGCCTTGGCCTGGGCTGCATGGAGCTGCAATCGAAGTGCCAAATTAATAAATATCGAATCTCTGGAGTATTCAAATTTCCATATGTACAATTCCTGGGAGTCTGAGGTACATTATTGAATGGTTACGTTGTTGGCGTCTCGTTAAGGTCTGTGATGTCCACATGTCTAACAGGGATTATATTGTACTATGCCTAAATTTTTATATTTCTGAATTAACACGTGTCTAAATCTATGTATTCTCAAATTTATCTCCGAAGTCTAATAATCTGAAGTCTCTAAACAATTCGCCACGCGTCAAATTAGCAAGCGTGGAATTACCACGCGTCGAATTACCACGCTTGGAATTACCATGCGTCGAATTACCACGCTTGGAATTACCACGCGTAGTACTACCACGCTTTGGAATTACCACGCTTGGAATTACCACGCTTGGAATTACCACGCGTGGAACTACCACGCTTGGAACTACCACGCACCGAATTACCACGCATGGAATTACCACGCTTGGAATTACCACGCTTGGAATTACCACGCGTGGAACTACCACGCGTGGAACTACCACGCGTGGAACTACCACGCTTGGAATTAGCACGCGTGGAACTACCACGCTTGGAATTACCACGCTTGGAATTACCACGCTTGGAATTACCACGTTTGCAATTACCACGCGTGGTACTACCACGCTTGGAACTACCACGCACCGAATTACCACGCATGGAATTACCACGCTTGGAATTACCACGCTTGGAATTACCACGCGTGGAACTACCACGCTTGGAACTACCACGCACCGAATTACCACGCATGGAATTACCACGCTTGGAATTACCACGCTTGGAATTACCACGCTTGGAATTACCACGCGTGGAACTACCACGCTTGGAATTACCACGCTTGGAATTACCACGCGTAGAACTACCACGCTTGGAATTACCACGCTTGGAATTACCACGCGTGGAACTACCACGCTTGGAATTACCACGCTTGGAATTACCACGCGTGGAACTACCACGCGTGGAATTATAACGCATGGAACTATCACGCTTGGAATTACCACGCTTGGAACTACCACGCTTGGAATTACCACGCGTGGAATTACCACGCGTGGAACTACCACGTCTTCAGATTTCCAAGTCCCTAGAACCTCCCTAGACTAACCTCAGACCCTAAATAAGTACTCAGAGTGTAAATTAAAAAGGAAAGTTTTGAAATGAAATAGAATAGAAAAAACTTACACAATCTATTAATGCTTCCACTGTCAGAGTGTCTAGGTGGCGTAGACTCCCGTTGGCCAGTGGCATAGTAATCCCTAGGACGATGTCGGACATGCGCAGTACCCTCCGGAGAGTCGAGGCTGAGACTCTTCATCCTCAAATTCAGTCTCTCGCGTCTACGTTGCGGACTATGCGGCGCTTCATGTTCCATAATTTGTGATCAGAACAAGTTAGCCTTTGAAATTAGCTACCTCCTCGACGTTCACGCCATTTTCTCAAGCATTTCGTCAGTTTGCACGCGGATAGGTTAGGTTGCGTAGGGTTACAGAACGACAGTCACAAATCTTGTTAGGAAGGTGTTGTTTCTTGTTTATTCTGATCCTACCTGATATATATATATTTTTGCTCGATTACACAAGGTGTTTCGTGTGGAAGTAGATTTTTATTTACGTTACAGAAAGGGAAGATAGAAAAGAGAGATCTCTACCAAGCGGTTAGAAGAGAGTTTAATTCGTTTATCTAATTTAACATCGCAGAACTGGATGCAAACAACAATGTTTCACCGAAAGAGATAAAATGCATACATTCAAGAGAAGCGACAGAAGTGAGATTATTTGACCAGAAAAAAAATAATTGAAATTCCGGAACGTAAAATCGAAGTCGTTAGAAAGGAAAACAAGCCTTTTAAAGAAAATGAAACAACAGCGTGGAAAATATAATCGGTTTTATTTATTTATTTGGTTTATCTGTTGACGGAAACGACGGTGTCGTTTTATTCGTTTCCGTTCGACGCGAAACATCGTTTGGCGTGAACGTTGAGGCTGAAATGAACACGTACAGCGATACAGGGACACCATAGAGATAACACCATGGATGCACACCAGGGAGCAGTTCTCCCATCGACAAATTCGACCAGTGTACAGAACGTCGTTCACAGAGAAAAAGAGAATTCACAGGAATATTTGAAAGAGAAAAAAAAGAGAAAAAAAAATGTGGGACACGACTCGCGTACAGAGAAGTGAAAGAGGAGTTTCCGGGACAGAACACTTTTATTTACAATATTTACAGATATATCGCACTTTCCTTTCTTCCTTTCTCGTTTCTTCACGTTTGTGAATTCTTTTTTTGTTCGTAAAATGGACTCGTCGAGAAACAAAAGAGTGAGGTTATGGAAACTAAAATGGCGGGAAAGAGACTAATCTTAAAAGGTCGGACATTTTTGATCGCTGTTTATTATTCATGTTACACAGGGGAAATGACCTCTATCTTGGCGGTAAATTTAAATCGTTTGAGCAAATTTCGAGGTATTTGTTCGACAAACAATCCCAAATTTGATTAATTCGGTTTCAAAAGAAACTATGTCTAGGGACTTTCTTCGTTCGAAATTTTTAGATTACTATGGTTGATTCTTACCTTCCAGGCATAGTCTTTTTTGAAACAACCTGTACGTAAATAACAAAAATCCTGCAAATAATTTGATCGCTTTATTTCTGGTAGGTTTTACGTCAATTTGGTCATGCTGAATTCAAGAATTGCAATTGTTCACAAAAATTCATAACTTTCATAAAAAATGATTATATTCTTGGTTAAAGTAACATCGAGTGCATCTGTGGTTTTCTCTAATTCAGCAATCCCAAATTCCTTTGTATTATTAAACATTCAAAGTTGTAACTGTTGGCAATTAATGAAGTGTTTAAAACCATAATTCAATAAACAATTCCATCAGTCATGCTTTGGCAATTCCAAATTTCTTTGATATTCAAATAAACATACCTATGAAAACAAAAGAGATAAAAGTTATTTCCATGCTGCAGCAACAGCATCGCAAAACGATATGAACAATTCCACTATTTATTTGCCGGCAATTCCATAGTCTCCCCACGACACTGTCCAGATAGAAATAACAAGAACACTTGAAACAATCAATTTATCAAAACCTGATCACAATGGTAAGCTTAAATGATACAATTCCATGAGCAATTCCAATAAACTGTGCATAACCTTTCACGGACACTCGATCACGATTTTAAAACACCTAGTCGACAAATTACATCCATTGACAATTGTCGTTACAGTAAATTACATTCGCAATTCCAGTGGATTAGTAGTGGATGGTAGTGGACTATAGCAATTCCAACTGGTTGTCAATTTTCAACAATTTCGTGTAGATAAGATTGTATTACAGGGTGTATAGTCTGTACCAGTAATTTAAATCGCAATTCCATTCATGTATAACACTCTGCACTATCGCAATTCCATCAATTTTGAACGATTTTTCGTCGAACAGTGTGGAAAAGCTTCTTGATCAATTGCAATTCCATATATTTCCTCAATTCTATGCAATTTCTTGAGGTAATTAGATAGTATTATAGCGTAAAAAAAATTATATCCTCAGATGTCATAGCAATTCCACGTCTGTGCTCTCGCAATTCCACAGTTTCTAGCAGTTTTTCACAAAACAGAGCATTCTACAGTTCAATTCCTGTTGTATACTCAAATAATTCCATCTTACTATTAATTATTTCACAATTTTTTTATTGGAATTTCATCCCACGCTTTGCAATTCCACGTTTCCTAGATAAATTCACTTTGTTTATCCTAGCAATTCCACATTTTTATCACAGTTTCCAATAATTTATCGTTAAATAAATAATTTGACATAGCAATTCCATAATTTTACCCTAGCAATTCCACATTTATTATTAATCCTGAAAGATTTCTCATTCAGTAGATTATTTCACAGGTAAATTCGACTTGTTTTACCTAGCAGTTCCATGTTTTCATGTCATTCTTCAAACAAAATATCATTAAACAGATAATTTTATACAGCAATTCCATCATTTTACCCTAGCAATTCCACATTTTTTAATAATTCTGAAGTATTTCTCATACAATAAATTATTCCACAGGTAAATTCGATTTATTTTACCTAGAAATTCCATGTTTTCATGTCATTCTTCAAACAATACATCATTAAACAGGTAATTTTACATAGCAATTCCATCATTTTACCCTAGCAATTCCACATTTTTTAATAATTCCGAAGTATTTCTCATTCAGTAAATCATTTCACAGGTAAATTCCACTTGTTCATCCTAGCAATTCCACATTTTCATCTCCGTTTCCAACAATTCGTCCTCAAAATAAACAATTTTACAAAACAAATCCATCATTTAACCCCTGCAATTCCACGTTCCCTAATCCTAAACTTCATCGTTAAACAAATCCGTCTGCAGGCAAATTCTACCAATGTACGCCAACAATTCCACGTTTTTCGTGTAAAATTCACAGCTGAAATCACAGCGTAAGTTCGATAATCCTCCGATCGTCGAAGAAAGTTCTAAATCGCGAAGGAACTGGTTCGTCTCGATCGATGGGTGTCGTCGAACGCGTACCGACGCGTCTTCAGTTCACGGGTCATCGTCTCCTGTTGGCACCGCGATAAGAAGGCTCCGGTGCACTCGGGGACGAGGTCGAGGGTACCTCCTGGGTCATCAACACCAACGGTTGTCCAAACGGCCTGGTTCCGGACATCGATCCACCGCTGCCGCGTCCTGGTCAATGGAATTGCGATTCCCTCATAACCCTTTCTTTCACTCCACTGTCTCGGCAAAAGCTCAAAATCTCTGGCTTGTTAGACGGCTCCGTGTTACTTTGTTAGTCACTGCAACGTACCGGAATCTCGTCGACGCTTATGGCGCCCTCTGCTCGCCACTTTCCCGCCATTTTCGGTCCGAACCTTCTTTCTCTCTTCCGGAATTGCGTGTTAGTTCTCGTAGTTAGCTTTTTATTTCCAAGAAAAAATTCCCATTTTTTTAACAAGTGAAGCGACTATTAATTTCTTTCTTCTCACTCGTTAATTTTAACACTCGAAGAAATGAATTGATGGTAAGCAACTATGTCTACGGTCGCACAAAGGACACTTCGGATTGTTTCTTCGATCGTTTCACCAAAAGCCACTGTTTTCGAACACCAGGGTAAAAGCTTCCGCGAAAAGTTCGGAAAAGCGGGGAAAAAGTTTTCTCGTGGAGTAAGACCACGGTGACTACAAATCGCGTACCTTTGAGGGCTTCGTGTTCTTTCGAAAGCCCTTCAACGCGAAACAGGGTGACACAGTTTTTCAAACTTCCACTTTGTTTCGTTTTTGTCCATGGAAAAACGCTTGTAAATAAGATGAAAAATAAAAGTTCTACGTCGTCGTCGAATAATTGCAGAAAAATCAAGGAACTCTAATGAAACTAACCGTACAGGTTCGTCGTTGTAAAATGCATTCTAAAGTGCTCGCTACGATACTAGGAGAAAAAAACCGCACGCTCGAATTGGATGATGATGGCCGCAAGAAGCGCACAAAATGGCTGGGCGATCGTTAGATTCCGTTCAATTGATCCCGCGGGCTTCATGGTCGAGTAAAACGCGTAGATGGCACGTGTTCGGTGGAGGAATGAAGATGAAATAGGAGATTGGAAAGACGATATAAAGAAAGAAAGAAAAGAAGGTAGAATTACGAGTCATGTCCCTCGGGAAGAGCATTCTTCTCTTCTGATTAAAAGAATAAAACAGAGAATAGGGTTACGTGCCGCCTTGAAGCAGATCAAAGCGCGGAAAAACTATAAGCCTCGAATGACTGGAGTCTCTTTAGAAGATACATATTTCACTTCCTTTGCGAGCCTTTCGTGTCGTATGATCGATAACATAACCTACAAAGGCGCATAACTTACGTTTAATGAAAGGTAACCTTTACCGATACCACTCGTATGTTCTTTGTTAATAATTCTAATTGTACAATTGTCTATCTGCAGGTATAACCTCGATTCTTTTCTTGTGGGTCTATTTTTTTTTACTGAAAATTAATTGGGTTTGGTATAGGAAAATTGAGAGGATATGAAATGAGAGGTTATGGAACTAGGGAGTATAGACTTATGGGATTTTCTATTTTAGGAAAAATGGGACTTCCTTTCCTAGGGATTTACTAGGGAATTTTTTTCTAGCTAAATACGTATTTATGTTATAGAACTAGGGAGTATAGACTTATGGGATTTTCTATTTTAGGAAAAATGGGACTTTCTTCCCTAGGTATTTACTAGGGAATTTTTTTTAGCTAAATACCTCTTTAGGTTATGGAACTAGGGAGTATAGAGTTATGGGATTTTCTATTCTAGGAAAAATGGGACTTCCTTCTCTAGGGATTTACTAGGGAATTTTTTTTTAGCTAAATACATATTTAGGTTATGACACTAGGGAGTATAGACCCATGAGATATTCTATTTTAGGAATAATGGGACTTCCTTCCCTAGGGATTTACTAGGGAATTTTTTTCTAGTTAAATACCTATCTAGGTGGAACCTTCTTATTTAGGGGAAAAAGCGATGGAACATTCTTCGTTTGGGGATATGAAGAGTTGAGATTTCTCTCCATAGGGGAAAAGTGTGAGATGAGACTTCCCTAGGGAATTTGTGTAGGATGGAATTTTCCTTCATAGGGAATATCTAGTGATGGAAACTTCCTATCTAGGGGAAAACGCGATGGAACCTTCTTCGTTTGGGGATATCAAGAGTTGGGATTTGTTCTATAGGGGAAAAGTGTGAGATGAGACTTCCCTAGGGAATTTTAATACTATGGAACCCTCTCTCATAGGGGAAATCTAGTGATACAATATTCCTCAAGGAAGACTCGAGCAAATTAAGACTTTAGACACTTGTAAAATTCCCTAGGAACTATCACCTTCTCTAAGGAAAATTAAATAAATCCCTAGTAATTTTCTCTAGAAAGTACACCCTTCAGTAAACCTAACCTATTCTCTAGAATTTATACAGTTACTGAAACAGCTCCCTAAAGAACAATAACCCTCCTTATAAAACAGTAAATCCCTAGTAATTTTCCCTAGAAAGTACACCCTCCAGTAAACCTAACCTATTCTCTAGAATTACAGTTACTGAAACAGCTCCTAAAGAACAATAACCTCTCTTATAAAACAGTAAATTCCTAGTAATTTTCCCTAGAAACTACACCCTCCAGTAAACCTAACCTATTATCTAGAATTACAGTTACTAAAACAGCTCCCTAAAGAACAATAACCTCTCTTATAAAACAGTAAATTCCTAGTAATTTTCCCTAGAAACTACACCCTCCAGTAAACCTAACCTATTCTCTAGAATTACAGTTACTGAAACAGCTCCTAAAGAACAATAACCTCTCTTACGAAACAGTAAATTCCTAGTAATTTTCCCTAGAAAGACCCACAAACCTAACCTAATAATAACCTCTCCATAACCCCATCATAAACCCTTGAAAATAAATTTTAACCTCAGTGAATTTCATTAACTAAAGACCTCTGCTTTCAATATTCTATTAAATGCAACGATTAAGAACCAATTCCCTAGACTATTCAGCAATTTCTAAGAATTAAAGAGTACTCCAGTCTGAATACTCGAGTTTATTAAGTAGATATACGGGAAACGTTATTCTGCTTCAAGGTTAAGAGGAACCGGTGCTGTGCCTTACCAGAGGTGGACGAGGAACAGGGGTGGGAGGAGGCCCTCGTTGACGAAGGTGCTGGAGGATGATCTGCTGTGGGAGGCGTAGGTGGTGAGTTTGTCGAGTTTCCACGGATCTCGCCTGCCTGCTTCAGCACCTGGTATATGGCGTCCACGTCTGTCCACACGGGATAGAGAGACAGCAATGCAAAAGTGTGTCTTCCCTGTCATTTCTTTTCTTATTTCTTTATTCTGCGTGCGCTCGAGACCGGTGGCTCGCAATGAAACATTGCTTCTCTCAACAACTGGGTTTCTTATTTATTTTTTTATTACAATACAAATTTTCTAACTTTTATTTTACAAGTTTTAGTGAGGTACGTAAATCAGCTCTATTCGAGGTAATTTCATATTTTCTCACTTTTTGAACTTTTCTCTTTTAATTCAATTCGTGTTACATCAAATGTAAAAATTGATAGACTTGATTTATGGACATTCAAATGATGTCATTGTACATTAAAACGTTTGTAAATTTAAATTTTAGATAATCGTATAATTGTCAGACCTTTAAAAGTGCGTAAAAGATTTGAATTAACGAAATGTTAGAATAATGAATTGAAAGACCCTGGTTGTTCACAGAAGCAGTGCTTCAGGAACCATTTCCATTCTCATATATCGGCAATTTTCTCGGGCACCGGTTGTTCAAAGTCACTGAATCGCGAATCTCTCGAAACCCGGTTAAAGTGTGTTCAATTTTTGATTCGAAGGTATCGTACATTTTGGAACGAGCAAATTGCCATTGATCGATCAAAGGATGAGCTCAGTGTGACGTCAATCGAAGTAAATCACGTTGAAAGGATTAAAACCATGTGACGAGCCACCGTTAACAATAATTTAATTGCACCTGATGGAAACCGCCAATAATTTTCGACACATGCAACCCTCTTTGAGCGCGCAACCCGATTTACGACGATGCTTCCACGATTTACCGAATCAATTTCGATCTCGTCGCCATTCGACAATCATTTTACATGATAAAATTACTTGGAGAAGTCGGAAATTCGCTAGTTACAATTTTAGAGAAAATTGTGTGATTACTTGCACTGCGGTTTGTCTCGCGTTATATTGCCATGTGTTTCATAATTATATTGTCATTTATTATATTGCCACTTTTTGGGAATCATTGCTACTTGAAGATTATTAGAATTGAAATTTATGGATAAAAAAATTAATTATGTGGTGATTTGGATAGGAATGTTATTTTACTCGCGTTATATTGCCACCTGTTTCATAATTTATTATATTGCAATTTTTTAGAAATAATTGTTATTTGAATAAAATTTAAATTTTAGGATAAGAAAATTGATTATATAACGCTTTGAATAGCTACGTTATTTTATCTCGCGTTATATCGCCACGTGTTTCATAATTTATTATATTGCAATTTTTTAGAAATAATTGTTATTTGAATAAAATTTAAATTTTAGGATAAGAAAATTAATTATGTGGCGATTTGAATAGCTACGTTATTTCACCTCACGTTATATCGCCACGTACTTCATGATGTATTAAATTGTCATTTTTTAGAAATCATAGCTATTTGAATAAAATTAAAATTTAAGGATAAGAAACTTAATTATCTGACGCTATAGACTGCTACATTACTTTACCTCGCGTTATATCGCCACCCATTAAATAATTTAAAAATTGTCAGCTTTCTAACTTCTTTACCTTTACAATTCTATATATGGCAATACAACGAGAGTGTACTACAGTAATACTTTAATATATTATCAGCATCTTTAAATTTTGTACCTTTACAACCCTATATATGGCAATATAACGAGAGACTGCTTTATTGATCAACTACAGCCAAAAATCAATTTGTATTTAATTTCTAAATTATTTTAAAGTATTTCTAAAGCATTTAAAAATGTTTAAACTGCGGTTCAGTGACTCTGACAGAAACCGTAACGGCATAGAACCACACAGAACACTGAGTGCACCACAGATAAAATAAGAGATAGGATCTCCTCCTGTCTTGTTTTGCTCAGGCGATCGAGAGACGCGAGAAGAGAAAGTTGAAGCGAATGATCCGATTCGATTAATACGATCTGTGCATCGATGATCGTGATAGGGAGAGCCGATTGATATGAAATGAGGAGCAGAGAAAACAACGTGCAAAAGCTGATCCTCCGACGGTTCGTTCCTTTCGCTAATATGGCCGATCGATGTTCCTTCCGACGAAACTCTCTTTTGCGTTATTACATTTTTAATAAAAATTTCAAGAACTTAAGAATTTAAAGATATATACATTTACAGAACAAATTTGAAACCATAGAAACAATTAAAAATATCGGATAATACATTATAAATAAAAATTGAGGATTTTAATATAAAATTCGAAACTCGCAATCGATTGTCCTACAACCTCATCCCTTCCAAACTTTCTCAATATTCTGCATAAGAAAGGAAACTCCATCGATCAACAGCTTCTTATAATAGCACCTTCGAAATTAACAAGGAAGATTAGTTTCATCCGCGGGAACATCGATCGCCACGGCAAAGAGGGTGAGAAAAAGAGAGAAAAAGTAGGGGTGTTCCGCGTGAAATAGAAGCGAGAAAAACCATAGAGACAGCATCGTCGAGACAGTTTCCAAATTGGTTCGTACTTACTGTGCTCGGCCGGTGTCTCATCCACCTGGGCCTGCGTCTTTTGCCGTCGAAGAAGAGGTATTCCGCCGCTTTTCTTCGGCGCCAGACTCGGACACATGGCGGGTTGCACCAGATTTATGCAATCGGTGTGAGCGTTCGCTTTGCAACCGCGACATCTGACACCTTGGCGGCTGTGACCTCTCAGTACTTGGCCGCAGGCGTCGCACGGAGTGATCTTCCGGTACGTGTACTCGCGCCATGAGTGCCCTCCCTCGGATTCTAGACTTTTTCTGGACAGAACAATTTCTTTTATAAGCATATTTGAATGCATATTTTGAAAGACATTATAATGTATTTTGTTTTCTTGCATCCTTAAATAACTTTAATTTTAAATATCTTAGAGTTCTTCTCTACAGAGAATTTAAGTATTTTAGAGTTCGCTCCGTTGCAAAATAAAATGGAAAGTGATGTAAAAAATTGTACCAGTATAATTTTTAGTGTACACATGAAATATACCACTAAATCCCCAGCCGATTTGTCATTACACTTTAAAGTTAATTTGTCCGAAGACTTCTAAGAGAGCATCCCACATTAATTTCATGGCAATGCTTTTAACAAAATGGCTCCTTAACTGTGTTTATGGAAGGACTCTACCCACTTCCAGTATTTTTCTGGTTTCTCAGATGCTTCTTACTCTCGAAGGTAATTGATATACTTAAAAGGCCTGCTGTTGGAATAACTCTGGGAGCTTTTATAATGTTCCTTATGAAGTATAACATCTTTTGTACAAGTAAAAGCATTTTCCACCTTCTTAAGCATAATGTCGCTGTTTACAAAGTTAACTTTGGAATTTCAATTTGCTTAATGTGGAAACATAATTACATAGTGTTAACTATAGTTATCTTGTTAGCAAAGAGTCAAACAATTTTTAAATAATTATTACTGTTAAAAAATTATAACATTCAGATAAAAGTTGTAACAGACAAAATTGTAACAGCTGCACAAATTAGTAATTACTGCACATTTTTAAATGATTATTAACATTCAAAATTGTAACATTCAGATAAAAGTTGTAACAGACAAAATTGTAACAGCTGCACAAATTAGTAATTACTGCACATTTTTAAATGATTATTAACATTCAAAATTGTAACATTCAGATAAAAGTTGTAACAGACAAAATTGTAACAGCTGCACAAATTAGTAATTACTGCACATTTTTATATAATTATTAATGTTAAAAATTGTAACATTCAGAAAAAAGTTGTAACAGACAAAATTATAACAGCTGCACAAATTAGTAATTACTGCACATTATTAAATGATTATTAACATTCAAAATTGTAACATTCAGACAAAAATTGTAAAAGACAAAATTATAACAGCTGCACAAGTTAGTAATAAAACAAAAAAATATGTGTAAATAACAAATGGTTATAAAAGAAGCCTATTACTCCACAAAAAGTCAAAATCTCACCTGGACATAGCGACGACCGTAGAAACAGCATGGTACATCGCCTGTTTTCCTCTGTGTTAGTGCAGCATTCACAAAACAACATATCTCGTTATTCAAATCAAACAAAACACTATACACTCTGTAAACAACAAACATAAAATTGAACACAAAAGAAAGAACCATTAGAAACTCCCTTCAAGTATCAATTACTGACTTGTCAGTTGTCGGCGGCGTCGTGGGAGAACTGGTCTTCAAGCTCTTGAACGCTTTCAACCATTTGTGCTTGGTACTTCCGGTCGAGCCATTCGACATCTTCCGGCTGCTCACCCCATCCGGTTGACCGGCTTCTCCTCCTCCGAACAGCTCCTTCTACAAATCGAAACGCCACGTGATATATCTGAGCCAGCGGGGTGGAAAATTCTAGCCTTACAGGCAATTCAATTTCTTAAGTGAGGAATATGTGACGGTAAAATGACGGACAGTTAAATCTTTCGGTTATTGCAAATTTGAGAACGTGGAAATTTCATTTGGAGGTTTGGGGGTTTGAGAGTTGGAGGATTTCAAATTTGGGGGTTTTGGAGTTGGGGGATATGGGAATTTGGAAATTTGAGAATTTGGGAACGTGAGGAATGGACATTTGAGAGTTGGAGGTTTTGGGAATTTGGGGACGTGGGAATTTGAGGGAATGGGAATTTGGAGAATTGAGAATTTGGAGGGATCAGAATTTGGAAATTTTAGTATTTGAGCACGTGGGAATTTGGGACGTGAGTATTTAGGGGGATGGGAATTTGGAAATTTGAGAATTTGGGGACGTGGAAATTTGGAGGGATGAGAATTTGGAAGTTTTAGTATTTGGGCGCGTGGGAATTTGCGACGTGAGTATTTAGGGGGATGGGAATTTGGAAATTTCAGAATTTGGGGACGTGGAAATTTGGGGGGATGGCAATTTGGAAAATTGAGAATTTGGAGGGATGGGAATTTGGAAATATGAGTATTTGGGGGCGTGAGAATATGGGACGTGAGAATTTAGGGGAATGGGAATTTGGAAATTTGAGAATTTAGGGACGTGGAAATTTGGGGGGATGAGAATTTGGAGGGATGAGAATTTCGAAATTTTAGTATTTGGGCGCGTGGGAATTTGGAACGTGAGAATTTAGGGGAATGGGAATTTGGAAATTTCAGAATTTGGGGACGTGGAAATTTGGGGGAATGGAAATTTGGAAAATTGAGAATTTGGGGGGATGGGAACTTGGAAATTTCTGAATTTGGGGACGTGGAAATTTGGGGGAATGGGAATTTGGAAATTTGAGTATTTAGGGGCGTGGAAATTTGGGGCGATGGGAATTTGAAAGCGTGGAAATTTGGAGGGATGGGAATTTGGGAGCTTGGAAATTTGGGGGGAAGGGAATTTGAGAGCTTGGAAATTTGGAAGCGTGGAAGCTTAGAGGGATGGGAATTTGGGAGCTTTGAAATTTGAGAGCGTAGAAATTTGGAGGGATGGCAAATTTGGGAGCTTGGAAATTTGGGAGCTTGGAAATTTGGGGGTTTGGAAATTTGAGAGCGTAGAAATTTGAAGGAATGGGAATTTAGGAGCTTGGAAATTTGGGAGCTTGGAAATTTGGGAGTTTGGAAATTTGAGAGCGTAAAAATTTGAAGGGATGGGAATTTAGGAGCTTGGAAATTTGGGGGTTTGGAAATTTGAGAGCGTAAAAATTTGAAGGGATGGGAATTTAGGAGCTTGGAAATTTGGGAGCTTGGAAATCTGGGAGCTTGGAAATTTGAGAGCTTGAAAATTTGGGGGTTTGGAAATTTGAGAGCGTAAAAATTTGAAGAGATGGGAATTTAGGAGCTTGGAAATTTGGAAGCTTGGAAATTAGGAAGCGTAAAAACTTGAAGGGATGGAAACTTGGAAATTTGAGAATTTGGGAACGTGGAAATTCGAAATTTCAGAATCTGTAAACGCAGAAAATTCATAAAACGTAAAATCTACTGATTTGCAACTTCCCAAATACCCACCTTGGAAATCCTCAAATCCTCACCTAATTTCCCAGCACCGTTCAACGCAAACAAAGAGCAGGTATTTTCAATTAACTTTCGCGTATTAAGAGCGCGCATTGAAAAGCGAGAAATCGATGATGGTGTTTTCCAACGTTTCCTTGAAACTTTCCTTTTTTCAGCCTGCATAACGTGTCTAGTTCGAACGAAGAATAATAGGAATGGAATCGTAGAGTTTCCGCACGAGTTGTTTAACGACTAAATAGATATCGAATGAAAGAGGAAGTTTAATGCTTCGAAGCTGGCATTAATTCGATTCGAGAACACCTGACCCACACACAGATAAATTATTTTAATTCCAACGAAAAATATTCCCGTTAATTTTCATATTTATTCGGGCAAAATAATCGAATATCAATTTCTCCCTCGAAAATACGAAATGTTGAAAATTGTTTAATAACGTTAATTAATTAATTTCGTTAACGTTACGTAATTACCTAAATGTTATTTGATTGAATCTAACAAATATGAAATTCCAATTAATATGTAATTACGGGGTATCGTTTAATCGAGGTATCGCAGTTTTTCGAACGGTATTATAAAGTGCGATTGTTATCGATTTTCGACGAGGCATTCCGTCTATTACTGTATCGAGGATTTCATTCATAAAGAGACCGAAAGTGCATCGACCACACGCCTCAACGCTGCAGTCTGATATTCGGATTTCGAAATTAATCTCGGTTGCGTCAAAACGTTACGATATTTATAATCTAAATGAAGTCTGTGTAAATATAGGCTTCACAGGTGTATTAAATTATTTGTCTAAAAAAATAGACTTTGAAGAATTGCAAGATTTTGTTTCTCGAGGATTTTAAACACGTCACAGTTTATGAATGACTTTTAAGGGTTGACCTTCAAGGTCACTGAAGAAGGTTCCAAAAGAGAACATGGTAAAACACACGGGATTAAAATGATCACTGGTGCACTCGTACACAAAGGTCTGAAAGCGACGTCGACGAGTCGACTCTCCCATGCAGGGGAAAGACCTCAAGCAATCTACACAGCCATATTTCACAGTCGACACGTGGCAGACGACACGCTAGTCACGTGTCAATGAGCCACAAACAAGCCCGTCCTAACCGTCCTTTCAAAAAGCAGTCACGTGTCCCTATTCACCTGACCCCATAGCGTGTATCCGTCGAAAACGGAAGAAAAAGCGTTCCCCGCATCAGGAAATGAACGACAGCCGAGTATGAAAATGGAAATCACTGTTAATCGAACTTCCATCACTGAACCGGTTAACCACCAAAAATGAGCCATCGATGGCACAGCACTTTCGATTTGTTCCGGCCGCAAAGTGACCCAGAGACGAAAGCCGCATAGCAACCGGGAGCGCTGCGGCCGACACTTTCGGATTATCCTGCGTGTGCTCCTGCGGGGTCCAGGATGACCCGGATTCACCGTAAGAAAGTGAAAGGGTAGCCAGGTGTTCGATGGGTATACTAACGACTCGTGTGCGCAACGTTGTCCAGCCCATTTTCCCGAGGACTTTCGTGGCTCCTCCTGCTACCCTGACCTAGGAGAGCGGACTCGAGACCAGGAATGGATTTTCAGACGGTCGCGTTAAACGGTGACCCAGTTGGGAGGGCGCATGTCAAGCGATTGCGCGCCGTATTTATTCGTCGACGCGGTACACCCTCGTTTTCCGCCTCGTGTTTATGTTCCGACGCTCGTGTTTTCGAACCGCGCTTACCCTCCTTTACTAATTTTCACCAATTTTATCATTTATCTACTTTTCAACTATTTTCATACTATTCACGCATTGTTAGAAAAGCCTGGCTTGTCATATCCTACCTGTACTCATGAGTGACTCATAAGTGCGTCATAAATGCGTCATGAATATGTCGTGACCATATCATGTACATATCACGTGTGCGTCACGAGTGTGTCATGAGTTCGTCGTGATTGTATCATGAATGCGTTATGTGTGCGTCACAAGTGCGTCATGAGTATGTCGTTAATGTATCATTACTACGTCACGAGTGCGACATGAATGTATCTTAAGTATCATAAGTACGTCTTTCAAGGTTAGGTTAGATTTAGGTTCAAGTTTTAAAGGTTAGGTTAGATTTAAGTTCCAGTAGTAAGGTTAGGTCAAACTTGAGTTCAAGTAATAAGGTTAGGTCAAATTTAAGTTCAAGTAATAAGGTTAGGTCAAACTTAAGTTCAAGTAATAGGGTTAGGTCAAACTTAAGTTCAAGTAATAAGGTTAGGTTAAACTTAAGTTCAAGTAATAAGGTTAGGTCAAACTTAAGTTTAAGTAGACATGTTAGGTCAAACTTAAGTTTAAGTATACATGTTAGGTCAAATTTAAGTTCAAGTAATAATGTTAGGTCAAACTTAAGTTCAAGTAATAAGGTTAGGTCAAACTTAAGTTCAAGTAATAAAGTTAGGTCAAACTTAAGTTCAAGTAATAAGGTTAGGTCAAACTTAAAGTCAAGTAGTAAGGTTAGATCAAACTTAAGTTCAAGTAACAAGGTTAGGTCAAACCTAACTTCAAGTAATAAGGTTAGGTCAAACTTAAGTTCAAGTAATAAAGTTAGGTCAAACTTAAGTTCAAGTAATAAGGTGAGGTCAAACTTAAGATCAAGTAGTCAGGTTATGTCAAACTTTAGCCCAACTTGTTAGGTTAGGTGAAATTTAAGCTTAAGTTGTTAGGTTAGGTCAAATTTATCATAAGTACGTCATTAGTTCGTCATGAATGTGTCATGAGTGTGTCATGAATATACCATGAATGTGTCATGAGTGCGTCATGAGTGCGTCATAAATGTATCAAGAGTACGTTATTAGTGCGTCATTAGTGCGTCATAACTGTATCATGAATGCGTCGTGAGTGTGTCATAACTGTAGCATGAGTGCGTCGTGAGTGTGTCATAACTGTAGCATGAGTACGTCATAAGTGTGTCATAACTGTATCATGAATGCGTCGTGAATATATCATGAATGCGTCATAAGTGCGTCGTGAGTGTGTCATAACTGTATCATGAACGTATCATAAGTGTGTCAAGAATAACAGAAAAATATTCCCCAAAAATCACGAGTAATCACATCCTCCCTTAAACAGAAATGTTACTCAAGAAGTTTCTCTAAAGGCCAAGAAATTTGTGTTGAACCCTACAAGCGAAGAAGACAGCAAGTACCGATCGAAGGCGGCCCAATTATCGATATCTTGCACGGGCTGTTCCGTGGATAGTCGTATCAGTTGGCTGCTGACAAGTCCATTAGGACGTGTCTTGCTGAAAATTTTAGCAGCCGCTGCCTCTAATATCGATCCACCTGGTTAAACGTGCTCGCTTCAATCTCTAATCTGCATGGTTGAATACACGTTTCTAAGGACCTATAGGATCTCATTTTGGTCCTTTAGAAACTGACACGTTCCTCATTCCGCGCTATCAAATACGGTAGTGTGTACTACGAGATGAGATCGCGAATGGGGTATCTATACTCTGTACGTGTTAATAATTTAGGTGATACGACAGTTGTGATATTTATAATATTTATAATACTTGTAATAATTATAATTGTTACGTTACTGAAGATAATTTTGAGAATTCTTCTTGTGGTGTGTGAAAGATAGAAAAATACGTACTAGGTGTCCACACTATTTCTCAGTTATTATTCTAACTAGTAATTATTATTTTTAGGGTACTTTATAAAATTTACACGTATTGGTGTTCATATTTGACCCAGATCATACGTACACCTCATGTTCTCATCTCTGAACGATAGTAAATATCCAAGTGTCTCTAAAAAGCTTCCCCCTTCCTTAAAACACAACCTAATTAATTGTGGAAGTCAGAAGGCCCTAGCACTAGCGAGAAAGTCGCCCTCCTGCGCCGCCTAGCGGCAGCCGTAAGAACTACACCCTCGCCACCTTAGTAGACAAAATATTTTATAAAAATTGAAGGGTGAATTTCCTAGTTTTCGTCGATAGAGTGCCGCGAATCCCAATAATCGAAGTTCCGACATATTTCAAGTATCGACTCGAATTCGCGGAATTCGAAATTCTTGGCAAGTGGACCGAAAGGATCAGGACACGTCGTGATCAGGAATTCCGCGAACGCTCGAGTGGAACGCTCGAATCGGGCCAATCGTCCTCGACGAGAACACTGCATTCGATGCGCGGGCTACATCCACATACTTGAAAGTCGTATGCAAATCAATATTATTGAAGAGGTGCACGGGTTCACGTAGTCTGTCTCTCCAATTGATGCCCGCTCGAATGAAAAAATTGATCCTGTCCTATGTTTTTTTCCCTCCTTTTAATCCGTCGTCCGCGATTCACGTCTCTAGCATCGACGTTACGGATGACTGGCCGAATACATTTCTTTTATTCTCTTTTGTCAGTTTCCTTCTTTTTCTATCGATTAAAGGTTCACGGAAGATTTTTATATTTTCCTACTGACACGCTTTGATGTTGGGGAGTTGTGTAGGGGTTTCGACTTGGCTAAACATGAATTGGATTACATCTGAATCTGTGACGGGTGGATTAAGCGCTAGTAAGGGCCTGCGGGCCATTTGTAAATTTCGGGATTTGCGGATGGAGGGTTAGGCACGTGGAGATGCACACATTTGAGGATTTGCGGATGTAGGGTTAGGGATAGGGAGATACACAGATTTGGGGATTTAGGGATTTACGACTGGGCGGGTTTGAGGACTTAAGAATACAGAATTTGGGGATTTGAGAATTTGGGAAAAAAGGGGTTTGAAAATTTAGGAATTTGGAAGTTGGAGAATTTGGGAATTTAGGTAGCAGGAAATTATGAAATTTAAAAATTTTAATACTTCAATATTTCAGAAATTGGAAGTTGGGAATTTGGGGATTTAAGTAGCAGGAAATTATGGAACTTAAAGATTTAATTATTTCAATACTTCAGAATTTGGGGACTTAGGTAGCAGGAAATTATGGAATCTAAAAATTTAAGTATTTCAATATTTCAGAAATTGGAAGTTGGGAATTTGGGGATTTAAGTAGCAGGAAATTATGGAACTTAAAGATTTAATTATTTCAATACTTCAGAATTTGGGGACTTAGGTAGCAGGAAATTATGAAACCTAAAAATTTAAGTATTTCAATATTTCAGAAATTGAGAGTCGAAAATTTGGGGATTTAAGTAGCAGGAAATTATGGAACTTAAAGATTTAATTATTTCAATACTTCAGAATTTGGGGACTTAGGTAGCAGGAAATTATGAAACCTAAAAATTTAAGTATTTCAATATTTCAGAAATTGGGGATTTAGATAGCAGGAGATTATGGAACTTGAAGAGTAGACTTAAATTTTAGAATCTACTTCCCACAATGAGAGTTCTGCACATAAAAAATTTAAAAACTTGCAGTTACGAAAGTTTGACAATAACCCATCACTCCCGAATTGAGGTTATGTTCGTAACAAAGCGAAGTCCATAGTTGAAGCTAGATCTAACTCTCAGTTAATTTAACTTCGAGTTAAACTTATTGCTTCGGTACGGAATCAATGACAGTAAGGTCTAGGTTAGATTAGGTTAGCTCTAACTTCCGTTACAATTACAGTAGATGCAATTTCCATCCCTTTCCTTAGTTTCAAACAATGTTTTACTTCCTCGTACGCTAAGATTGAATTAAAGTTGTCCATATTTCCAGCAAAAATAGAAGTTGAAAAGTTACAATGAAAATCACTATAGAACGACAGAATGATAGTGTTCGACCAAGTTTTGTTTCTACCATGTTGTTTCAAAGATACAAAAGTTTTCAAGGTTCCTTACGGCAGCAGTCGAAAAATTTTGATCGTGGCTTTATTCCCGTTTCGAATATCGACACACGAGTGTCAAACTGTTCTGGCTTTGATAAAAGCGAGCGATATTACGAACGGACACGTTTCCGTTTTTTAATACGTTTTTCAGACCAAACGTTCGTCGAATTCCATGTTATTTTAACGTCACGGAAAGGCATCGTATTTACTTGTTTTTAACACGGACACGTTTTCGAACTTTCGACCTTTGCCTACTTCATTCAGCCTCTTGATGTCAGCGAACGAGTGGCGACGCCGAAAACCTTCATTTCCAAGTAGCGTGCTTTAAAATCGCTGACGAATATCAGTCTCTGTCTTCATTTTTAAAGACACTTTTTGTGGTTTCAGGGTTTCAAAGCTTTTCAAGCTTTTTAAACTTTCAAATTTTTTGGGAGCTTTGGGGACTTTCGGAGCTTTTTAGGTATTGGGGACTTTCGAAGGAATTCAAACCTTTCAAACGTTTAAGGACTTTCAAGTTTTTTGGGAGCTTTGGTGACTTTTGGAGCTTTTAAGGTATTGGGGACTTTCGAAGGAATTCAAACCTTTCAAACGTTTCAGGACTTTCAAGGTTTTTAGGAGGTTTGATGACTTTTGGAGCTTTTTAGGTATTTAGGACTTTCGAAGGAATTCAAACCTTTCAAACGTTTCAAGACTTTTAAGCAATTCAAGACTTTCAAGAGTTTTTCAAAAGTTTTTAGACTTTCAAGACTTTCAAGACTTTCAGGACTTTCAGGACTTCCAAACCTTTCAGATCTTTAAAGAGTTTTAAAACTTTCAAACATTTCAAGACTTTCAAGACTTTCAAGATATTCAAGACATTTAAGATCTTCAGGACATTCAAGACTTTCAAAACATTCAAGACATTCCAGACATTCCAGACATTCAAAGCTTTCAAGACTTTCAAGACTTTCAAGACTTTCAAGACATTCAAGACATTCAAGACATTCAAGACATTCAAGACATTCAAGACTTTCAAGATATTCAAACCTTCCAAGCTTTTCAAATTTTTCAAACCTTTCAAACCTTTCAAACCTTTCAAACCTTTCAAACCATACAAACCTTTAAAGATTTTTAAGACTTTCAATCATTTCAAAACTTTCAGGACATTCAAGACTTTCAAACCTTTCAAACTTTATAAACCTTTAAGGACTTTCAATCATTTCAAGACTTTGAGGGCATTCCAACCTTTCAAACCTTTCAAATCTTTCAAACCTTTCAAAGCTTTTAAACCTTTCAAACCTTTCAAGACATTTAAGACTTTCAATCATTTCAAAACTTTCAAGACATTCAAGACGTTCAAACCTTTCAAACCTTTCAAACTTTACAAACCTTTAAAGACTTTCAGTCATTTCAAGACTTTGAGGGAATTCAAACCTTTCAAACTTTTCAAATCTTTCAAACCTTTCAAAGCTTTTAAACCTTTCAAACCTTTCAAGACTTTCAAGACGTTCAAACCTTTCAAACCTTTCAAACCTTTCAAACCTTTCAAAAGTTTTAAGACTTTCAAAAGTTCCGAGAGCTTTCCGCAAATCACATTAGTATTACAACAGCAGTAGCTTCGAGAGCTATCCACGATTCTGATACCAGCGCTTTGAACAATCCGCAGCTTCCCCTAATTAGCATTTAACCCTCTGAAACGATTACCTCCGACAGCCCTATCTGAGAGTATCCAAAATCCACACGAGTGAGCCCGTCATCACGAACGTACACACATTTAGCATCTTCAGTCAACAAGAAACAATAACAGCGGCAATTGCCGATTCGAGGACGAATTAATCGCAGCAACGAGCAATCGGGTCGTGGATTTACTCACACCGTATCAATTACCCGCCTGGTAATTCCCTCCGTTTCCGGTTTATCTTCTTCTCACCCGCGAAATATTTGGACGATGTCCGAAAGCGGAGAAAAAACGCGCGACAACGGCACGACTGTAAGAAAGCTGGCGCACTGTGCAGTTGTCTGGCAACCGTGGATGGGAACAATGGCTCGTGCTAATTTTAATCGGCTCGATTTCGACCTCTCGAGTCGAGCACGACCGATGCTCACCGACTTCTTTCCTCGTCTTCTTTTTTTCCTTCGCACTTCACTTTTCTTCGCAGCCGTTTCTGTTCGACATATCGAGTGTCACGGATTTTCCTTCCTTCTCCCGTTTCCAGCCACTTAGCCAACCATTTCGTTCGATGCGGATAATGGATTCGCTGACACGCTGATACACGGCTGTACGAATGCTTAATTGCCTGCTGATGTTGGCTGGGGAATAGGAGGCTGCATTTCTGGTTACATTTCATGTGTATACTGATTTACGTTCGTGACAGACTTCTTTGGGGAGATACAGTCACGGAATTTAGGTTTAAGTAGGTTAGGTTAAACATAACTTAACTATACGGTAGTTAGGTTAGGTTAAATTTAAGTTTAAGTATTAAAGGTTAGGTTAGATTTAAGTTCAAGCTTTCAAGGTTAGGTTAGATTTAGATTCAAGCTTTTAAGGTTAGGTTAGATTTATGTTCAAGCTTTCAAGGTTAGGTTAGATTTAGATTCAAGCTTTCAAGGTTAGGTTAGATTTAAGTTCAAGTTTTAAAGGTTAGGTTAGATTTAAGTTCAAGCTTTCAAGGTTAGATTAGATTTAAGTTCAAGTTTTAAAGGTTAGGTTAGATTTAGGTTCAAGTTTTAAAGGTTAGGTTAGATTTAAGTTCAAGCTTTAAAGGTTAGGGTAGATTTAAGTTCAAGTTTTAAAGGTTAGATTACATATAAGTTCAAGTTTTAAAGGTTAGGTTAGATTTAAGTTCAAGCTTTCAAGGTTAGGTTAGGTTCAAATTCACGTTCTAAAGGTTAGGTTAGATTTAAGTTCAAGTAGTAAGGTTAGGTCAAACTTATGTTTAAGCAGACAGGTTAGGTCAAACTTAAGTTCCAGCAGTAAGGTTAGGTCAAAATTAAGATCAAGTAGACAGGTTAGGTCAAAATTAAGTTCAAGTAGTAAGGTTAGGTCAAACGTAAGTTCAAGTAATAAGGTTAGTCCAAACTTAAGTTCAAGTAATTAGATTAAGTTAAACTTCTATCTGAGTAGCAAGGTTAGCTTAAACTTAGGTACAAGTAGTTAGGTTAGAACTTCTAGTTAAGTATCAAGGTTAAGTTAAATTTAGGTTCATGTAGTTAGGTTATATTATATTTTGATTTGAATAGGTAGGTTTGTTTAAACTTGATTTGAGTAGGTGGTTTAGTTTAAACTTAGGTGCATATAGTTAGGTTAGGTTGAACTTCTATTTAAGTAGCTAGGTTAGATTAAACTTAGGTTCATGTAGTTAGGTTATTTTATATCTTGATTTGAATAGGTATGTTAGGTTAAACTTGATTTGAGTAGGTGGTTTAGTTTAAACTTAGGTGCATATAGTTAGGTTAGGTTGAACTTCTATTTAAGTAGTAAGGTTAGGTTAAATTTAGATTCATGTTGTTAGGTTACATTATATCTTGATTTGAAGAGGTAGGTTAGTTTAAACTTGATTTGAGTAGGTGGTTTAGTTTAAACTTAGGTGCAAATAGTTAGGTTAGGTTGAACTTCTATTTAAGTAGTAAGATTAGGTTAAATTTAGATTCATGTTGTTAGGTTACATTATATCTTGATTTGAAGAGGTAGGTTAGTTTAAACTTGATTTGAGTAGGTGGTTTAGTTTAAACTTAGGTGCAAATAGTTAGGTTAGGTTGAACTTCTATTTAAGTAGCTAGGTTAGATTAAACTTAGGTTCATGTAGTTAGGTTATTTTATATCTTGATTTGAATAGGTATGTTAGGTTAAACTTGATTTGAGTAGGTAAGTTTGGTTAAACTTGATTAAAGTAGGTAGGTTAGGTTAAACTTAATTTGAGTAGTTAGGTTAAGTAATATGCATTCAGTGAAATGAAATAACTGCCTCATCATAAAATCTCTTAAAGCAATAGAAAAGTGAATCCACAAAAGGTATCCATAATACATTAACAACCAAAGTGCATACATCGCACAGCTTTCTCGAAAGGATTGGAAATGGTTTCCCGCAAAGAAAATGCTCGACAAAGACGACAAAGGTGAGAAATCTGTGGTTTTTCCCCTTTGCACTGCTTCTTTTTCTGGAGATCCGTCACAGATCCAATTTCGAGTCGCGGAACGACTTCTCTCCCTCCCTCAACCCCCGCCCTACACATTTACCACCCCTCGGTTCTTAAAACCGAGACACGGAAACTTCTCTGTCGTGGATGAAAAAAGTTTCAACGAGACTTGTCGCGGATTTTCTAAACAAGAATGAGCTCGTTCCGCGAGGAAGTGGCAAGTTTTTTATCTGGGAACATCCGGAACTCTTTTTAACTCTAGGATACGTGGCAGTGGCAACTTTTGACTGCGGTTTCGATCGCTAATAGCCTCTTCCTATCGATACGTCGTTTAATTAACAGAAGTTACTCTCAAGTTGTAAACTTGGTGACAAACTTGTCAATTGCAAGGTTTCTAAAGTTAGCCATTTTTATCTTGGAAAATTATATTTAACTATATAGAAGATTTTGTTAAACCACTTATTTGATAAAAATAAAGAATATTAATTAATACAGTTATAGATTTAATCATTTTGCTAAAAGATTTGCCTGAAGGCCCCAGACAGTGAGCACATAACCTCAAAAACGGAGCCCTGATTTATTAAATTTGATTGACAGTCCAATTCATCATACAAGTATTCAAATAAAGAATCAGATATGAAACATACATTTCAGTCTTTCTTTGAGCAAATCTTTCAGGACGTCTGACAAATATCAATGAAAGTACCTGAGCCTGCACAGCCGCCAGATAGAGTTGCGCCTCCCCCAGCTCGAAACGCTTCATAGATATATCTTCCTGTAGCTCGGCCACTTTAGTGTAGAGATTGCTTTCGGCGCTTCTGCAATTAAAGAAGGGCAACCGTTCAACGATTCCGGTTTTCCCGGGTATTAAAACGCCAACACGGTCGAGTATGTTCCCCTCCGGAGAAAGCTTTCTGAATGCCGTGGTTCCTTTTGTAACGTGTTTACCTTTAATAAATTGAACCAGTGGCCCGGCAACCGGAACGAGAGGCAATTAAAACTATTCTCTCTCTGCTATTAATTATTTTTACGCTCGAATCTTTCGTTTGGACGCCGTCGATTTTGCCTCTCGTTCAAAAATTACTTTCTATAAATAGCACAAAGATTTCACTACGGAGAAGTTTATTAGCCTAAATCAGGGATCGGCAACCTTTTGAGTCGGAAGAGTCAAAAATTACAATTTACAAAATTTCAAAGCTTTTAAAGAGCCACAAAATTTTGTCTTGCCAACAATAAATAGTACTCGCATAAATAAAGTTTTTTGATAAAAAAAAAACAATCTATTTTTACATATATAAGTAGTGTTCTTCACAACAAAGTAGATAATATACATATGGAAATGTTAGATAATGAGTTTCTTTTTTTTTGTTAAAATAAATAATATTTGCGTATGCAACTGAAGAGCGTGGTAATTCGATGTGTTGCGATTCCAGCGCTTGGTAATTCGACGCGTGGTAATTCGATGCGTTGCGATTCCAGCGCTTGGTATATTCAATGCATTGCAATTCCAGCGCGTGGTAATTCGATATGTTGCGATTCCAGCGCTTGGTAATTCGACGCGTGGTAATTGGATGCGTTGCGATTCCAGCGCTTGGTAATTCAATGCATTGCAATTCCAGCGCGTGATAGTTCGATGCGTTGCGATTCCAGCGCTTGGTAATTCGACGCGTGGTAATTCGATGCGTTGCGATTCCAGCGCTTGGTAATTCAATGCATTCCAATTCCAGCGCGTGGTAATTCGATGCGTTGCGATTCCAGCGCTTGGTAACTCGACGCGTGGTAATTCGATGCGCTGCGATTCCAGCGCTTGGTAATTCGCCGCGTGGTAATTGGATGCGTTGCGACTCCAGCGCTTGGTAATTCAATGCATTCCAATTCCAGCGCGTGGTAATTCGATGCGTTGCGATTCCAGCGCTTGGTAACTCGACGCGTGGTAATTCGATGCGCTGCGATTCCAGCGCTTGGTAATTCGCCGCGTGGTAATTGGATGCGTTGCGATTCCAGCGCTTGGTAATTCAATGCATTACAATTCCAGCGCGTGGTAATTCGATGCGTTGCGATTCCAGCGCATGGTAATTCGATGCGTTGGAATTGCAGCGCTTGGTAATTCAATGCATTGCAATTCCAGCGCGTGGTAATTCGATGCGTTGGAATTTCAGCGCGTGGTAATTCGATGCGTTGCGATTCCAGCGTTTGGTAATTCAATGCATTGCAATTCCAGCGCGTGGTAATTCGATGCGCTGCGATTCCAGCGCTTGGTAATTCGCCGCGTGGTAATTGGATGCGTTGCGATTCCAGCGCTTGGTAATTCAATGCATTGCAATTCCAGCGCGTGGTAATTCGATGCGTTGCGATTCCAGCGCATGGTAATTTGATGCGTTGGAATTGCAGCGCTTGGTAATTCAATGCATTGCAATTCCAGCGCGTGGTAATTCGATGCGTTGGAATTCCAGCGCGTGGTAATTCAATGCATTGCAATTCCAGCGCGTGGTAATTCGATGCGTTGGAATTCCAGCGCGTGGTAATTCAATGCATTGCAATTCCAGCGCGTGGTAATTCGATGCGTTGCAATTCCAGCGCGTGGTAATTCAATGCATTGCAATTCCAGAGCGTGGTAATTCGATGCATTGCAATTCCAGCGCTTGGCAATATTAGATAATGAGTTTTTTTTTGATAAAATAAATAATATTTACTTATGGAATTGAAGAGCCGCAGCTTTACATCCAAAGAGCCGTTTGTGGCTCGCGAGCCGCAGATTGCCGATCCCTGGCCTAAATGGGTCAATTGCATGGGCCTCTGGGTCCCAGACTCTCCACTTAGGTCACCATTAGCTTTTAACACGTTAACCACGTCACCCTTATACGGGTGACACTTAAGTGTCTATACTGATTTAACATGTATATTGTTAAAAATTTATTCATTTTCCTAACCGCAATGTCTCGCATTAGTTACATGGATCTATAGAAAATAAATGTAACAAGTGTTTTGAAAAATTCGTCAAGAATTAAAACACTACTGAACGCCATTGAAAATGACTTTAGCGTGGCAGTGAACGTGTTAAACGGGGTACGGGGGTAGTTTAACACCCCAGGGCTGAATGTGGTGACTTACTTGCGCTGCATGCGGACCAGTGCGTCCAGAGCGTCCTGTAGACGACTTATTTCTTGCGACAGAGTATCGTGTTCCCGTCGTAGATCTTCCATCAGAGGCAAAGTGCTGGTCGATGTCGGCGCCAATTCGTCCCTAAGCGGAGGTACTTGATTGATCCTGTCGATCGGTACTTGTTCCGGAGGACCCGGTGCCACGAACAGGCGCCTGGAAGGTTTTTTCGACGGAGTCGCCGTCGCCGCTAGGCTCCGTGCCAGAACCTGGACACGAAACTCCAATTACAACAATGGAACATGAATTCGAAGGAAGTAGAGTTCTAGTTTAATCAGGCCTCGCATTAATTAAGCTACACAATTGAGTATAATCGAGAGCGGAAAGTAATGATCCTTTTATCAAAGTGCGTCTGAATGAATAGCGTGAATGGGAGGCCACGGTTCACCGATCAACAGGCTCTCCCTAATACGCCTGCGTCGGATGATAAAATCCTCGCTTCCTCGTAATTGCCTCGAACGAAACACAAGGCGCGAGGCTTATCGCACACGGACACGTACTTGCAGGTCGTTCAACGGTGCGATCACTTGAGCCTCCTTGGCGACAGCTTGATAACGCTTCGCCTGCTCGCTAGCCCGTTCCGCCGCCGCTTCCGATATGCCTGCGACGCATTTGCAAGCCAGCCCGCACAGCTCCTCGTACACCTCCGCTATTTCGCCGAGTAGACCGGGTAGGCAGTGAGCTTGGTATCGTTCCGTTATGGCGTTCGTGGCTCGTAGTTGAAGAACATAAGCGTTGTGAGCCTCCAAGTAAGCGCGTTTCAGTTCCTGATCGCTGCTACCGTCGCTCGTCAACAGCGCGGCGTAAGCGCGCTTGTAATCCGCTCGGGCACGCTGCAATTTCTCCTCCGTCTTCGCGACTACTTGCTCGTAAGCCTCTCGGTGCGCGAACACCTGCAATTAATGCGGTATTTTTTATAGTTGTAATGACACTTTAGTTAGCTCTGAGTCGTGTGGTATATTAAGGTGGGGGATGATGGGAACACTGGATGGGAACATTGGATGGAAGGTACCTTTTTGATATTGAAACAAGGAGACTGTAAGAGGCTGAGGATACTTAAGAGTATCATAATGAGTCACCTTCTTTGGCAGTTATAAGCTAGTATTGCTAATGACTCTTTAACGTCTACCTCTGATGATCAGGAAGCCTTGTGATATCTCAAGGTGGAGGATGATGAAAACATGTGTTAAATTGGAAGGTACTTCCTTGATATAGAAGCAAGGGGACTGTAATAGGTTGGAGACACCTAGGAGTATCCCAATGAGTCACCCTTTTTGCCAGTTATAAGCTAATATTGCTAATGACATTTCTACATCTACCTCTGATGATCAGGAAGCCTTGTGGTATCTTAGACTTAAGGAGGACGATGAAAACATGTGTTAAGTTGGAAGGACTATTTTGATATTAGAGCAAGAAGCTAGTATTGCTAATGACACTTCAGCGTCTACCTCTGATGATCAGGGAGCCTTGTGGTATCTCAAGGTGGAGGATGATGAAAACTTGTGTTAAATTGCAAGGTACTTCCTTGATATAGAAGCAAGGAGACTTTAATAGGCTGGAGACACCTAGGAGTATCCCAATGAGTTACCCTTTTTGCCAGTTATAAGCTAATATTGCTAATGACACTTCAGCGTCTACCTCTGATGATCAGGGAGTCTTGTGGTATCTTAGACTTAAAGAGGACGATGAAAACATGTGTTGAGTTGGAAGGACTTTTTTGATATTAGAGCAAGAAGCTAGTATTGCTAATGACACTTCAGCGTCTACCTCTGATGATCAGAGTGCCTTGTGGTATCTTAACACTAAACCTACCGACATATAATGTACACTTACTTCGAAATTAAAAATGAAGCTAAAGAATAAATATACAAATAACAACATAAATTAGCACACACATTTATTCTATATCTTGATGAAAATCAATGCTATTTTCAAGGAATGAACTTTAACAAAATGTGCACATTATAATAAGAAACTTGTGGAGCGGACCGGTTTGGTAGTTTTAGTGTTAAGGTGGAGGATGATGAAAGCATATATTAAATTGAAAGGTACATTTTTTATATTAAAGCAAGGAGACCGTAATATGCTTAGGCACCTAAGAAGTATCCTAATGAGTCACTATTTCTGTTAGTTATAAGCTAGTATTGCTAATGACACTTCAACATCTACCTCTGATGAACTAACCTTGCAGTATCTTAGACTTAAGTGTATGATGAAAGCATATATTCAATTGGAAGGTACATTTTTGATATAGAAGCAAGGAGTTAATAGACTTAGGCACCTAAGAAGTATCCTAATGAGTCACCATTTTTGTCAATTATAAGCTACTATTGCTAATGACACTTCAACATCTACCTCTGATGAACTAACCTTGCAGTATCTCAGACTTAAGTTTATGATGAAAGCATATATTCAATTGGAAGGTACATTTTTGATATAGAAGCAAGGAGTTAATAGACTTAGGCACCTAAGAAGTATCCTAATGAGTCACCATTTTTGCCAATTATAAGCTACTATTGCTAATGACACTTCAACATCTACCTCTGATGAACTAACCTTGCAGTATCTTAGACTTAAGTGTATGATGAAAGCATATATTCAATTGGAAGGTACATTTTTGATATAGAAGCAAGAAGTTAATAGGCTTATGCACCTAATGAGTCACCCTATGAACCCAGGACTGCAGACCTCCTCATACCTTTCTGGATTGAAGCTTGCGATGGAAACTGGCTTCCAAAGTGGGTCTGGACAGCTGTTGTTGAAGTACCGCCGCCAGATCCAAGTGTGCCACCGCGTCCGCTTCGACTTGACGAAGCAGACTCTCCCAGACCCGGCGCATTCCGCCGGAATCGACCCTCATGTCACCGGATCTTCCGCGAAATTCGTCGACCAGACGTCGTACTATCGCGGAATGGTTCTCCATCGCCGCGCCCAACTCCTGTGCAAACTCCGATACTGGAAACAGAAATAGGAACGTCATTGGAAGTCGAAGTGGATTATCTAGAAGGAGCTTAATCCGAATTTAATTTAATTCAGCCTGTCCCGATAGGTCTCCATGTGGGATTTGAGTAGTTCCTGCCTTGAGTAGTTCCTGAGGCTAGAAAATATTCTTCGAGAAGCGTTACCTGGCAGAAAGAGGTTGGACCCTCGAGTTTCACTTAGCAACAATTATCGGAATTCGTTCATAATAAACGAAGTCGCTTTCTTTTAATTAATCTGTTTGAACAGCTTATCGAATAGTTTGGTCGTTAATTAACCAGACTGTTGAATTCGTCTCTCCGTCGATCGCGATTGACCCCTCCACCGATGTTTCCGAACAATGAACACCGGGATTGTATTAAAGCTCCCCTAATTGTTTATTGATACAAGAGCGGCCCCATCTGTTCTTCACATGTCGAAATATTTGAAGAGAACTCGACGTCTCGTGTATCCAACACCACGGACTTTCCATTCTATTCGCTCCCCAAATGTGTTTGACAGCCCTCTTGTACGTGTGGACGCTTTAAAGCTCGGCTATGGAATCATTTCAGCTCGAGCAGACTGGTTGAAAGCTTTTAAACAACCGGCTCCATTTAATTAATTGAACCGAGCTTCGCCGCGATCGGAATGTTAGAGCTTGCATTAGCACGCTCGGTTTGTGTTTTCTTTTCAGCCATTTCGACGAAATTCCTCGATTTATTTATTTTAATTTTGGGTAATTTCGTTCGGTGCGTTTTATCGATGTATTTTTGTTCGGGGTACGTTTTTGTTGGAGTAAATTCATTTTAATCGATTATAATAATAGGTTGATCTATAGAGCCCCCAACGTAGGGAATTATCGAGTATCGTTGTTTGATGAAATTCATTTTTATCGCTCATAATAGTATGTTGACCCATTGAGCCCCCAACGCAGGAAATTATCGAGCATCCATGTTCAATGAAATTCATTTTAATCGTTCATAATAATGTTTTCGCCTATGAGCTCTCAACGCAGGGAATTATCACGCATCTTTCTTCAATGAAATTCATTTTAATTGTCCATAATAATATGTTGATCTATAGAGCCCCCTACGCAGGGAATTATCGAGCATCTTTGTTCAATAAAATTCATTTTAATCGTTCATAATAATGTTTTGATCTATAGAACCCTCAACGCAGGAAATTATCGAGCATCTTTGTTCAATAAAATTCATTTTAATTGTTCATAATAATATGTTGATCTATAGAGCCCCAAACGCAGGGAATTATAGCACATCTTTGTCCGATAAAATTCATTTTCCTTGAACCGCGTTAACCAAGGGTGATTCGGTTTTAATCACTTGATAATTACTTGCACGTTTAGCGCCCCGGTTCTTTGAAAGCGATTTCACAGACCGAAACGTGAAATGTTAAAGGTCGCGATTGTAAATGCCAAAAACGATTTGACAAAAAAAGAAACGAAGGTTGTCGTGAAAAATTCAATTATTACCATTGACGTGGCCTCGAACTGAAGACTCGTTAACGAGCACAGAATTGACATTCAATTACGCGGACGTGTCTAAAAATAGGGCTCGATTAATTCCGAGGCAACGATAACATCGAGGTGTAAATGAACTAAAATCACGCCATTTTAATATTTTTACACCTTGCGATATTTCTACAAAGGTCATTTTCGAGTTCTAACATCAAATCCATTGTTAATTTCCGAACGATAGAAAGTGGGTCAATTGCAGCAAAAGCCCCGAAATCTCTTTCCTGATTTTACAACTTTTTAAAGTCCAAACAAACTTGCAAAGTCAACCGGAACATTCATTGTTGATTCTAGGAGAGTTAACAGGGAAGTTAAATCTGATTTTTAAAATACACGCAGTGTTTTTATGTATCGTCGTCATGCACTATTTTCCGAGGTTAGGTTAATTTTAAGATTCCGCGTAATCTTGACTCGAATCCACGAAAACGGACGGTTGACCGCCAACACAACGGAGAATGACTTCATTTGTTTTGCAACACGATCACCTGCTAAATGAAACACGAGTTTAATGAAAACATTCAATTATTTTTAGTCCGTTTATTTCATAACTAGAATTAACTCGTTAAGGTAGCTGCAAACATCCATTTTATTCAAATAGGTTAAGGTAAAATGGCGGTAGAAGTTTAAATTGAATTTTTATAGAAGGTTCGTTTGCCAATTTTGAAAATCTCGGTAATAAAAGTTGAAGAGAAGTTACTTAAATTTTACGTTAGGGTACAAATTGCAACACGTGGAATTACAGAGCGTGGAAATTACAACGCGTGCAATTACAGTGCGTGGAAATTACAACGCATGGAATTACAGTGCGTGGACTTACAATACATGGAATTACGGCGCGTGAAATTACAAGGCGTGGAAATATTGATACGTGAAATTACAAGGCGTGAATTTTATAACGCGTGGAATTACAGTGCGTGAATTTACGACGCATGGAAATTACAGAGCGTGGAAATATTGATACGTGGAATAACAGCGCGTGGAAATTACAGTGCTTGCAATTACAGTGCGTGGAAATTGCAACGCGTGGAATTACAACGCGTGGAATTACAGTGCGTGAATTTAGGACGCATGGAAATTACAGAGCGTGGAATTACAACGCATGGAATTACAGTGCGTGGACTTATTGATACGTGGAATTACAGGGCGTAGAATTAACTCGTTAAGGTAGCTGCAAACATCCATTTTATTCAAACAGGTTAAGGTAAAATGGCGGTAGAAGTTTAAATTCAATTTTTACAGAAAGTTCGTTTCCCAATTTTGAAAATCTCGGTAATAAAAGTTGAAGAGAAGTTACTTAAATTTTACGCTAGGGTACAAAGTAACAGAGATTATAATAGTAAGTCATAATAATGGCAGTAATAAATTTAAAAGCATTTCTATGGCTCGTCGATATAAAACCGCGTCGTATTTCGCCGGGGTCGTTTTTCGAAGAGGCGATTATGGCAAAGAACATGGCGGCACGGTAAGTGGATTGTATTCGAAAACTGGAAGAACTCGAGGAACTTTCAGCCCGAACAGCGGTTTGCTCCAGAAAACTTTTCAGCCCGTTAAAGAAGCATTGGACGCGGCAAGTTGTTTCAACTTCTTCCAACGTTTCCTTCAATTAAAAGTAAAAATCGTCTCGATGCATTTCTTTGTTTCTAATTTACTACTATTCTTGCAACCCACTTTCGAAGAACAAATATTTTGTTTATACCAATGCTTAATTTTGTATGGCCTCTGAAGACGTCAGTAAAAGAACATTTACTAAAATCTACCCCTAAAATGAATATTTAAAAACATTTTCTAAAATTGTTTTTTACAGAAGAATATTTAAAAATGTTCAAAAATTATGTTCTTAGTAGAAGAACAATTAAAAATGTCCAAAAATATTTTTCATAGTAAAAGACCATTTTTAAAAATATTTTTAAATATTCTTCATAATAGAAGAACATTTTTAAAAATATTTTAAAATATTTTTCATAGTAGAAGAACACTTAAAAATGTTCAAAAATATTCATCTTAGTAAAAGAACATCTTTAAAAATATTTTAAAATATTCTTCATAATAGAAGAACATTTTTAAAAATATTTTAAAATATTCTTCATAGTTGAAGAACACTTAAAAATGTTCAAAGATATTTTTTTTAATAAGAGAACATTTTTAAAATTGTTTAAAAATATTCTTCATAGTAGAAGAACATTTTTAAAATTGTTTAAAAATATTCTTCATATTAGAACATTTTAAAAAATGTTTGTAAAGTGTCCTGGTAATTAGAAGTGTTCTTTGTGTAAAAAGGAGAGTATTAATCGTTGTAAAAGAGAAAGGGGTTAATAATGTCAGCATTTCCGACGCCGTTCTCTGAAACGTTCGCTATTTGACACTTTCGATTAGTCGCGGACGTGTCAATTCCACGTGAACGGGCAATCGATACTTCTCCATCCAGGGCAAATGAGCTTCTTGCTAAATTGTCATGGATGACTGACGACTGTAAAGCCATTAAGTCGATCATGGAAGTAAATTTTCCATTTAATTCGTTGCATTTCCCTACGCTGTTTACATTGCCTCAGCAAACAAATTACAGGATATGCAGTTTATTAATAAATTATACAACTTTGCCGATAGACTTTTGGTAATTTTGCAAAATGTGATAAAATATGCAATTCCTAAATGATACAAATTAAATTGCATTGCTTCTTACAAAAGCACAAAATAATGATTAAATTGCACTGCTTCTTACAAAAGAGTCGTGAATTATAAAGTTGGGGATGTCGCAGAATATAGTGTTTAGAATTCGTTTCCCGGAATCCTATCTGAATATCTTGCCCCTTCAATTAACCCTGTCACGTTAATTTTCCTGTAACGACCGATCGATACCGCCTACGGCGAGGCAAATAGGCCAGACGTCTATTTGTCATCTCATTAGACTTTTCAATGGTCGTTTACTCGATCGTTGGCCCACCTTCTGCTGCTTCAGTGACTGGTCCGATCAGCCACGGTATTGTTCTACTTTCTTCGATATCCTACTTACTCGAGCGGACCTAATGATTTCGATAGCACACTGATATCTTTAGTCTGATTGCTGCTACTGCAAACATTTGGCTAGACAAGTACAACGCTGGTATTTGCAGAGCTACTGCTCCAAGAAGTTTAAGAAAAGTGATACGGAGGGAGCTAGTGGACAGACAAGTAGTAGAACAGTGACACTGCAAGTGTAACTAGTCAGACAAGTAGTAGAACAGTCACACTGCAGACGTCACTGGTCAGACAAGTAAAAGAAGAGGTACTTAAGAAGTTACTGGCCAGACAAGTAGTATGAGATTGGTAAAAAAATATGAGGTTGATCAGACAAGTAGTATGAACCTGGTCAGACAAGTAGTATGAGACTGGCCAGACAAGTAATATGAGCTTGATCAGACAAGTAGTATGAGGCTGGTAAGACAAGTAGTATGAGACTGACCAGACAAGTAGTATGAGCTTGATCAGACAAGTACTATGAGACTGGACAAACAAGTAGTATGAGCTTGGTCAGACAAGTAGAATAAGGCTGGTCAGACAAGTAGTATGAGGCCGGTAAGACAAGTAGCATTAGACTAGTCAGAGAAGTAGTATGAGACGAGTCAGACAAATAGTATTAGACTAGTCAAACAAGTAGGATAAGACTAGTCAGACAAGTAGTATTAAACTAGTGAGACAAGTAGTATTGGACTAGTAAGACAAGTAGTGTTAGACTAGTCAGACAAGTAGCATTGGACTAGTCAGAAAAGTAGTATTAAACTAGTTTGAGAAGTAATATTAAACTAATCAGACAAGTAGTATTAAACTAGTCAGACAAGTAGTATTAAACTAGTCAGACAAGTAGTATAAGACTAGTCAGACAAGTAGTATGAGCCCAATCAGACGAGTGGTATAAGACTAGTCAGACCAGTAGTATGAGCCTAGTCAGACAAGTGGTATAAGACTAGTGAGAGAAGTATGAGTGTTCAGACAAGTAGTATGAGATTCCTCACCCAAATTTCGAATACCTACGAACACCAAATCAGACCAGTACTACACCAGTGACACTAAAGCAGTGAATAACCAGACAAGTAAAAGGAAAGCGACCTCGAGTACTAACTGATCAGACAAGTAGAAGTGACACGATATTAAGACATCGCATTACTCTCTAACGGAACGACACAGTTTTAGTCAGACACCTGAAACGTGTTCTTAATCGGACAAGTGCAAAGCGTACTCTACATAAGCAGATTAAGACTGACACCTACCGCAGCATCAGTCAACGTTATTTTATACAATTATGATCTATTTAATCCTCCACAACCAGAATTACATTCATTAAACCCCAATTTATAATTCCCCTTGGTACACCCACGTCTGGTCGCGTCTAATGGGCCAAAATGGGGAGAAAATGAAGCCAACAGTGGTTAATAGGCTTCACGTGTTCCGGCAATAATTCAGCTACGATGGAAAGTCAGGGATCGAAAGAGATCTCCACGGATTATATCGTTTAGCGCGGCTTTAATCGTACTGTCATTTATCATATTTTCCGTTGTGATCCATTTAAGCCACGTGCTGCTTTGCGTCCACCCAAAATGACTTGTTATAAACCCACGTGACATTCAGGTCGACGTAAACGTGGCGTACGTTCATGATGTCACGATCAGTTCGTCATATATCACTGAAAAGTAGCACTGCTTCCTGTATGGCGGTAATAATAGAATTTATTATGATGCAACGTGAGAAATTAGTATACGAAGCTGCAATGCGTGCGGATGCAATGTGTACAATTGCAGTGTATCGAATTACTGCGGGCGGAAATTATAGTGCGCGGAAGACCACGCCTCGGTAAATTATAACGTGTGAAATTACAGTGTGGGGGATTACTGTGCGTGGGGATCACAGTGGACGAAGATCTCAGCGAGAGGAATTACAGTGCGTGGAGTTACACCACGTGAATTTACAGTGCGTGGAAATATTGATACATGGAATTATAGCACGTGAGAGTTACGGTGCGTGGAGTTACAGCACCTGGACTTACAGTGCATGGAAATATTAATACGTGGAATTATAGCACGCGGAAGTTACGGCGCAAGGAATTACAGGGCGTGGACTTATAGTGTATGGAAATATTGATACGTGGAATTACAGTGCGTGAAGTTATAGCACGTGGACTTACAGTGCGTGCAATTACAGCGCGTGGAAATATTGATACGTGAAATTACAGGGCGTTGGAATTATAACGCGTGGAATTACAGTGCGTGAATTTACTACGCACGGAAATTAAGGAGCGTGGAATTACAACGCGTGGAAATATTGATACATGGAATTACAGCGCGTGGAAATTACAACGCGTGGAATTACAGTGCGTGGAAATTACAACGCGTGGAATTACAGTGCGAGAAATTACGACGCGTGGAAATATTGATACGTGAAATTACAAGGCGTGGAAATTATAACGCGTGGAATTACAGTGCGTGAATTTACAACGCAGGGAGATTACAGAGCGTGGAATTACAACGCGTGGAAATATTGATACATGGAATTACAGCGCGTGGATATTACAACGCATGGAATTACATAGCGTAGAATTACAATACGTGAAAATACCGACACATGAAATTACAGCGCGTGAAATTATCACGCACAGCAATCAGAGCACACTCCCCAGGGTCCAATGACCATGATTTCATAATTCCTTTCGCAATTACGCTCCCCAGGGCAAAACCAGTGACGTTTTAATGAAAATTAGCACAACTATCAGCGTCACCGCCGCCAGGCAAATGATCATCCATAGTGCTTCATAGTTTGATACACCAGAGTATCCGTCAAAGTTTGACCCTTGACGAGAATCCACGTCGGTGAAGGAAGTTTTATCCTCTCTAGGGCTCGCTGGTCAAAGATTAATCGCGACCCCACCTGGCAGACAGCTTCAACCCCTGCTTTCATCATCGATCCGCTAGGGGTGTCACCCTAACACCGGAAGGTACCCCGGATTGATGGAATGTCTTGGTCGATCCCGCGGTTTTGTCCAGCTATATTTAATTCCCTGTTGACCTTTATTCGACGTGGAAATGGTACCTTTCCCGCTGATACAGCATTATTTGATGCTGTTACTGCCTTCAGGGGTTTCGGTCGCATCGCGCCTACCGCTTCACCGAGGTTTCGTAACCGAATCGTCCGCGATCCAACTTCGGTGCTTCGATTGTCCGGCGGATTATTTCAATCTTGTTTCGATGGAATTGCATTTTTAAAGGCGGCCGCCTTTGTGTTCTTGTCAGACGTTTGATATTCTTCCGAGGCCCTCGAGGGATTTGGGAGCCAGGTACTAATAGCTATCGGATAGCTTTGAACTCGTTTTAAATGCTCGTAATCCTGTTTCCAATTTCGTTCAGCCCTCTGGAGGATGATCGTTGTTGCATAATTCAGGAACAGTCGAAAGAAATCCTTTGATCCAACCGGGAATTAGGCCGGGGAATACTTCAGCCTATCCGCCACTTTTCTCGTTGCGAATCTAATTTCGAGTTGGACTGAACTACCGTGGGTACCATCCAAAATAATGAGAATACAAGGAGAGGGTAAATATGTGGCGATGTAACGAGAGATGCACAATATGGGGATTACAACGTCTGACGATTATTATATGGGACGGTCAGAATGTGTAAGAATTATAACATGTGATGGTCACATATGTTCTATAATGTATCTACAATGCGTTGATTTATTAGAGTGAATGGAATTACCACGCGTGGAGCCCGCAACGCAGGTAATTACCGCACGTGGAGCCCCCAGCGCAGGTAATTACCGCGCGTAGAGCCCTTAGCGCATGGAATTACTACGCATAGAGCTCCCAGCGTAAGGAGTTACCAAGCGTGGAGCTCCCAATGCAAGGATTTACCAAGCGTGGAGCGCTTAGAGCGTGGAATTACCAAGCATGGAGCCCTTAGAGCGTGGAATTACCAAGCGTGGAGAGCTTAGAGCGTGGAATTACCAAGCGTGGAGCTCCCAACGCAAGGATTTACCAAGCGTGGAGCGCTTAGAGCGTGCAATTACCAAGCGTGGAGCCCTTAGAGCGTGGAATTACCAAGCGTGGAGATCTTAGAGCGTGGAATTACCAATCGTGGAGCTCCCAACGCAAGGATTTACCAAGCGTGGAGCCCTTAGGGCGTGGAATTACCACGCGTGGAGCCCTCAGCGCGTGGAATTACCACGCTTGGAGCCCTGAACGCAAGGAATTACCAAGCGTGGAGCCCTCAGCGCGTGGAATTACCACGCGTGGAGCTCAATACATCAAATTCAGTTCATTCCCAATGCCTGACATATCAAATCAGTCCAAATCAAACAGTGTCTACCTAGCCAATATCACGTTCCATCATCTTAACCCAGTTATATTAACCTAATTTATCATGATAATATTCAAGATTAATTTGTACGTCCCCGTAACAACAAATCCCATTTCCTATATTTTTAATACTAAAAATCGATGAGAGTCTCTGATCAAGAATTGTGTGCTGACAGAATCTGAAGGAAGCTGTTACCTAAAAGGTCAACCATCTACACAGCGTATTATTATAAAGCTTAATGGAGTTCTCATTAATGTAGCTAAGAGGATAGACAGAGTAATTATCGTGCCGTTAAACTTCCGTGCAATTTGCACAGTTTCCTAGAGGCACCGTACGATAGAACCTTAATGTAACATCTGTAACGTTCTCGAAGCCGGTGTCACTTAACAAATTAGTATTTGCAGTGCCGTGTAATCGTGTCCGAGACGCGATGCCGTTTGTGGTCGCGTCGGTTTCAATATCGTGCACTGAAACACGAATCAATTCGTTCCGGCGATGCGGAAACGAATGTTTCGTTTGTTGGGAGACGGACAACAGTGTAGCGTATCGAAACCACGTAATTCGACGTTCAATTCCACTCAAAAGTAACCAATCTAACCTGGAGGCTGGTTTAAACTGCAATCTCTAACCTCGGAAAGCGATTAACCGCTGTGTGACGAGTGTGGGGGTCATTCTCTTGTTGGGGACATTTTTACTATTGTTGGGAGTTTCGGTGACACTGCAATTTCACTTGTTACGGATTCTGTGCGCGGTAATTACCTGCGCTGGGGGCTCCACGCTTGGTAATTCCATGCGCTAGGGGCTCCACGCTAGGTAATTCCATGCGCTAGGGGCTCCAGGTTTGGTAATTCCTTGCTTTGGGAGCTCCACGCTTGGTAATTCCACGCGTTAGGGGCTCCACGCTTGGTAATTCCTTGCGTTGGGAGCTCCACGCTTGGTAATTCCACGCGTTAGGGGCTCCACGCTTGGTAATTCCTTGCGTTGGGAGCTCCACGCTTGGTAATTCCACGCGCTAGGGGCTCCACGCTTGGTAATTCCTTGCGCTGGGAGCTCCACGCTTGGTAATTCCTTGCGTTGAGGTCTCTACGCGCGGTAATTACCTGCGTTGAGGGCTCCACGCGTGGTAATTCCACGCGCTAAGGGCTCTACGCGCCGTAATTACCTGCGTTAGGGGCTCTACGCTTGGTAATCCCTTACATTGAGGGCTCTACTCGTTGTAATTCTATGTGTTGTGTACTCTGCGCGTTGTCTTGTATATTATTATTTTTTTAGATTGTATAGTCTTCTATGTTTTACTGTTTGAATAGGTTAGGTTGTACTTCAGGTAGTTAGGTTAGGAGGTTATGTCAATTCATACATGTCTTTAGTACATCTAAATTTGTGCTAATATTTTAGATTACCGTTTAGAATATCTACCTAATTTTAAAGTGATGAGGTTAGGTGTGAAATGAAGCGTACTTAAAGTTAGGTATAACATGTTATGTGTAATTTATATGTACGACAGAGCGAGGTTATGTTACACTCTAGGCTAGAATTAATGAAGTGCTTGAAGTTCTGCGAGGTGTTTCGTACAATTGCTCTCTAATTTCAATCCCTTCTCAATTTGCCGGCAAATACGAAACCGTAGAATTTCCATTCCACCCTGTGAAATTTAATTCTCAACAGTATTCGGCATGAAAGTTACAGGGCGAAGCGTTGAAATTCCCCGATTCGGACGGACAGCGCGCAAACTTCGTTTCCCGTTGGTCCTGTAATCGTAACAAAATTTCGTTCCACGGCCATCGATAATACTCGTTAACCTGCAATTGATTTATCAGCGACGAACGGCTGACCATAATGGCATTATTTAATGACGTTATTCCGTTCGACCGTTTAATCGAGTTTCCATGTAAGTTGAAACCCGCCGCGGCTTTCTACGTCGCGGCTTCTGTTTACGTTTTCGTTTTTAACAATCATCCGCGGAAATTCTATTATGTTACCGCTCTTTGCCTTGACACCTAACCACAATCCCACGTCAATTTCCTCTGATTTTCATCGGTAAATAATTATAATTATGTCATTAGGCAATTCATGTAATTTAAACCAAAAATAAATATGAGTTTTACGTTTGCTGTTTGACATAATCTCACCTAAATATTTTTTTAACTTTGCAAAATTTTAATTTGGTATTAATAATGTTTTTTTATAAGCTATTAATTAAACCTAACCTAAGCTCAATTTAAACTAATGCAATCTAACCCACAACCTAACCTTTAATCGCAACCTAACCTACAACCTAACAATTCATCATAACCTAACCTTCAATAACAACCTAACCTTTAATCATAACCTAACCTTCAACTGCAACCTAACCTACAACCTAACCTTCAATAACAACCTAACCTTTAATCATAACCTAACCTTCAACTGCAACCTAACCTACAACCTAACCTTTAATCATAACCTAACCTTCAACTGCAACCTAACCTACAACCTAACCATCCATCATAACCTAACCTTCAACTGCAACCTAACCTACAACCTAACCTTCCATCATAACCTAACCTTCAACTGCAACCTAACCTACAACCTAACCTTCCATCATAACCTAACCTTCAATTATAACCTAACCTTTAATCATAACCTAACCTTCAACTGCAACCTAACCTACAACCTAACCTTCCATCATAACCTAACCTTCAACTGCAACCTAACCTACAACCTAACCTTCCATCATAACCTAACCTTCAATTATAACCTAACCTTTAATCATAACCTAACCTTCAATTATAACCTAACGTTTAATTATAACCTAACCTACAACCTAACCTTTGATCATAACCTAACCTACAACCTAACCTTTCATCATAACCTAACCTAACTTAAATTCATCTTAATTCTAACTCTACTATAAGCTAATCCTAACCTCACATTAAATCAGTCCTAACTTAAATAATTAAATTCTAACCTATAAAGTAACTTAACCTAATTATGTTGCGTATTAAATTTTTCAACCATCATTGAGTAATCAATAAATCATATCTGACAGACCGCAGTGTATATTTGTAAATAACTTGACCTAACCAACGATTAATTAAATATCCTTTCACCGTTCAAACACCGGCACTTGTAATTAAATAAACGATATTTGTCCTTCCTGACCCAGTGGACGTTTAAAAAAACCACAGGTCGAGATAAATTATCAAGCCATTATTTTCAACGAGCGTCACACATGTTCGAACATCTCCATTTCATAATCGTCACAGGTAAAATTATTTCAGCTCCCAGGAACTCGTCAGCCAGTGAACCATTAATTCGTTTAATTGCAATCTCCACGATATAGCCGCAAATCTTTCGAACCGTACCACCAAATCGATCCACATTTTACGAGTCGACGAAATCGCCAGAAAAATGATGACGCCATTTTGGGAAAGTTTAATGGCGGACAACAATCGGACCTGATCTCTTTACGACCGTGCATCTTTTATCGAAGTACAACCGAATCTAATGCGGTTCATTGCTTTACGACCATGTCTCCGATTTCACGGAGGCGTCGCGGCGTCTGGCGCCGTTGTAAACGAAAACAGGATCGTTCTTCGCCAGTTGTTTTAAAAGAAAATTAAACGGGAGCTACGGGATTAGAGTCGATCGAGACGGAACTCTAAGTGGATGTTTAAGGAAGAAATTAGTCGAAATTGAAAAACTGTTGCAGGAGGAAGTGGAACAGTTTACGGAGAAATGCGGGAGAATCGAGCGGGAGTTTAACAAATTACAGCTGCTGAAGAAATCCATTTATTAACTTAACTTGCAATTTTTAGTTGCGTCGAAGAGTGCAACAAGATACCTTGCACCTCTAATGAGTTCTTGAAGAACAACGCGTCGTACTTCCATGCGTCGTATCTCCACACACCGTAATTCCACGCGTAGTAACTCCAAGTGCCGTAGTTCCACGCGTGGTAACTCCACGCGTCGTAGTTCCACGCGCTGGAATTCCACGCATCGTAGTTCCACGCGTGGCAACTCCATGCGCCGTACTTCCACGCGCTGTAATTCCATGCGCTGTAATTCCACGCGTAGTAACTCCACGCGCCGTAGTTCCACGCGTTGGAATTCCACGCATCGTAGTTCCACGCGTGGTAATTCCAAGCGCCACAGTTCCACGCGCTGGAATTCCACGCATCGTAATTCCACGCGTGGTAACTCCAAGCGCCCTAATTCCACGCGTGGTAACTGCAAGCGCCGTAATTTCACGCGTGGTAACTCCAAGCGTCGTAGTTCCACGCGCTGGAATTCCACGCATCGTAATTCCACGCGTGGTAACTCCAAGCGCCCTAATTCCACGCGTGGTAACTGCAAGCGCCGTAATTTCACGCATGGTAACTCCAAGCGTCGTAGTTCCACGCGCTGGAATTCCACGCATCGTAATTCCACGCGTGGTAACTCCAAGCGCCCTAATTCCACGCGTGGTAACTGCAAGCGCCGTAATTTCACGCGTGGTAACTCCAAGCGTCGTAGTTCCACGCGCTGGAATTCCACGCATCGTAATTCCACGCGTGGTAACTCCAAGCGTCGTAATTCCACGCGTGGTAACTGCAAGCGCCGTAATTTCACGCGTGGTAACTCCAAGCGTCGTAGTTCCACGCGCTGGAATTGCACGCATCGTAGTTCCACGCGTGGTAACTCCAAGCGCCACAGTTCCATGCGCTGGAATTCCACGCATCGTAATTCCACGCGTGGTAACTCCAAGCGTCGTAATTCCACGCGTGGTAACTGCAAGCGCCGTAATTCCACGCGTGGTAACTCCAAGCGCCGTAGTTCCACGCGCTGGAATTCCACGCATCGTAGTTGCACGCGTGCTAACTCCACGCGCCGTAGCTACATGCGTGATAACTCCACGCGCTATACATCCACGCAGTATACATATCTCCAATATGTACATCCTCATAAAACTTAACGTAGCTACCTAAAATATTCCAACTCCCCAAATGTCAGATATCAAAGGCTCGGACAAGTGTCCATAAATGCGAACTCCCCTAAAACGACCCCAAATCTTGAATACCGAACTCGTTACCCTCAAACATTCACTTTTACTAAAAACTTCCCCACCCCAACTCCACATCCACATTAAAAGTTGCAACCCAAAGCCACGAACTAAAAAAAATTGAAAAACCTCGATGAAACATTCTGTACAAAGTACAGTACAAAGGTAACCTTAAAGCACGTTAGCTCGTTGCACTTGAGAGGGTAGGATTCAGCAGCATCGAAGCACGTTCGATCGCAAAAAGCAGCCTGTGAGAAATCAGCGTCGCTATCAAGATGAACCACATCCATAATGCATGGCGGTCGCGTGTCGCACGGGGAGGCAGCGAAAGTCATCGGCGGAGGGGTTGTATCTACAGCTGGTAGGCACACGAGGGGAACGCAACGGAAACGGACGGTGTTACACGGGTGAAGGTGTTTAGTCAGGGGCTGACCTGAATTCAGGTGGGCTGAATCAATACCGCGCTCGTTCACCTCGCAGTTACCGTGGCAACCAGACTCCTTTATTAAATATAACCTGCCCTCGTGTTTCCGGTACGGCCACCTGGACACAGTCGTCGACCTGTCAGTCGTTAGGGGAACCTTGACGGGGTACGGGGATGCACTCCTGCCGAGCCATGCGACCTTGGCACCGTAAACCAGGGTCGGTGCCAGGTTTCAGGAAGTCTGACCAGTTCAATTTCGCTGCTGGGTTCAAGGTGCCTTGAGAACAACTTTGGATAAGACGTCTTTCGAATTCCTTCATATTTGGATTCACTCATTTTTGACTGGGTCAACACTTGTACATTTGGACTTGAGCTGACTGATGAAGTTTCTGGTCCATTTTGAAGTGCAACTGTAGTCTGAGATTTGGAGGCTGGGTTCAAGGCGCCTTGAGAACAACTTTGGCTAAGACGTCTTTCGAATTCCTTCATATTTGGATTCATTCATTTTTGACTGGGTCATCACTTCTACATTTGGACTTGAGCTGTCTGATGAAGTTTCTGGTCCATTCTGAAGTGCAACTGTAGTCTGAGAATTGGAGGCTGGGTTCGTTAACCAGACAGAACCAGGTCATGACCGAACCTTGTCTACATTTGGACTTAAGCTGATGATGTGTTGGATACATTCTGAAATGCATCTTTGGATGTTTAGAGATTTGGATCCATGAGTCAATCAGACAGAACCAGGTCATGACTGAACCTTGTCTACATTTGGACCTAAGCTGATGATGTGTTGGATCCATTCTGAAGTGCATCTTTGGATGTTTAGAGATTTGGATCCATGGGTCAATCAGACAGAACCAGGTCATGATTGAACCTTATCTACATTTGGACTTAAGCTGATGGTGTGTTGGATCCATTCTGAAGTGCATCTTTGGATGTTTAGAGATTTGGATCCATAAATCATTAATCAGACCTAACCAGGTCATGACTGAACCTCGTCTACATATGGACTTAGTCTGATGGTGTGTTGGATCCATTCTGAAATGCATCTTTGGATGTTTAGAGATTTGGATACATGAGTCATTAATCAAACATAACCAGGTCATGGCTGAACCATCTTCTGCATTTGGACTTAAGCTGATGTCTTTGGGTCACTCCGAAGTACATCTTTGATTTTTTGAGGTTTGGGTCCTAGGTTCATTAATCAGACCTAACCAGGTCATGGCTAAACCTCGTCTACATATGGACTTAAGCTTATGGTACATTTGGACCACTCTGAAGTGCATCTTTGACATTTTGAGATTTGGATCCTAACACGTTAATCAGACCTATCCAGGTCATGGCTGAACCTTCTGCATTTGGACTTAACCTAACAGTGTTACCAGGCTACTTTGGATCTTCGGATGTTTTGACATTTGGATCCCTAGTTCAATAATCCGACACAACCAGGTCATGCATAAACTTCTGCATTTGGGTTTAGACTACACGGTTTGGTCAGGTGGTTTGAGAAATCTCTGGACATTATCTGCTTGGTTCATTAAACTAGGCCATAGATTGGTCATTTGGGTTATTTGATACTAAGGAGGTAGCTTATGAAGTCATACAAATGTGTTCAGTTTAGATACATCTGGTCCACATAGTTCATTAAATACTTAAACAGTTTCTTCTGTTGACTAACCAGAAATTTCCAACCGCTAACCAAAAACAAGTGAACACAGTCCACACTCGGAGTACCTGTTGCCTCTTTTTGGGGCTACTTATCGACTCCCGAAGATGATTATCAATCTCAAGGATTCTTATACGCTGTTAGCAGAATCGATATCCTGTTCGAATGTTTCCCCAGCGTTCCTTTACCCTGCTTTATGTGAGATTCCGACACAAAAGAATTGTGAAATACTGCACCATAAATTGTTATAAGCTTTCTGTACTTCCTTCACATATTTCTGACCCTTTTCAGGGCTGTCGAGCAGACCCAACGATTTAAAACTATTCTCTTTATATTAATGATCTGATTTTACGAGCTTCGGATATTTTCCTTTCCCAACACCGTGATTTATGCACCGTGTTTATATCATAGAGATGCATTGTATCTTTTCGCACAGTTTCTTTGGCATCTTTCCGGATATTTATTGGACAGATCTAGGTTAGAATCGTCACGGGATATCAGAGTGTTTCAAGTTTGGTTCTGCTGATTACCGGGCTTTTCGCTGGATCCTTGAAACTGCGCTGAAAGATTTTATGGGCCTTCAGATCAAATACCCGGATGATCGTCCACTTTGATGTTACGAGGATCTCTTCATCTCTTCTTGATCTATTTAAAGTCTTGGGGGCGTTCTCGCAGAACTCTATCAAAAACAGATGTGCTCCCCAATTTGTTGATAATAGTGATTTTGGATTTGCTTTAGACAAGTTTAAAGGACTTTAAGCACTTTCAGATTTCTCAGATATTTGCAAAATTTTAGGAGTTGACAGTTTATGGATATAGAAAATGCATTCGATATAGAATTAAATAGGAGGTTACATATTTTCTAATGTATAAATATGTGGCTCTTTGAGTGACTACATGTTGTGTGATGACCTATCTAAAATTGTAGAAGAATATACACTAATGTGTAGGTTTGTGAAAGTGGCCTTATAACGAGAGTCTACTGTGTACTGCTTTATTACATATTTTTAAATGTATTAGAATGAGGCTGTTTGAGTGACAACATATCAGATGGTCATTTATCTGCAACTGTAGAAAGATATCCACTACTTTATAGCTATATGAAAGTGGCGATATAACGAGAGTCTACTGTGTACTGCTTTATTACATATTTTTAAATGTATTAGAATAAGGTTGTTTGAGTGACAACATATCACATGGTCATTTATCTGCAATTATAGAAAAATATCCATTACTTTACAGATATGTGAAAGTGGCGATATAATGAGAGTCTACTGTATATTGCTTTATAACATACTTCTAAATGTATTAGAATGAGGTTGTTTGACTGTCAACATATCAGGTGGTCATTTATCTGCAATCATAGAACAATATCCACTACTTTACAGATACGTGAAAGTGGCGATATAATGAGAGTCTACTGTATACTGCTTTATTGCATACTTCTAAATGTATTTGAAGGAGGTTGTTTGACTGTCAACATATCAGGTGGTCATTTATCTGCAATCATAGAACAATATCCACTACTTTACAGATACGTGAAAGTGGCGATATAATGAGAGTCTACTATATATTGCTTTATAACATACTTCTAAATGTATTAGAATGAGGTTGTTTGACTGACAACATATCATATGGTCATTTATCTGCAATCGTAGAAGAATATCTACTACTCTTCAGCTGTGTGAAAGTGGCGATATAACGAGAGTCTACTGTATCCTCTTCTATTACATCTAACTGTATTAGCATGAGACTGAGTGACTGTATATCACACAATGACCCATCACTGCAGAACAATATCCACCATAACAGCTATATGAAAATGGCAATATAGCGAGAGTCTACTGTATCCTCTTCTATTACATCTAACTGTATTAATATGAGACTGAGTGACTACATATCACACAGTAACTCATCACTGCAGAACAATATCCACCACAACAGCTATATGAAGCCGGCAATATAACGAGAGTCTACTGTATCCTCTCCTATCACATCTAAACGTATCAGCATGAGTCTGAATCACTACATATCGCTACAGTGTCACTACAGTGACTTACTATAAAACAATATCCAGCATTACAACTCTGCGAAAGCGGCAATATAACAAGAGTCAACTATATCTATTCCCAGGAAACGCATAGGAAGTCAATTTTCCCGAAACTACGCGTACCATGAAACATTATTAATCAACCAGCCGAACTAATAAAGCCCGTACGAGCAGTTCGTAGAACGGAATTCAAATTAAAACGGGACAGTGCGCGACAGAGGTGGACGCGTTGGTCGTTTTTGCGCGAAAGTTTGATCTATACGGTGAAGTTCGCCTTTCCTGAAAACTGTGCGCCACAGTTCCGAATCACCCTCGAGAATTTTATTTTCCAGCGTTACAGAGTGCAGTTAATTAAAGCTAAGTTTACAACAATAAATTTGAACGCTGTTTACAGACCAGTTACGTGCTGTAGGTAATGCAGTTAACAATTCCGAAACGAATTATACGTCTCGACGCTCGGCGACCTAGATTTCGGTTAACACGGCCGCTTTGTAATGAGATAAGTGGACAAATATTAAAAGATTAACACGTGGAATGACCTGAAACGAAAATTGTTTGGTTACGTGGATGCGTTGCCTCGCGGTCCCGGCAGATGGCGGTAGCTCGCGTGACACATTTTGCGATGGCTTCTCAAAAATTTCAGAGTAGCTACGAATTTCTTACGATATCCTCTGTCAAGTTTCTATAGACACCAATAATTACAGGACGAGATGCTTCAGTGATATATTCACAGAATTTCTAACAGGAAATAAAATCCTTTGTATGCACCTAAAGCTTTGCACAGATAGAGTCGTGATGTGGAACATCTCACTCACCACATTCCCAACATTTAACCAACGCGAAATTTAGCGGCGAAACGTATTCCTAATTTTATGCTAAGCCACCGCTAAACAGGCGAAAATTTAACTGCGAAATTCCCAAACTTTCATAAATTGCAAATGACTTGACCGAGCATGAAATTGCAAGAGTGAGGCATAAAGGGATTAACGGAGTCTAACTTGCAGTCTAAACACCATAAGGCGGGCATAAATTGGCGGTGGCGTCATTAACGAAGGGCAGGTCCCATCAGACATTGGCGCGAACGAAAGCAACACCCCGGCGCCAATGATCCGAATAAGCATTCAGGTCAGCGCACGTGACAGCCAGAAGATTGTTTGGACCTGGTGCAGCCGGTGTTTAACTGAATCCACGCCAGCGGGAAGCCTCTATTTATATCGCGGTAACGAGGTCTCAGATGTAATCTTGCGAAACGCTGCGAGGAGGACTCGTTTCCTCGTGAAATGCCTCGAAACTGTCCTCGCAAGGGTACTGGCGAAACACCGGATCCATCAGGATCATTTCCGGTCTCCGCGGCTATGAAGGGACGTTCTTACAGTAGGAAAAATGTTCTCCATATGTCTTATGATATGCCTCAACCACATTGATTTAACCTGGAAAACTTTCACTTGGACATAACTTTGAAAGCTTTCTATGAGATATCATCTAACCATGAAGCTGGAACATACTTCTAAACTAACCATTAAAACATGAACTTAAATTTAACGTAACCTTGAAAGCTTAAACTTAAATCTAACCTAACCCTAAAAGCTTGAACTTCAATATAAACCAACCTTTAATATTTGAACTTAATTTAACCTAACCTTAAATACTTGAACTTAAATCTAACCTAACCCTTAGTACTTAAACTTAAATCTAACCTAAACTTTAATACTTGCAATTAACTTAACCTAACCTTTAATATTTGAACTTAAATCTAACCTAACCTTTAATAATTAAACTTAAATCTAACCTAACCTTTAATACTTGAACTTAAATATGACCTAACCTTTAATACTTAAACTTAAATGTGACCTAACCTGTAATACTTAAACTCAAATGTGACCTAACCTTTAATACTTAAACTTAAATGTGACCTAACCTTTAATACTTGAACCTAAATGCGACCTAACCTTTAATACTTAAACTTAAATGTGACCTAACCTTTAATACTTAAACTCAAATGTGACCTAACCTTTAATACTTAAACTTAAATGTGACCTAACCTTTAATACTTGAACCTAAATGTGACCTAACCTTTAATACTTGAACTTAAATTTAACCTAACCTTCAATACTTGAACTTAAATGCGACCTAACCTTTAATACTTAAACTTAAATGTGACCTAACCTTTAATACTTAAATTTAAATGTGACCTAACCTTTAATACTTGAACTTAAATCTAACCTAACCTTCAATACTTGAACTTAGATTTAACCTAACCTTACAACTTGAATTTAAATCCAACCTAACCTTTGAAACTTGAACTTAGATCTAACCTAACCTTTATTACTTGAACTTAATCTAACCTAACTTTCACAACAAAAAATGAACATGCATCAGTTAGCAAAAAGTATATCAGCTAACTATCAAGCAATTTGCTAAATTGCCATGCATTTGCAGAATGAATGATTTCCTTTTTTTTGTCGAGGAAGCGCGCGCCGAGGTTAATTCGCGTGAAAACATCAGATTCCGGATTGTTTTGTTTGGAACCAATCAGCTAACGCGCGCGTCATCGATTGCTATCAGGAGAAAAAAATTACTGTAAAATCAAGAAGAAAAAAAAAAAGTTGTCGGTAACGCGAACCACTCGAGAAAAGTGGAGTGTCGTTCGCGTGACGCGCATTTGTGTCACCGGGACACACCGTGACACACACCTTTTTTTACCGCGAATAATTATTCTTATTGCTTTTCCCTCAATTATGCGAAAAGGAAAGAATTCTTCGTTTAGAATAACATTTTCTTAAATGCTGTTTAACGAATTACTCGCCAAAGAATTAACGTGGACTTGTTGCCTACGGTCTCGTTATATTGCCGTTTTCGACATTACGGGATATTACGAACGTTATTGTTCTTATACTGCCAATGTTCACTACCTCAATTTGTAAAAATATACTTAAACAACCGAATATTACCCTACTTTACTGTGTGCACTCTAGTTATATTGCCACTAAAACTAACCGTCAATTTCCATAAATTCGTGCACAACTCCAGCCTTAAATCAAACAGTATTACCCCACTTATGTCGACTCTCATTATATCGCCACTATCAATCTGTAGTAGGCTTCATTAATCCTCGCGCCCCTAAATCAAGCCACCGTACAAAAAAGCGATACAACTAAAAAAAGAAAGGTCGCGAAAAGAAGAAGCAGATAGAAAAGGAATTGCGTTAAATCGAGGAAGCAAGGGATTCATCATTCATCGTGCCAGGTAGAGCAAGAAATTTCAGAGTGCCGTGTTCTCGAGGGTTATCGAACTTTTATCCTTCCTAACAAAAACCGATTTTCCGGGGGTTGTAAGTGCTAAGGGAAAGGGGGTGTGAATTTTCACGGTTAAAGAGGATCGAGCAGCATTTTTCACGTCGGGGTTGCTTCCTTCGAGGCTAATCGCGACAGCTCCGCTCGAAGATTAATTACATCTGTCGACTAGGATTTTATCGAGACTCTTCGCGTTCCTTTCTGGGAGACGTCAAGGCTGATTAACCTTTGCCCTCCCAATTTAACTCGTCGGATAAAAAACAGAAATGGAGCGTTACTATGCCTGCAAATTTATGCGACTTTACGGCTTGCTTCTTCTTTTAACAGTGTCAGTTTGCTTTCAGTTATTTTATGGAGCTTCTGATCCTGTGAGACTGTGAGTTACAGGTGACCCAACTTTACTGATGTTACTTTCGAATTTTCTAATATATCTAGTTTAATCAAATTAACGTATGTGACTTTTTAAGCACGGCTGGAGTAACGTCTGGCTATACACTGTAGTCATAGGCTGACTATACACTGCAGTCATGTACACTGTAGACAATAGAATGTCGCTGGGACTATCAAGACTGCATGGGCGGTCCTGAGAACGTCACTGGTACCATCAACGCCGCGTGGGCGGTCCTAAGAACGTCACTGGGACCATCAACGCCGCGTAGGCGGTGCTTAGGACGTCACTGGGACTATCAAGGCCGCGTGGGCGGTCCTAAGAACGTCACTGGGACTATCAAGGCCGCGTGGGCGGTCCTAAGAACGTCACTGAGACTGTCAAGGTCGCGTAGGCGGTGCTTAGAACGTCACTCGAACCATCAACGCCGCGTGGGCGGTGCTTAGAACGTCACTGGGAACACCAAGGCCGCGTAGGCGGTGCTTAGAACGTCACTGGGACTGTCAAGGTCGCGTAGGCGGTGCTTAGAACGTCGCTGGGACCATCAACGCCGCGTGGGCGGTGCTTAGAGCGTCACTGAGACTACTAATGCCGCGTGGGCGGTCTTAAGAACGTCGCTGGGACTATCAAGGTAGAGTAGGCGGTCCCTTGACGCTGGGTCAGCCTCTCTCGCGCCACGAATAGCTTTTGCGACGGTACTTGAATAACAAAACTAGTAGTTACTATTTCAACAACCTTACCAAATGTTCCAAAACAGCAGAGTAGCTACCACTACTCAGGTAGATAATAATATTGAGTAAATATCTAGTGAAATATCTAGTGATTACTTAATACCCCAATACTAAACTAAGCCAAATAAATTGAACCCATAAAAAGGCATCTGATAACAGTACCAATTTCCACTCACAAAAACAAACTAGCAAGAAAAGTTACTAAATGACTACCCAACTCGTCCATCATTCGACCGCCGACAACACATGAATCACTCGGTATTAGATTCATTTAGCCGCGCTGATGGCTCCCGAAGAAAAAGGTACTATCACAATTATGTCCTCGTACATCATACACACACAGGTGATCACACACGTGTACGTACTATTGGGAATAAATTATGTAGCATAAAAAGGGGAGATAAAAACGAAATGGAGGATGTACCACTTAAGACAGCCTAACAGTGACGGGGCAGTTATAAATAGGAAAGCGTGTCCGGCCATTCAGCGTGTCGTTTCGCGAAGCACGTGTACCGCGTTTTATGGGAGTAATAATTTACAATTATGTCATCGCGCCCGGTTATTTTTACGCGGCACACGCCGTCTCTGCTCGCTTCTCTTCCTTTAAATCCATTTTTTCCCTTTTGCGATTCCTCTTCCTGTCCGCCTTCTCTTTTTTCCGGGGTGAAATTCCTTTCACGGTATTCCCATTTGATGTTCTTAAACAAATTACGGTTGTCTGGAAGCTGGTTGCATTTTTCAAGATTACATTGGTGTATGCAATTTAATATTGATGCATGGGGCGTGTTTGACCCAGTTGTCATTGGGTCGTTGATAATTCAGTGGAGCTCTTTGACCTATGAGTTTAATGCGGGCGAGTGAGTCGTGTCAGGTGAGATTGTAATTCGTAGAAATTCTCATGCGTCGTATTTCCACGCTTCGTATATCCACGCGTCGTATTTTCACGCGCTGTACTTTCACGCGTCGTATCTCCACGCGTTGTAATCCCACGCACCGCACTTTCACGCGTCGTAACTCCACGCGCCGTATTTCCACGCGTCGTAATTCCACGCACTGTACTTCCACGCGTCGTAACTCCACGCGTCGTATTTCCACGCGTCGTAATCCCACGCATCGTACTTCCACGCGTCGTAACTCCTCGCGCCGTATTTCCACGCGTCCTATCTCCCACGCATCGTATCTCCACGCGCCGTACTTTCACGCGTTGCACTTCCACGCGCCCTACCGCCACGCGTCGTATCGCCACGCGTCGAATCTCCACGCGTGGTACTTTCACGCGTGGTATCCCCACACGCCCTACCTTCACGCGTTGTATCTCCCACGCGTCGTATCCCCACGCGTCGTATCCCCACGCGCCCTACCTCCACGCGCCCTACCTTTACGCGTTGTATCTTCCACGCGTCATACTTTCACGCGTCGTATCTCCACGCGTCCTATTCCCACGCGTCATATCTCCACGCGCCCTACCTTCACGCGCCATATCTCTCAGAAAACTTACCGATCAGAAAAGTTCGACTGAACAAGTAAGGGAAGAAGCTACATTTTGGGAACGAGATCCCTGATAAATTTCCCCCAGTTTCGTCGGACGTGTCCTGAGAGATGCACAAAGAATCCGCGACGCCTTAATGGCCATAGTTTCCATGCCAAAGCGATTTCCACGACTCCGCTGGCGTTTCCCAAAAATTTATCGTTTAGAACATCGCCCTCATGCGATAAGATCATCCCCAGAAGCTCGGATATTACCACTGTCTGTGGGATATATGAGAGAGTTGAAGGGAGATCTGTGCCAAAGTGTCTTCCCTTCCGGTCGACGTTTCTCCGGTTGGCGCCAACTCGTTAAACGGCTAGTGACTTTATTCGGAGTTGTGTGAATTGTACTATTACTAAAAGCTGTTGGCAATTTATTCAGAATTTTCTTTATCCGATGATCTGTTTTATCCACGTGAATGTGGTAAAGGAATTAAAACGTGATCACCATCTGCCAGGGAGGGTACAGATTTGTCCCTAGAGTCTTGTTTACATATTACACGAGCAATTGGTCTTACGAGGCTCGCTCGGCGGAGTCATAAAGCGAGCCACGGGAGCCGAACACGGTCTTGAGTGCATGGCGGCACAACGAAGCCCTAAACTTACAGCTCCGCCAGCTACTAAATACCAGTGTAAAATAGCCTTCGAACACGGAAGGCGTGTACACGCGTGTAGGAGGAGAAAGAGGAGCCGCAGCTTTGATCGTGGCACGTGTAATCCTGATATTCATGTTTGAATAACAAGATAATTGGATACTCCAAGTTTTATGATGTCACGTGGAGCCTCCGCGTCTCAAAGGGAGAAGTCGCGTTGCAACGCCGGATAAACAACGACAGGTATTAAAATGTAGTAAGTAATCTCGTGACTCGAAGCTGGCAACTTTATAGGGACAATTACGCTCCCACTTTTTTCCTCCAATATCCGCTTTATAAATTCTACGGATTCAGCGAGTATCTCCGAACAGCTCGTCCTTCAAAACTTATTTAAAGAAATGATTAATACCTTGATGACGCGCCAGTATAAGCCTCACCTGAATCACGACCGGTCCAAAAATTTCTTTACATAACCTTCCCACTAAGGTGACGACCCTTCAAAGACATCTGGATTTCAATTGGTCATACGAGTATCAGGCTCCCTTACTCAAAGTATTACCCAAGGGTATACTGAAGGGTGATGTACGACTACATTAAATTGCCTCAGCTTTTCGCATCGACCTATCATTGGAGGTCCTTAGGGAGACTTTAGGGAGCCAGGTGGCCTGTTTACATGCATTTCTCGAGACAGTAGGACTCAAATACGTTCTACTTGGATGGCTTCCATTTGCAGCTGTTTTAGGCAAAACAAGTGGGAGGATGATAGGATATTATCGAAATTGTAGGAACCCCTGAGAATCTTCAAGACTCGAGGGACCTAGGTATTTATTACATAAGTATTTTTATAAACTAAATTGTCAAATTTAAAAATTTCTGAACACTCCAGTTTCTAATATTAGGTTAGGTAAGTTAGGTGTGTTAGGTATGTTAGGTTAAGTAAGTTAGGTCGGTTAGGTCGGTTAGGTAGGCTAGGTGGGTTAGGTAGGTTAGGTCAGTTAGGTAGGCTAGGTGGGCTAGGTACGGTAGGCTAGATGGGTTAGGTAGGTTAAGTCGATTAGGTCGGTTAGGTAGGTTAGGTCGGTTAGGTGAGTTAGGTAAGTTAGGTAGGTTAGGTGTGTTAGGTATTTTAGGTTAAGTAGGTTAGGTAAGTTAGGTCGGTTAGATAGGCTACGTGGGTTAGATAGGTTAGGTCAGTTAGGTAGGCTAGGTGGGCTAGGTAGGTTAGGTCGGTTAGGTAGGCTAGGTCGGTTAGGTAGGTTAGGTACGTTAGATAGGTTAGGTGGGTTAGATAAGTTAGGTAGGTTAGGTGGGTTAGGTACGGTAGTATATTGATAAATAAGGCAAGGTACTCACCAGTCTGCACGAGTTTGAGGGCGGACGCATTGTGCTGTTTGAGCGGCTCGTTGAGCCCCGGCTGCACGAGGTCCTTGAGAGGATTCGGGGCATCCTCGCCGGTCGCACGGCTATTTATCATAGTCCTGGTGTGCTTGTCACGGCGGTTGCCCTTCGCGACCTCGTTACCGCGTGCCTCGTTACGGCCCGTTCTCTTTTTGCGCGTCTGACCGCGCTCCCTCCTCTTCTCCTTGCGCCCTTTGGGCTTCTGCTGGGCGACCGGTCGCTCGTTATCGTCGACCGCGATCACGGTCACCTGGCAGCTCGGTCGAAGTTCGTCGGTTAACACTGGGCTATCACGGACTGGATTCTCATAGATACGCAACAGCTCGTCCGCCGGGTAGATGACGTACATGCCCAGCCGATGGTGTGCCCGCGGTGTTCGCCCGGTTTTTCCACGAATCTGATGCCGGTTCGCTCGTTGGCCTGGCTGCCTCCACAGCTGCTGCTCCTGCTGCTGCCGCTTTTCTCCGCCGAGCCAACATCGCTGCCCGCCAATTCATCGTTTATGAGTCCGTCGCGAGTCACGCTGCCAGGCCACGCGAACAACCGCATCTTCTTGGCACGCGGGACGATCTTCCTCTCGCCTTTCCTCCCTAGATCGCGTCAGCTTCCTTCCAGGGTGATTCGATCACTACCGCGGATTTCAGATTTACATTGCCTGGCCTGTTCTTTTGGGAGCTGGGATGGTGATCGCTGACTAGGCCCTATGCTCTAGAGACCCATGGCTGAATCCTGTAACAAATAGGGCGGTACTCCTTAATATATTTCCCTTAGTGATATGGACCCTAAGGCTTAAACTTTGGAGATCAAAGACAGCTTAGTTCTGAATCATAACTTTATAAGGGTCTCGTCTACGAGATTTCAGTACTGATCTCGAACTTTCTTACAGGTCTTCAAAACCTTTTGCAAAACCCAGAGGTTCTTAACATACACTCCTGAGGATGTGGTTCCATAGTTATATGGCTATTAGACATCTTTCAAGTCTACCTCCCAGTGGTACCTACCAATACACCTAGGAGTCCCACATTTATTAAAGTCCACATAGTTATGAAGTCTACATTGTTCATAGGGTCTCAAGCTACCTTGGACACCTCCCAAGTCTACCAAGTCTACTTGTATCTCCTAAGACACCTAGGAGGCCTATAGTTCTTAATGTCCCCAGAGTTATGAAGTCCACATTGTTCATAGAGTCTGAAGCTACTTTGGACACCTCCCAAGTCTACCAAGTCTACTTGTATCTCCTAAGACACCTAGGAGTTCCACGGTTCTTAAAGTCTCCAAAGTTATGAAGTCCACATTGTTCATAGGGTCTCAAGCTACCTTGGACACCTCCCAAGTCTACCAAGTCTACTTGTATCTCCTAAGACACCTAGGAGTCCTATAGTTCTTAATGTCTTCAGAGTTATGAAGTCCACATTATTCATAGGGTCTCAAGCTACCTTGAACTTCCCCAGAAGTAAAAAGTCTATAACCCTGAAAGATAGCAGCGTAATATCCCAAATTTGAAGATGTCTCTCATGATTAACGCACCTTTCCAAAGACTATTTCTAAAGCAGTAGTCTGCCAAAGTGACCGACGTCAATGTACCTGCTGACTAGAACCGACTGCAACCGACTTCCACCGAGTGACTCTTAGATGTCTTATTTGTAGCAAGAAGCATGTAACACGAAATAATAAATTCCAATTGCTTCCATTAAAAGGTACCGCGAAAGTCGTTGGTTAGAACGTCATAAGCATGCAAATAGCAGTGTATTTTGTGTCTAGGGAGTTTTCGAGAGAGAGAGAATTAACCGGGGAACAGCGTTTATCGTTAACGCGCAATCTGTGCTCTAATATATCCTCGTTTTCCAGCAACCTCGGCTAAAACGGCGCCTCCCGCCTCGCCGGCCCGCCATTGTTGGCGAATCCTCTTTAAACACCCGACGCGGCAACGTATTTTCATTGACGTTTTTCAGCCCCGGTATCCAATTCAGAATTTATTTAAATAATCGCCATGCTATTCGCTCCTCCCATGAATTATTAATGAGACCCGCTTTAACTCGGTTAACGTTGTACACGTTTTGTGCCCGCGGGCGGGGAACGGCTCTGTTTACAGGGTAAACGACTTATTCAACGGTCCCTGAATAAAGAAAACGTCCTCCTATTTCCGCCGAGCGAAAGACCCCGGCAGGTAGCCATGTAAATCGTCGTCGGTGATTTAAATCTGATTTGAATGTATCCCGAGACGTTTGAATTCGGCTAGATTCGTGTCTGCATTCAATTGCGTGCCTGATTATGTTCAGGGACCCCTTTCCTTCCGCCAACAGCGAATAAATCGTGGCCCTAAACATTCGACGATTTGCGTGTTGCACGAAATGCGAAATATTTGACGGTGCGGGATAGTCCCAACTTAGCGAAATGAAATACGACAGGAAAATTGGAATTTCGAGAAATACCTTCACATTCTTTTACTTTGTTGCGAGTTCATTGGCATCTCCGTGACTTCAGGAATTTTAATCGATTCATCCTGTATCTACAATTGTTTGAACTTTCTGAATTGTCTGAATACTTTGAATACTTTGAATTATTTGAATTATTTGAATTATTTGAAATATTTGAATTCTTTGAATTATTTGAATTATTTGAATTATTTGAATTATTTGAATTTTTCTAAATTGTTTTGAATTCTTTGAATACTCTGAATTATTTGAATTATTTGAATTATTTGAATTATTTGAATTATTTGAATTATTTGAATTATTTGAATTATTTGAATTATTTGAATTATTTGAATTATTTGAATTATTTGAATTATTTGAATTATTTGAATTATTTGAATTATTTGAATTATTTGAATTATTTGAATTCTTTGAATTCATTGAATTATTTGAATACTTTGAATTCATTGAATTCTTTGAATTGTTTTGAATTGTTTTGAATTCTTTGAATACTTTGAATTCATTGAATACTTTGAATTCATTAAATTCTTTGAATTCATTGAATTCATTGAATTATTTGAATTATTCGAATTATTTAAATTCACTGAGTTATTTAATAACTCAAGACTTCTTTAAAATCATTTTTCGAATTTTTGAAATAAATTAAAGAGCAGCATCCACTTATCCCTCGTAATTGGCTCCAACAGTCGTATCAGCCATAAACGTTTTAATGAAAACGCATCTACTTGAAGCGCAGTGAAGTGTTATATTCATCTCCACAGGGTAATCGATCAATCAATCAATCAATCAGTTCTGCAGAATACACTGAAATATCCCTATATCCCTCATGATGGATTACACAGCAGCCAGAACCAAACACGTATGGGTCCGTGCAGAAATAACGAGGTTATCGCGTTCTCTTTCGACTTTCTTCTAAACAAAAATTACCTGTACTTTCCCAATACCTATTTATTACTAGAACATATTTTATCCTTTAGATAACTAATTCAATTATACCTAATTGACCAAACTTGGTTAGCCAGCTACTTCCATATTGAAACGTCCCAAGTCATTTTTATTTTATACCAGTCCATAAAATCTCGGGAAATTAATAAACGTTATGCGGGAACCCGTTAATTTTCCAAGAAAACTTATCTCCGTCGAGAAAATGATGCAATCATCAAGGACGGAGGGAGAGGAAAAGTTATGAACCCGCTGTGTTTAACTTTGCGGTCATAACTTTGGTTAGAGAACACTTTTTAAATAATTGAACGCGGTGAGAGAGCACCGGCTACGATTATGTCCGCGGAATAACTCTTCCCGGAGAGCTATGCAAATTGCGATAAGCCATTTCAAGTAATTAACACGTATCTGGAAGAGGCTTTGTCTCCTTCGTTCTGCCAGGAGTAAATCGTGGAAACCAAGAACTTTCAGTGGAAATATCTTACTTGAGGATCGAGGCTTTTGTTCTCAATATTTCCACGCATGGGAATATTCACGCTTAGTAATTCCACGCGTCGTATTTCCACGCGCGGTAACTCCACGCTTAGAAATTTCCACGCGTCGTATTTTCACGCGTAGGAATTTCCACGCATCGTATTTCCACGTATAGAAATTCCCACGCGTCGTATTTCCACACGCGGTAACTCCACGCGTCGTATTTCCATGCGTAGAAGTACCCACGCATCGTATTTCCAGGCGCGGTAACTCCACGCATCGTATTTCCAGGCGCGGTAACTCCACGCGTAGAAATTCCCACGCGTCGTATTTCCACGCGTAGAAGTTCCCACGCGCGATAACTCCACGCGTCGTATTTCCACGCGTAGAAGTTCCCACGCGCGGTAACTCCACGCGTAGAAATTTCCACGCGTTCTATTTCCACGCATAGAAATTCCCACGCGTCCTATTTCCACGTGTGAAAGTTCCTACGCGTAGTATTTCCATGCGTGGTAACTCCACGCGTAAAAATTTCTACGCGTCCTATTTCCACGCGTAGAAATTACCACGCGTCCAATTTCCACGCGTAGAAGTTCCTAGGCGTAGTATTTCCACGTGTGGTAACTCCACGCGTAGCAATTCCCACGCGAGGTAATTCCACGCGTAGAAAACCACGAGCGCCGTATTTCCACGCGCCGTATCCCCACGCGTCGTACTTTCACGCGTCGTATCCCCACGCGCCGTACTTTCACGCGTCGTATCCCCACGCGCCGTACTTTCACTCATCGTATCTCCACGCACCGTACTCCCACGCGTTCTACCGTCACGCGCCGTATCCCCACGCGCCGTACTTCCACACGTTCTACCTTCACGCGTCGTATCCCCACGCGCCGTACTTTCACTTGTCATATCTCCACGCACCGTACTTCCACGCGCTCTATCCCCCCGCACTATACATATCCCTGAATAAACTATACCACCGCTTTCTTCTATGAACCAGTTTCATTCGCCATCAAACAATCGCGAAAAGTCAATAAGACTACCATATTTATTCGGCCAATACGTACATGAAGTCTGATGCGCGAGTCACGCTTCATAAATCATACGTCCAGAATGCCAGCAAACATCGAGAAGTGTACAAACAAGATTCTGAGAATCCAACTAGTAGAAGCAAGCTTTACAGAAGCATAACCTTAAAAAGGACAAGTTTTTCGCGGACTTTGCCTAAGCTTTGATGTCGACGGACGTAACCAGGTCAGGCGTCGAAACGTGAGACCAATTTTTCCATTCTCCTCGCACAAAGAAACCGATAAACCAGCTATACTCGCTGTTTCTCTTTTGTAGTTACTTTTACCTCGCTTTCTTCGCGTTCTATCATTTTCCTGCCCGCGATAAGGGCACTTCCTTACGCAGCGCGCGGTTACGTGTAGGTTAGGTAACTTTCAAGAGCTTCCTGTCATTTTTTTATTCGTGGTACGTTGAAATTCGTTCCATAAAGGGTTTCAATCTTTTCCCATACTACTTTCGTGTAATAATAAATCTTTTTTTATTAGGGTAGATTGTACGTGAACGTCCGTATGGTAAATGAAACGGGAACGTGTGTACTTCCTGCAGGAACGAGGAATGTAACGACTGGTCAAACGGGTTAGGTGAAATTTTCAATTACGTTAGGTTATGTTTGCATAACTGCTTTTCATATTTCACACTCATCGCGGAACGTTTGAAAAGTCTTTTCATACGGTCCTCGTAATATAGAATCGTATGTTTTTCTAGGTTATGTTAGGTCAAGTCTGGATTAGCTTTGAAACGAAGTTTTTAGCGCGGAGGTCGGAGTAAATGATGGTTCGGAATCACGGAATAAATGGCGGGAGCTTTTTGACTCCTCATTTCGTCGGCGTGTTCTTTTATTAGCGGCCGGATATTCTTCAAAGCCCACTTGAACGATCGTAACCCAATTCATTAGTCGGTAATGCAGCAGCACGCGGAACGAAAGGGAAGAGTACGGCGACGCGACGCCGACGTTGACATTCTAATGCGCCTCAAAAGTTCGGAAATCGTGTTACAATATCGGATTAAAAAGCTTCCAGCCGCCATTCCATTCAGCGAGCAAATAATTGGAGCACTCGTTCAATTATCTCTACTGTTCCCTCGCACCGGTGCACGCGGAAACGCTCTATCACTATTTTTCCGACTACTTGCATATTCGATCCATGAATTCTAGGGTATGCGATGCAATTTTCGTGGAATTCACGAAAGTAGTTTGTTGCGTGAAGGTTGTAGGTTTGTGGAATAGTGGGAATTCCGCGGAATTCCGCTGGAATTCCATGGAATTCCGCTTGAGATTCAAGATGGATTTATATTTTGAGGTATTGGGAGCAGTAAATGATATAGAGATGTGGGAATTCTTTATGTGTGGTAATTCCAGGCATCATATATTTATGTGTGAGGATATTCATGCCTGGTAACTTCACGCATTGTATTTTCACGCGTTGTATTTCCACGCATTATATTCCCACGCATTGTAGTTCCACGCGTGGTAACTTCACGCACCGTAGTTCCACGCGCTGGAATTCCACGCATCGTAGTTCCATGCGTGGTAATTCCACGCATCGTAGTTCCACGCGTGGTAATTCCACGCGCTGGAATTCCACGCATCGTAGTCCCACGCGTGGTAATTCCAAGCGCTGGAATTCCACGCATCATAGTTTCACGCGTGCTAACTCCACGCACCGTAGTTCCACGCATGGTAACTCCACGCGCCATAACTCCACGCGCTGGAATTCCACGCATCGTAGTTTCACGCGTGCTAACTCCATGCACCGTAGTTCCACGCGTGGTAATTCCACGCACCGTAGTTCCACGCGTGGTAACTCCACGCGCCATAACTCCACGCGTGGTAACTCCACACGCCGAACTTGCACGCGTGGTGACTCCACGCGCCATAACTCCACGCGCTGGAATTCCACGCATTGTATTTCCACGCGTGGTAATTCCACGCGCTGGAATTCCACGCATCGTAGTCCCACGCGTGGTAATTCCAAGCGCTGGAATTCCACGCATCATAGTTTCACGCGTGCTAACTCCACGCACCGTAGTTCCACGCATGGTAACTCCACGCGCCATAACTCCACGCGCTGGAATTCCACGCATCATAGTTTCACGCGTGCTAACTCCATGCACCGTAGTTCCACGCGTGGTAATCCCACGCACCGTAGTTCCACGCGTGGTAACTCCACGCGCCATAACTCCACGCGTGGTAACTCCACACCCCAAAGTTGCACGCGTGGTGACTCCACGCGCCATAACTCCACGCGCTGGAATTCCGCGCATCGTATTTCCACGCGTGGTAACTCCACGCTCCGTAGATCCACGCACCGTAATTCCACGTGCTGGAACTCCACGCATGGTAATTCCACGCGCCATAACTCGACGTTTCACCGCAGGGAATTATCGGTGCGTGAAATTAGGGCGTCTAGAATTTATCCCCCTTAGAATTCCCACGCATGAAACTATGTCAGCCGAATCTATAGCACACAGAACTACTATGCGTATATTCCTGCGTTTGAAATGACGGCGTGTCAAATTACAGTACCAGGAAATAGCACGCATGGAGATATGGCACATGACAATCCGCCGTATAATAATCTAATGCGTGATTCGGCGTGTGATGATATGACACATGGTAATTTAACGCGTTATAATCCAATGCATAACAATTTTGCACCTGGCAATCTAACGTGAAATAATACAACGGGTGTTCAATGAATAAACCGAACTTAATTAACAAATTTTTGTTAACAAATGTGAACACAATAGTGAAACCTATAGAGTTCGAACTTTTTTACTAAAAGTGTATTGAATTTAATTTGTGGTGGAATCTGACGGAAGCCATATTTTGATATTCGCCGTCTCCGGTTGCCGCTGTGGATCTCCGAGGAACCAGTTCCGCGCGCCGATAATTGAAAGTGGAATTATATCTGGTGTCGTATTGCAGCGAAACTTTCTGTTTATTCGAGTGGACGAAAACGAGATTTGAAATTTTCTTTCTGCCGTGCTCGACCGACAATGCAAATACAAGGGACAATTCAATTTAGGAACTTTTTTTCTTTGTTTCTGTCACTGCTGGTCCGCGACCGAAATACTGTCGCCATATTTGAATAATAGCATCACTGCTGATTCGACGGAATTATTTAAACGGATTGACGAATTAATTGTTTGTACTTGATGGAATTATTGACAGCCGGAATAAAATTTCATTCTAACAAATCTGTCAGATTTTCCTGCAGTAATTTTCACGGAAAATATTCTGACAGGTGAAACAATTCAGTAAATTTGTTTCAAGAATTTTTCTTCAAAAATGTACCATATGTGAAATAAATTTTCGTGCAATTTTTAAAGAACTCACAGTGAAATTCTGACAGTCTCTAGTAACATTTAAACAACTATTTACACTAGTTCTTTGTCTGATCAAATTTCTAAACACATTGTCCTAAGAATAATACTGGAATTATGAGACCAGCGATATTTAAATTGCACTAATCGCGTTGATTCTGCATCTCGGTGTTTATCCCATTGTTGTTTCTGGTTGAACTAGAATTACGTCGGAATTATGCGGAGACACGTGGTTACGATTCGATATACGCAGCCGACAGGTAACATGAAATAACGTGGAGCTACGTGCTCTGTAATATTATGGAGCAGAAAGATGAATACAATTATTATTCATTCGATTGAAATTGGATCGGTGTGCAAATGTCCTCAAGTTGGTACGGCATGCATATGGTTGTAGAATTCTAAACTTGCTCTTACGCGCGGTTCGACACTCCGTGAAATCACATGCATTTAATATCACCGGCATCAAAAGTATCCAGGGAATTAAGGCTTCCGCCAACGGGAGAATTTCGTGAATTATTTGCCTGCTCAGTGGAACATTCGAAATCACTACTGCACATTTTGTTAAATATATTTGTTATTGGAGTTTCGAGGGAATTCAAGGGAATTCGGATGAAATTTAGGGAATTCATTTGTTGCATCAAAAATAAAATTGCTTTTATCAGCAAGAATTTATGTTGACCCATGGAAATCTGCGGAATTCCAGCTGTTTAACAAAAGAATTCCAATGTTTTTAGAGTGTTTAGTGTTCAGAATGCATTTGGGTATAATGTTGTTGTGGAACGTAAGCGGAATTCCATGGAATTCTAATGGAATTTCAGTGGAATACAAGGTGTGAAGGTAGAGCGTGGGGAAGTACGGCGCGTGGAGATATGAAGCGTGGAAGTACAGCGCGTGGGGATATGACGCGGGGAATTATTATGCGTGAAACTACAGTGCGTGGGATTCCAGGACGTGGAATTGCAACGCGTGGAGTTCCAGCGCGTGGAGTTATGGCGCGTGGAATCACTACGCGTGGAGTTCCAGCGCGTGGAGTTCCAGCGCGTGGAGTTCCAGCGCGTGGAGTAATGGCGCGTGGAATTACCACGCGTGGAATTCCAGCGCGTGGAATTCCAGCGCGTGGAATTACTACGCATGGAGTTCCAGGGCGTGGAGTAATGGCGCGTGGAATTACCACGCGTGGAATTCCAGCGCGTGGAATTACTACGCGTGGAGTTCCAGCGCGTGGAATTACTACGCGTGGAATTACTACGCGTGGAGTTCCAGCGTGTGGAGTAATGGCGCGTGGAATTACCACGCATGGAATTCCAGCGCGTGGAATTCCAGCGCATGGAATTACTACGCGTGGGGTTCCAGTGCGTGGAGTAATGGCGCGTGGAATTACCACGCGTGGAATTCCAGCGCGTGGAGTAATGGCGCATGGAATTACCACGCGTGGAATTCCAACGCGTGGAGTTATGGAGCGTGGAATTCCAGCGCGTAGAATTCCAAGCGTGCTAACTCCACGCGCTGGAATTCCAAGCGTAGCAATACCACGCGCCATAACTCCACGTCCTGGAATTCCAAGCGTGGTAATTCCATGCGTGGTAACCCCACGCCCTCTAACTTCACACACCATAATCCCACGCACCCATAATTCCATGCCTTGTAATCCCCATCACAGAAATTCTAAGCGCCATACTCTCACGTACCGTAATCCCACGCGTAATCCCACACACCATAATCCCACGCGCCATAATTTCACTCTCCGTACTTCCACCCTTTCTAGTCCCACGCGACATAATTCCACGCGCCGCTAATCTTCGCGTCATACTTCCACACGTCCTACATCAACGCCTCCTAATTCTCTTTACCATGGTTCCATGCGCCATTTACTAATACTTGCATCGCCTCACAGACGCATTTCTCCAGTGATACATTTCTCCTACCAACTTGCAATCAGAGTAACCAGCTTCCATCGATAAAATTTGGAAGAAAAGTTCTTAGGATCGAGAAAGGAAAACATTGGAAGCTCGTACGAGCGGCAACCACAGAAAGCGATATCGATTCAGCAAACAAGCCTGCGAAGCGAAAACCTCCGTCGTGTCAACGGCAAGCTTGTGTCACGTGACGGGAACAAAGGACAGTTTGGACACACGGGGGGTTGCTAGTTTAATTAGGGGGGTTGAATAAAGGCTGAGGCATTATACGTGTCACAGCAAGCCACGACAGGAAGCGGAACTGCTATCGACTTTTTAATGGTAAACTTTGACGCTGTTAACGGAGTTGTTCTCTGTGTTTTGCAACCGGCAATTCCCCTAGAACAAAGTGTAACAATGTTCCAAGTAATGAACTGCGAGCGAAGGAAATGGCGGAATAATTTTCTGTGGAGACTTTATCGATTCATCTTGGTGTTGGTGGCTGTGTGATATGACCGTGTGATAGGTCAATGTTACTCCCCAAATATAAGATTTTAGATAGTCGGATGACTAATGGAAGATTAGTTGATTGGATATTGAGATTACTGAGCAATTAGGAAAGTAGGCCATTACCTGTACTGGGTAATTATATACTAGATAACTAAACGAGTAGATGGATAGATGGCTAGGTTGTTAGGGGACTAAGTGACTGGATGATTGGATCATTAGATGATGGGATAACTAGATGACAGCGTTAGTGATTAGGAGACTAGCTGACTAGCTGACTAGGTGATCAAGTTGTTAAGAAACTAGGTGACCAAGCGACTAGGTGAACAGGTAGTTAGATGATTAGGTGACTAGGTGACCATGTAGGTAGCTGACTAGGTGACCAGGTGATTAAGTAACTAGTTGACCAGGTTGTGAAGAGACTAGGTGACCAAGTGACTAGGTGAACAGGTAGTTAGATGATTAGGTGACTAGGTAACCATCTAGGTAGCTGACTAGGTAACCAGGTAACTAGCTGACTAGGTGACCAGGTGGTTAAGTGACTAGGTGACCAGGTTGTTAAGAGACTAGGTGACCAAGTGACTAGGTGAACAGGTAGTTAGATGATTAGGTGACTAGGTAACCATCTAGGTAGCTGACTAGGTAACCAGGTAACTAGCTGACTAGGTGACCAGGTGGTTAAGTGACTAGGTGACCAGGTTGTTAGGAAACTAGGTGACCAAGTGACTAGGTGAACAGGTAGCTAGATGATTAGGTGACTAGGTAACCATGTAGGTAGCTGACTAGGTGACCAACTAACTAACTGTCTAGCAGACTGGGTGATCATGTAGCTAGCTGATTAAGTGACTGGGTGGCTATGTAGGTAGCTGACTAGGTGGCCAGGGGTTAAGTGACTAGGTGACCAAGTAACTAGGTGACCAAGTGACTAGGTGACTAGGTAGCTAGCTAATTAGGTGACCAGGTAGGTGTCTGACTAGGTGACTAGGTGACCAGATGGTCAAGTGATGACCAGGTGATTAAGTGACTAGGTGACCAGCTAGTCAACTGATTAGTTTACTAGGTGACTAGGTGACTAGCTAGTTAGCTGACTCGTTGTCTAGGTGACTAGGTGATCAGGTAGTTAGTTGAATAGGTGATTAGCTAACCAAGTGACTAGGTGACCAGGTAGTTAACTGACTAGGTGACTAGGTGTCTAAATGAGTAGATGAGTAGATGAGTATCTGATCACCTAACTACATAATCTCCCACTTGCAAATTTAAATAATGAAAAAGCTAAATGTCTACATAAATAAATATCCAAATAACCATAAATATACCCAGATAACAAAATGTCCGTATATTTATAGAAGTAAGGAACGCAAAGGTAGGCAACAATGCCACAAGCAAATTTGATCGATGTAACCAAAGTAACAGAACACGGCGACATTTCAGCTGGAATAATTTGATTGATAAACTGGAATCAATAAAACATGACCAGCAAAGCCAGAGCGCATAGAATAGAACATCTATAACCGAATCAGTAGAATTGAACAGATGTTGAACGTAACTAGGTCAATAGTAATTGACAAGTAGAAACTAAGGGTAACGTTAATCAGTAGAATATAAGATCGAATCAATTAGTCGATGAAGTTTCATTGATAGTCCGGAGAATTTAGTGCACGACAGAAGTTTCCTCATAATAGAGATAAAATTTGAAATGCTAATTCGCTGAAAAGCCGACCGATAATTTCATGAATATGCGAAATAAACGATGGTAAACAGATTACTGAAAATTCAGACCGTCCAAATTTATACACCGCATTGTTCGTTCACCTGTTCGATTATCTCCGAAATACTCTTTCGATAATTTCCGCTTTAATAACAATTCCGGGCGAGGCAATGGAAAACGCGAGCGATGGAATTTCATTGAAAAACGCGATAGGAAAAATAGCCGTAGTGTATAAATATATATGATTTTTAAGCGAAGAGGGCTGACGAGGCTGTTGGGGATTAAAGTTAATTTTACACTAGCAACCTTCGTCGCCTCGTTGCCACGTGTACTGCCAACCTTTCTGTGCCAAAACTGACCCGAAGGATAGCGCTCTTCCGTCTTCGATCTTCACATTTTACTCTTCAGTTTCTTTCAGACAAAAAGCGGAGTACAGTGTTTTATTTGCGTGGTATTGGGGGTTAGAGGCTTCGATGTTGGTTAATTTCACGCGCTGGAATTTCACACACTATAATTCCACGCGCCATAATTTCACGCGTTGGAATTCCACGCGTGGTAATTCCACGCCCTAGAACTCCACGCGCTATAACTCTACGCGCTGGAATTCCACGCGCCATAACTCCACGCGCTGGAATTCCACGCGTGGTAATTCCACGCGCCACAACTCCACGCGATGGAATTCCACGCGTGGTAATTCCACGCGCCATAACTCCACGCGCGGTAATTCCACGCGCCATAACTCCACGCGATGGAATTCCACGCGCCTTAACTCCACGCGTGGTAATTCCTCGCGCCTTAACTCCACGCGTGGCAATTCCACGCGCCATAACTCCACGCGCTGGAATTTCCACGCGTGGCAATTCCAAGCGTCATAACTCCACGCGATGGAATTCCACGCGCCATAACTGCACGCGTGGTAATTCCAAGCGCTATAACTCCACGCGCTGGAATTCCACGCGCTATAATTCCACGTACTGAAATCCCACGTGTTGGAATTCTATGCGCCATAATTCCACGCACTCTAACTACAGTAATCGAACACTTGTTACAAATATTTTTAAAAGAATAATTGCACAATTTGAAAAGCAAGGCGTTGCAGTATATTTGCAGGCGAAAGGAAGTGAATGCTGCCGATAAATCGTTTCCGCTTTCAACGATGAAATATTTATGATTAACGCGAAGATTCATCGCGCTCTCGTTTCAAAGATGTAACAGAGTGGCTAAAATTTTAGTGGTCTACGAAACGGTGCAATCTTTTAAATGACTGTATTTTCGGGGTCACTTTAGAAAATTGAAAAAATATCTGGCACGCTAAGTCACCTTAGAAAGCGGAGTTGATATTTACTCGGAACATTTCGACGTTCGAATATATCGAGATGGATGTATTTTTATAGAAATTAACTTCTCTACTCTGCAAACATGAGAATATCTTCTGAAATATTTAGCCGTCTGTAGTTATTTTAACGAGGAAATGTTGAAATAATTATTTGATAATATTTTTCAAACATCTGCTTAAAAGATTCTCAAGAAAATTGTCCGATGTTCAATATTTCAAAAGGTGCTATTAAATTAGAGCAACCTTGAAAATATTCGAAGGAAATGAAACTTGAAGACAAATCTTAGAAATGTGAAAAATATCAGTGTTTCTAATTTTTTGTAAGTGACACTATTTCAAAGGAAGCGATGAAAAATTGGTAACTGGATAAAAATATTCGAAGGTAACTAAGAAAGAGACAGTAAGTAGAGAACTCGAAAGAAATCTAATTTAAAAAATCTATTAAATCAAAATAATGATGGGGTGGAGGTTAGATAATTGGCTGTCACATACCTGACCTACAAATAACTATTTAAACTTATAAATCACTTTCGTAATAAATATCTAATCTCTTTGAAACGAAATTTAATTTGGAATGAAATCACTTCTTTTATTTTTAAAATTAAATTTGTCAAATTTAAATTCTAAAAATGCAATTTTTCTATTCGTAAATGAAATACGGCAAACTTAAAAATGGAACAGCACAAAAGCTTTCCCTCTCAAAAGCACGAATTTCTGTCGAATGAAAACATAGATACACAAAATTTTCTCCCATCACCGAAATCCTTTGAATACGAACCTAAATAAAATTCATACACAAAATGGAGAAACAGAAATTAAAAACAGCAAGCTTTTTTCTCGGTGAATTTAATGCACTGTGTTAGAGGATTATTTTTATTTGCTATTTATATAGCTATCGGTTCGGTAACGTTGCGTTAATGGGGTACGGTTCGACATTATAAATAATGAACCTCGAAATCGATAAATGACGATCGATCAGAAAGTATCGTTTCTTTCATTTAACAAGTTGCAATGGTTTTTACTAGAAGAAATGTGTCAGTAGAAAGCTTTGCTTTTGATAATTAAGGTGCCCATTCTCTTTTAATTTTGGGAAAATTATGGGGAAATGTAATTTTAGGAACTTTGATATTAGGGATACAGGAGAACGCAGAATAAAGAGAAACAGAGAGTGAAATTAAGGCGCGTGGGATTATGATGTGGGGGAATATGGTGCGTGAAATTAGGGCGCGTGGACTTACCATGCTTGGAATTCCAGCGCGTGGAGTTATGGCGCGTGGAGTTGTCACGCGTAGAATTATGGCGCGTGGAGTTACCACGCATGGAATTCCAACGCGTGAAGTTATGGAGCATGGAATTATGGCGCTTGGAATTCCAACGCGTGGAACTACGCCGCATGGAATTCCAGTGCGCGGAATTCCAACGCATGAAAGTACGGCGCGTGGAATTCCAGTGCGTGGAATTCCAACGCGTGGAATTACGGCGCGTGGAACTACGACGCGTGGAGTTAGAGTGCGCGCCTCAAAAATTATGCTCATAACTGCCGAGAGCCGTTGCAACAAAGTAACCAATCAAGCAACAAAAATACAATTTTGAAGCTCCTTTCTCTGCAATGCAAATCGATCGCTGAAGTATACCAAAAGAATCGAGCATTTCTCAGGTTCCACAGTTGTACCCTACCATTCTAGTTGCTCTGCCAAAGGATTCCCCTAGGACTGCTTTTGTAACCCCTTAAAAGGATTCGTCACAAAAACTGGGCCAACAGTTGAAAGTTTCTTAGAAAACTCTTTTCCACCCTCGATCGATAAATTACTGGAACTCGGAAACATCATCTTTTTACGTTTTTCTAGAACTCTTCCTTTGACGTAATATTACATGGAAATTGCGGAGAATAGGAGGTGCGAGGGTCAAGAGGAATTCGTTTATTGAAGAATTTCTTGGAAAACGAACGATAACTTTATTTAGTTGCAGCTATTTACGACGGTCTTCGGTAATAAAAGGGACGATAAAATTGAATGTTTTCACTTCGTGTTTTAAAATGTTGCTATGATAACTTAGTTTGTCTTTATTTTGCGTTTCTTCGAGACTAGCGGTAATACCACGCGTGCTAATTCCAAGAGCCATTACTCCACACGTGGTAATTCCACGCGCCATAACTCCACGCGCTGGAACTCCACGCGCCATAACTCCACGCGTGGTAATTCCACGCGCTGGAACTCCATGCGTGGTAATTCCACGCGCCATAACTCCACGCGTGGTAATTCCAAGCGCCATAACTCCACGCGTGGTAATTCCACGCGCTGGAACTCCACGCGTGGTAATTCCACGCGCTGGAAGTCCATGCGTGGTAATTCCACGCGCCATAACTCCACGCGTTGAAACTCCACGCGCTGGAACTCCACGCGCCATAACTCCACGCGCTGGAACTCCACGCGCCATAACTCCACGCGCTGAAACTCCACGCGCTGGAACTCCACGCGCCATAACTTCACGCGTTGGAATTCCATGCACCGTACTTTCACGTGTTGAAATCCCATACGCCATAGTTCCACTCACCATAGTTGCATGCACAGCAACGACGTAGGACGAACCGCAAACAAAAGTAGAATCAGCGTTACGAGTTTGCACGTTCCCCAGCAATTTCCGAAAAGCTGCAAGCATCGAATGCCAAAACGACCGAAAATTTGGACGGGATTCAGGGAAAGTCGGCACCAGATTCTCGTCCAATTCGCCGTAACGTCGTTTCGGCTTATTCACCTCGCTTTAATTTATCGATGTATTTACAGTGCGCGTTGCCATTGTTTGCACACGTTCCGGATTTATTAATACCATTCATCCCGGCGAATGATACCGGCGTTAAACGCCGAATAAAAATCCCTGTTCGACGATTTTATTCACACACGGGATACTTTCGTGTTTACATTCGGAGATTTTTTACGGTCAACATTCGATACGAACGGTGGACAATGGAAGTTGTAGAAGGTTGATCATAAACGCAAATTAGGACGTTGATTCGGAAGCCATAATCGCATAAAACATAGAAAGGATCAAACGGAAACCCTTTCGGTGTCGCGTGTTCGCCCACGATTAAGGTTATCGAATTTCGTCTGGATGCTAATCTCGAGTAGAGATCGGTTTTCTAATTACTTAGAACACGGCGATTTATCGAGACACTGCTTTCCATTGTTTTCCTCGGAATATTAATTGAATCTAATTTTGATACACGTTGTGACAAATATGGACGTCCATTTCTACGTGTATCGTAAGGACAGTCCCCGTCACTCATAGCTTGAGATATCCCTGGGTCAATTAGATCCACTGTAAATTTACAGCATTCCTCACGTATTTAAAATAAAAATATTTTTCTTTACTTAAATGTATGTATTAAAATTTTTGTAGGTAGTCCTATGGGACCGTAACACTTTGAAGAAGAAGTGCAATTGATTTTTTGCAGCAATCGAGACGAACACGATGAATAATTTATCTGAGAGATCATTTTCACGCACGCGGTTGCATGAGAAACGGAAAGCCGCGGGTCACGAATCGAGTTCACATTCAAGTATTTCGAACGCAACGATAGCAAGTTGTGTTGGCTCAGAAAATATTAGCAACATGTAACTTTTATCCCTCGCGCGATAACGGGATACCAAGGACACTGTTACGACCCCTTTTAACTCGTAAACTTTATAAAATATACCCCCTTATTCATTTTGCATCGCGATGCACTTTCTAACCTGTAAAGTACGGATAACGTCGACTTTGGTATCGATTTATACTGACATTGGTTACTATCAATTTTGTTATTGGTTGATACTAACATTGGTTACTATCAATTTTACTATTGGTTGATACTAACATTGGTTACTATCAATATTAGTAGCAGTTTATACTGAAATTAATTAATATCAATATTCGTAGCAATTTATATTAACATTGAGTAATATCAATATTAGTATCAATTTATATTAACATCAAGTAATATCAATAATTAGTATCAATTTATATTAACATCAAGTAATATCAATAATTAGTATCAATTTATATTAACATCAAGTAATATCAATAATTAGTATCACTTTATATTAACATCAAGTAATATTAATAATTAGTATCACTTTATATTAACATCAAGTAATATCAATAATTAGTATCACTTTATATTAACATCAAGTAATATCAATAATTAGTATCAATTTATATTAAAGTTAAGTAATATCAATAATTAGTATCACTTTATATTAACATCAAGTAATATTAATAATTAGTATCAATTTATAATAACATCAAGTAATATCAATAATTAGTAGCAAGTTATATGAACATCAATTACTATCAATACTAGTATCAATTAATAACGTCATCAATTACTACCAATATCAGTATCAATTAATAACGACATCAATTACTATCAATATAAGTATCAATGTATATGAACATCAATTACTATCAATACTAGTGTCAATTAATAGTGACATCAATAACTATCAATATCAGTATCAATTAGTAATGACATCAATAACTATCAATATTAGTATCAATTAATAATGACATCTATTATTATCAATACTAGTATCAATTGATACAAACATCAATAATTATCAATACTAGTATCAATTCATACTAACAACAATTGCTATCAATATTATCATCAATGGATTTTTATAACAAATAATACCATTGTCAATATCAAATGCATCTGACATTGATTAATGACAATGATTGATACTAACATCAATAAACACCAATACTATTATCAATTTCTACTGACATCAGATAATAACAATACCACAATCAATTTCTTGTAACATCAATAAATACCAATACTACTAACCATTGAAACTAACATCAATGAATATTGATACTAACATCAATAAATATTGATACTAACATCAATAAACGTTGATTCTCATATTACCAGATACTAACATTCTTCAATATCAATGTCACCATCAATCAATACTACTTCTGCCAATTGATATAACCCAACATTTCACCAGATATACTTGAAACTAAACTACAAGTTCATAAGTATAAAGACATCGGTGTGATGTTCCAGGTGGCCTGCGAACGCGAACACGTGTCCCATCCCCGTCATTTGCCGTACAGCCCATGGCAATCGTAAACCTCGAAAACGGTACACGGAGAGAAACCGATCGCCAAAGCCAAAAGCAGCGTTCGCAGCGAAGGAAGGGCAAACGGAACACGGAAAAGCCATTCGAGAGGGTGCCATGCACCGATGGCTGGTCAGATGCTGCAAATGGAACCGGCAACGGCCATTTTCCTTGAAACCGCCGTTTACAGCCGAACAAAACTATCCATTAGAGGCAACCTTTCCTCTAGCTGAATCAAGGATAAAATGGCCGTCCATGGAACGCATTATGGGTTCCACCTCTGAATGTCTTATCACGCGATGGCTGTGCAATGGGTCGCGAGACACGTTTTAGGGTTATACAGGGGAGATGATTGATCTGGGGTGCGCTGATACGGTGGGGTCATAGGGGTCATTTATTAAAATTGGCGTGTGGCGATATATCCGTCGTGTGTGAAGTTGTAATGCGGGAGATCGCAGTGTGTGAGGTTATAGTGCGCTGGGATGCAGCATGTGAAGTTATAGGGCGTGGAAGTGCAGCGCATGGGATTACGGGGCGTGGAGTTACCACGCATGGAGTTATCACGCACGGAGTTACTACGCGTGGAGTTACCACGCATGAAGTTACCACGCATGGAGTTACCTCGCATGGAGTTACTACGCGTGGAGCTACGGTGCGTGGAATTCCAGCGCGTGGAGTTACCACGCATGGAGTTACTACGCGTGGAGCTACGGTGCGTGGAATTCCAACGCGTGGAGTTACCACGCATGGAGTAATCACGCATGAAATTACTACGCGTGGAGCGACGGTGCGTGGAATTCCAGCGCGTGGAGTTACCACGCATGGAGTTATCACGCACGGAATTACTACGCGTGGAGTTACCACGCATGGAGTTACTACGCGTGGAGCTACGGTGCGTGGAATTCCAGCGCGTGGAGTTACCACGCATGGAGTTACGACGCGTGGAACTACGGTGCGTGGAATTCCACGGACGGAGTTACTACGCGTGGAGTTACCACGCATGAAGTTACTACGCGTGGAGCTACGGTATGTAGAATTCCACGCACCGTAGTTCCATGCGTGGTAACTCCACGCGTAACTCCACGCTGCATATGGTGGAAAATTACGAGGGTAGATCTTTAGTGAATTTATGGATTTTTACTGAAGGCTTTAATGCGGATTTTGAGAATTTATAAATTCTGTGCTTTGCTATAAATAATTTCGAAAGAACCAAATGTCAACCAAAGGAATTTTATAATTTTCTAAAAAAAGTTAGAGTATTACTGAACCTAAGTAAAAACCTATGTGAATGTAGATGCAGGTGTAGATTAATTTCTGAACAGGTCAAAGGTCAATCTCACTGAAATAGAATATAAATAAATAATAGTTGCTGTAAATTTCCTATGTGAGGACATAAAAGCGTCGAATTTTGGCCAACAGCTGTAACTAGCAACGTTAAATACCTAGTGTGAACTTCTGAACGATGGTTCCTATAAATAGTAGCAGGTCTATTAGCGGAAAATGTACAGGCAGAGTACCACTCGAGAAGACGCGAAATTCGTGTATCGTACAGAGAGACCTCAACAATGTAGCCACTGACAATCAGTAGCAATACAACAAGTTAACATTGTTCAATTTTATAATTGTTTAAGTTCATATTTTTTAATTCCTCATTTGTTAATATTAGTGGATTTATATTGTCATTTTTACTGGGTATTTTTTACACTTTAATAGTCTACTTTATTGTGGGTACAGAAGAATGTAGGAGGCCATGTGTTAAAATTTCACGCTTTGTAATTTCATGAGTTATAATCTTATGCGCTGAATTTCCACGCGGTGTAATTCCACGTGCCGTAATTTTACGAGGTGTTATTCGACGCGAGCTAATTCTATGCTGTGCATTTCTATGAACTGTGATTGTGTGCAGGGTACTTTCTGTGGTGGAGTTCTATGCACTGTAATTTCACGCACTGTAGTACTACACGATGTAATTCCACGCACTGTAATTCCACGCACCGTAGTTCCACGCGCTGGAATTCCACGCACCGTAGTTCCACGCGCTGGAGTTCCACGCACCGTAGTTCCACGCGTGGTAACTCCACGCGCCGTAGTTCCACGCGTGGTAATTCCAAGCGCCATAGTTCCACGCACCGTAGTTCCACGCGCTGGAGTTCCACGCACCGTAGTTCCACGCGTGGTAACTCCACGCGCCATAGTTCCATGCGTGGTAATTCCAAGCGCCATAGTTCCACGCACCGTAGTTCCACGCGCTGGAGTTCCACGCACCGTAGTTCCACGCGTGGTAACTCCACGCGCCGTAGTTCCACGCGTGGTAACTCCACGCGCCATACTTTCACGCGTGGTAACTCCAAGCGCCATAGTTCCACGCATGGTAACTCCACGCGCTGGAATTCCACGCGCCGTAGTCCCACGCGTGGTAATTCCACGCACCGTAGTCCCACGCGTGGTAATTCCACGCGCTGGAATTCCACGCACCGTAGTCCCACGCGTGGTAATTCCACGCGCTGGAATTCCACATACCGTAGTCCCACGCGCTGGAATTCCACGCACCGTAGTCCTACGCGTAGTAACTCCACGCGTGGTAACTCTACGCGTGGTAACTCCACGCGCTGGAATTCCAAGCACCGTAGCTCCACGCGTAGTAACTCCATGCGTGGTAACTCCATGCGTGATAACTCCATGCGTGGTAACTCCACGCGCCATAATCCCATGCGCTGCATTTCCACGCGCCATAACTTCACATGCTGCATCCCAGCGCACTATAACCTCACACACTGCGATCTCCCGCATTACAACTTCACACACGTCTCCTCCACTTGCTCCATCCAACATCAATACACCAACTCACAAATCCCTCGCACTATATCGCCTATACTACCCGTCCCCAAAATACCTCAAGACCCGTCGAAGTACTTGATAACTCGAATAGAACAGTAGCCGTCCAAAAGTAGTTAATTTAATCAAAGAATGTAAATCATGTATTGTGAAATAGAGTAACATTGTAGTTAACCTTCGGCAACGCGATAATTCTTTGTAGACGTTCGCAGAAAGTTGCGAAGGATTCAAATTTACTGCAACGGTTGCCAGTTAATTACAAACAGTATCAATTTGATGGGAATCGTGTTGGCCGACGATACTCGTTATCCCGACATTCAACCGAGAGTAGGCGGCTTTTGCGCCACATGTTCGCCGCTGAAAACACTTGTCAGTCTTCCAGGTTTGTTCCACTTCGAAATATTAATTTATACGACGTTGGTGTGCGTTCGGAGGGAAGCCCCGGCTTGGCCCCGATTATCATGCAGATCAGCCTCGTCGGATTCCGATCTGAACTGTGGAATTCACCTCGATTCGACGAAACGTAAGCTCTTCTTATGAATCGATGATACGGCACTTTGAAACGCGCGCGATCGGTCAGTAGTCAATGTAGTAGTTGAACAGGGTTAATCAACGTTGTTCTTGGTATTTGCTCGATTTCGTGGAAGATGCCACTTCGGGTTACTTAAGAGGAGGTTTTTGAAGTAGCTTGTAGTGTCTCTGTTATTGGATTAACACGGTAGTGTGAGTAGACGAGTGGACGAGTAGAGAATACTTGATTAGACAGAACCGGTGACTGTACAGATAATCGAGCGAGTTGACGGGTTTGTGGTGAATGAATTATTGAATGAATAGATGAGTAGGTGCGTAGATGAGTAGATGAATAGATCTACTCACGACATTTACTGGTCTATTAGATTTGAATTAGACTGGTCTATTAGACCAGTAAATGAATAGATGAGTGGATGAGTGAATGAGTAGATGAATGAATGTGTGGATGAATAGATGAGTGGATGAGTAGATGAGTGGATGAGTGGATGAGTAGATGAATGAATGTGTGGATGAATAGATGAGTGGATGAGTAGATGAGTGGATGAGTGGATGAGCAAATGAGTAGATGAGTGAATGAATAGATGAATGAATTAGTGGATGAGTGGATGAGTAGATCAGTGGATCAGTAGATCAGTGGATTAGTCAATGAGTAGATGAGTGAATCAGTGCATCAGTGGATCAATAGATGAGTGAATCAGTGGATGAGTGGATCAGTGCTTCAGTGGATCAGTGAATGAGTAGATGAGTAGATGGGTGAATCAGTGGATGAGTGGATCAGTGGTTCAGTGGATTAGTAAATGAGTAGATGAGTGAATCAGTGGATGAGTAGATCAGTGAATGAGTGAATGAGTAGATGAGTGAATCAGTGGATCAGTGGATCAGTGGATCAGTGGATCAGTGGATCAGTGGATCAGTGGATCAGTGGATGAGTGAATGAGTAGATGAGTGAATCAGTGGATCAGTGGATCAGTAGATGAGTAGATGAGTGGATCAGTGGATGGGTGGATCAGTGAATCAGTGGATGAGTAGATAAGTGGATCAGTGGATCAGTGGATCAGTGAATGAGTAAATGAGTGGATGAGTAGATGAGTGGATCAATGAATCAGTGAATCAGAGGATGAGTGGATCAATGAATCAGTGAGTGAGTGGATCGGTGGATCAGTGAATGAGTAGATAAGTACTTAAGTGGTTGAGTAGCTAAAAAGACCAATAACTGAGTACATAACTAATCAAACAACTGAGTAGTCGAACATTCGCTACGAAAACCCAACCCAAACTCAACAACTCACCACATGCAATAAGAAAGTCTTCTTTCTCTGATATTCAAATAAAAAATGCATACCCAATTGCAAATTTAATTGGAAATTCAATTGCAATGCGCAAACAATCAGTACTCCCATTTGCAGAAAAGCTATCTGATCGAAGAAATTCACGAAATCGATCGTTGAAAACATCAGATTTCTTATCGGCGAGCGAACACTAGCTCGTAATTGGATGCTGCGACTCAAAAAGACGGAATTAAAATGGAGGACAGAAGAGACCGGTTGAAGAACGAGGACTCCAGCGAGAGCGGAAAATATCTTGATCCAGCATATTTTATCAAACGGAGAATAGTACGACTGAAAGAAAATTCTTATTTTCTATTCGTCTCCTGATCTTTATCCACGCTGCGTCATCGCTGCACTTTGTACGCCATAGCCAACAAATCTTTAACCGGCTCTTGTTATTCAATGGAATTAACAAATTCGATTTCTTGGGAAACCTTGTCGCAAGAAAGCTAACGAGATTATTTTTATGCTTTGCTATTTTTGAAAGTTGAAATGTTCTTTAGAAAGGTGATTATACTTCAATGTAACTGGACTTATTGAACATAACCCCAACTTAACTAGACTTATTAAATATAAACTCAATGTGACCAGACTTACTAAACATAACCTCAACGTAACCAAACTTATTAAACATATTCTCAATATAACCAGACTTACTAAACATAACCTCAACTTAACTAGACTTATTAAACATATCCTCAATGCAACCAGACTTACTAAACATAACCTCAACGTAACCAAACTTATTAAACATATTCTCAATATAACCAGACTTACTGAACATAACCTCAACTTAACCAGACTCACTAAATAACCCCAATATAACCAGACTTAATTCAAGCATGATAAGTTGAAGATAAAAAGAAAATAATAAGAAGTATCACTGAAATAAATACAGAGATGTAACTCAAACTTAAGTAAACGTAACTTTTACATAATTAGGACCTAACCTAAACACAGCCTTAATATAACCGTACCTTGTACCTAATCTAACCGTACCTTAAATCTGACAGAAACATAACCTAAAAATTATAGAATAATAAACAAGTAAATATAAAATGATACACCTTCAAACTTATAACTATTAATATACTTAATGATAAAAATCATTCGACTTTAAATAAAAATTTTTAATCTTAGAAATAAACACGTCTGATTAAAAATTATATAAACAACCGACTTCTCTAAGGTAACGAAACATAAAAAAGATTAAATTTATAAAAATATCGATTGAATTTATAACAATATCAATTGAATTAGTAAAAATATCGATTGAATGTATAACAATATCAACTGAACCTATAAAAATATCGATCAAATTCCCAGTAACATAGAAAATCAATAAATAACCAAAAACAGGTGGTCAAACTTTGGAGAAAATCCAAAATTCCGACTGTTAGCCGTCACAGTTCGAAGTCTAGAGGATAGTAGTGAAATTATAACAGGCCGACGGGTCAGAACAACAAGCAGCATTGTACAAGTCGTAAATACAGGGGTCGAACACGACTGAAAATTAAACGAATCGTAAATTTTCTTCCGTTTTACGGTGGGCCTCAGTTTGTGTTTCTCTCCGTTTCCTTCTCTTTTTTTAACGCGTGATATATGGCCGAGGCTTAATTTGCATTCAGAAATTGTACGCCATGTTTTTCATGGGTGTCTTGCGTTTACGAGGATAATATTGTTTTTTTCAGAAATTACGTATTAATTCTGTTGATTCGTGGCTTTTTTAGATTGACTTTCGCTTTCGGGTAATTTGTTATGTCAAATTTTTGGCAAAATTAATTTTTTAAATTTAATATTAGAAAAATGGGGGCTTGAAAAATTCAGATGTTTCGAAAATGAGAAATGTTAGGTTATGGGAGTTTTAAGGTTAGATTAACAATTTAATTTAATTTCGAAATTATATACAAAAATATTCGAGATTTTAGAAATTTTATACTTTTTATGAATGTAGGAATTATACTTAAATATTGAAATAAACAAATAAGTTAACTATTTGGTAATTTTTTAAGGTTCCGACATTTTCCGGTTTCTTCGACAAAATGGAGGACCACAATTACGATTAAGTACGTAAATATCGCGTTGACTAATATAATTTTAATTTTGAATAATATAAATATTAAAAAGAAATGTTATTACCTTTACAAAAATAGTGACACTAATTTTTATTGTAGAAAAAAAAGTGGTTATTAATGCTACTCATCAATGTCTATTTTTAAGATTCAAATTTCGCGCGAAATACGAAGCAACTCGAATACAAACTGCAAATTTTATTTATATCGCAAACCCATTTGCATCAGGGTCTTGATCTTGGCATACACTTAATTTCTTCCCCTAATTTTGGTACTTCAATGTCTTGCAAGCAACAATTTAAAATAAACAACTCATTTAATAATTTACTCGTTTACTCGATTAGAACTATTTAAAATTATGACTCTTTAAATAAATCAGTTCAAATATTTCAAGAAATATAAAACTAATTTTTGAGAAGTCTTTTTGCAATTTTAAAAATAATTTAAAAAATTTTTTTTAAATTTCAGTCATTTTTTAAAAATTATATTATATTTCTTTTTAATTAAATTTTTTAAAATTATAAACTTCACAAGTCTCCATATAAATTTCTCTATTTTGTACATTTTCAACAATTAATTTTTCATGAAAATTGCTTATCAAAATTATTTACTTCTTTTGACAAATATTTTGTTTAACAACTCATGCTTTTATTAAATAATAAAACCCAAATAATTATTCAAATGAACATTCTGTACTCCTAATTACATATTTTTCAAAACCATAAACTCGTCAAAAATATTCCCCTGACAATCTTAATTTTTTTACCCTTAAATTTCACCCTCCCCCAAAAAAATGTGAATACTCACAATTTTCAAACGAGCCGCCATAAATCGTCCAACAGTCAACGATAAAGAAAACCCGACGTATCACATTTAGTTTTTCAAAAAATCGGCCCGAACACACACACACGAAACACGCACGAAAATGGAACTAAAAGGAGCGAACCGTAGACCTCGCGGCACGAAGGCCCGCGCACCACTGGCTCTCGTGTCTCGACGGCACGCGTTACTTCGCCGAAACACTGGAGTGGGGAACACCCTGGTGGGGACAGATATTTCCACGAGTTCGTATTCTCCCGTTCTAGCGGGCTTTTACGAATGCCTCACGAATATTTCCGAGCGAAATGACGGATAACACTACTATGCGCAACCAGTTCGCGCATCTCGATATTTCGTTTTGTTATTTCTAGGCTACGGATGTTTATGCAATTATGTATGCAAAATATATGCGACGATTCGTTTGTTTCGGGTGGAAAATCAAAACGAGCGGAAATATGCGGTGCTTTTAATCAGGGGTCGTAAATCTCTTTGTGAACTCTGTAACATTGAGCTAGCCTGCTTCTTACTTTTACTTAATTGTTTCTTTTTTTAGTTTCAGGTAATTGCTTTATTGGGAGACTTTTTAAATTGTGCTACATGGAGCTGAACTGTTTCTTCTTACTTTTACTTAATTACTCTTTTATGAATTTGTTTTCTATTTTTGCTTAATTGTTTCTTTATGAGTTTCTTTATTTACCATACGGAGCTAACCTGTCTCTTTTTAATCTTACTTAATTATTCTTTTATGAATTTGTTTTCTATTTTTGCTTAATTGTTTTATTATGAGTCTCTTTATTTACTATACGGAGCTAACCTGTCTCTTTTTAATTTTACTTAATTATTCTTTTATGAATTTGTTTTCTATTTTTGCTTAATTGTTTCATCATGAGTCTCTTCATTAAAATTTACTATGCGAAGCTAACCTGTCTCTTCTTACTTTTATTTAATTATTTTTTTATGAATTTGTTTTCTATTTTTGCTTAATTGTTACATCACGAATCTCTTCATCAAAATTTACTACACAGAGCTACCTATTTCTTCTCACTTTTATTTAATTGTTTTTTTACAATTTTTTTTTCTATGTTTACTTAATTGTTTCATCATGAGTCTCTTTAATAAAATTTACTACACAGAGCTACCTGTTTCTTCTCATTTTTATTTAATACTTTTTTTACAATTTTTTTTCTATGTTTACTTAATTGTTTCATCTTACTGATGAGTCAAAAAGACCTCCGTTACATGGATTTATGAACGTGGTATCAATTGATTTGTTTCACTTAAGAAGGCACAAGTAAAAAAATGAAGATAAAATTGATAAAAATTAGGGAAGCTATCTATATCTCTGTCTATCCCTTCGCCAGAATGGAAGAATCGCACGGAAAACTCCCATATAATATTTCCCTCTTCCGCAACAAGAATTCTTAGTGCACGATGATGAATGGCGAGGAAGAAATAGCGAAAGGGATGCTCACGACCCTCGCCAGGGTTACACAAGGGTCCAGCGAAACTTGGAGCCTCTCTTCAGCAGGTCGAGTAGGGTCTACAGGAAAGTGTATTCCAGGCCGTAGAAAACTGCACGGCAGCTACGTGTATCTTTTCTTCCTACTTGGGAGGGTTGTTCCGACGCTTTTGTCTCGGTTACCTCCGGCTGATGCACCCAAAATATTTCATCAGCTACTGTACTACAAATTCTCGACTTACTGGGAAACTTTGCGTGCCAGAAACTTTTGTGCTGTTTTATAGTCTGACTTGTGACGCGTTTACGACGTACTGGTAGTTTATGATCAATTTTAGTTGAATTAGTGGGCTTCGGTTTGGAGTTCAAGTCTAATTATTTCTATAGTTTTCTACGCGTCATAGTTCCACGCATGATAACTCCACGCACCGTAGTTCCACGCGTTATAACTCCACGCGTCATAGTTCCATGCGTCGTAGTTCCATACGCGATAGTTCCATGCGCTGGAATTCCACGCGCCATAGTTCCACGCATGGTAACTCCACGCGATGGAATTCCACGCACCGTAGTTCCACGCTTGGTAACTCCACGCGATGGAATTCCACGCATGGTAAATCCACGCGCTGGAATTCCACGCGTGGTAATTCTACGCGCCATAGATCCACGCGCTGGAATTCCACGCGTGGTAATTTTACGCGCCATAGTTCCACGCGCTGGAATTCCACGCGCCATAGTTCCACGCTTGGTAACTCCACGCGATGGAATTCCACGCATGGTAAATCCACGCGCTGGAATTCCACGCGTGGTAATTCTACGCGCCATAGTTCCTACGCGCTGGAATTCCACGCGCCATAGTTCCACGCTTGGTAACTCCACGCGATGGAATTCCACGCATGGTAAATCCACGCGCTGGAATTCCACGCGTGGTAATTCTACGCGCCATAGATCCACGCGCTGGAATTCCACGCGTGGTAATTTTACGCGCCATAGTTCCACGCGCTGGAATTCCACGCGCCATAGTTCCACGCTTGGTAACTCCACGCGATGGAATTCCACGCATGGTAAATCCACGCGCTGGAATTCCACGCGTGGTAATTCTACGCGCCATAGTTCCTACGCGCTGGAATTCCACGCGCCATAGTTCCACGCTTGGTAACTCCACGCGATGGAATTCCACGCATGGTAAATCCACGCGCTGGAATTCCACGCGTGGTAATTCTACGCGCCATAGTTCCACGCGCTGGAATTCCACGCGCCATAGTTCCACGCATGGTAACTCCACGCGATGGAATTCCACGCACGGTAAATCCACGCGTGGTAATTCTACGCGCCATAGATCCACGCGTTGGAATTCCACGTGTGGTAATTCTACGCGCCATAGTTCCACGCGCTGGAATTCCACGCGCCATAGTTCCACGCGCCGTAGTTCCACGCACTACAATCCCAGGCGCTGTATTCTCACGCGCCATAATGACGTACCTTACAGTCCATACGTGACCATGCCCACATTTTCATCGTAATTAAACCTTGCCGTCAGTTCTACTAATAACCTTCATAACCACTGATCTTCAAACACACAACGTGTCTAATTTTTCAATATTAATATCGCAGCTATAATTAATCTTGACATATCTAATGAATGTGCATAAGAGGCACATATGCAAGCGCATAAGAGACCCAAAATCACGATTTCTCAAATTATTTATCAACAACAGGTTCATGAACCCTATCAAGTAGCGGAGAATCACCGTTGTGGCATCAGCTAATGCGGACAAAGTTTGCTCGAATGTTTAGAGACCACCTTACACCACGTGTTCTCCTTAATTGCAGTATTATGCAAACAACTATGTCCTCTGTTAACACGTAACTTGCTCTCTGACCGCCAGACTGCGACTAAACTATGGGAAATTTCGTGGGTTTGTAGGTGGACGCAACATTTGAGGTCCTGGATATACGTTGGATCACTTTATACCTCATGTATGTTATATCGCTGAATGGCTGCCATAATATTTCAACGATGCTGAATAATATTTAGAGTTTCATGACCCGTGTTGCGGACTGACAAGTCACGTTTCGGGAACAGCCTGTATACCATCAGCCTCGGGGTTCATTAATATTCATCAACACAGCACCTGGTCATGAAATTTCGATTTTTGCAATAGTCACGGCCGTACTGGGGACACTGTCTCTTAACCTTATTCTACGAGCAATTATTTTTCAGGCGGGAATCGATAGGACCCTTTGGGAGATTAAAGCTGTTCGGAATCGATTTGGTGAGTACTCTTCGGTTCAAAGCGAGGGTTCAGCTTTTTAGCGGGCTTGGATGGCCTCTTGTTATGTTACTGTCGTTTTGGGGGATTCATGGACGTTAGAAATGCTTTAGCAATGTTATAGAGAGTGGAAAATGAAGGTGTGGTGTAATTTTATGTGCTATAATTCCGTGCGCCATAGTTTCACGCATCGTAAATCCACGCGTCGTAGTTCCACGCTCCATAGTTCCACGCATTGTAACTCCATGCGCTATAGTTCCACGGATTAAAATTCCACGCACCGTAGTTCCATGTGTGATAATTCCACGCACCGTAGTTCCACGCGTGGTACTTCCACGCTTGGTATTTCCACGCATGGTAATTCCACGCTTGGTATTTCTACGCATAGTACTTCCACGCTTGGTATTCCCACGCATGGTAATTCCACGCTTGGTATCTCCACGCTTGGTAATTCGAGCGCTTGGTATATCCACGCTTGGTATCTCCACGCTTGGTATTTCTACGCGTGGTATCTCCACGCGTGGTAATTCGAGCGCTAGGTATCTCCACGCGTGGTAATTCAAGCGCGAGGTATCTCCACGCGCCATAGTTCCACGCTTGGTATATCCACGCATGGTAATTCTACGCTTGGTATCCCCACGCTTGGTATCTCCACGCTTGGTATCTCCACGCTTGGTATCTCCACGCTTGGTATTTCTACGCGTGGTATCTCCACGCGTGGTAATTCGAGCGCGAGGTATCTCCACGCGCCATAGTTCCACGCTTGGTAACCCCACGCGCCGTAGTTCCACGCGTGGTAATTCCACGCGCCGAAATCCCACGCGCCAAAATCTCACGCACTGTAATTCCACGCTCTGAATTCTCACGCGTCATAATTCCACGCGTCGAAGTCCCACGTGCCGAATTTCCACGCGCAATTATACGTACCATCATTTTATCCGCCCCAGTTCCATACGCAATTCCACCCACTGAAGTTTCACGCACCATAATTCCTCCTACTCCCCCGTAACCCCTGTATCGTCAGCGATTGAATCTTCCCCATCAACAGTAACATAACGGGAATAAACTATATCCTAAAATTCTCTTACCATTGTCCCAAGAATAACGAGGTACTCGAGAAGCTTCGTTTTGATGGTTTATGGTAAAACTTTCGTACGGTCTGGTGATTCGATCGACTGAAAGCTGACTAGGTTCCAATTCTGCGACTGCCTACAAAATAAGGGCTCAGCCCTTAAGCAGATTCCAAATTCGAATGTATACCTTGAAATCCTATTACGAGTGAGAATAACGAGATACTTGAAAAGACCTTGAAAGATTTATGGTAAATTTGTTAGGAGTTCTAGAAGATTCGTCCTTGATTATGTTTTCGGTGAAATGCAAATATCAAAAGTATTTTGGAGGTTGTTCAAGACGTTCGAGCGGCGGAGTCGATAAACGTCAGCATGCAGGAAGCTAATAAATATTGGCACACGCGACAGGATCCCTTTTTCAGACCGCAATCGTGATTCTTCTTCCGCTGCGAGGATGTCAGCCTGTCAGTCCATGTCTCCATTTGTGTCGATTTACTTATGAGAAGTCGTTCCAATCGATCGTTTCGTTTTGGGCCACGCCACAGTCCCATAGGATCTAATATTCCTCAAAATGATGGACATTAAACATGTACATGTTAAGCCACTGAAATATTGAGGCGCACTTTGAATGATAAGGTGTTTAGCTTCAAGGATGAATTGTTAGAGAGGTAGGATGTGGAATTCGATGAATTATTAATTCGAACATTACTTTGGGTAATTATCTGGGTTCGGGATAGTTGAGGAGTTCGGTGATTAGATAGGTAAGTTCAGATAGTTCTAGGTACCTAAACTGATGGTTATGCAATCTGGTAGTTGAATAGTTTGGTGAGCCACTTGGATAGTTCGGTACATGAATCTGTTACGTAGGGTATCAAGTTTGGGTTCTAATCTCAGCTTAGCTGTCTCAAATGTCAAATCATAGTCAAGCTTGATAGACAGGTAATTGAGCAGCTAGTTAGATAATTCAGCAGATGCATGTTCAATGAATGTACCAAATAGGGTATCAAGTTTGGGTACTAATCTCAGCTCAGCTGTCTCAAATGTTAAATAATAGTCAAGCTTGATAGACAGGTAATTGAGCTACTTGGTTCATCAAATGCATGTTCAATGAATCTATCAAATAGGGTATGAAGTTAAGGCACCAATCGCAACTTAGCTGTTTCAAATGTTAGATAATAGTCAGGCTAGGTAAATAAGTAACTGAGTAGCTACCTAGATAGTTCATCAAATGCATGTTCAATGAATCTATCAAATAGGGTATGAAGTTAAGGCACCAATCGCAACTTAGCTGTTTCAAATGTTAGATAATAGTCAGGCTAGGTAAATAAGTAACTGGGTAGCTACCTAGATAGTTCATCAAATGCATGTTCAATGAATCTATGAAACAGGGTATCAAGTTAGAGTATCAATCTTAGGCTAGCTACCTAAAACATCAAATAACAGTGAAGCTAGTTAGATAGGTAATTGAGTAGCTACTTAAACAGCTCATCAAATGCATGTTCAATGAATCTATCAGACAGGGTATCAAGTTAGAGTACTAATCTTAGGCTAGCTATTTAAAACATCAAATAACAGTGAAGCTAGTTAGATAGGTAATTGAGTAGCTACTTAAACAGCTCATCAAATGCATGTTCAATGAATCTATCAGACAGGGTATCAAGTTAGAGTATCAATCTTAGCCTAGCTACCTAAAACATCAAATAACAGTGAAGCTAGTTAGATATCTAATTGTGTAGCTACTTAGACAGTTCATCAAATGCATGTTCAACGAATCTACCAAATAGAGTACCAAGTTAGGGTACCAATCTCTCAAACGTCAAATAACTGAAGCTACTGAAGCTGCTCCACATGTATAATCAATGAACCCACCAAATAGGGTATGAAGTTAGGCTACCAATCCCAGCTGTCTGAAATAATAGTGAAGCAGCCAGTGTTCATAAACCTCAAATTGGATTCGTCATAATTTAATGCATTCAAAATGGTGTATCTTCGCAGCGCCGACTAAATAAACACTCGACTCATCTTCCCGAGACGTGCTTCCGTTCCACGGAATCGGATTCCAGAAACGAGAGCAGCCGATTCACGGAAAAAATAATTGGACTCGAATAAAAATATTAAGCTACATCGACCGTCTTTTAATAGTACGCCTAACCTAGTTTCCGCGTTTCAGATTTTCGCGTGGTATCCGATTTCATTCATTTGCGGAGGGAAATGGGTGATGGAGGATTACGGTCATATCTGACCGTTGGTTAGGTTAGCTATAGTTAACTTAGCTATTTGAATAGGTATCTAGTTGGATGTGTAGATATCTTCTTATTATGTAGATATTTGGGGAGTCTAATTACGGAACTGTTTAAGTAACATTTCACTTTCTAACTTTCTAAATTGCTAATTGACATAATTGTGTAACTACTTGGGTAGCTATGCATTTGTTGGACTAACTATTCAACCAAATTACCTTCTAACTATACCTTCACCTAACACGTGACCTTGAGCTAGCTGAACCTCTGCAGAGTTCTTCTCACTAAACTGAATTTAGGTTAAATTTCCACCACGCCAAATAAAGTGTCCGCTTAAAGAAATTAAATAAAATGTAAAGAGTAAGTTGTCCTAAAAATATGAGTCCCAAGAATCTCTAATAAAGCAAAAAATAGCAGAAAGAAAATGGCGACCATTAACGTAGGGAAAGGAGTAGGTAATTAAGTAGTAAAAATCAATATCGCTATCCGAGATAAAAGAAAAAAGGAAGATCAGTGATTTAATAACGAAGAGACACGCGATTTCATCGATCATAACCTCCACGTCAACAGCACAATTTTATTTTTCGCCTGAAATCTGATCGATACAATCGTACAATTCTTCGATCGACAGATTATTTCGTTTTCATCATTTTTTTTTTCTTTATTCGTTTCCTTTGTTTTTTCTTTTTTTTTTCAAGTTTAATTCTCGATTACACGACGGCGCAGGCTGCTTCATCTTTCTGAGTTCACACGAATAATTAACGGCTTACAATTACACTTCATTACAGATTCAATAATATATATATATATATTTATATATTTATATATTCATATATAATAGGTATTTTTTGTTTTCTTTAATATATTTCTTTATGTACAGAGGGCAGCTTGCCTAGTAGGTTTATAACGTCACGTGACCATTGAAGTAATCAAAATGGACGCTGATCGTCACTGATAATTGACGCCAGATATCGATTCCGTTTTCGCCGACTAACTACATTTTCCTATACACACTCGTCAATTATTCGCCGATAAAGTATCCAACTTCTCGTTTCATGGAAACGAACAAAGTTTAACATTTTTATAGGTTAATTAAACTAAATTAGGTCAATTTTCGAGTGCACTCTTCAATTGCTACTCGATCGATAGAACGCGAGTGGAACAAATTCATATTTTGCTTATTGTCACGTGGAAAACAAATTTTCACTATTTAACACGTTCTGCTTGCCCACGAGAAGACAAACACATACGGAAGTAACAAATGCAATAACCAATGTCCACTCAGTGACATCAAATTACTTTCTGTAAATTTCCCTAAACAATTTCGCAATTTTCTACGGATAAAAGATCTTAACTCTAAAATTTCCTAAATGGCAAACTGAAGCCCCCGATGGAAAACTTGTCCGAATCTTCAAATTTCTCCATAGTTCGCTAGCCATTGTGTGTTCAACGTCCACGCTAATCTGCTCCAATGGTCACAATTCTATTAACATCTCAGGTGCCCGAGCATCGAACCACTCTCCGAAAATCGAATTTAAAGTTGTGCATCGATCGACGTCGTCTAAGAACAGTTTCAAAAGGGAAAAGTTCATTTTTCGGGGTATCTATCGAATACAAACGCGGATTTTGTTTCGTTAGTCGCGTGAACCCCGGATCCACGGGGTTCCCTGCACGGTCTCCCTACATGGTCCGCGCTTGCGCACCCTCAAACCGCCTTGGCGGCAAATTTGAACCTTCTTTAATTCGATGTTATGCAGTAAAATTCGGGGTTCGTGCGGAATTTCCCTTTCGACGAAAATGAACGACGTCTGCTCGCGATCGGACTCGGATCAGCTCGATGACACCTCCGCGTAATCAGGCTACAACCATCATACATATTTATATATATGTATACAGGGCGAATCGAGTAATATTGGTCGGTCCGTTCGTTTTTACCATCAATTTGGACAAGTGCAAACCGATCGACACCAAAGTAAAACTGTGATCTTGTAGTTGTTTCGGAGTAATCAGTGATTAGGTTGAATAGTGTCCTAAGATGGCGTCCTAGGTTTTGGATGGGTTTACAAGCGTTCCAAGTAGCGATGGCAGAAACGAGCGGTTCGGTCACGTTTCGCGGTTCATCCTGTACATATACGTATTTTATGTGCACATATATAAATATATCGATCGAGAAAGGAGGAAAGAAAAAGAGTAGAACGAAGAATGGCCGGAAAACAGGGGTAAAGGAACGACGAACAAGATGAACTAGAGCCAACATTGTCACTCGACCTTCCTCCTCCTCCTCTTTCTCTCTCTCTCTCGCTCTCTCTTTCTCTGTTCCACGCATACCGTTACACACACGCGACAGAGTACACACACGGCCAGGTACGCACACTCATTCGTCCACACATGTACATTCATACACGCGTTTTTCATCTAATATTTCTCCTTCGTCTTCCTCCTTATTATTTTTTCGTTATTCAGCTGGTATCGCGATTAAATGGCCTTGCACGTTCTTAGCAATTACAGTTGTCGCTCGATTGATTGGTCGGCTGATCGGTTAGTCGTTGACCCTTCGCCTGACCCACGCCGACCGCGAGCAAGGTCGGATCGTTGTCCAAGGACTCGCTCATCTTGTCGCATATTATGTCCACCAGCTGCTCGAACACCGTCTGCGAAAAACAAACAGGTTCACTTGCTCTGTTATAACGTGACCTACTTCGAGAGTTAGAGGCGCTTTTAAAACTTTACTCCAGATGCTAAATGTGTCAGATTATATACAAGATGAATATTCTAGCCTTCATTACTTGATACTAACCTGAATTTACTGGCTGATGCACGAGTTATCTGAGCTGGGTATGTAGCTGAGCATATGTAACTTATATGTTTTAGAAGCTGATGCACTGAGGTGTGGGTCTAACTTGAATGCTATAATCTGACCTCTTTTTATTCTTACAGCTGCTGTAATCTATTACAGACCTACCTGTGTTACAATCTGAATGATCTTATAGATCCATGATGTGACCTAAACTTACTGTGGATGCTATAATCTGACCTCTCTTTACTCTAACAGCTGCTGTATTCTACTACAGACCTTTCTGTGTTACAATCTGAATGATCTAACCTGAATAAATGATCTTATAGATCCATGATCTGACCTAGATCTACTGTAGATGCTATAGTCTGACCTCTCTTTACTCATACAGCTGCTGTAATCTACTCCAGACCTACCTGTATTGCAACCTGAATGATCTGATGGATCAATGATCTGATCTGGATGAATGATCTGATAGATCCATGAGCTGACCTAGACCTACTGTGGATGCTATAGTCTCACCTTCTACTCTTACAGCTGCTGTAATCTACTACAGACCTTCCTGTGTTACAATCTGAATGATCTGACCTGGATGAATGATCTTATAGCTCCATGATGTGACCTAAACTTACTGTGGATGCTATAGTCTGACCTTCTACTCTAACAGCTGCTGTATTACAATCTGAATGATCTGACTTAGATGAATGATCTGACCTAGACCTACTGTGGACCTAACTCCATTACCAATGATCTAATCCATTATCCAATATGAATCAACCTGTGTTCAGATAACATGATCAAAAACTGTCTAAAGTAACCTGTTAACCCCAACAGCAGTTTCCTATTTCAACTTAATTTAAACGAAAAACATAAACGTATGTGCTTGAAAACGTGAACTAACAGAACCTCGTTACCATAATTGTAGGTCAAGCAGTAGAACCGAAAGTTAAATTGCGTCACGTAGGAATTTCTTGCGATAATTGCTCAGACATCATCGTTAAAAACAGATGAGTAGAGAAATCGATAAACGTCGATGTGTCAATGCCAGTAGCTACGGTTATGCGAGGGTGATTAATGGGTGCAGATGAGCGTTAATCGAGGACGCCGATCGAAGGTAATGGTACACCGTGCACACACCTCGTGGATGGAAATAAGTGCTGAAACGTGACACAACCTTTCCATCGTCTATTGGTTATCCTAGATAATGGACTGGGTAAACAGTTCGAGAAAAATGAAGTTGTGGGTCTGGTTATGTAGTCAGGCTGAGATCTTAGATCTTTATGTGCTCAGACGTAGGTATTAAGTCTCTATGTGGTCAGATGTAGGTCTTAGGTCTCTATGTAGTCAGACGTAGGTCTTAGGTCTCTATGTGCTCTTAGGAATGAGTGGGTCTGGAGTTAAGAGGACTACTCCATGTAGATAGGTTGGATTTGGGACTCAAATCACTTCTAGTTGACTTAGAGACAACTTAGGGTTCGACATCATTTTTTCAATGCTAAAACTTTACCACTGGGTACAATGTCCAAATGTATGGTAGTTAAACAGCTCTCCTCACGTCTACCGTTGGGTGGATGGCAGGTTTATTCATTTATTACACTTTGCAATGCTAGCTTAGGTTTAGTACTTAGCTTGAATTAATCATTACTACTCAACTTGAGTTAGGTTTGGAGTGCACCTAAGTCAGATTATTCATTTATTACACTTTGCAATGCTAGCTTAGGTTTAGTACTTAGCTTGAATTAATCATTACTACTGTGCTTGAGTTAGGTTTGGAGTGCACCTAAGTCAGATTATTCATTTATTACACTTTGCAATGCTAGCTTAGGTTTAGTACTTAGCTTGAATTAATCATTACTACTGTGCTTGAGTTAGGTTTGGAGTGCACCTAGATCAGATTGTTCATTTATTACACTTTGCAATGCTAGCTTAGGACTAGAATTCAGCTCGAATTAATCATTACTGCTATTAAGTTAGGTCTGGAGACCCAAGCCAGGTTATTGGACTGTGTAACCGAGGTAGGCTAGGTGTAGAACTCAGCTCAAATTTCTACCATACCTGGGCTAGGTATAGTACACCTAGGTTATTTATTTATTGCACTCTGCAACCCAGATAGGTTTAGAATGCACCCAGCTCAAATTACTCGTTCAACGTTCAGCTTAAATCTGGAGTCCGGTCAGATTACTCATGCTCCACAATTTGGATGGAAGACCCAGGTCAAACTACTTTATCGTTTGTAACCCAGATACAATAGATGAAGAATGAAGAACTTGACGTATTTGCTGTTTCAAAGTTTTCTAGTTTTGGGGTGAATGTATAATATACCTTGATGTTAATGTTCTCTTTGGCGGACGTCTCGAAGAACTGTACACCTAATTGGTCCGCCAATTGTTTGCCTCTTTCGAAACTGATGACCCTCTCGTCCTCCATGTCGCACTTGTTGCCGACCAGGATTACTTGGGCGTTGTCGCACGAATAGGTCTTGATCTGCGTGACCCAGTCTTGGACCGAATTGAACGATTCCTCGTTTGTGATGTCGTACATTAGAATGAAACCCATCGCCCCTCTATAGTAGGCCGTTGTTATCGTTCTGTATCTCTCCTGGCCTGCCGTGTCCTAAAAATTTTCACACAATTGTTCTACCTCTTCTATCACAAGACGTTCTATCATTCTAACATAAATACAAGTTATTTTATCAAAATAACTATTTAAATCAAAATAACTTTAAAATCAAGTTATTTTAAATTCCATACGAGTTTATCGTAAAGTATGGTTTTCATCGAACTTAATGTCTCCGCGTTTTATTTCTTTTCCTCGCTATCTCTCGCCGGTAAATTAGCAAGCTGTCATAAACAGGAGATAGAGTGATGTACGACGCATAGCCATTAAGTGATAAATGAACGTGAATAAATTAGTGACAACTATGAATACTTCGAATATTGATCGTCTTCTGAGGTGATTCCACGCTTGGTATCTCCACGCTTGGTATTTCTACGCGTGGTATCTCCACGCTTGGTATTCCCACGCATGGTAATTCCACGCTTGGTATTTCTACGCGTAGTACTTCCACGCTTGGTATTCCCACGCATGGTAATTCCACCCTTGGTATCTCCACGCTTGGTATTTCTATGCGTGGTATCTCCACGCTTGGTATTTCCACGCATGGTACTTCCACGCTTGGTATTTCTACGCGTAGTACTTCCACGCTTGGTATTCCCACGCATGGTAATTCCACGCTTGGTACCTCCACGCTTGGTATCTCCACGCTTGGAATCTCCACGCTTGGTATTTCCACGCTTGGTATCTCCACGCTTGGTATTTCTACGCGTGGTATCTCCACGCTTGGTATTCCCACGCTTGGTATTCCCACGCATGGTAATTCCACGCTTGATACCTCCACGCTTGGTATCTCCACGCTTGGAATCTCCACGCTTGGTATCTCCACGCTTGGAATCTCCACGCTTGGTATTTCCACGCTTGGTGTCTCCACGCTTGGTATTTCTACGCGTGGTATCTCCACGCTTGGTATTTCTATGCGTGGTATCTCCACGTTTGGTATTTCTATGCGTGGTATCTCCACGCTTGGTATCTCCACGCTTGGTATCTCCACGCTTGGTATTTCTACGCGTGGTATCTCCACGCTAGGTATCTCCACGCTTGGTATCTCCACGCTTGGTATTTCTATGCGTGGTATCTCCACGCGTGGTAATTCGAGCGCGAGGTATCTCTACGCGCCATAGTTCCATGCTTGGTATTCCCACGCATGGTAATTCCACGCTTGATACTCCCACGCTTGACATTCCCACGCGTGGTGATTCCACGTCTAAGGTGATTGCCATAATTATGAGACGTTACGTTAAAGTTAATACTAACCCAGATTTGTAACTTGACCCTTTTGTCGTGTCTGAAGACCGTTTTCACTTTAAAATCGATGCCCACGGTGGAGACGAAGGCCGAGGTGAAGGAATCGTCCGCGTAACGGAAGAGGAAGGACGTTTTGCCAACGGACGAGTTGCCGATGATCAGCAACTTGAACATGTAGTCGAAGTTTTGGTCCGCGGCCTCCTTCTGCATCTTTGGATCCTGGCCCGCCATCTGTCAACAAGTCCTTCATGAATATAAAACGGTCCTTCGTACAAAAAACACTGGAATTGTTTAAATAAAGGATTAAATTCAATAAAGTTTTAACGAGGGAGCACGAAACAGTAGAACTTGGAGGGAACGGAGAATTTCATTTGAATAGGGGAGAAAAAGCGTTCGCTGTTCACCCCAGTGACCCAATATTTCGCGAATGAGAGAAAGCTCGCGTCGTCCTAGCGTGAAAAACGAAATCCCTTCTTTTTCCCTCATTTTTTTTTAGAAAGGTCGGGAATCGAGTCGAGCGAGTTTTCTTTCCCACGCGTTTTCTCCCTCCTGTGTCACAAAGATTGCGTGGAGCTCTTTAAACGACACTTCATCTTTCCAGCCTGAAACGAGGGGTGGCCAACGACGTGAAAAAGTGTAGCACTTTAATCGCAGCCACTTTCCAGAGGCGTTTTGCGAAAAAACCGGTGAAATTGAACGATGAACGTCGCGAAAATCAAACGTGAGACCTTCCTCGTTTGTCAAGCTTCCGAGGGATCTTCGCTTATCGAGGTATTAGGCTTGGGACACTCTAGGGACTTTTGGGGGTTGAGAAATGTGAGTGATTTAGAGGGTGTGGGTAATGGTGGAGATATTAGAGGTTTTGGGACGTTTGGAGTTTTAGGAGACAGTGAATTTATAGTGCTTTAAGAAAGGTTGAGGATTCTAGGGAATTTTGGTGTTTTGGAGTTCTAGGAATTTTAGTAACCTTAGAGATTCCAGGAATATTGAGAGTATTAGGGATACTAGGGATCCTAGGACTCTTCAGTCTTTCAGTGTTCAGGAGACCCCGAATTTTCAGTGGTCCCAGGGATATTATGGATTCTAGGGAATTTTGGAGTTTCAGGAATTTCAGTAACCTCAGTGGTTCCAAAGATATTAGGAGTATTGGGGATATTAGGGATCCTAGAACTTGTGGAGTCCCAGGAGACCCTGAATTCACAGTGCTCTAAGGGAGGTTAGGGATTCTACGGAATTTTGGAGTTCTAGGAGTTTCAGTAACTTCTGTGGTTCCAAAGATATTAGGAATATTGGAGATAGTAGAGATCCTAGGACTTTTGGAATTTCAGGAGACCCTCAACTTTCAGTGGTCTCAGGGATATTATGGATTCTAGGGACTTTTGGAGTTTCAGGAATTTTAGTAACCTCAGTGGTTCCAATGATATTAGAAATATTGGGGATATTAAGAAACCTAGAGAATTTTGGAGATTCATAAGACTCTGAACATTGAGCAATCTTAGAAATATTAGTAATTCTAGGGAGTTCTTTTGAAGTTCCAGAAACTTTAGTAACTTCTGTGGTTTCAAAAATATTTCTAAGGATATGAGGAAGAGTTCTAGAGATATGAAGGTTTCTACATACTTTTGGACTTTCATGAATATCACTAGTTCCAGGGACATTAGTAATTCTAGGGACATTTGAAGTTCCACAAATTTTACTAAAATTTTTGTAGTTCCAGAAATATTAACAGTTCTAGGGATATGAAGGATCCTATAGATTTTTGGTCTTTCATGAATATCATTAGTTCCAGGAATATTAAGAATTCTAGTGACATTTGAAGTTCCACAAATTTTACTAAAATTTCTATAGTTCCATAAATGTTAACAGTTCGTAAAATTTGAAGGCTCCTATAGACTTTTGATCCTTCATAAATATCAATGATTCCAGTTATGTTAGAAACCCTAGATATTATTAAACTTTCATGAATCTCAATGTCCCCAGCTAATTCTACAAATTCCCCTAATCTTATACTAAAGATACACAAATATTCTGCACCAACATAAATCACTATCCTTCAATAAAATCCATCATCCACTAAAAATTAATAAAAATCCTTGAATTATTATTTGCAAAATGACGCACACTATAACCTGCCAAAGTTACAGATTCTTATTTCAATAAAATTCCCTATACACACCCAGAGCCACAATCGTTCAGTAAAATCCATCATCCACTAAAATCTAATAAACTCCTTAAATTATTATTTGTAAAATGACGCACACTATGACCTGTCGAAGTCACAGGTTATTTTAATAAAATTCCCTATACACACCCAGAGCCACAATCGTTCAGTAAAATCCATCATCCACTAAAACTTAATAAAAATCCTTGAATTATTATTCGTAAAATGACGCACACTATGACCTGTCGAAGTCACAGGTTATTTTAATAAAATTCCCTATACACACCCAGAGCCACAATCGTTCAGTAAAATCCATAATCCACTAAAAACTAATAAACTCCTTAAATTATTATTTGTAAAATGATGCACACTATGACCTGTCGAAGTCACAGGTTATTTCAATAAAATTCCCTATACACACCCAGAGCCACAATCGTTCAGTAAAATCCATCATCCACTAAAACTTAATAAAAATCCTTGAATTATTATTCGTAAAATGACGCACAGTATAACCTGTCGAAGTCACAGGTTCTTATTTCAATTAATAAAGGAGATAGTAGAGATTTAGTCGCGAGTATGTTCGGTTCGGTGAGCTCGAAAGCGACGCGACCGAACGGATTCCACGATAGCACTATTCGCAATTAGCGAGCAATATCGCGAACCACGATTCAGGAAATGCACGCGTGCTGGTACCGGAAGTCTGTTCTGCGGGCTAATCTCGACGATGGACATCATTCGAGCCATTCTGGTCCGCATTTCTAGCACGGAGTCCTTCACCACTGGTCTCCCATTGTTCCTAGCTTCCCCTCGCTGCTTCATCTCTTCGGTTTCCACGTAAAACTTCCTCACTGCTTCAAATATTCAGAATTATTAGCATCTTGCGTTGCTCATTATTTTTATAATTTTGCAAACGTGTTAACTTTCGACTAACAGTTTTAATTACACGTACTTTAATTTATTTTAGTTTAGTTTGAATTAAAATTGTGTTCCCGATACAAATATATTGATTTTGTTTGGTGTAAGTTTTTTTGGTTTAATTTTGCAAACGAGTTAACTTTTGACTAACAGTTTTAATTACACGTACTTTAATTTATTTTTAGTTTAGTTTGAATTAAAATTGTGTTCTCGATACAAATATATTGATTTTGTTTGGTGTAAGTTTTTTTGGTTTAATTTTGCAAACGAGTTAACTTTCGACTAACAGTTTTAATTACACGTACTTTAATTTATTTTTAGTTTAGTTTGAATTAAAATTGTGTTCTCGATACAGGAAATATATTGATTTTGTTTGGTGTAAGTTTTTTTGGTTTAATTTTGTAAACGTGTTAACTTTTGACTAACAGTTTTAATTACACGTACTTTAATTTATTTTTAGTTTAGTTTGAATTAAAATTGTGTTCTCGATACAGGAAATATATTGATTTTGTTTGGTGTAAGTTTTTTTGGTTTAATTTTGTAAACGAGTTAACTTTTGACTAACAGTTTTAATTACACGTACTTTAATTTATTTTTAGTTTAATTTGAATTAAAATTGTGTTCCCGATACAAATATATTGATCTTGTTTGGTGTAAGTTTTTTTGGTTTAATTTTGCAAACGAGTTAACTTTCGACTAACAGTTTTAATTACACGTACTTTAATTTATTTTTAGTTTAGTTTGAATTAAAAGTGTGTTCTCGATACAAATATATTGATTTTGTTTGGATGAGTTTTGGTTTAATAATGCAAAGAAGTTTTTTGTTGAGAGTTTTACCAACTTCTGACGGATTTCGGCAGAGTAAAACGTCGAACACTTGGGTAGGAAACTTTTACTGGACAATCTTTCAACCTAGCCACGTTTACGGTTTCTTGCGACGATATCGCGGTTTCTCGATACGTGTGTGTACGCCTACGCAGGAGTGGAAGACAAATGGTACCACGGGGGCCATTTTCAATTTCCACTGCGGCATCTGCTACAATTCATTGTCTCGTCACGGAACTTTTATTGCGAATGTTTACATATTTAATTTGACATTTTACATCTTTCATCTTATATATATGATTTAACATTTTATATATTTAACTTTACATATGTTATTTAACATTTTATGTGTTTAATGTTACATGCATGATTTAACATTTTATATATTTAATCTTACATGTATGATTTAACATTTTACACATTTAATCTTACATGTATGACTTAACATTTTACAATTGTAACCAAACATGTATGATTTAACATTTTACAATTGCAACCTTACGTCTCAAGTAATATTTTGCATATTTAACTTTCATATCTTATTTAACATTTTACATCTTTAATTTCACATGTATGATTTAATAATTTATACATTTAATCTTACATGCATGACTTAACATTTTACAATTGTAACCAAACATGTATGATTTAACATTTTACAATGGTAACCTTACGTCTCAAGTAATATTTTACATATTTAACTTTCATATCTTATTTAGCATTTTACATCTTTACTTTCACATGCATGATTTGACATTTTATATATTTAATCTTACATGTATGATTTAACATTTTACAATTGTAACCTTGCATGTATGATTTATCATTTTACAATTGTAACCTTACATGTATGATTTAACATTTTACAATTGTAACCTTACATGTCTAAAGTAATATTTTATATATTTAATCTTGCAACTGTACTGAAATATTAATTTTAGAATGTTATTAAAAATTAGTAATAGAGGCAGAGTAAACGAGAAAAAAATTTTATGTTCAATGTATTAATGGAATAAAGAATGATTGCAGTAGAAGTAGAATTTTGTAGGATGTTCTTTTACGATTTTAATAAAACTTCAACGAAGAACGAGACATCGATCAATAACGTTATCGAATGCAATTTCCTGGCACAACTGCAACGTTGTTTCATGGGGGATCGATAATCCCACAATTGGGACATCTAAACCCAATAATCCTGCACACAAATCTTTCGTTATCCCTCCTTAGACCGTCACGTGTCTAACATACGTGATGGAACCATTCATCAATTTTTAAAGAAGATAAAAATATTTTTTATGTTTTAGAAAATGTAGTTTTGCTTCCTCTTTACATAATCTAACCTAAAATCACAATACTCCATGTAACTATCATTCAAAAGTTTCTTTTATAAATATTCTATATGTCATATAACAAATGTACTCATAATAATATTTTTATAGCCTTCTCTCATCTTTGTCTTGACTTAACCTAACCTAAAATCATAATACTCCATGTAACTATCGTTCAAAATTTCTTTTAGAAATATTCTATATCTCATATAACAATAATCTCCTATAACAAATATAATAATAATAATAATGTTTTCATAACCTTCTCTCATCTTTGTCTTAACCTAACCTAAACTCAATATTCCTTCTACCCATAATTCAGAATTTCTTACCTAATTTCCTTGTATAAATACCTAACCTAACCTAACATAAAATGATAGTATCTATAACCTGACATTGTACCATTTCACAGGGAAAAAGATGTCAGTAATCACAAGTTAAAAAGGAATGCATAACTATTTTATTATAGAGCCATAAACACCTTCGAACCATGTCACTTTATGGAATACCATTTTGAAGTTTTAGTACTCGTTTCAACGGCTTTGAAGAAAGTGAACACGAGGAATCATTTTGCTCGCCGTATCGGTCTCGGTTAATCGTATTCTGAACTGATATGAAAGACCGTGACTTTTTCCGGACGTCAGGTGCGACCACAGATATCATAGGGCCATGTGCCAAGTGTGGCATATATTTGTACCAACAAGCTAGCCATCAATTTTCACTTTTTATTGGTCTTTATTTATTTCGTAAAAGACTGATTGATTGTTTGTAGAAAATTGAATACGTTATTGGAACTATTATCGAATGATTTAATTGAATATATTGATTGTGAAATTCGAAATATATAATTGCAAGACGTAACTGAATGTGTGATACAGAACATAGAAATAACAATAATTGATTAAGAGATTTTGGACATATCGTAGGAAATATTAAATGAGGATCAAAGAACTAAATACAACAATTACTAACCTAAGCTATAAATACAAAATGATCCTCCAAAAACTACAAATGCAAAAATAACAAAAGTCACAAAATAGCCAACATCTCCTAATAATTTAATAAACAAAAAGTTCCCTCCTTTTTGTAAGTAATTATAGAAATTCCCAACCTAATCTAACCTAACCTATAAACCCAAAATAATCCTCCTAAAACCACAGGATCAAAAAAAAAAACTATATGCAACGTCTCCCAACAATTTAATAATCAAAAAGTCCACTCCCTTCTGCAAGTAATTATAGAAAGTTCCTAACCTAACCTCACCTATGCCCCCAAAATAATCCTAAAACCACAGGTCCAAAAAAAATTGCATGCACCTCCCAACAATCAGTCCAACGATCAAAAAGCCTGTCCCTTTTTGCAAGTAATTGCTTGAAAACTCGATCAGCTGTACCTGCACGTGCATTTATGCCAAAAACTGGACTCCAAAAGATGTGTCTATAAATAAACTTGACGCTGAGCCACAGACACTGCGAACTTTTTACCCTAGGTGGGAGGTTCTTATCGATTTCATGCCCGAGTCGCGGAGGCAACTCCAGATATCCCTCGGATTTCAAGTCCTATCGTTTCTGTTTCGCTTATTTCTATCGTGCTCGTCGAATTAAAAGCTTCTGTCTCGCTGGAAAAGAGTTACCCAGCATCGGCTGCGCTTCAAAAGGCCGATTCGATGCGCCGTGCAACTTCAACAGTCATTCTTTTATCTCCGATAAATATGCGTCGTGTATGCTCCAGTAAGTTAACGGAGGCGCATGTACCATTGTGCAACAATAATTATAGGAGACCATGGTTTTGAGCATGGGGGTCAAAAATCAATACTGAGGGAGGGCTACGTTCTTTGTGCGGCGGCCATTTTTTCGGAGGTTTCAGATCTTAGGGATTTTAGGGATCATTTGATGTAGGGAGGGACTTGAGGACTTGCGAGAGGACTTGAGGACTTGGAAGAGGACATGAGAACTTGGGAGAGGACTTGAGTAGTTAGGAGAGGACTTGAGTAGTTAGAAGAGGACTTGAGGACTTGGGAGAGGACTTGAGTAGTTAGGAGAGGACTTGAGCACTTGGAAGAGGACTTGAATAGTTAGGAGAGGACTTGAGGACTTAGGAGAGGACTTGAGGACTTGGGAGAGAACTTGAGGACTTGGGAGAGGACTTGAGGACTTAGGAGAGGACCTGAGGACTTATGGGGTGTCTAAGAGCTGGGGTTTCTAGATAGTCACTGAAGAAGCTGAGATTTTGGTAGGTTTCAGAAATCCTAGGACCTGGAGGATTCCAAAGAGCAGAATCTCTAGACCATAACTTCCAGAGGTGGCTTAGGAGTCGTAGGGATGTTAGGAAGGTTTCTAACAGACCAGGGAGTGAATACTTGTAGAGGTACTAGCAACCGAAGGCTCCTAAGGAGTCCTAAGAAGTCCTAAGGATCCTAGGAGTCCTAAGAAGGCTACAAAGCTCCTGAAGGTCCTATGAATGTATGAGTTGCAATGATGTGAAGGAGCTAAGGATTTCTATGAGTTCTAGGTGTTCCAGAAGTACCAGATAGATGCTATAACTCCTAGAGGGACTATACCTGTCAGGGAGTCCACATTCACATCCAGGGATCATCCACCTTCTAGGTCGTCTAGGACTACTAAGACCACTTGGAGTTATAGAGTTTGAGGGGCTTAGTGGACCTTAGGACTTATAGGATTCGTAGAATGTGAGGGACTCTTGGGGTCCCTATAAGTCCTAAGGTCCTCTAAGTCCCTCAAACTCCACAACTCTAAGTGGTCTTAGCATTCCCAGACGACGTAGAAGTCCTAGACTCCATAAAGTCTCCCAAACCCCAGAGGTCGAACTGATCTCAGTAGTCCACACATCCCACAAGTCCCTGCATTCTCAACGTCCACAAATTTCAAAAGTCTCAGAAGTGAACCCAGATTTCTCAGACAACCCCGGGAAGTATAGAAGTACCCAGACAATCCCAGTAGTTCCATAAAATCCAGCTGTCCAATCTCTGGAGCTCCAATACCCGAAAGAGTGCCTAGTATACCGTATCCAGTGCCTAGGGAACGATCGCATACCGAATTCACGGGCCGGAAGTTCGACAACCTGTGAAGTTCCGTAAAAAGCTTCCACCTGGGTGAAAATATGTCAGCCACCCACGCCTCGCGTTCGGAAGAGTGGCCATGGAAAGTGGGACAAGGTTCGCGATAATCGTATCGCCAGCATCGTGTGTTAGCGTTGACATGCACGGCACACGATTGCATCCTTAATCGTTGCGATAACGCCTTCCGCGTGAAAACTGGTGGAACTCAAAATTTGGATATTTGTGCACGTGGGAGTGCATCATTGATAAATTGGTGTCCCAGATCGCGGTAAGATGAAAGGACAAAAGAACTTGAGACTGTGAGAAGGACGATATGAATGATATAAACGCAAGAAATCGATTGTAAACGGACGCTGAAGTGATGTCTTGGCTGTCTAATGCTCTTCAATTACTGTACAGGTATACAATCTTTTGTATGTGAGCCTGAATGGCTCCTCAATAGTGACGTTCGAATGGGTACGTTAAAACACCCGGGCGAGACGTTTTATGTGTTTTTATATTACTAAGAAAGTTTGGTTGGGAAGTGCACAGGTAGAGGGCATCAATTTACCTGTTGCCCACGCACCTCGCGACACGAACAATTTTTGACAAACACGATACAACGATCTGGTAGATTAGATTAATCAACGAGTAAATGGGACTTAATTTTAGTCCTGCACTGACCTAACGTCTTAACCTTAGCCTCCATTCGATTTAACGTTTCAGTCTTGACCTCGATGTGACCTTACGTATCAATCTTTAGCTTAACGAGATCTATTCTTTAAATCGTTGACCTATGTTGATCTACACTTAAACTTGGTCCTACTACTTGATCCTAACTTGACCTAACCCCTCGATCTTAACCCTAAATTGATCTAACTTCTAACATGATTTAACCTCTCAATCTTAACCCCAAGTTGGTCTAACATTTTAACCTAAGTCCTAATATGATCTAAACCTTTGATTTCATCCATAACTTGATCTAACCTCTTGATCTAAGTCCTAACATCAACTAACCTCTTGACCTTAACGTTAAGTTGGTCTAACCGTACAATTTAAGTCCTAATATGACCTAACCCTTTGATGTTATTCCTAACTTGATCTAACCTCTTGATCTAAGTCCTAACATCACCTAACCTCTTGACCTTAACGTTAAGTTGGTCTAACCTTACAATTTAAGTCCTAATATGATCTAACCCTTTGATCTCATCCCTAACTTGATCTAACCTCTCGATCTAAGTTCTAATATGACCTAACCTCTCAACCTTAACAATAAGTTGACGTAACCCTTTAATATAAGCCCTAATATGACCTAACCCTTTGATCTTAGCCCTAACTTGATCTAACCCCTTGATCTAAGTCCTAACATGACCTAACCTCTCAACCTTAACCCTAAGTTGGTCTAACCTCTCAATCTAAGTCCTAATATGACCTAACCCTTTGATCTTAACCCTAACTTGATCTAACCTTTTAATCTGAGTCCTAACATGACCTAACCTCTCAACCTTAACCCTGAGTTGGTCTAACCTTTTAATCTAAGTTCTAATATGACCTAACCCTTTGATTTTAACCCTTACTTGAACTAACCTCTTGATCTAACCCCTAACATCACCTAATCATTAAAACATAGTTCAAGTTTGACCTAACCCTTGACTGTTGGCTCTAAAGTGTCCTCACCCTTTACCCATAGCTCTAACTAGACCTAACCTAGAAACTACTTGCGGCAAAAAAAATTGCTATAAGTCTAAACAGTTGGCAAACAGTAGTGTTCTGTCCTATTAACCTTCTCGCCCAATTTCACCGTAACCTTTCGTGAATGGCACAGGGGTTCCCCTTCGAGAGGCACTCGATTCCCGATGGATTGACCAGCGGGAGCGTGGAATATTCGGTAAAATGGCGGAAACGTGATTAAGAAAGATCAGCACTCTCCACGCTGGTGATTATGTGGCGCCAAAGGGGTGGTTCGGTGGTACGAGGGGATAGCAACAGAGGAAATATTTTTGGAAGATCGATTTCCAACCCCTGACCACCCACGCCGGCTCGTTAGATGGGTTTCGATTCCAGTGGCTGCCGGAATGAGCGTGGATAGAAGATGGAGCCTCCGTATACGTCGTGACGCTCGATGTCTGGATCTCAAAAACGCGTCCAAATCGATACGGCACGCTTCTTCGGATCCGTCTGTCCGAGTTATGTTTCGTCGATAAATGAAACTCGTGACGCGAAATGTTTCACAGCTGACATGTTTGCTTTGGAAGAGGGAGCAGACGAAGAGGGGACGTAGGGAGCAGGTGGTCACTGACAGTCACTGGCCGTCCATGGACGACCAGCGGAATCCACAGCCTCTATAGCGGAGCAATCAATGTCCCGTGGACCACAGAGGACCCCCTTCGGTAGCTAGCCCCGGTCAGGAGCATAAGAAAGGCTGTATCGGCCTCAAAGCGTGTAAAAAGTCGACTCGACGGAAAAGCTTTGAAGAGAGGGAGAGAGACAGAGAGAAGGGGGGAGAAAGACAGAGAGAAATCAATAAGCAGCGTATCGACGGACTGGCTGGTCGGACAGAAATGTTCAGGCTCGAAAATCGCAAGGCTCGAGGCCGTCAGGCACACGGGAGTCTGTCCTTCCCGTCCGACGAGTCGTCACCGAGCCCGTACCTCCTGCAAACGTTGTTCCTGTCACGGCTCGAACTGGAGGGATGCACCACGCGCAGCACTGGTCTTCTTGCGACGAGATCCCGGTTTTGGTACGCGAGTCCAAGGAAACCGACACGGAATGGCAACGCACGCAGCACGGGGGTTGTTTCGCGACGATTTTAAAGAGACTGGACTGGACTCGGTAAAGCCTCGCGCCACTGTAGTCCGTTATAGCTAAAATATCGACCATTTCGTGGACCCCCGCCCGTCTTCGGGCCAATCACGACGAAGGACGCGCCTGCGCCCTCGACAACCCGACTGACATCTCGATATCTCCGGGAGAACCCTTTGCTGGAGGGAGGACACTTGTTGATTTCGATTTTTGCGTGGCTACGACTATGAGTCCCTGGAGATCTGCACGGTTTCTACATTGATGGAGGTTGATAAGGTAGAAATAGTTAGGTAAAGACATAACTTGCATTTCTGGACCCAAGAACTATATTATAGGGAGTGTAAGATCAATATTAAGCAATATATAATGAGTATACAGTATAATAATCAGTTAAATTAATGTAAAATGCCTTTTTTTGAAAATTGAACTAGTGGCGCCATCTCTTCAACAAACGGGGTGAACTACACTGATCTGGAAGAGGTCCTTCGTTAATTCTATTTATGGTCGCTAGGTAGCGCCACAGTCGCTGCTCATTAGTACCTGCACGGTGTCACAAGATGGCGCGACGTGTATCTGTTTTATACAGAGTATTTCTCTATATTTAAAATAGACAATTAATTAAAACTCTTAAAAATAATTGATTATAATTTCTTTCGGCACAAATTAAATATCACGTAAGAGGTCACAAAAAATATAGACAGTATTTCTCTATATTTAAAAATAGACAATTTATTAAAACTTTTGAAAATAATTGATTTTGAAATATATGTTTCTAGATCTGGATTTTATTATAGAATGAACATCGAACGTTTTTCTTTTTAAAATACAAATGAATATAAATTAAATTGAATAACAAATATAAAAATCTTTTTTAACGACGGCTTGAAAGTGAAACTCTTCTTTACCGACGATGACCACCACAGTTTTATTCAATTCCCTTGATAAAATTGATTTATTAACATAATTAATTATAAAACGAATCGAACTACATCCAAGATTTATTTGTCTACAATCATTTTTAGGTTAATTTTAATTATCCCATGGGTTTCTGTTATGCATTGCCATCTAGTGGTAGATATGAACTAATTAATGTAGAGTTTCAAAAGTTTTTCGATTAATTAACTTTTCGGATATATTAACGCTTCTAAAATATTCTAAAGAGGTCTAGATGTATTGGATTCTTATTATTTTGAGGCACACTGAAAATTGGTGGTAATAGTATCTGTAGGTGATTTGGACTTTTAAATTTTCGCGCGCAAATCGGAAATAGTACTGGTAGTGCCATCTCTTCAACAAACGGGGCGAACTATGCGTGTCTGGAGCAGGTGCTAGGTTAGTTCCACTTTGAGCAATTTACGGCGTTTTTCTTAATTAATACGCTATATACTTATTACATATTCATTAATATTGATTTCATACTGCCTATAATGCAATCCTCAGGTCAAAAAATGCAAATTATATCTTCAAAACTATTCACTCACTATACTGTATCTCACTGCTAAAACAACGAATGACACAAGAACTTGACTTTCAAATGTGAAAGTTTCAGTATTTTCAACTATGACAGCCCTGTATCGAATTAATCACCATACTCCCATTTGCAATATCTGAAAACTGGTTGCCAGGTAACCTCAGTGTTTATCCGACACAATTTCGATTCGTTTTACACCCAGTCACGGTTAACCATAAATTTAAAAGAATTTAATTTAACGATGAGCAGTATATTTAAATTAATCTGTTGAAATGTCTCATAGAAATTTTCACAACTCCAGGGAGAGTTATGTGAGGGAAATACAAATACTGGAACCGGAAGTCAGCTGCGAGGACCAAGTAAAACGAACGCAGTCTGGACGTCAATTTACAGAATTCCGTCTTAAGTAAATAATCCTGTAAAAAGTACATTTGCTAAATAGTCTAGAGGCGCAATTATTTATTTAAACAAATTTTTTGCTAGATTGAGAAAATCCCAGAGCGTAGGAGGATCGACGAAAAAATTAAACAGATGCAGTCGTAAATTGACGGCGAACGGTCTGAAGGTGCCGGAGGTCCCCGAAAAAATTGTTAATATTCTGAATATTTTGCAACACGAGAACTTCTTGGAATTGGTCGATCAATTCTTTAAGCCCAAGGCTACCAAGCAACCGTGAAGGAAAATCGCGGTCGAATGTCTATTATGACTCAAGCATTGTCACAGCAAAGTTAAAAAGTTGACTTTGACTGATTGTCGGAATACTTTGTAATTTTGTCCTTTGAATAAACAAACGTGTTTGTATGATAAAAAACATTCATGATATTTTTGACGATTGAGTAAATTATGTTCGATCAACGTCGACATATAACATTTCAAACTGAAGAAACTGATGAATAGGGGTTTTAGAAGTTACTGAAAATTATGTCTGGAGGAAAATTTAAAGAGCATAAGGAAACTTAGGAACAGTAGTTTTACTTAAAATAAGTTGTGCTTTATTCAGCAATTTGTTACAATCACATTCTCAAAAAGAGTTAGTGTCGAAAATACTGACACAATCAAGCTGTTCAATTATACGCCGTTTAATTTCACTTACAATGTAACTATAACGCATCAGTAACAATAAGTAACAATCGCAGAATCTTATTTACAAAAATGTCAAAATAAACGCCTTATCGACTTAGTCCTTAACCTCGGGCCACATAAAATTCAAATAGTCCGAGGGTTAACAGCGAGGAACATTACAATTTTTACAAATTGTCACTTTTCAAAGTTTGCTCTCATGGTCGTCGTAGATGACGGCAGGGTTGGTAGCCGCCCACTTCTCCTTGAAGGGTAGTTCTTCCTTCTTGGGTCTGTTCTTCAGGTTCTGCACCCCAGCGTAGTGCTCCTCGATCTCTTTTAACGTTCGACCCTCTGTTTCTGGCAATATGAAGTACAGTAACACACCTCCTACAAGGTTGATCAACGCGTAGAATAAGAAGGTTCCAGCTAGCGACATTCCGTTCACCATGTATAGGAAGACTTTGTTGGCTATGGAGTTGAAGATGTAGCCCATGGAGCCTGCCATCCCTGTGGCACTGCTTCTCACCTGATAATATTGAAAATATTAAGTTAAATTCTTGTATTTATATTTAGAGAGCTTAAATGTAAGGTTAGCAAAAATTAAAAGAGTGATGGTTAGTGGTGACATTAGTCCTGAGGGATACAGTACTGCAATTGGGATTGTTAAGTCTGAATTTGGAGTTCTTAAGTGTTCTATACTAAAGCTGTTTATGACCATTTAAGGCAGACATAGACATTAGGATATTTGTATGTTTATATATAATACAGATATAGGAAACTCAAGTACTCCAAATGTGGATATATCTTCCTACATCTTCCTACAGGTAAGAGAATGTTCTATGGGTACAGATCTTCCTATAGATACATAAACAAAGTATCCTAACAATTCATCATGTATATAGTTGTATAAAAACATAGTATTCTAACAATTCATCCTATATATAGTTATATAAACACACAGTATCCCAACAGTTCATCCTCTTCAATTTCATCCTAGTCCTTTAAATTCCAGTCTTTTACCTTGACAGGGAACACTTCTCCAGCCAAAACCCAAGGCAGCAACCGAATCCCCGCATGCGACAAGAACGCCGCCCCAATCATCAAAGTAGTAGGCATCCAAGTGAACTTCTCCACATCAATCACCTGCCCATCATTCAAATAACCATAAATTGCTGCCAAGCAGAAGCTAAGACCCGTGCCACCGATAGACACGAAGTTCAACACCCTCTTCCCAGTGAAGTGAATCGCAATGACGCAGATCAGAGTGCCTATCAATTCCGCTAGACCTAAGAACACTGCAGCGGTGTATTCTTCGATGGGTGCGTTTAATTTCACGAAGATCATCACCGCGAAGGTTTGGAGAGTGATGGTACCGCCGAATGCGCCGATGAAGAAGGCACAGCTGACCAGACAGAAGGGCGCGTAGAAGGTCCTCTTGCTGAAGGACTTCCAGACCTTTTCTCGGGACTCGGCTGGCTTGTGCACCTCTTGGCAGATGGTTTGGAACTCGGATTGTACTTGGGAGGGAGCGACCCAGCCTCGGAGCCAGCAGAGAGCCTGCTCTGCTTCCCTCGTGCGACCCTTTGCTGAAATGGTTAAGGTGTATAGTAAATTTAAGGAGTTATACTTGAGAGGGTTGCTGAAATTATTGTCAAGGTATATAGTAAGGTTAAGAAGTTATAGTTGAGAGGGTTGCTGAAATGGTTGTCAAGGTATATAGTAAGGTTAAGAAGTTATAGTTGAGAGGGTTGCTGAAATGGTTGTCAAGGTGTATAGTAAGGTTAAGAAATTATACTTGAGAGGGTTGCTGAAATGATTGTCAAGGTGTATAGTAACTTTGAGAAGTTATACTTGAGAGCGTTGCTGAAATTATTGTCAAGGTATATGGTAACTTTGAGAAGTTATACTTGAGAGCGTTGCTGAAATGATTGTCAAGGTATATGGTAACTTTGAGAAGTTATACTTGAGAGCGTTGCTGAAATTATTGTCAAGGTATATGGTAACTTTGAGAAGTTATACTTGAGAGCGTTGCTGAAATGATTGTCAAGGTGTATAGTAGCTTTGAGAAGTTATACTTGAGAGCGTTGCTGAAATGATTGTCAAGGTGTATAGTAACTTTGAGAAGTTATACTTGAGAGCGTTGCTGAAATGATTGTCAAGGTATATCATAACTTTAAGAAGTTATATTTGAGAGTGTTGCTGAAGTGATTATCAAGGTATACAGTAACTTTAAGAAATTATACTTAAGAGTGTTACAAGTATTTCTATTATGTGTCCAGCCAGACAACTATTATATATATCCAACTAGACAACTGTTATATGTCCAACAAGACAATTATTATGTGTCCAATCAGACAACTTTTATATATTCAACTAGACAACTATTATATGACCAACTAGATAACTATTAAGTGTCCAACCAAAACTATTATATATCCAACCACAATTTATTTATACCTGCAAGCCAATAAGGACTCTCAGGTACCAAACAAAGTACCACAAAGCAGATAAGTGGATACGCCAGGTTGACCATGCTGACGGTCCTCCAGTTCGCCAGTTTTCCCCCCAGCATCTGCGTGAATATCCCCAGGATGATGGACATGCTCGACGTAGCGGACAGCATACCCCGAAGATGAGGCTGCGTCACCTCCGCCACGTACGTCATCACAGGTGCCTCTAGTAAACCTCCTGTGAGTCCTGTCATGGCTAACGCGATGAACAGCATCCCAGCACTGGTTGCATAGTAATAGATGATCCAGGCGGCTATGAAGGGGATGTTGGTCAACATCATGGTTCGCTTGCGACCAAGGTACTGCGACAGGGGACCGCTGGCGAAGCATCCGATGGGGACCAGAAACAAGTTGAGGCTACCTGAAGATATGAACGTGTTATATTTTTTAAATTTAGGATAATTAGGAGGATAATTTAGGAGGTGCAACTTACTGATCCAGGTTAATTCCTCGATTGTAACAGGGATCTCCGAGTTTTCTTTTTGCAATTCTGGGATGAGAATTGTGGAGAAGCCCAGGGTAGAGCCGAATGTGATCATCAGGAGGTTCTTGGCGCTCACTGCGCAGCATTGTGGCAGGGCTTGCCGGAGTTTGGATATTGAGAAGTTCTCTGAGGTGCCGTTTGCGTCGTGTGGTGACTTCTCGTCGCTACTGAAACACATATTGAATGCAAATGAGATGTCATCTCAAAGAGGGTTTACAGAGGTTTCAAAGGATTTTCGTCTCTCAAAGATATCGCAAGAATTCTGAAGATCTCAAGCTTCCTAACTCTAAGAACGCGAGGTCACTGAAATCCTACCACCCCCAAAAGTACAAGGTTCCTTGGAATCTCTGCAGTCTGCGGTTACTCCAATAAATCTTAGGATCTCAAGAATTCTACACGTCCTGCTATTCCAAAATTATTAGGTTGTCCGGAAAGTTCTTTTCCTTTTTTTCAATAGGTGTTAAGTTTAAAATATTTTGTGGTCATAACTCTTAAGTATATGTAATGCCACAAAATGACTGGCAATTAATGGTGGAGTGAATATTTACTTAAACACAATGTAAAACTTTGAGTGACAAACGCGAAAAGAACTTTCCGGACAACCTAATACTGTTAGGCTCAGAGGTCCTAAAAAGCCCCAATAAAGAACCCCAATAATAAAAATAATGATTATATTGTTTATAATTTGTTGTATCTTGAGATAAGTGGAGGATGTTTTCATAGTAGCGATCGTATATAGCTAGAGACGATGACTGGAACAAATGTCACATAAGTGGATTGATGTACGACAGACATGATGATCGATTCGGATCGACGATCACGGTTCAATCGACACCAAGCCCAAGATTCAATTCCATTGAGGATTTTTTTTCTCGTTGAACTGGGTTAATAGTAACCACGCAATGGTTATTTAATCGGGATTGAGGTTTCAGTCACTCACGAATAGAACGCATATTCTAAAACCTTTAACTTTAAATAACGTTTTCTTTTATCTAAGCTGTTAAACGTGGATAATAATAGAAATGGAAATTTATGTAAATAATCTAACTGCAGAAAAATAAAGAATTCGGAAAATAAGATATATTTTGACTAGTAGTTTAATGTGTGAGTATAAGTTTACGAGTCTGGTTTTCGAATCGATAATTAAATAAAATTATTGAGGAACTGGAAGATTATGGGGAAGATTGCAGTGGTTTTTAGATCGCTCATTTTGCGCGTATAAAAGTACAGTTCAGAGAAGAAGTTTCTGCCCGACGATTAACGTTTTTCGTCATTGACATAGTTCCTTCCAGCGTGAAAGGAACCATCGCTCCAAACTACCATCCTTACATAATATCCGACGAGTGCACGTTCACCTGTCTTGCGTAAGGCACGATTTGTTTTGCCTGAATCAAACAATCTCGAACTAAATCGGGACTACAAATAACTATCAAAAAATTAGACTTTGCAGCATCCAACGCTAAAAAGACAGGGACGTTGCACTCGTCACCGCATTACGGCGGATATTAAGCGATAAAATGATAACGAGTCGGCGACGAGTACTGTCTTCTCTAATCCCCTAATACGTCTAAAGCTTCGTATGCTACTCTAAGCTTTATCTTTTTATTGCGTTAGTCTCATTCTGTGAAATCGGCATGATGGATATTTCGTAATAGTCTGATGAAAGGAAATCGTGGTTCTGTTTACTTTCTGTCTGGAATACTGCAGACTTTATTCTGCGAACTATATGAATTCTATTATTTACTAACACTAGATACAACGCAATCTAACCTAACTTCACCTGAACATAATTAAACATAACATAACTTCACTTAGATGTAACCATACCTTGAACTAATTTAATCTAACCTTACCAGACATGATTAAATCTGACCTAACTTGCACTACATGTGAGTAAATCTGACTTAAGTTATTGTACATGTACGTAAATCTGATCTAACCTTGTCTAGATGCATTTAAATTTGACCTAACCTACTGTACATTTAACTAAATCTGACCTAACCTCTTGTACATGTAAGCAAATCTGACCTAACCTTGTTTAGATACATTTAAATTTGACGTAACCTACTGTCCATTTAACTAAATCTGACCTAACCTTATGAACATGTAAGCAAATGTGACCTAACCTTCTCTAGATGCATTTAAATTTGCCCTAACCTACAGTACATTTAACTAAATCTGACCTAACTTATTCTACATAAAAACAAATATGACCTAACCTTCTCTGGATGCATTTAAATTTGACCTAACCTACTGTACATTTAACTAAATCTGACCTAACCTATTGAACATATACCTAAACCTGACCTAACCTTCTCTAGATGCAACTAAATCAGACCTAACCTAATTTAAATATACATAAACTAACCTAACCTCTTCCAGATGTAACCAAATGTGTCCTAACTTAAATTAGATGAACTTAAATTTGACCTAATCTAATCTAAATATATTTACACCTAACCTAACCTACTGTAGGTGTAACTAAATGTGTCCTAACCCAATGTAGATATAATTAAACATGATCTAACCTAATCTAAATATATCTAAACCTAACCTAATCTACTGTAGATATAACTAACTCTGTCCTAACCCAATGTAGATCTAACTAAACATGATCTAACCTTATCAAAATATGACTAAACTTAACCTAACCTAAAGTGAATGCAACTAAACCTAACCTAACCTTAATACGTCTAATCTTAACCTAACTTGAACACAGTACGAGTAACCTAACCTAATCTAAGACGTAACACGCGCCATCCTAAACCTCGAAAAATATAAACGTGTTCTCTCGATTAATGAATATTTACTTTCTATTTAAACAATTCTCGAAATTGAAGATTACAAAGTTAGACGTAAAACAAAAGTTAAACAGAAGTATTAGACGGCAGCTTTACGCGTTCGCTTTCACTCGTTAGAAGGAATCTAAGAATCTTATGGCATTCAGAAGGCACGCGTTCCTTATCGCGGATTAAGAACGCAAACTTCAAAGCGGTCATAAATCATTAAACAATTCTCATACGTCGAATCCATACTTTTACCGCGGTATCGAGATAACTCTTTAAAAGTCTCGAGACGATCCTCATTTATCAAATAGGATTACGAGCTTATTCGCATTTTTTTGTCAACTCGATGTTTGAGCAATGATTGATGATTAGCTGTTAATAGATGCGGAAGGAACTGATAAAACAGTTCTTCATTTTAACCCTTATTTCAGAAATTTTCATTTCACGTTGAATTCTGAGAATCTTTTTTCTATCGCAATTTTATTTATTTAACTTAATGTGAAGGTAAGAGTAGATTTTTTATTTAGATTTGTTTAATTGGATTTTTGAAACTTTTGCAAAATTTAATTGGAAATTGGAACCCTTAATAGCATTTTAAGTCTAGTAGGTTTTTTTAAATCAGAACTCGACTGAAAAATTAGCTTTCATTGTTAACCTATTTGGCTCCATTTTAAGTAATTGATGCCAGAGGAAACTTCAATTTAGTCTAAGTGTTAAAATACAATTTTTAGTTTAAAACTAGCAACCCATCGTTTATATCTGCAGAACGATGTTGCAGAGGAAACAATTATGCAATTAAATAGCCAAGGTTAATCGACAGAAATTCTTTTCAGCCATTATATTTAGAAATGCGATTTATCTTGCTTGATGAACAATTTACTACATACTCGAACAATGCAATTTTTTCTCAAAAAAACGTTCGATGAATTCATAAAGACGCTGTCTTTTGTAATAAAATTTCCTTGAAACTGTCAAGTTTTTACCGAATCAACCCTTAAACTTTTAAACTGAATTTAACTGAAATCCTAAATTATCAGATTAACTATAACTTGTGAAACATAATTTTATCAAATTAAAATACACGAGCTATGTCAATAAAATAGATAAAAATAACTAGAGACTTATCAAGTCTGTGTATAGAGATTTAAAATGCGTGAAGAAACCTGTAAATCCATTAGTGTTACCGATTAGCGCAGAAGACAAACATTGCGCTGGAAAATTCTGAGCGTTTCTGGTAACACAGATTTACTATCGACCTATTGTCAATATTTGTTGTGAAAAATTGAGATAAGAGCGGAAAAGTTTGCTGTACAAATTGCAGCGAGGTTAGGATGTTAAAAGCGTGGTAGTTCCACGCGCCATAATTCCATGCGATGGAATTCCAAACGTGGTAATTCCACGCGATGGAATTCCACGCAATGGAATTCCAAGCGTGGTAATTGCACGCTCCATAATTCCACGTAATGGAATTCCAAGCGTGGTAGTTCCACGCGCCATAACTCCTCGCGTTGGAATTCCAAGCGTGGTAATTCCACGCGCCATAATTCCACCCGATGGAATTCCAAGCGTGGTAGTTCCACGCGCCATAATTCCATGCGATGGAATTCCAAGCATGGTAATTCCACGCGCCATTAACTCCTCGCGATGGAATTCCAAGCGTGGTAATTCCACGCGCCATAATTCCACGCGCCATAATTCCATGCGATGGAATTCCAAGCATGGTAATTCCATGCGATGGAATTCCAAGCGTGGTAATTCCACGCGCTGGAATTCTAAGCGTGGCAATTCCACGCGTCATAAGTCCTCAAAAATTAGGTCTCAGGTTTGTCTTTTGAAATATAAGTCAAATTTAAATTACACCAAATTTTAAATATACGTTAAATATAAATGATATCGAATTTAAATTGTAGTAAATTCTAAATATATATACAATAAAAATGACATCAATTTTTAAATACACATCAAATTTAAATTACATCAAACTTTAAATACACATCAAATTTTAAATACAAATCAAATTTAAATTATACCCTAATTTTACAAATGACATTATTAAATTTGCAGCACAAGAAGATGATTAACTATCTTAAAAAAGATTGATCTAAATAGGCTTCATTTGTGAAAAGTGTTGAAGATGTCTAACAGAATGCAAATATCCAATGAAAATAAGGAAATATTTATTCAAACATCTCGATGATTAATTACACGCTGAGTAGTTTCTTATCCTAAATGAATGCATAATGATCAGTTCTTATTCTAGCAATAAATTCAATTGATGCATTAGCCAAGGTCTAATTGTGTACATGCATCGGAAGAAACTGGTTTTACATTTCCAATGTATCGAGTTTCCGAGGGAAAAGTAACCTCGTGTTTTCATTCCGCTTTCGTTTTCAATAGCGATACAAATCAGCCGATTTCTCATACATAATTTTATGTTCCATCCAAATTCTTGTGAAAATTTCTTTTTCTTCTTTTCTTATAATTACATACAAAAAATTGGTAGAAGAAAAATATACTGTGAATTATGGACAATAATCTTATTAAGACAAAATTATATTAATTGACAACAAAAATTCTAAGAAATTAATTTTCTTCTTTTCTTATAATTACATAAAAAAAATTGACAGAAGAAAATTCAAGATAAATTAAAAGTAAGCTACAAGTTAAGCAAGATAACATGATTGTTACTTAAAAATATTAAGCTACTTAGCTGTAATAGAATTTTGTTTAAAAATTGTTCAAAGCTGATTCACAGATACAACACAGCTGAGTGCTGTTTGATAAATGATTCTATATTTAATTAACACTTAGCAAGAAACAAAAGTAAATCAAGATAAACTCAGTGAATTGTGTTAAAAGTTGACGAAAATAGAATTACCTGTTGTTGTTCACGGATAGCGGCATCTTGTATCAATGTTTGGATTCTCTTCGATTTTTTGGAACTTACACGTGCATTCTTCGAGTGTCTTCTTTTTAGTCGTGGGACATCGTGAAGTTTTCTTCTTTTCAAGTTTTAATAATAACACTTTGAAATACAAATTCTTGTTGTTCTTCAAATTTAGACACACTACTTCTTCTTTACAACTATTTCTTTACTCAAATTGATTTATTACAAGAATACAGATTTGACAAGAATATATTCATTAATAACTTCTTCTGTAGTATGTTTGTATATTTTCTTTTTTATAAATTTTTTAGGATACACTAAATTGCAGCTAGCCCTTTATGTAAACAGTATTTGACAGTTTTCTTCAGAATCAACAAAAAAAAATCCACAACCTGTTGTCCACACTCGCAGACTCCCAGTTTCTAAACTCTTCCTCAACTCCCAATGAACATAATTCAAATCCTAGTCGTGATGCTCGAAAAATTATCTCTTTGATCCAGCACTGATAAGCAGCACAACTGAATCAATTTCTGTCAAACAACTGTTGGACCTTTATCGCCTACAAGTGACACTTTCTCTTTTCATTTTAGCAATCGTATTATGCCGGTAACGAGTAATTCATGAGGATGACCGGAAGAGCTAAAAGGTCTCTTCCGTTCCTGACCGAGGATAGAGCAAGTAGAGTCGTTCGTTGAACGGTTAGCGAACCACTAAACCCGAAACGAAAGCGAACTCGGGTGCACCTACCGATTCCTCCTCCTTCGGGCACAACGATTGCTATCGTGAACGGACACATGCGACCTGGTCCCCCTCTATCCGCGGTAACGGGGCCATTGTTACCTATCGTGGACGACAGTTGCGTTTCGCAGCTAATAGACGAGAATGCTGCTTGCTAATCTTCTTTACAAATTGATCTCGTGGAGGGGACTTTCTGATGTGTTTCGACACGTGTGAGCTTGCAAATCAAGTGGAAAATGTGGTGAGGTTTTCCCCAAGACGTTAGCAGGATAATTTTATGTGAAATTTGATTTGTGACAAGTTGGAAATTTATTCTTATGACTGCTCCATGCTATTGTGATCAGGTAGTTTGGAAATTGGTATGGGAACTCAAGAAAATTGATAAAATCTATGAAAGGGAGGGTCTTTATAAGACAGCGCCACTTGGACTTACAGTAAATTGGTAAATATCACATATTGTAGCATCCAGTAATGAAATAGAGGAGCCAGACATGATCATTTACTGCTACACAATTATAATTGTATGTATAATTTTGGAAATTGGTATTGGAACTCAAGATAATTAGTAGAGTTATGTAAAGAGCGCACTTCTATCATTACTACATGACCACTTGGACTTGCAGTAAATTGCTAAATAAAAAATATTATAGCATCTACTAATGAAATAGAAGAACCAAACATGTGCTACATAATTGCAGTCATATGTGAAAATTTAAAAATTGATGTTGAAACTCAAGATAAATGGTAATGCTATGAAAAGAGCGGGTCTCCATCAGTGCTGAACTACACAAACATACAATAAATAACATGTGATAATAAAAACAGAGAAACCACTTATTATTATTAAATATAATAGTAATTTTATTCAAGACAATACATAAATCTTCAACACTAGTTACAAAAATTTGTTTTGAATGGAATAATTTATGGAAAACTTGGTCCTAATCTTATCAGAGATCTATGAAATATCAAAAGAAATAACATATTTGTCTTTCAAAGATCGTAAATTACATGTGGAATTTTATATAGCTTCTGAGAAGTTGCTACATCTTCAAGTTCTACATTTTAATTAAATACACAATCACCTTGTATTCAAATGGTTCAAACAAGATTGGAACTCAGTGGGATTTACATGTAATTAGAGATCTCCTTTTGCGTCAATGTTAATCTTATTACTGAAGCATCACAGTGAAAGTGTTGATAACAGTCAGATTGTTTAGTGATACTATTGTTAACACTACAAAGCCAAATATTTAGAGACCTTTGTCCTAGTGAAAACTGAGAATGTTTTTATCATGAGGAACTAACATTGGCCGGTGAATCAGATAAAATCAAAGCATAAGCACTGCTGTCAATGCCACTTATATTATCATATCTATCATCAAATTTGATTACTGTTAATTATATTCCACTTATCAGTTGAAACACATAATTATCTATAGTACGTTCATTAACAACTTTTTTATTGTCAGTGCTTTAAACGAATAGATTTCTCAATAAAATTGAAATGCTGTTAGAGAAATTGAATTACAATCTCTTAGTCTGTTATTTACTTACAGTTGAGTATATTGACATCTTTCCATAGATTAATCTTAATAAAAACAATAATCTCTTAATGCCTGTCTAACTGTAATTTACTGGACATATGTATCATTTATTATGACAAATATTAATGACAAAATATGGTGTTAATGTTGTTCTAACGTATTAAAATTTACACTTGACGTGTTGCATGATCTGATCATGAGATTATCTGACACCTGTTATATTCATTGATCTCTTCACTGTTAAAACTATAACGGTTTATGCCTGAATAGGTCAACAGTTCTAATTAATAGGAAAGTTCCACAACGAATATTACTCGTGATCGGCAAGTTATTAGCAGAGTAATTTGCTATAATTATGCGCTAAGGACTTTTGAATTTATTATGAACAATTGATATAATTACTGATCTAACCTCGCAAGAAGGGAAGGATTGTGGTGAGTATAAAAAACAAATAAAAATCTAATAAATTTGAGAATTTATTAAGAATGATATATCTTGGTGTACGACACATTTGCACGTGTTAAATTAATTAAATAAATATAAAAATCACGCAGACTTCTAAATGATCGTTAGCCAGCCAACTGTGCTGTTAGAAGTACTTTTTTTTGTCTATTTTATTCGTCGTTTTTGTCTTTTAACTCCTACGAATTACGAGTGTGTCATGACCTGATATCATTTACAACTTTGGTTAAGAAAAATATATACCTCTATTATTAATAGATGAATGACCGAGCACTAATTGTCTCAAACACGGCATCAGAAAATAAAAGAAACTTGTCAATATAAATCGTCATTATAGTTCAGTCTAAAGGCGTATAGATCACTATTTTGTAACATTCATTTCATAACACACATGCCAAATTTCTATCGAAGCTAGAATCCGCTAACAATTAACCGAAGTCGTACGTATAAAAATTTCTGAACAAGTTTTTCACTCGAGTTATCCGTGAATCTGAAACGCACTGGAAGTTGTATATCACATCGTTGGAAGCATAGAAATTTACGTTTGAAAGTTACGAAATTTTCATTGAAACACACGACCAGTTAATTGTTAGGAGTCCTTTGTGTAACACTCTGTTCAATAACGATCCTCTATAGTTTCACACATGGACTTGATGATTGAATCATATCAACGTTAGCAGCTCATTCGAAAGAAGAATAAAACATTGGCTCGTACCCTGTACATATTCTTCTTTGAACTATAAATTGTACCGGAAAGTGAGAACGTACACTTCCGTTCGCTACAATAATGTATATACGTATAAAATAGGACCCATTTTAGTTCTTTCGAGAACAACAATTCTCCTTACAAAAATAGACCGCTAAAGCTAAACAAGACTAAACGTTTTTAATACACGGGATGTTAAACACTGAATCGTTCGAACGCAACGCTTCCATCCAGAGTCGATCGCAAGGCGCAAACAATTCTTGCCGATAAAGTTACTCCTTCATGAATGATGAGTTTTCATTTAGCGTATGAATGTGATTAATCGTAAGTTCAAAAGCCTTTCCTGTTTTCAAGCTACATAGATGGGCTAAGAAAGACTATGTACCAGACGACTGAGATCTGTTTCTTCAGTGCGTGTAGTTCTTTTCCTAAAATGTCTCTTTATTTAGTTGAACTAAATAAAGGTAGAATGAAGGCACTCTGTTAGACCGTGATGCACGTAACAGAATAACAAAGAGAAAGAATGAAAACTTACTGATACACTCATACGTCGATCGTTAAATTTTAATGGGACTCGATTAAACTTTTGACCCCTATGTGGTCTTTTGATAAACCGATACATTTAATATATATATAATCTTTTTAGTAAATAAATTTCTTTTATGTACTTGATTTTACAACACAGACGTGAAATTCCAGCACGTCCGTGTTAAGCAGCACCGGTTTAACAAATGCAGAGCTTCTATTTCTCGGCTTAACCTCTTAAATAGAATATAATATGAAAATGCTGCTAAATCGCGGCGCAAAAACAATACGCATGCCTCGAAAAATAGCACAGCCATTCTTATTTTTTTTTCAGACAATGAACAGAGATACCGAATTACTCGATTATCTAAAAAATATGGATCTCTTTCGTATCACGAGTGTTCATTGTCTTCAGCTTTACGTTCCTCACGGTGCTTTCGTACCTCAAGTATCTTCCGTCGATTAAAAATTTTCGTTACGTACTTCTTTTCTTTTTAATCGTCATGATAGACTATAAATATTAAGGCGCGACTATGACGTAGTCGTAAATGTAAAAAGTTCGCGCACCGAAAGTGCGTATACGACGTTTTTTAAAATATAAAATGTACATTTGTATAAATTTCGATATCCCCCCAAAAGCGTAGGATTCTGCTCGAATGTTAAAAATTAAATAAGAAAGAAGAAACAAGATGAAACAGCAATATGTATAACGTGCAATATACAGATCTTAATCTAGTTTATCAGAGACCAACGGGAATCTGACTATACGTAATTGTCGCCCGAAATCGCATACTACGCTATCCCTTAAGACTAACATTTGTTTTATGAAAATACAACTATCCTTGTGACCCAATCTTACTTCTCGTACAGGCTCTCCCGTCCTGACGTCCCAAACTATTAGTGATCCCTGAAACGTTACGGTTCGTAAAAGTTCGCTTAAAACCTATACTCTTTTAAAATCGTGAACACGGCAACTCATGCTTTATGTAACAGTTAAAAATAATGTGCACCTAATGGTCACTGATAATTTTTATTTCTTTTGAGATCTGTAAGTGATGGCAACGCAGGAGTGATATATATGTACATACCTGATTACTGGTTATGAGTAGATGATGTGTTAACATGACTAATTGTAGACTGTACGCTGATCTGTGTGCTGGAAGAGCATGTAATAAATGTCCCTGAAATCGTTCCCACACACATAACCTCTCATCAGTTCCAATGCTTATCACATACGACACGGAACAAGTAATAGCTGCCACGGCACCATCATGAGCCTGTATACTATACATGCACGTTCCTATAAAAAAAAAAAATAGTTATTTGTGCTCACGTACAATTTTCAGAGGCAAGAATGATAAGTACCTGTTAGGAGATCCCAAACGCACAACAAGCCGTCTTGAGATCCACTACCAGACGTCATGGGACTCATCCTGTCGATGAAGAGACACGATATTGGTCCGCAATGACCATGAAGGGTGTACAATGGCAACTGATCTTCTAACCTGCAAACGAACAGCAAAATAAGACTATTGAGTGTAGTGTACGCTTCATAGCACCGTAAAACGATATGTACCTATATACTTTAAGAGTATGATCTTGACTACCAGTTAAAACTCGACCACCTTCGCTATCGAGCACTGTTATTGCTTGTTGATGTGCTTTGTGAGAACTGATTTTCATGCACCGAAGGTCCTCCGGTTGCATGATGTTGTTTATGTCCATAGGCGACCCAGCACTACCCGTCCTAACATGGGCTAAAATGAAAAAGGTGATGTGAAGTTTATATTTGAATAAAGGCGCTAACGAATGAGTCACTTGATCATACTTCTCCTATATGAAGTGAATCCCCAGTCAATTTGTTGACCTTCGCTGTAACTTTCAAGCTGTAGGAAGTCGATCGAACCGTTCAACTTGGCAGCGACGACTCTACTTCCGACAAACTTGACGGCGGATATTCCGAGCCCTGAACCATCGTCAAATAAACACTGATAAACATAACAAACATTTAATTTAACATTTTCAATTTTTCTGCGTGTCAGTTACACCGATCAATTACCTTGAATCTTCCTGTGGTACCTTCCCAAAATTCTAAACTTCCATTTGCACATCCCACTACTATCAGATTCTCCTGATAATCCATACACCATATGGAAGACACCGAATGCATAATCTGCACAGTTCTATCAGTACTCAACGAAGACATACTATTCACCAACCCCGAAGAATTCAATTTCCCATTAGGAATGTACAAGTGTTCGGAACTCTCCGACTTCTGCATCTCTTCTATAGATTTGTTGTGTTCCTCGAACAGTTGCTTATATTGATCCCCAAAATCGAATCCGTGTTCGTAGTTCTGTTGCGATGAAGGCTGTTTCATGGTTGAGAACTTGATATTTATCGCTGACTTCAGATCCGGAATATCATAGTCATTGTCCAAAGACCTGCGTACGTTTCGTCTTTTTTCCACGCCAAATTCGTTGATTTGATAATCGTAATCGAACGAGCCGCCCATCGAGTGATTTCTCATAGTATTTTGTGCCTTATTAGCGTTGTAGACAGGCGAAGACTTTCTACACTGAACAGTCGAGGCTGCCGAGTATAGACCGAACGAATTAGTACCCTCCATTTCCCCTCTCGAAGGAGGCGAACCACTTTCATAATCTGACATTAACTCGTCCATGTCTGATGGCACATGATTTAAGTTTTTCTTGGGACTGCTAAAAAATTGCTTCCTATCTATGTGAACTAATTGTTCGCCTGACGTCGCGTCCCACACCCTGATGTGGCCAGCTAAGCAAGTACTGGCAATTGTGTTACTGTCTGTTGCGAGGCATTCTACTTCTTGAGTGTGTCCTTCCAGCACCAGTGGCAGTGCTTCCAGAACTAGTTGCGTGGCTGAATCGTGTGCTTTCTCTGATTGGTACCAGCTAGCTCGCCACTCGGCATAGTTTCTTGAACATATACAACGGTAGAGAACCACCATTGTGTACGCAACGACGATGACGCTGATAAGACAGAGTACTGCGGCCAAGAATATCTCCATTGGACTGGATGGGATGAAAGGGGCGTCCGCGTTGAAGCTTCGACCTTCGGATCTTGTGGGCAATTCCATATCTATAATGAATGAAAAGCATTGTTAATAATTAATAATATAATGCTATTTCACTCGTTCAGTATTATTTTATACCTGAGAAGTCTAGCGGATCAAGAGCGGCTGTTGCAAGACTTTGCCACTGGAAATGTTGCACATCGTTTGGATTGCTGATTTGTTTGACCAATTGTGGGCTCACAGCATGAGATATTTTCACTGCTGGTAGTATTGTAATGCGCCCGCCAGCAGCAGAAATGTTGTACATCGAGAGGACAGAAGACCAGTGGTAAAGTGACAAGCGGTTCCAAGGCGGAAAGTCCACCGGTCTTAATTTATTTAGTTCTTCGGTAATATTGTTTAGGTCATTCTGATAAAACATGGTCAGATAAAAACAGATAAAAAGTAATATACAACTGAAACGCAAGTAAACCTATACTTCTATTAATTTACCTGTTTATTTAAGTGGTCCGGAATAACAGGAACCGAGGGAACTGATAATGGTCTCATTGTATTTGGTTCAACATAATTATTTAAAGTATGAGATCTATCTACAGTATATCCATCAATGTCAGATTCCAGTTTCAATGTTTCACTTAAATGTATAACATGCTCAACAATGCCAGAATTGTATATGATCATACTGATCCAAACAACCATCCATACCATGAAGGCACGTTGAAATATCCGGGTTCTTGCCCAGAAATGAACCAGACGTAGACGTTTCGGAATTTTTCCTAGTGTATGAGTGTTTTGCGTGTTTGGAGCTATGACATTTGTGGGGCCACTGGTCAAGCCGTTTAATCTCGGATGCGATTTTGATCGAAAGATGTTTGGCTTTCTGTTTGTTATGGTTGTTGTAAATTGTTGTTTGCGCATAGCCGGAACATTTGGTAAATGAAATTTCGATGTTTCACTAGATAGTTCGGTGCGTTTGATATCGATAGCAAGGATAGTTGAGAAAAACACCATCTGAAGGAAGAAATCAGTGACTAACCCCACAATAGCAAATATACAGAATTCTTGAATGGCTGGCACAAAAGTGAACAATCCGATTGTCAATATCGTTACTTCCGTTAGTAGGTTTTTGGTAATGGACCAACCTTCTTTGGACAGTGCTTGGGCAACGCGTATTTTCACGTCCAAATGCGATGGAGTACTCACTACGCTTTTGGTCAATATCAAAACATTTTCCAGCCCTACGATAATCACCAAATATGGGAATACCTCTTTTCCACTTAAACTTAACGTTAAGCCAAAAAAAAAGCATACACCCACAGTCATAGATAATGAACTTATCACTGTTACTGTTGCACTGAATGCTATGCCAATTTTTGACTTTATCATTTCTATTTTTCGCACGGAGAAATAGACGTAAAAAAACAATGCAAAGAATGTCATCATTAGCGGGAAAAAGTCACTGTAATTGAATTCACCAGGGTAAAAGATGTGTAACGTTTCGTCCATGCGATCGTAAGTATCATTGTCACCTACTTGATGGAGGTGGTAATATGTTTTTAATCTGTGCTTTAAGCCTTTTATAAAGCTGAAAAATAAATTAGCATAAATAATATGAATCCAAAACGTGATTGAATCGCGTGTTAATAAAATACTTACTCAGGATCATAATCCTTTAAATAAATAGTTACTGCATATTGTAAAATTCTTTGTCGAAGACGACTAGGATATCGTTTGATTCCAGTTTCTTTCAGATTCATTCCAAACATTACTTCAGCTAAACTAACTTTACCCTTTTGTAGATTCTATAATACACAATTACATAATTGTAGCAGGCCATTCTATTTGAAATAGTATATTATGTATGATTTATCATTTTTCAAGTGGAGTGCATTAAATTGATCTCATGATGTTCCTACCTGATATGAATATATTGTATTTATAAGATTTGTATCTTGTGCATATAATTCGATACTTCGTTGCCACAAGTTAGCAGGAGAAAGAACCAGACAATTATATTCTGGTAAAATTTCTGACTTTTTGCCATTTCTTTTAACAGCTTCAACATGTAAACATACTTGGTCAAGTGTTTTCAACCTAAAAAGAGTCGGGACATTAATAGACAAATGCTCCTATAAATATACTCCTACAAATATGTAACTTACGTTTCAGGATGCTGATAATTTTGTATAATCTCTAAAAGATTAAAAACTTCATAAAGTGGACCCCGGAAAGCATCCATCATTGTTAATTCCTCTGTCCATGGAATAACACCAACCCTTAATACCACTTGTTGCACGTAGAATGCAGAATTCTCCGTGCTATTTTCAGGTACAATAGTATGATTGATTACAGCCCTTGGCACGTTGCCAGGCATAGGTAAATTGACCAAAGGATAACTGAAGAAAAAAATATTGCTAAACATTTTCTGTGTTATAAATAAATACATGATCAAAAAGAAACATTACGAACCAACATAGCAATACAATCGATATTGCTAACGAAATAACTGCAACAGGATAAGAAGAACAGAATAGGCCATGGGCATAATATAGCCCTGCCACCTTATCCGGTAAACTACGGAACATTTCACCTTAAGGCTGCCTCACCAACATGTCTTATAGCATATAAATATACATATTGCTAGCAACTGACCTATGAACACCAGAAAAAGGGAAACATTGCATAAGGTGCAAAAGAAATAAAGACCACGTTGAACATATTTATTGGCACAGAGTACCATATTAAGGAACGTTCATAAATAAATACACTAAAATGTTTGTATGCGAAAGTGAAAAACAAGAACAGTCCACGTGTTTTTGCTTGCACCAGTGACACATCATTCAATTTATATTTTTGCTAGAACATGAAGAGGTCAATGATGCGAAGCGCGCAAGGTTACGACGAACAGACGTATATTCCTTCGCGTGTATTAATGACGCAATAACGAGCAGATAAAAGGAACGATGATACACGACGGTCGAATTCTTCGGGGGGTTATACGTCGACACATCATAACATGTATTGCATCGTAGTCATTGCAAATCACTTATGCATGTGTTGATCACTAATTATATCATTTCTCGAATCATAAATTACAGCAACAAGTGACGAAGATTCTTTTCATCAGCACAAACACTGTTCAACATCGTCACGCAGTTCTTCGAATATCATTCGAAATATTCTTCGGGTGCGTTTAGAGTTGCCGAGCAAGAGCATTCGATCATGCTCGTTTCCCGTGAAAGAGCGAATTGTTCGTTTCAAGTCGCGCATCCGAATGCTCGATAAGGTGAATTGAATCGTGTTGAGTCAGGTCAAGTCGAATTGAATCACACAAAATCAATTCGAATCGAATCAAGTCAAATTGCCTCAAGTCAAATCAAATTGAATCATACCAAGTCGAATTGAACCGAACCGAGTAAGGATCGAATCAAATCGAATTATGATTCGACGAGTCTGCGCACCTATTGTTAGAGCATTCGTTCACGTTGATCGCAAATGACCGAGCACCGCAAGAATGCTCGATTGCATTCAAATTTCGCAGAGGAGTATTCGCTCGCTCGATCTAAATGCACCCTTCGATGTTTTCCGCGCACGAAGTAACAATTTATACGTAAAAAAGAACACATCAGAGTTGTAAATCAAAAGATATGTACGTTAGCAACAGAAGCAAGAAACGCGAGGCATAAACGTAAGAAATAGCAGCGCTACCTCGAGAAACAGAGGTGAAACTGCGGGCTTTGGAGGTTAGGTTCGTTCCTCGTTCGCGCACATTTATGCGTAGATAATACTGGAACTGATTTCACTGCACGACGTCGTAAAACACAAGAATCGCTCGCACGTGTTTTCGATCGCGCGTCACTCGTCGAATAAGCGGACGACAGAGACGAGTTCGAGTTGGAACGGAATAGACGGTGGTCGAGAATCGACTTCCAACGCACGCACACACGATCGACCGACACGACCGGCGCAAATTCTCCGAGTGCACTGGCCGGTTTCAATTTAACTCGCCACGACGCTGCACGCTAAGCGATGCTAATTTATTTTTAAACGGTGTAGCCGTGCCTCCGACATGCAACCAATCGTAGGTGCACGAATGCCATGCAACCAGTGCCCCTCCTGTCTTTGGCCACGCACGTGCTGAAAAATTTGATAAATCTCGAGAAAGAAACCGGTTGCGTTCGATTTCTCGCGAGTCGAAACGATGCGATAATCACACCGCGAACGATAGTTTGCCAACGAATGAAACTCGTGCTAACCAGCTCTCCTAAACGCGTTTGTATTACTGCTTATCTTTTATCGTGCTGAATTAGTATTTGTTGACAAACGATATAAATTTGTGTAACAAATGTCAACAGTCGAAAAAAGTGACCATTACTCTTCGTTCGGAAAATGTGCACTTTCTACGATGTACGCATACAAGTTGGTGTAATGTCATTTCTCTTATACTCTTATATCTCTTATACTCTCGACTTCGAATATTTAATTATTATTGTTCGAATTTAGGAAAACGAATAAATTGTGCTGTATCATTACGAAAATCAGTAATTGTGCTGTATGACGAATTTGGGCGGGAAATGTTCCCGCCAAATTCATGTCGTACTTGCACACATCGAAACTAACCATAGTAGAGAAATAAAGCTAATTAGAATCTGCTGAATTCGAACAGTGGAAAACAAGCGACTGTTGTAAGAAGAATGTAAGGAAGAGGTCACGTATTTGTTTAAAAAAGTAAGACAAAGGTTACTTTTTAAAGCCGGCGTTAATTGTGAAAATGAAATGCAGCAGTGGTTTCGATAAAATTATGTTTATCGAACAATTTCAACGTATTTTGCATTTCTGATACAGTTTCCATAACACTGCGATAAATCCTCTTTGTTTTGTAAACGACTGCATTCGTATTCGAGGTCAGTGTCAATCCGTCATACACATAGTTTCAATCTTAATTTTTTCTACTCCATAAGGCGAACGTTCATAATATGGGTGACGATAAAACGCGTTTATTATAGCAGTGCAATGTCAATAAGTGCAAACGAAATAAAAGAAAAAAGAAACGATGGACGTCATAAGTCATTAATGAACGAGGAAGCCATTGTCGTAGAATACAGAGTTTGTGTAAAACTGGGATCTTTGAAATTAACCAATAAAAAGGTATTTATTCTGTGACAAACATTCCATACATCATTTAACGTGATTTGAATAGAAATTCAAAAACAAATCGTTTCAGGAAAAAGAAAAAAGCTGACGAAACCAGAGACATGTGTATGATTTAAAGACACGCGTACGAGCGGATAGAGAAACTCGTCGCATTTGCATTTCATTTACTCACCGGGTTTGTTTACTCATTCGTCCAGGAAGAAGCGCAAAAAGTAAGAGAAAAAAAGTAGCTTTCAGAGCACGTTGCTTTTTATTCCTAACAAAGCATAGGGCAAACGTTACAATAAAAACGCACATTTTTGTGCATTTAATCAGCTGTATGCAGGTTACCCGCCTTTTGATACGCGCAATCGTCACGCGTTACGTAACACGCGGGAAATTTGAATTGCTAATACGTTGGTTGATGTAAATCGACTCACCTGTGATACTGTATTTAAGATTGCTGTACGTGCGCGTGGCTCGTTAATTTTTGACCTTATTTACGGGCATTTAACACTTACTTTAAGATTTTTAACCGTGGAAATTTGCTTTGAATTTTTGAGACTGGACCTTGGGAACTTTGGATGTTCGGACCTTGGAACTTTGAACCTTCGAAACTTTCGGACCGAGGCTTTGGAAGGTGAAAACTTGTATCTTGGAGATTGTAGAATTTTGAGATTTTAAAAGTTCTGTCAGAATGTTGGAGGTTTGAAATAATTAAGTTCCCATAAATCTTTTCATGAATCTTTCTTAAACCTACGCCAATGGATCTCATTATCAAAGGTGCAATAAAATGCACAGATACAAGAACCAATGGCACTAACATACCACCGTTCTCGTTGCTTTTTAGTTGCGATTTAAGTGAGAAATGCTGGATCAAGTTTTGCTGAACACCGTGGTCACCTGATCCTGCGAGTTGACATTCGATCCAGGACAAAATAAATCGATCGTTACCGCAGATTCTAGTAAAATGTGACCGTCATGCAAACCGTATTACATTCACGGTTTTTGGTCCAGTAATTGGAACACGAGTTCACGAATATATTATCAAGAGAAATTAAGAACGATTCACGTAATCTTGTCTTCGTATATATAGTTACATAAGTGGGATCTTGCTGAAACTTTACAACGCAACAACTAACAAGAAACTATCGTACACTAAAAAACTTCGTTCTTTTATTATAAGTGGTACGTCATGAGAATATATTATAGGACACACCTACTGTGTCACAAGGGTATGTACCATAAGACGCACAAGGTCATGTATGGAATTGCTCGTACGCACCTGGTGCGTCACAAGGGTATATACCATAAGACGCACAAGGTGCGTCATGTATGTAATCGCATGTACGCACATGGTGCGTCATCCGTAAAAATCCACAAGACGCACAAGGTGTGTCATCAATATATTAACATACTAATTGACGTCATTTATCGTTCGCCTAGAGTTTCAAGCAAGCATGTAACTTTTTCTCGAATCGATACGAACATTTCGAGGAGATAAAACGTTTTCTTTATCCGAATCGGCCCGATAAAGAAGTTGTTATTTTTCTTGGACTGTGCGCGAAATATCTCAAGAAGGCGCATCGTCGATTCAAACGAAAACAATATATTTGTGCTCGTTCATGTTTTATAATTACGAAGTCGTATCAACAAACAGTTACATTTGTTTGCTTCGTGTCGCCCGAATTCGGAGACCTTGAGTGAAATTACCGTGATCGAATCGATTCAGTGCCAAATAACGGCAGACACGGAAAAGTGTGAGGTCCTTGAGCAGTTAGGCGCACACGACCTTTCGATTTTAGACTCTCTTGTTCGGTTATTTTCGACGGAGCACCCACTCAGCTGGTCATAGAAACAGACGAAGTTTCAATGTTTCAGATTCTCTGAATGCTGTAGTTTACATTCCTCAGGGAGTTCCTGTAATTCTTCAGCAAGTACTCTTCGGAGTAACTCATAATTAACCACTTCCTTTCTTCCGAAACTGCATTATTAACTCAAAAAGTTTTCACACCTCAGACTCATAATTTTTAATAAAGTTCTTCGTTTCCAAGTATCTCGGTTCCCCAATTTGTGCAATGTTAGCGAAGTTGTTCTTTATTGTGCGCTTTTGTTAATAGGCTCGTCATTTATTCGTGGTAATGGAAAAATTCAAGATTGCGGGAGATTTCGTGGGAATCGCGTTAATCGAAGTAACTTGAAGTGTGAAGGTTATCTGTTACTCTTTATGACAGATATCATTTTTGTGTGTCACGCGTGTACTTCATGACCCGTGTGGCCATCTTTTTTAACGAGGACACTCATTCTGTGGAGCTAATAATTGTGTTTTAGAAATGGGTTTCTTAGTGAATGATGAAATATAGATCAGATATTTTAGAATGCTTCTGGAGTTGGAGACTTGGGGATTTTGGAGGATTGGGCAGTTTGAGAGTTTGGGACTTTGGGAGTTTGGAACATTGGAAGATTGGGGGTTTGGGAGTTTGGGACTTTGGAAGAGTGGAATTGTGAGAGTTTGGGACTCTGGAAGATTGGAATTATGAGAGTTTGGGACTTTGAGAGTTTGGGACATTGGAAGAGTGAAATTTTAAGAGTTTGGGACTTTGGGAGCTTGGGACGTTGGAAGATTGAAACTTTGAGAGTTTGGAACTTTGAAAATTAAGGACTTCGAAAACATAGAACCTCCATAATGTTCAATCTTGCAACACCTACAAATCTTCCAAAACCCAACCCAACATTTTACACCTATAATCCCCTCATAACACTCCAACCTCCTCTGCACCATCTCTTCCCCGCAATCCACTAATGTTTACAACAAAACAATCGCAGCAAAATAAAGCGTCAAATGAATTTTTCCATATCTGTTATGAAACAAGTGACGTGCACAGCATACGTAGAAAATATTTTTTCCATTTCTATTTGAGGAACATTTACAACGTTTATCGTTCTATTTCCTACGTTAATCAAAATTGACTGAGAAAAAATTTGACCCTTGACAAATAGGAATCGAAGCATAGATAAGGTTTACTGGTCATAGCGATTCGAAATCTTTTCTCCTGCGTAAAAATGTTAATGATATAGTTTGACTTTATAATGTAACACGTAAACTTGAACTTAACGCGTAATATGTTCTAGCAGCTGCGGTACATTTTACTTGCATATCTGAATAACATTGCTATGTAATCGTTGATTTGAATGACACATGTACGGCTCTAATGCGATACTGTTATTATTTCTGTAATAATAATGACCAGCAATTTCTGTTTCTATTACTTTATTCTAATCATAAATCGTTAGAAATGCAAATTTGAAAATGTTAGAAAACTTTGAAGTTTTCTTTTGGCGCCATTAACCTCAACCTATTTTATGAATACTTGTGTCATGCATAGCTAATTGCTGCGACTTTATGGCAATTCAGAAAGATAAAATCTTAAGAACATTTTCAGCGATTTTATATAGATTATAATTTCAATTAACTCTTTTAGTGCCGAACGACGATATATTGTCGATTGCTACACTTGCCAAAAGTGCCAACGACGATATATCGTCGTGCGTGTAATAGTGCCTTATTTGCAATATCCAGATAACTAAATAGCAATATTTATAATAATAAATAGTACACAAAATTATATATCATAGATATATTTATAATCATAACATATATTTGTGATAATAAAATTTTGTTTCAGCAATGTTGTAGTATACCTACACCAACTGCCTGTCTTGCAGCAGATAAAATCCGTTTATCGCGCGCACTATGCAATCGATCTCTTATCCTTTATTTTTCTTTGTGAAATGTCAATTTTTTTTTACAAAACAAATTAGAAATGCAAATTATATGTTGCGTACTAAGTGGTTTATATAATGTTATGATAAAACAATGCCTTTCTTATGTGTAAAAATGATTTGAAAGATAGAACTGAATTTTTATATTGTTTATAATTGTATTGTTCGTATTATTTTCAATCGATATTGGAGAATCATTATCATTGCTTTATTCTCCATTTCGTCCCAAATACGTGGCATTTTTAAGCATGTATCATTTGTAGTTTGGTTTTTATACGCGTTTTTCCAAATCGTTGCATATTTGTTGCATAGGCACTCGTCCGGCACTAAAAGTTAAAATAGAAATTCAATTGTAGGAAAAGAGACGAGTGTTGATCACGAAGTGTGCGTCATGAGTGCGTCACGCTTAGAACAAGTGCTTAAAATTTACTTTGTAATAAATTTGTTACTCGTTACTTACGACTAACCTACCTAACCTATCTAACCTACCTAACCTACCTAACCTACCTAACTTACCTAACCTAACATTAGAAACTTGAGTGTTCAGAGATTTCCAAATTTGACAATTTAGTTTATACAAATATTTATATAGTGTAGTAGATTTATTACTTGAAATGACTACCTAATAAAAATTCTTTTTTACAGACGTCCCAAAAGAGCATTCAAAAAAAGAAAAGAAGAGCCACCATTCCGGTAAGCAAATACGTATAAATTTTTTACATTCCTGAAATTATCGTGAAATCTGTAAGGTTCCGAACAGTTTGACGCACTTCGTGCATCAATATTTATAACAGCGAATGGATTATTCGAGGCCATGTAAATCCATTTCTCATTAGATTTTTTCACGAAATTGTAATGAATTAAAACAACGTCTGATACCGTGACAGTATCTCGCCATGTGCTACAAAGTTTTCATTTGTATTATACAATCTTACCCAAAGTTACCTTCCACCTAGATCAACATGTACTGTAGATATTTCCAAGAAAGGATGTTATTTACACGCTGAACGTACTCCGGCATTATCAAATATCAGCATAGTCCGCCATGTTTACCTTCATCTTGGAAACTGCACATTTCCTCGGGCATAGTTTTATTAGCTCTTGTTACGGGGAAGAGTGAAATCTCATTGTCAGAATATAATTTGTCATTTTTACGAAATGTCGGGTCATTGTAACGTACGAAAATTTCACTTTTAATAATTTTACACAAGGATTCAATTTTTAGATCAATGATTACATGCATGAAGATTATGTTAGGTTGCTTTGTACAGAGGTTACTGATACTTCAGCAACCTGCTGATTACTTTTTTATTTATTCAATTGCAGTAATAATTATCTGTAGTTATAGTGATGATAATAGTTAACTATGACGTAACTAAAAAAAATAATAAACTAAGGTCTTATGGAGATTTCTAATAGTCCTCCAGTTTAAGAGAGACTCCATTTTATATCTCCCCAGTTTATGACCCAGACTTCTTTAAGTCTAATCCATAGCCTTCACAGGATCTAGAGTCCACGTTTATGACCTCATTTGATCGTACATCGATATATAACATTAACTCCAAGAAGTTTAATACTTTGATACCTTATTTTACGAATAGGTCTTTTTAAGAAGATTGCTAGTTTAACGTCCTATAGTTTAAAGCTAGTCTTACAATAGAGCGTCTTACAATTATCCCAGACATAATGTACATGTATGTACATATCGATTATGTGCATATATTTTTCTAATAAGATGCACTGCCTTGGGCTCTGCAATCTCTAGCGACGGTTATGCTGTCAAAAATGCGTCAACAATTTCGTTTTCCTCGTCTGCCATTGATACTTTATATAACCTGCACGCGACATTATGCAAAATATAACTATGACTTTGGAACGGTTTTATTGTTGATGCCAATTCACTTGGCATACGGTTTCAAGTATAATTTGATGTATGAAGTTAAGGCGTTGCGAGTTTGGGACTTTGAGAATTGGGGATGTTGGAAGTTTGGGACTTTGATGGTTTGGGACTTTGAGAATTTGGGACCCTTACAAGTTTGGAACTTTGAGAATTTGGGACGTTACAAGCTTGGGATCTTACAAATTTGGGACTTTGAGAATTTGGGACCCTTGTAAATTTGGGACTTTAAGAATTTGGACTCTTGCAAGTTTGGAACTTTGAGGATTTGGAATCTTGCAAATTTGGGACTTTGAGGATTTGGGGTCTTGCAAATTTGGGACTTTGAGAATTTGGACCCTTGCAAGTTTGGAACTTTGAGAATTTGGGACCTTGCAAGTTAGGGACTCTGAGAATTTGGAATCTTGCAAGTTTGGGACTCTGAGGGTTTGGGACCTTGTAAGCTTGGGACTTTGAGAATTTGGGACCCTTGCAAGTTTGGAACTTGGAGAATTTGGAATCTTGCAAATTTGGGACTTTGAGGATTTGGGGTCTTGCAAGTTTGGAACTTTGAGAATTTGGGACCTTGCAAGTTAGGGACTCTGAGAATTTGGAATCTTGCAAGTTTGGGACTCTGAGGGTTTGGGACCTTGTAAGCTTGGGACTTTGAGAATTTGGGACCCTTGCAAGTTTGGAACTTTGAGAATTTGGAATCTTGCAAATTTGGGACTTTGAGGATTTGGGGTTTTGCAAGTTTGGAACTTTGAGAATTTGGGACCTTGCAAGTTTGGAACTTTGAGGATTTGGAATCTTGCAAATTTGGGACTTTGAGGAGTTGGGGTTTTGCAAATTTGGGACTTTGAGAATTTGGGACCTTGCAAGTTAGGGACTCTGAGAATTTGGAATCTTGCAAGTTTGGGACTCTGAGGGTTTGGGACCTTGTAAGCTTGGGACTTTGAGAATTTGGGACCCTTGCAAGTTTGGAACTTTGAGAATTTGGAATCTTGCAAATTTGGGACTTTGAGAATTTGGACCCTTGCAAGTTTGGAACTTTGAGAATTTGGGACCTTGCAAGTTAGGGACTCTGAGAATTTGGAATCTTGCAAGTTTGGGACTCTGAGGGTTTGGGACCTTGTAAGCTTGGGACTTTGAGAATTTGGGACCCTTGCAAGTTTGGAACTTTGAGAATTTGGAATCTTGCAAATTTGGGACTTTGAGGATTTGGGGTCTTGCAAATTTGGGACTTTGAGAATTTGGACCCTTGCAAGTTTGGAACTTTGAGAATTTAGGACCTTGCAACTATGAGACTTTTAACAGTTATTTCAAAAGTTCTTTCGAAAGTTATAAACCTTAGTACTCTAGGACGTCGAGAATTTAGAACCTTATGAATTTACTCAGTACTTTGAAACCTTGATGTATTGAACTTTGATAGTTCCATACATCAAACATAAAAACACACAAGCCTCCTCCATAGAAGTACAGGAATTCGAAGGCTTAAGAAATTGTTCGAAAGTTCGAGAAACCTTGAGGGCCTCAAAATGATGAAACATCATACACTTAATCCTCCATAATCCCAACCATTTTACAATTCTAAAATTGTAAAATTTTCTAGTCTCGTAACCTTATTGAGTCTCCAATCTAATACCGTAACACTATACATAGTTAACGAGAATTACCTCTTATTGATAACTAATTCCTATTAAATAACTTATCACAGCTCGTGGTATCTTATCAGAGAAATTGGTCTGTGATTAAACACCCGCTTAAAAAATGTCGATACTCGATATTTGAGATGAGTAAGGGCAGTTATACAGTTCAGGTTTTTAATCTCTTCAACAGAAGATGGCGTTTTGGCCACAGTACGACTCATTTCGTCAAAAAGTTACACAATTATATTAGATTGTCCGGACAACCTAATACTTTTATAAAGTTATAAAAGTTATACATTTGGTCAAAAGTTATACAGTTTGTTAGCGACACCCTGTAGAGAGGGTCGTTCAACGAATCAGCATGTCGAGCGTGTTTTCATCGTGCCGGTCGCTTGAAGTCGGATTAACTTCGCATTGTCGGCCGGTGCCTATCTCGTCCGTTCCATTATCCCACCGATTGACGTATCTAATTGCATCAATTGCGTAATAAATGAAAATTAGGCTGCTGTGAAGTGGTCAATGCCGCGGGCGGGGGTCAAGCGATCGCGTGAATGCACGCGCCACGGAAATTGTCGATCGCCAGACAGCCATTTCTCTTCGGTTTCTTTTTTTTCTCACGAATTTTTCGTCAGGACTTGAATGATCGATGACGTTTCGTGACGCGGTCTAGAATGATGGACGACACGGATAAGATTGATCAAGCGAATCATTGTTTAGAAGATGTAATACGTTCAGAATTGATCTTGCACCTGTTCATTGTATAATGGACCCGTTGCCTAACTTCATTTTACTTGTTGGGGAATGTAATTTGTGGCGGGAAATCATTTGGATCTGGTTCGTGACTCAACTTGATCTAATCTTTTGGTAATTTTGTTTAGGAACGTATAACATGTGGCAATTTGAACGTTTATACTCTGTGTGCCTACACTTCATGTACCTAACACTTCATGTTACCTAACCTAACACTATTATGCACCTATTATGGTGAAACTTGAGTCTGAACATATTAAATGCATGAGTCAACTTGATGTAATCTAATCTTTTATTTACATCATTTTGGAACATCATATAGCACATGACAAAGTGAATTGATACTCAGCTTGTGCACCTAACTTCACAGTACCTAACCTAACATTGTCACTACTCAGATATTTAATGTATTGTTCTTCTGAGGATGAAAATTGAGTCTCAACATATTTAATGCATGATGACTCAACTTAATCTAATCTAATCTTTCATTTATATTATTTTGGGAATATTATATAGCATATGGTACAATGAATATTGATCCTCAGCTTGTTTAATGTGTACCTACCTTCATTTTACCTAACCTAACATTATCATTACTCAAATATTTAATGTATTACTCTTGTGAGGACAGAAATTGAGTCTGAACATGTTCAATGCATGATGAACTTCACCTAACCTAATCTTTAATAAATTTTAAGTTTTATGAAGTTTGTTAAGTTTCATGAATTATCAGAAAGTTTTATGAAGTTTGTATAATTTCATGAATTATCAGAAAGTTTTATGAAGTTTGTTAAGTTTCATGAATTATCAGAAAGTTTTATGAAGTTTGTATAATTTCATGAATTATCAGAAAGTTTTATGAAGTTTGTTAAGTTTCATGAATTATCAGAAAGTTTTATGAAGTTTGTATAATTTCATGAATTATCAGAAAGTTTTATGAAGTTTGTATAATTTCATGAATTATCAGAAAGTTTTATGAAGTTTGTTAAGTTTCATGAATTATCAGAAAGTTTTATGAAGTTTGTATAATTTCATGAATTATCAGAAAGTTTTATGAAGTTTGTTAAGTTTCATGAATTATCAGAAAGTTTTATGAAGTTTGTATAATTTCATGAATTATCAGAAAGTTTTATAAAGTTTGTTTAGTTACATGAATTATCAAAAAGTTTCATTAATTATCAAGAAGTATAATCAATTATCAAAAAGTTTCATCAGTTATCAAAAAGTATAATCAATTAACAAAAAGTATTATCAACCATGAAAAATAGTAAAAGTTAAATCTGGTGTTCCCTAGAAAATTTCTCCTAAAAATCTGCGGTGCAGCACTGCTCAGTCGCAGCTCCGAGGATAATACAGATTTACACAAATCGCAGAGTTTATCCGATGATAGTAATACGAGTCGGTGGTCGATAAAGAGGGAAGGATTTATAGCGATTCACGATAAAGCAGCTTACGACTGGTGTACGTGATAAACCAGAAACGTCGTCGAGCAATAATTCACAACCTCACCGATGAAACATAGGTGAGGTGATTAATGGTGATGGCGATAAAAAATGAGGAATTTGCTTTTCGCTGCGAAATTCTCGTTTTTCGGGATTTCATTTGAATTTTTGATGCCTGTGTAATTTGTCTGGTGTAGAGAGATTAATACAGGTAAGGAAAAATGTAATCAAACTTATGATTTAAATTTGAGAATTATTATTTTTCGGTACAATTTCCCGTCACCTTGTCATTTATTTGTACAAGTTATAAATAAACGATTTATTTGCTTTGATACATAATATACATATTTTAGTTCAATTTAATGAAACCTTGTTATTAATAGTTTTCTTACCAGGACACTTCGTGTCAGTTTCAATCAAACATTTCTATATTTAATTAATTACTGCCGTATCTTCTATCTTAAACTCCTGTTTTATTCGCTAGCAATTCAGACGTTTATAAACCGGTGTAGATTCCAATGCAAATTTCGATAGCGGGTGCAACTATTTCCGGGCCATGGCGTCTTAATCCTCCGACTCCTGAAAATTAATTATGAATATGCTTATTTTCATTGCAAACACGATTTTTAGTGTACTTTGAAGTAGACGGGTGAGGCCGGCATGGGATTTGCGAGTGTTTCCATATGTGGCACTGAACAGGGATTTGGGAATGTGGAAACTTGGAAGTGTGGGATTTGGGAGTACGGGATCTGGGGTAATGGGGTTGAAGGTCAATTGAGATTCGGGACAATAGGTTTAGGGGTAGTAGAATTTGGAGACGTGTAGACTTGGCACAGCGGGAATTTTGGATAATAGGGAGGTGGCACAATGGAGATCTGGGACAGTAGGGATCTGGATGATATAGGGATCTGGGCGATATAGGGATCTGGACGATATAGGGATCTGGACGATTTAGAGATCTGGGACATTAGAGATCTGGGACATTAGGGAGCTGGGACAGTAGAGATCTGGATGATGTAGGGATCTGGAACATTAGAGATTTGGGACATTAGAGATCTAGGATATTAGAGATCTGGGACATTAGGGAGCTGGGACTGTAGAGATCTGGATGATATAGGAATTTGGACGATATAAGGATCTGGGACATTAGAGATCTGGGACAGTAGAGATCTGGAAGATATAGGGATCTGAGGCTATAGGGATATATGGATACAAGTATCTAAGAATATAGGAAGTTGGGAATAGAGGGATTTGGTATAATAGTGAGTGGGGACTAAAGCAATCTTGAACCCAACCTGGGCCAAGAGGGATCTGAGGCAACAGAGATTTGCTGCAATAGAAATTTGGAAGATATAGACATCTAAGGACATAGGGACCTAGGAATATAGGTATCTAGAACATAGGAAGTTGGGAATAGAGGGATTTGGTGTAATAGTAAGTAGGGACTAAAGCAATCTTGAACCCTACCTGGGCCAAGAGGGATCTGAGGCAACAGAGATTTGCTGCAATAGAAATTTGGAAGATATAGACATCTAAGGACATAGGGACCTAGGAATATAGGTATCTAGAACATAGGAAGTTGGGAATAGAGCGATTTGATACAATAGTGAATAGAGACTAAAGCAATCTTGAATACTATCTGGGGCAATAATGATGTGGTACCATATTGATCTACTGCAATAGTGATCTGAAAATATAAATCTGATGCTGAAAGGTTCTAAGGTCACAGGAACCAAGGAATACAGCAATTAGGCTTAATAGGTATTTCACAATAGCAATCTCGGACAATAGGTACCTAGAACAATAGAGATGTGGGACGATAGAGATCTGGTAATAGGGATCTGATATACATAGGATAGGGATCTATAGAGCTGTAAGAACCTATTAGGAATGCAAAAACATATCAATCCACATAATGACCTAAATAAGTTTTTAATAATAAAATTCCCATAGAGTCCAAATAGTGATCTAAAGATATAACCTAAGTAAGAACCTAGTAGGAATCCAAAAACATATCATTCCACATAATGACTTGAATAAGTTTTTAATAATATAGAAATTCGCATAGAATAGTGATCTAAAGGTATAACCCAGAAATTTCGAAATGTTCATTTCTATACAAATAGCAAAGTCTGGGTCACCCAACTGAAACTTGCGTGAATTTCCACAAAGTTTGTTCGATGAAATGGCAGTGACTGAAACTCGATCCTTCTGCACCCGACTATCTTACTCGAGTTTCGACCTCTCAAAGAATTCGTAGTTTTGTCGCGTTAAGTCGCCGTTAGTTTTCATTCATTTTCACCGTGGAAACTTTTCGTTCTCTCTCATTTCCCTTTTCCCAACCATCCACTGCCAGCAAGGGAAGATTCTCTTTCGTTACCAGCAAATTTCAAGCCACGATTCGAGTTTCCGCTTTGCTAACGGACGGATGCTACAAATTATTGCTCTGACTTTGACAAAAATAGGCGGAAAATCGAATTCAAACTGGCACAGAGAAGAGCGCGTTTGATGCCGGCGTTTTATCAAAACCCTCTATGCGTGCAACTTTAAATTTTATAACATCGATTTTATGACGTAAATTTATTGCAACAGAGCTTACACAGTTTAAAGTTAAAAGGGACTGTATAAATGTTTCACGAATGTTCAACTCAATGGATGCTTAAATGTCCGCACTGTTTTCAAACAAATTAAGCATAACACGATTTCGTGGCATAAAACTTGATGCAAATGGCGGTCAAGTGATAAATAAAATGGCTGCGTTCACTTATCGTTAACGTACAGCTTCGACATATAATATAATAGTACATCAAATTCAATTAGACACTCAAATATTCGTGGAGTGACTGCGGGAACTTGCAGTTCCGAGATTTGCAAATACTTTTCAGAATGAATAACTAATAAGATGCTTATTAACACTAGAACTACATTAAAACTTCTAGTGTTAATTAAAGTGTCACTCACTGGCTTCTCACGGAAACGGGGTCTACATCCTCCGTTCAGCGCCCTGACGTATCCCGGTGGGCAAGGTCTCTCTGGTATACTAATGCCAGCGCGGGACACACGAAAATGCGTACTATCTGAAGGATCAGCACAGGTCGCAACAGCGAATATGATAGTCAACAGCAACAAATATCCAAGTATGTGTTTCATTGTTGCCAAGGTAAATGCCGATCGAGTCGAACTAGAATTCGGTGTCTCGCAAAAGACTGTGAGAAGATCTCCTCGACTCGGCTAAATATACCCCTGTTTCGTCCACATCGAAGAGGGGACTGGTCAGACTAGTCTGCATTTTTCAGGATGAGGAAAGTGATTAATTTGGATATCGATTATAAAAGACAAACACTTGAATATGTGGGCTGCGACGGACTAGTACTGTGAATGGGAATGCGACACTTGGATTTACAAATGTAGAGACCTAATTTCGTGCCTAATAGAATCGATATGTCACTTGGAAAACGGAGATTCGAGAATATTATGAACCAAATAACGATGTTGCATGTGAGGACTGCAACATCGTTATTTGCACAAATCATAGTGACTGAGACCACCGTGCTACCAGACTAGTATACAGTTCCAAGATGTGAACTTGCAAGTATTTCTAAGGATGTACCCTAACTAATCAGACATGTACCATGTCACACTTACAGTTTGCACGATGGCTCGACAAGTATGTTCCTGGCCCACCTTGGATCCCTCTGGGCAAGGTCTTTCCTCTCCTCGTATGATTGCTAGTGCGCGGGCGGTGGGCGGAGGAGTCACACTTTTCGCACTGTCTTCAGGATCCTTACTGTCCTCAGGATGAGTGCTGTCTTCAGGATGCATACTGTCTTCAGAATCTACACTGTCTTCACGATCCGTACCGTATTCAGTATCATGACAAATCGCAATAGTGACTATCACCGTTGACAGCAACAAGTGTCCAACTATATATTTCATTGTTTCCAACGTAAATGCCTTCGTGTCAAATCAGAATTCACTTTCTATTGGTTTTTTGCAACGAACTGTGAGATGATCTCCTCAAATGGGCAAGTTATACCCTTGTTTACATCGAAGGGGGACTGGTCAAACTAGTCTTGCATTTTTCGGAACGAGGAAAGTCATCAATTTGTATATGGAAATTTGAGCTTGCGGAAATTAGGATTTGCAAATGTTATGAACTAAATAATCGTCTTGTATATGCATCACAGTGACTGTGACCACTCTGCTAGCAAACAACCATGTAAAAACTTGGAAGTACTTTCAGGAATGTACATGCACCGTCACACTTACATTTTCCACGATGGTTCGACAGACATGTCCGTGAGCCATCTTGGATCTCTCTGGGCATGGTCTTTTCCTTGCTACTATGATTCTATGTCTGTGGATGGTCACTCTGCTTCTAGTACGGGTGGTACTGACTTCAGGACGAGTACTGTCTTCAGGATCCACACTGTATTCAGGATCATCACAGATCGCAATAGTCACTATCATCGTCAACAGCAAGAAGTGTCCAAGTACGTATTTCATTGTTTACGTAAATGCCGATCGTATCGAACCAGAATTCCGTTTCTACTGGTTTTTTGCAACGAACTGTGAGATGTTCTCCTCGAACGAGCAAGTTATACCCTTTACATCGCGAAGGGGGGACTGGTCAAACTAGTCTTGCATTTCTCGGAACGAGGAAAGTCATCAATTTGGATGCGGAAATTAGGATTTGCGAATATTATGAAGTAAATAATCTTGGATGTATGCACATCGTAGTGACTGCGATCTTGCTAGCTGATAAGCGCTTTCAAGAATGTATCCTAACTAATGAGATATGTGCGGTGACACTTACATTTTCCACGACGTGTCGACATTCAGCTCCGAGAGCCCTCTTGGTTCCCGGTGGGCAAGGTCTCAGCGGCACCTCTATGGCGGCGAACAACACCTCTTCAAGATCCGTACTATCTTCAGGATCCGTACTGTCTTCAGGATCTATACTGTCTTCAGGAACCGTAACATATTCAAGATCGATACTATCTTCAGGATCTATATTGTCTTCAGGAACCGTAACGCATTCAGCATCATCACAGATCGCAATAGTCATCATCGACATCAGCAACAAGTATCCAAATATGTATTTCATTGTTTCCAACATAAATGGCTTCGTGTCGAATCAGAATTCAATTTCGTTTGATTTTTTGCAATAGACTGAGAGATGATCTCCTCGAATGGGCAAGTTATACCCTTGTTTACATCGCGAAGGGGGGACTGGTTAAACTAGTCTTGCATTTTTCGGAACGAGGAAAGTCAATTTGGATATGGAATTTTGTTTATACGGAAATTAGGATTTACAAATATTATGAACTAAATAATCATCTTGCATGTGCACAAATCAGTGACTGTGACTACTTTGCTAGTAGACAAGTATGCAGTTGTAAACTTAGAAGTACTATCAACTAATGAGACATGTACCGTCACACTTACAGTTTCCATGATGATTCGACAGATATGTCCGCGAGCTATCTTGGATTTATCTGGACATGGTCTTTCCCTTGCTTCTATGATTGCATATCGGTGGATGGGCTTTTTGCTTTTAGCACGGATAGTACTGGTTTCAGGATGAGTACTGTCTTCAGGATCACCACAGATCGCAATAGTCACTATCATCAGCAGCAACAAGTATCCAAGTATAGTATATTTCGTTGTTTTCAACGTAAATGCCATCGTGTCAAATCAGAATTCAGTTTCGTTTGATCTTTTTCAACCGACTGAGAGATGATCTCCTCGAATGATCAAGTTATACCCTTATTTACATCGCGAAGGGGGGACTGGTCAAACTAGTCTTGCATTTTTCGGAACGAGGAGAGTCAACAATTTGTATATGAAAATTTGAGGATGCGGAAATTAGGATTCGCGAATATTATGGACTAAATAATCATCTTGAATGTGCAGAAATCCGTGACTGACTACTCTGCTAGTAGACGATCAAGTATGCAGTTGTAAACTTGCAAGTATTTTCAATAATGTACGCTAACTAATGAGATATGTACAGTGTCACACTTACAAAGTCGTAGATGATTCGACACTTGGGTCCTGGAGCCTTCTTGGTTCTCGGTGGGCAAGGTCTCTCCGGTGCTATTATGCCTGCGACCTCCACTTCCGTCACCTTTCCGTTCTCAAGATCCGTGTCTTCAGAATCCGTACTGTCTTTAGGAACCGTAACATATTCAGGATCGATGTTGTCTTCAGGATCCGTACTGTCTTCAGACTCTATACTATCTTCAGGAACCGCAATATATTCAGACTCGATACTATCTTCAAGTTCCGTACTATTTTCACGTTCCGTAGTGTCTTGAGGATCTATACTGCCTTCAGGAACCGTAACGTATTCAGTATCATCACAGATCGCAATAGTCACTATCGTTAACAGTAACAAGTATCCAAATATGTATTTCATTGTTTCCAACGTAAATAACTTCGTGTCGAATCAGAATGCAGTTTCTTTTGGTTTTGTCACAACAGACTGTGAGATGTTCTTCTCGAATGGGCAAGTTATACCCTGGGTTTGTTTAGAAGAGGGGAGTAGTCAAACTAGTTTTCCCTTTTTTCAAGATGAGGAAGGTGATCAATTTGGATATAGAAATTTGCATATGAGGAATGTAGGATATTGAGAGCTTGAGCATATGAAGTCTAAGCACAGAAATTTGGACATGTAGGGACATGTGAACTAGGTCGGATTTTATATTGCGTTGATTTAGAAATGAAGCACTTGGATTTACAAAGGTAGAGACCTGTGAATTTTGTGCTTAACATAATCTAGAAACGTCACTTGAGAATAATCATCGAGATTCGAGATTATGTACCAAATCACGATGTTGCATGTGGACATAGTGACCCAGACCTGGGTGTTATCAGACCACTACGCAAAATGTGGACTTGAAATTACTTCCAAGAATGTTGTACGATCGCGGATTCACGTGGTGATGGTTTAAAAAATAATTGAACTCCGAATCGATCGCTGTTCTCGACTTAATGTCGTGAGAACAAGTTTTGTTTGGTGGTAAAAATTGATGTGTTAAACTTAACACTTAGAATTTATTCAACTAATTCGTAACTTAAACTATTACAGATGTAAATGAAGTGAGTGTATTTGGTGTGATGTTTGATATGTTCTGGTGTTTGATTTAATCTGACTGTGATTCGCTGTGTTTCCAAAAAGGCTAGGTGCCGATGGTGGGATGATGGGGAAAGGAGGATGGTACTATGGAAAAAAGAAGGAATTTTGAAGTTATGATTGGGTTAGTTCTGGAAATTAGCAAGGGTGGAAGTAAGGAGTAGAGGAAAAGATGTCGCAGTAGGGATGTCTAGGAAAACGGTACTTTTTGGGTTTTATCGTGGGTCTGAAGCGGTACGAGGATTGAAATTAAGATGGATGAGTTCGCTATTGCTTTATGACGGCTGCTAAAACGTATTTCTAAATTACCTTTTTCGAGTCTATGGTTATAACGTCGCAGGTAAAACGACCCTAAATTGTACGGTGCTGTGCCATCGTACAAATGTACCCTAACTAATGAGACATGTACGACACTTACATTTTCCAAGACGGGTCGACATTCAGCTCCCAGAGCCTTCTTGGTCCCCGGTGGGCAAGGTCTCTCCGGCACCACTATGGCGGCGATAGGCATCGGCACAGGATACACACTGTCTTTAGAATGCGAACTATCTACCGTATGCGTACTGTTTCCAAGACCACTGTCTTTAGAATCATGACAGATCGCTATAGTCATCACCGACAACAGCAACAAGTGTCCAAATATGTACTTCATTTTTTCCAACGCTAATAGCTTCGTTTCTTTTTTGCAACAGACTGTGAGATGTTCTCCTCGAACGAGCAAGTTATACCCTTGCTTTGTTTAGAAGAGGGGAGTGGTCAAACTAGTCTTGCATTTTTCAAGATGAGCAAGGTTGCTAGTCACCGAAAATAGCTTATACTTCGAATAAATTAGTATCGAAGATGTCGTAACGATTCCTGATAATTGAGCGTTTGTAACTTGATGATTACGCTGTAATTTTATAGGTGCAGGATATTCTTAGATCTTGAGCTGATACAGTATAAATTGTCATTCAATAACTTCGTGTCAGTGTTATCTGTTACTGTTCGTGTGGCATCGTATGCGACAGAGAATTCACAAATGAAATTTGAAGCGAATAGGATTGATGGTAAATGTATTCAATGGCAGCCACTCGAATTCGCAATATCGTTGATGGCTCGTAACTTTCGCGTCCAGTTGGCCAAAGTGACACGCTAATTTTTGATATACTCCAAATGGCGAGATGTTTTATTAATTTTTCAACGAAGAAGAAAACTTGTGTCCTCAATGAATATTTAAATTACTTTTTTGAACAAAGGCCAACTTAACCTGAAATACCACTTCAACAAAATGGCTGCCTAACCTAATAAATACAACGAATAAATCTAACAGTTTCTGTATAAATCAGAAAATGGCACTCGTTTCATATAAATGAAAATGCAAAATTTCGCAGAAACCTTTTATTAATATTATCGATATACAAGGGATTGTTATCAATTACGTCGAGTATCGAACGAGAGCAAAGCTGCAGCTAATGGAAACACGATATAACGTTCGTTTGATGTATTTCGATGAAGAATATAAAGAAATACGAAGCTTCGAAATTGATAATATTTCACGCTTGAAATTCAGTCATTTTTTTAATAAAATTCGTGCTGGTCGTTCATTGTTTATCGATTACCCGTATAGTTACCGGTTAGAAATTAAACGGATAATTTGATATTTTATTCTTCGATGATTGTTAAATGTTTCGAACGAAATTCGTTGATTTAGTGTCATTACGTTTTCCGCCACATTGGCTAGCCATATTTTCTGCATTGAAATTTTACGATCGACGGAACTTTATTATCTCGTGCCTTGTACGTCAAATTTCTCGCACGATGAAATTAATACGCGGAAAACTATTTTATAGCGTTCAACAATTTTCCGTTAAATTCCGTTTGAAGTTTTATACTTTTCCAGTGGTATTTGGAACGGTACATTCGTGTTCCGAATCTAGAGAATTTATATGACAATCTTGCTCAATGAAATTAGATATTGTTACTGTAGAATTAAAGCAACGCTAATAGTATAATATTAAATACAGCGTAAAATTCCGTTAAAGATGTAATTTCCGCGGTCTGCTTTGCTGGAACGCATGGCAGTAATTATAATGCGATTATGCAGCACGATGTTTGTTTCTGAATCTTCCAAATCCAATTTGTGATTCTCCGCACGACGTGTTCTACTGTTTTATCATCTGTCATTCGCAATTTGCGATTGCGTAATTGAGAAGAAAAGTCTAGTATGTAGGGAAGAGAAAAATACCGCGGCAAAGTGTGACAGCTTATCTCATGAACTACTGATGTCACGAAACAGTGCTTATATGGAAATTGCAGGGCGAAAGAGGCCCTATGTTAAAAACTTTCGTTTTTTAAATGGAACTATATATTTTTTTCCTGATCAGGTGATAGTGCTTTTCAAGACAAATTCATCAAGGTGTACCTACCCGATTTTTATTAGTTTTCGAGATATAACGCTTAGAAATTTACTGAGTTAGAGCAGTGACGTCTCGGTTTGACGAGTAAGTCATAAAAACGATCTTTTTCCCTGTATATTTAGGAAGAGACATGGAGATGTGGTGTAAAGTTTTTACGATGTGAGGACTTAGGGATCTAATAAAAATGTAGACAATACAGGGATCTAAAATGCAGAGATTCTGAGAATCTGAGATGCAGAGATTCAACGAATATCACGTGTCTCATGCACACGCGAAAAAGAAAAAAGAATGTTGCCTCCACCCTGAAGAGGTTCAAGACAATCAGTTAATTTAAATAAAAAGCTGTATTATGAATCGAAATCATTGACAGTCTAGAAAACATATTTGCACGGTAGCCTAAACGCGTCAGGCATGCGCGATAAGTGATTCCGCGGTCTATCACCAGACGACACAAGTTTCAACCCTCAGTCTAGCGCCGCGTGCGAGCGCGAAACGACGAGGGCGCATTCTCGTTTCCGCTTGATCGGCTGTCCCCCCACCGCGTAAAGAACGATGACCCGCGAGACCCACGTCCGCTACTCGAAATCCGATGATGCCACTTGAAACTTCAAACGGCAGACGAAGGAGCAACAGTTCCCGCCTAGCGTTAAAACAGAAGACTCGTTAAACGCGATGAACATTCCGGGCAGGGACCAGTGGACAGACTCGAAGGATTCTTCGCGTTACCGCGCGGTTACGGTGGTGTTTCGTTAAACATGTGACGGAGGTTTGCCGAAGCAAACAGCCGCAGTGAAATGCATCGAGTTTCGTCGAGATTAAGTTCCATCATGACGTGACTGGGGCCCAGCAGCCCGCGCAGCTTGTAGCCCTCGATGGCCGCGATGAGTGTTCCGTGGTACGTGCTCCTTCTGGTCACGTGGTGCTCCGTATGGGCAAACTTCGTGGACCAGATCGAGAGGCCTAGGGAATTGTTGCGTCACCAACAGAATCACCGGCCCTCGTTCATCGAGCGCCGGCTGGTCGACCGACTGGACACGGACCCTCCCGTCCATCTGGACGAGTTCGACAGTCAACCTCCCCGCAGGAAACCGGAAACCAGCATCGAGAGGCCGGCTACGCAGATCAGACACAGTCGTTCCAGGAACCACTTCACCAGACAGGCCAAGCTGGAGGACCCGAAGGAGGACGCCTCCAGGTCCAGACACCCGGACGCCGATCCCGCTATCACCGGAAAGGATCTCAGATCCTCGGGCACGATCGACGAAAGGTCCACCGTGGACCTCGACAAACTGCTCACCAGGTTGTCCGAGGCAGCCAAGGAGGGAAAGTCCCGGACCACCCCGGTCCGCCACAAAGGCGACTCTTTGAACAAGCTGAAGAAGGTGATTGGCAGGAACAGGGCCCGAAACAGAACGGTCAGTAACATGACGGACGTGTACGGTCACATCGTCCGCGGTACTCCCGAAAGGTACGACCTGGACAACCTGGACTACGACGGCTACGTTGACAGCGACCTGGGAAAGAACAGTTCAGAGAAGGAGGACTACGACGAGTATGGCAGCAAGGAGGACCAGGGGCCCAACAAGGAACCCGTCCACGTGGACATCGTGACCAGGTTCCTCCGCATCATCGAGAACCAACACCTTCTCGGGGAGAACTGCACCGCGGGCACGGATCTGAACTTGGGAGAGGGTATTGTTGATCAGTACGCTCAGGAGAGGTTCAAGCTCGAAGCGAACCTCGCGGTGAACAGAGCGAATATGCTGACGAGGCTGTGGAAGTACGCGCCGGAAGTGATGCTGTCCTCCGAGTACTTGCTGCACGCTAGTATCTTGTCCATGGTGGAGTTCGATGAAGACATCTTCGCCGCAGGGAATTGCTACGATAAGTTACAGTACAGGGACCGCTGGCTTTATTGCCCGTTCGCTCATCGACTGCAGGGGGAGGATGGGATCCTGGTGAAGGACCTCGCGATAGAGTACAAGTACCTGAGCAACAGCAGCGAGTGGTTCTACATTGCTAGGAAGAACGCCGAGAAGGTTATTGCGAATAATGATCAATTCAGCCGTGGTAAGTGATACCGTTGGTTTAATCTTGGGTTGCAAGTTGGAAACTTAGAAACTGCTGTGCGGTTAGTTCTGGGTCGAGTAACTTTGAATAACTTTGAATAACTGTTCAATCTTAGGATTATGGCTGGTAGATTTTAAAAATCGTAATTAAATTTATACGGAAACCTTTGTAGGATTCCGTGGCCCTTTTCGCGACGTAAGAAGGGAAATTGTGAAAAATTAATTTCAAAGGTATTCCGATGAATCGGATTTCTTTATGACGTTCCTAAGCTCAAAGGTTCTGGAATTAAACTCACATTGAGCGGTAAAGAGATATGACTATTTCATCCTTTTAATACCCAGAAGGGTTCTCGTGTCTTATGCTTTCACGTTTAATTTTCAATTCACCGGAGTAATCTGCATAATCCGTTCAAAGATTGAAAACTGCAAAGTTTGCATTAATTTTGAACTCTCGTTCTATGTTGTTCATTTGGAAAGAAAATTTACATTTTCTCTAAACAGTCCTTTTGGAAGGAAAATTATGGTACGAATTTAAAATGTGTATTCATAACAGTTTTATATCTCTAGATCCGTATTTTTACTCCGCTATATTAAATCGCCACATTTTTACATTCAGTTCCACAGATTTCACATTTATAAATTATGGCAGTCGATCAGAATTAGTAATATTACGGCAATAAAAAGTTGCATCTCGTCTATCGGATTTTAGCGACTTAATTTCGCGCCTAGGAAATTCTCACCTGTCGCGGATATTGGAAACGTCTGTCTTCTAGCCCTCTCACCCTTTGAAGCGAAGAGTCGACCCAGATTTTAATGGAAGGGGCAAACCCCTCAGATTACTTCCGCTTCCCGTATGGAACGGTACATTGTCCGTTGAAATTGAATGATCGAACGGCAGGAAAGAGAAATACAGAATCGTTTGGTGCTGGACAGCCACGATTTCCGTTCGCGATAGATCGGGAAATTTTCAACGAACCCTTACCTCGCGATGATTTTTGTCTCTCGTTACATCAAAGTTCGTGTCGACAACGATACTTTAATTAAACTACGTTCTTTCGCGTGAAATTCCGTTAATTCCAAGTTTTATTCAATCACCGTTGTAACTGTTTCGTGTAATCGGATTTGCGACAGGATTATTTCGTTCAAAATCGTAGCGTTACGATCCGTGTGGTAAATACCTATTTAAGTTAAACAATTTTGTTGATTTCGTTATTACTCATATACATCTGGAAATCCGATTTCGTACCAGGTAATTATTAATACACGGAAATTAATTTGTGCTTCGTGATTTGCAATCGTTTTTATAACTTTTTTCTGCTTGATTCAATGTAATTTTTTTTTTTTACAATAATTTCGAGTATTTTGTTATCAGAAAACACTTAGTAATTTCTCTATTTGATAATTCTAAGTGGAAAGCTTTGAAATGTTAAGCTTAAGGTGTCAAATGATATTAAGTTTCGTGTATAAAGTATCAAGTGTCAGCTTTGGATCAGGTGTCATCGAGCGATAAATATCAAGTTTCAATCGCAAAGTATCAAATTTCAAGCTTAAGGTGTCAGATGAAGTATCGAATTTCAGGCACGAGGTATCAAGTTTCACGTGTTAGATACCAGATGAAGTATCGAATTTTAGGCACGAGGTATCACATTCCACGTGTTAGATATCAGATGTCAGGTATTTAAGATCGAGTTTCAAACTTCAGCTGGTTTCATTTTCCAGTGACTAAACTTCCATTTCACCTCCCACTTCCATAACTTCAAATCACTTCAAACTACATCTTAATTAACTTCAAACTGCTTCAGACATGGGATTCGTGAATTTCACACCGCTTCAAACTTCAAACCTCCTCCATCACCTTCCTTCTTCAAACTCCAGATTCTGTTTTCGTCAAATCTTAAGCTCTCCTGCTTTGTTTTAAATATTCAGGCGTCAAGAATAAAGTTTCACCACCAAGATGTCATCAAACGTTATGTATACATTACATTTCCATTTCATTCCATCACAAATCACTAAATATAAAATAACCGTTAATAAAACAAACCAGAGATATTAAAAATTCTGGAGCGAAAGCAACGTAAACAAGTAAAGGAGGAAACGGTAAACAGACGAAGGTACATAAACCGCAATATCAGTGGCCATCAGATTGTATATAAAATACAAAATATAGAAGGTAAACGGGTATTAAGAAAGTTCACAGACGCGTACACTTCTGTCCGCAAAGGGTGATGTATCTGGTTCATATTTCAAGTATCACGGTGAGTGTTTGAAATCTGAGGCCAAAGGGTTAAGTCATTTACTCGAGCAATATTTCGCGTTCATCGACTAGTTTGCCCGTTTCCGAATCGATTCGCGTCTCCGAACTTCTTGAATTATTCACGAGAAAAATGTTTCCCGGTAGCAGTCGCGTGCTCGTGGCCGTTTCGAGATGCATTTAACATATTTGTGATCCCTTGCTCATTCCTTCGGTAGAAGGAAAACGTCGACCAATGAAAAGGGAAACGCTGTAGCGAGGAAATGGAACTCATTTTGTAGAAAACTCGCACACGTAGACCAAGTTTTTCTTTCCGAATCCGAGAACTTTGACGAAGAGCATACAAAGAATTCTTGTAAACATCGTCTACAAAGGACCTGGGAGTAGCGTGTTTACCAGGACAGAATTAAGAAGCCTGATAAGATGTGGACTTAGGAATATGGGATTATTGTACAGTAAACAACTGACCTAGCGGAGGGAATATGGAGATGTGGATTGAAATATGTGGGGCTTAGGAATGTGGAGGGTCAGGGGTGCAATTTGGGAAACTGAACTAGCGGGACTTGGGAATATGGAGAATTGGAAGTATGGCAACTTGGAAATATGGGAGACGCAGATATGGAGATTCGGGGATGTGGAGATATTGACAATTTGAAAGTGGAGACTACGGGAAACTTGGACATGTAGAGAATGTGGACTGGGACTATGGGAACGTGTACCGTGATTTAAGAATAAAATACTTGGATTTACAAATGGAGACCTGCGTCACATGTGAATGCGCTGTTACGAAGCACAATAGAATGCGTTTTGTCTGAAGGATCAGAGGTCGCCAGTATGATTATACTTTGCTCACATCGAAGAGTGGATTGATCAGATTGTGACTGTGACTACCAAACCACCAATATTCAAAATGTAAACCCACCCTAATTAATAAGACAGTCACTTACAATATTCACGACGGGTCGACAATTATTTTGGTGGTCCTTCTTGTATTCATCCGGGCAAGGCCTCTCCGGTACTACTATGGCTGCCTGAGGAGGCGGATAAGCGTCCATATAATCTTCAGGATAATCACAGATCGCGACAGTCACTATCATCGTTAAGAGCAACAAGTGTCCAAATATGCATTTCATTGTTTTCCAATGTAAATGTCGATCTTTTCCAATGTAAATGTCGATCGTGTCGAATTAGAAATCAGTATCTCTTCTATTTTTGCAACAGACTGCGGATGATCTCCCCGAATCGAGAAAATATACTGTCCTTTGTAGACTGTTCGCATCGAAGAGGGGACTCGTCAGACTAGTCTCCGTTTCCCAAGGTGAGCGAGGCGATCAATTGATAATGAACGAAGATAACTCTTCGAATGAATTAGTATCATTGTCGAAGATTTTGTTGCGGTTATTCCTGAGATAATTGAGCGTTTGAGACTTGATGTCTGGTAATTGATTTGATTAGACGGTAATTTTGTAGGTGAAGGAAATTCTCGGGAGTTATTATGATCTCCAGATACGATCAGTAGATTATTAATTATATAATAACTTTGTACCATTGTCTGTTATTATTTGTATCGTTTCGTGGAATGCGATAATTCACAAATGTTTGATGTAAATGCATTTCAATGACAGAATTCGTAATATCTGTTGTTCCTTTGCAAAAAATACAAACTGACACGCTAATTGCATTCTGGATTGCCGGTTTAACTACCCTTCTTATCAACGACCCGCCGATGCGCGGTATCGCGTATTACAATGCCCGGATGTACCCGTCAGCAACGGAATTTCACCAGCTCATAAAACGTCGAATTTCCTGCTCGCAATGCAGGACTACTTTATGAGAGAAGAATTTCAATTTTGCATTTCCCTTTGAAAACTTCAGAAACGCGTTTTGTGTTTTCGTTTGTTATTGCGATATTGCGAAGTCGGTAATTACCAAAACAAATCAGCAAAAACAGTCTGTTAGTTGTCCGAGCAAGAATTCGGATGCTGGAAATAAAAATAACATTTCTCCTAATTTGCTTATGTTTTCCCCGCTAAAACAACATCGATCTTTCGTTCGGTAATAATATTTAACCGTCAACCAGCGGAGTCTCTTGATTCGGTCGGAAAAATATTCTCTCCGTTTATTTATTTATCCGCACCGCTTGAAAAATATTGCACGGTTCTCGAATCGGCATGAAATTTGCAAATCCGCCCGGCTGACGTGTGACCCCAATCGGACGGATGCATCATCTATTCAACGTCTTCAGCCAGTGAACCGCGTCTCGACGCCTTTTCACGATGCCTCAGCTGCAGAACGATGATGCTCGTTCCGCTTTCCAACCAGGATCAATGCCGTGCAATCGTTGGTAAACCGACGACGATTTATCACGTCCTGAACAAACATTACTCGTCCTCCGTGAAAGCTTAACCTCCCGCAGGACCGGTACAATGTACCGGCTGCATTATTTATTTTAAATGTCCCGCCGTTTAAACCCTTATAGGAACTTTTCAACCAGCGCCATCTTCATTAGTCGGGTTCCCCGCGGAATCGCGAAGCTGACGTTTTTATGACGTCTTTCCTTCAAGTTTTCATTGATGCGTGTATTTTTAATTGCTTGGATTGAGTGGAAAGATAGACTTCAGTTATTCTCTTCAGTATTTTACATGTGATTGTGTTGAGGAGTCTATAGGGAGACTTGAAGAGTATCTTCATATGAAGGTTAGTTAAATGAACACCACTTACTTACTATATATTCGAACATGATCAGTAATGTTTCTTGTGAAATGTAGGTCCACATATGTCTCACAAATGCATAATAAGCCTATGTGTATTAAAGGTACTACAGAACATGGAAGACTTGAAGGGTATCCTCATATGGACGTTAGTTAAATGACTACCACTTACTTACTATATATTCGAACATGATCAGTAATGTTTCTTGTGAAATGTAGGTCCACATATGTCTCACAAATGCATAATAAGCCTATGTGTATTAAAGGTACTACAGAACATGGAAGACTTGAAGGGTATCCTCATATGGACGTTAGTTAAATGACCACCACTTACTTACTATATATTCAAACGTGCTCAGTAATGTTTCTTGTGAAGTTTAAACCCACATACGTCTCACAAATACATAATAAGCATATCTGTATTAAAGATGCTACAGAACATGGAAGACTTGAAGGGTATCCTCATATGGACGTTAGTTAAATGACCACCACTTACTTACTATATATTCAAACGTGCTCAGTAATGTTTCTTGTGAAGTTTAGGTCCACATACGTCTCACAAATACATACTAAGCACATTTATATTAAAGATGCTACAGAACATGAAAGATTTGAAGAGTATCCTCATATGGACGTTAGTTAAATGAACACCACTTACTTACTATATATTCAAACATGATCAGTAATGTTTCTTGTGAAGTTTAAACCCGTCTCACGGGTCAATATGTCTCACAACTACATACTAAGCACATTTATATTAAAGATGCTACAGAACATAAAAGATTTGAAGAGTATCATATGGAGGTTAGATAAGTGAACACCAGTTACCTGTCATGTATTCAAACATGCTCAATAGCATTTGTCGTAATACTTAAAGTGATCCTTTAAGGTCAAGTATCCAAAGAGACTACTAAACAGCAACTTAAAGATTACATCTCATAATCCCTGATTAAATATTAATCTTCACCATCTATCACTATGACCAATAAATAATAATATACGTTTATTTTTAATTGATCAGAAGCTGATAGCGCCCCGTTACATTTCATTGTATTTACTGATGATTGTTGGTAATTACGTGGTATTGGGGAACAGTTTTCGGGATAATTAGCAAACGCAGCGCAACAGTTCCCCAGATAATTGAATTCTCCGCTTTAACAACGTGTTCTCCACTTTGGCGGAAACACGATATATATCGGGAACCGAATCGGCTGACGTTAGCATGCTATACTTAGACCCCCAATAATTATCGAAATTGATTTCCTTGACACGTTAATGAGTCGAAGAAAGTGGATATTTACTTTGAAGGTTGTTAGGCCTTCGCGGTTGGAACCTGGAAACGTGACTCATTAAATGTCAGTGGTCTATTTATAGTGGATCGTTCGCCTTATCTTCTCGATGAACCAATCGAGATAACTTTTCAAACTTGATCCTCGATTTACTGGTATTTCAGTGTTAAACGATTCTTCAAGGGGATGTTTTCATCTCACTTTCCTCGAGATCTCTCGCTATATTGCCGGTTGGACTTACAGAGGTCTTCACAATAAACGATTTATGATTTCAGTTCTTTTTAGTTTCTCAAATTTTTAAATTTCAAAGGTTCCATTCTTTCAAATCTTCCTGCAGAGTAGGTCTCTTGCTATATTGCCGGCTGGAGTCTTATGGAAGTCCTCATGTGAAATAGACGATTTACAATTTCAGTCTTTGTAGTTTCTCAAATTTTTAAATCCTAAATGTCCCACTCTTTCAAATCTTCCTGCAGATGTCTCTCGTTATATTGCCGATTGGTGTCTTACAGAAGTCCTCATATACAATAAATGATTTATAATTTCAGTCTTTTTAGTCCTTCAAATTTTCAAATCCCAAATGTCCTAATCTTTCAAATCTTCCTATACAATAGATCTCTCTCGCTATATTGCCGGTTGGTGTCTCACATTACTCCTCACATACAATAAACAAACTTTAATTTACAAATCTCAGTCCATTTTACTCCTCCAACTTTTCAAATCTAAAGTGTCCTAATCTTGAAATCCCCAAATCCCAAAATGCTCCAGAAATCTCCCTTAGCGAATTAGCAAAAAATCAGCACATCATTGCTCGAAAGTTAGCTAATTAAAAATTCGCGTTATAATAAAAATTCCTCTCGTGAAATTTTTTACGCGGAGTTGCTTGGAACTTTCCCGACCATGCGATAAAGGAGATAAAAAAAAGATATAAAGGTAATCGAGGAGGTCGTAAAAAAAGCTACTTACGGCGAACAAATTCCCCTAGCAAGTTTCGCCATTAATTTGCCCATCGAACTCTATCAACTGTTGAGGTTTTTCTTGCCTGTCAAGTTTCCCCCATTTAATAGGGATTTTGTTCTCGCTATTAATCACCCGTTTAGTGATCTTTCCTGTCTAGGAACTTCTAACTACTCAAATTTGAATAATTTAATTTTACGAACGATTATTTTGTTCTATAATGTCGAAACACGTTATTTATGTAAGTAATTTGAGCGTGATTTATCTTGATACACGAACGGATTAACTTTCTCATAAATCATGGATTTTAGATTAGGTCGAAGTTAATCTGAAAGATTATTTTGTATCCTTCGAGCGAATAAATTAATCCCGCGTGATGGATTCATTCACGGACGTATCGATTTTACAAGATATTCCAGAGATACGAAGAGGGTGCGTGGAATTATTTTTCGATTGTACGATTTTGTTTGTCGGTGCTCGAATAAATCACCCTCGGAGAACAAGAAAGGATGTACCGGGAAATAATCGTGCTTACCGCTTGAATAACATTTTCGAGGGGATGAAACGTAAGTTCCAGGGGTTTCAAGGATTACGCTTGATCGTTGTGCTGCTTTCCAGTTGGAGCATCCCCCAAATGGGAACAGATGGGGTGTTTTTTCACCGGTGATGAATGCGTTCGAGCAGGATCGAAAGAAGACGTGGCGAAAGACTAATTAACTCGCCGTTAAACGTTTCGTGGATAAAATAATTTTAAGAAAAAAATACACCGACTTCGAAATGCACTAAAAAGTATAAAATAATTTCTGCTTCCTAATGAAGTAATTTCCATTTCATTCAATCATACAATGACAACTTTTGCAAGAAAAGTTTTTTTGCAAAAAAAATACTTTGCAATTAAAAAATGAAAAGTTTGTTAATAATGGTACCAATGGGGAGTCAGACCCTACCAGATGCAAAAGGTTTCGTTTCCATTGGTCCACCCAGTAATCGGCGAACATACATAGAAAAAAAAATATAGTAATCGAATTGAGTAACCTCCTCCTTTTTCGAAGTCGGTTAAAAACTAATATAACAATTTTAATATCCGTCTAAACTCGATTAACCGATTTTATCAAAACTTGAAGATTCTTAATCCCGAAGAAAATCAGAATGAATTGCATTTTAATTTGTTCGGTAACTAGAAGTTGAAACAGTTTGCCAAAAGTTTATGAAATAATTTGTAAAATGAAGTTCTCTTTACCGGAGGAATAATCCGAGCCACGCAGTTACAAACTCAAGGACAGTTACTCGCTAATTATACCAATTAAAAGGGAATTAAGAGAAGCAGAAAAACCGTTCAGAATTGCCCTGCTTTTCTCCGAGATTCAACCACAAGATTAGCAAAACCGGACATCGGGCATGAAGTGGACATTTAAAGCAAAAAAAAAAAAGATGGACCATTTGCTTGCAAGAGGGATGAAGACTCTCTTAGCGGTCGAGAGATTAATCAGGTTTTCTTGCCCGAGCTATTAAACGAGCTTGCTACGGTCAAGGCTGTTTTTCATTGTGTTTGCTTCTTTTTTATAAGCTTTAAAACCGTGTTACTGCCGCATAATCGCCGTACTTTTGTTACGGGACTTCAATTAAACTGTCTCTCTAGCGAGACAGAACGTAATTTCCCTATGTCAACGAAAGCTTATTAAACAGTTGGCTGTTCGGTGCTTTATGCGGACATCGATACACTGTTTTACCAGATTAAATCGATAGCAACCAAAATTTACGTTTACGTTGTATTTCAAATAAGGGACAATGTGGTCCACTCATGGTCCCATATGCCAAACCATGTCCTACTGCTCTTTGGTTTGTACTTTAGATATGAGGGTGAAAGTACTGTCTTTTACTGTAATTTAGACCAATAATATCAACAAAAAAGTTTGTTCATATCAAAGTTTTGTGGAGGAGCAGCATAGGCATGTGGAGGTCTGGTCAGGCCATAGGTACCTCATGTGCCAAACCATGTTCTAGCTGCTGTCTTGTATCTGGACTAAATATGAGGATGAATGTACAGTCTCCTACTATAATTTAGACCAATAACATCAACTAAAAAGTTTGTTTACATCAAATTTCTGTAGAGGAGCAGTATAGGCATATGGAGGTCTGGTCAGGCCATAGGTACTCCATGTCTCAAGTCATGTTCTATCAGTTCCTTGTTTGTACACCAGATATGAGGATCAATGTACAGTCACCTACTACAATTTAGACCAATAACATCAACTAATAAGTTTGTTTACATCAAATTTCTGTAGAGGAGCAGTATAGGCATATGGAGGTCTGGTTAGGCCATAGGTACTCCATGTCTCAAGTCATGTTCTATCAGTTCCTTGTTTATACACCAGATATGAGGATCAATGTACAGTCTCCTACTACAATTTAGACCAATAACATCAACTAAAAAGTTTGTTTACATCAAATTTCTGTAGAGGAGCAGTATAGGCATATGGAGGTCTGGTCAGGCCATAGGTACTCCATGTCTCAAGTCATGTTCTATCAGTTCCTTGTTTGTACACCAGATATGAGGATCAATGTACAGTCTCCTACTACAATTTAGACCAATAACATCAACTAAAAAGTTTGTTTACATTAAATTTCTGTAGAGGAGCAGTATAGGCATATGGAGACGTGGTGCAACCATATGTACCTCCTGTACCACACCTCTAGCTATTTCTTAAATAAACAGACGTCTTCTAATGACATGACAAACAATAAAGAAACAGATTCTTCAGAAAAAATAAGACAAGTTACACATGCCTCGTCATGTTCCCACGATGTTTCCATATGGTTAAACGCCTTTCACCAGAAACCGACCGTAATAATCCTCAGTAAGATATATAACCTAGTATAAAGCGGGAGGTGTGCAAGAAACATAAGCCATCGAAAACAAAAGGCGTATCACTAGGATCGAGGCGTATCGAGCACGATCTTAGCGGCTCCGTCTTCGGTGTTTTGTTTTCTGGTTTCCTCTATTTCGAAAGGAAAAGCTACCCCAGTAAAGGGGCCGGCCGATTAATCACCACCGATAGAAACACCAGGGGATACTTTTTCCCCTCGGAAGAGGCTTTAGCTGAGTTGCTCGAAGTCGTTCGGCTTCTGTCTACGGTCAGGGTTGTAGGTGGAAAGCCCCGGCGGTTCGGTGTAAGCAATAATTTATGTTCCCCCGCAAATATAGTTGCCAATAATCGTGGCCAACAACGGGAGAAACGTTCGGAGGGTGTCGGCGCGTAGCGATGGGAGAGGGTGGTGACACGGGTTTGCCGAGGGTCGCTAACGTATGATGATCCTAACAACTTTTCCTGTTTCCCACTTATTTTTTATTTACATGCAATGAATTTTTACAAACAACTCGATCGTAAAGTGCCAGATGAAAGGTTACCTCGGCGGAAAGCTTTTATGTCTCTTTAGTCTTTTTACGGTCCTCTGAAAAAAGGACATCGGAACAGCCGTCAGATTGTTAGGTGTAAAACGGCAGAAAAATGGCGGTGTCGTTGCTTTGCTGAGCGAGGGTAAGTTTTTAACGACCATAGGGCGAAGAGCTTACGTGTCAAGAACGCGTTACATTCGTGACGTTTCATCGTTGATTTTATGGGGAGAGCTCTTCAAATTCTTCTCGCGGGAAAATAGTCTTCCTTTCATATATTTGATGAGTACTCCCCATTCCTTTAGGACACATACAAAAACTTGACATTTTACTCTTGAAATTCGGCATATTATATCCATATTTAGGCTTTTATATCTCTGAATTGCTAAACTTTAATGTTTGCAAATGTCTACGTCTCAGAGTAGCTCGATGTCCACATATTTAGGAACACAAAGAGCTACGTCCTCAACTGGATATCTTTACAAACATTTATGTTTCCAGCTTCATCTAAATCATAAAATTCATATGTCTCCAATCTTGGGTCCTAAAGGATCTACGTTCCCAAATTCACCTAGGTTTCAAAGGTTCTATGTCAGCAATTACTTAGGTCTCTAATCACCTAGGTTCCCAATCATATAGGTTCCCAATCCTAGGTCCCTATATTACCTAGGTGCCCACATCACCGAGGATCCCACATCACCTAGATCCCCATATCATAACGGTGCGTGGAATTACAGCAAATAGAGTTCCAACGCGTGGAACTATAGCAGGTAGAGTCACAGTGCGTGGAATTACAGCGCATAGAATTCCAACACGTGGAACTATGGCGCATGGAATTCCAACGCGTAGAACTATGGCGCATGGAACTCCATCGCGTGGAATTCCAACGCGTGAAAGTACAAAGCGTAGAACTACGGCGCATGGAACTACGGCGCGTGGAGTTACAGTGCGTGGAATTTCAACGCGTGAAAGTATGAAGCGTGGAACTACGGTGCGTGGAATTCCAACGCGTGATAGTACGACGCGTGGTACTACGATGTGTGGAGTTACCACGCGTCGAACTATGGTGCGTGGAGTTACCACGCGTGGAACTACGGCGCGTGGAGTTACAGTGCGTGGAATTTTGAACGCGTGAAAGTATGAAACGTGGAACTACGACGTATGGAACTATGGCGCGTGGGTTAGTGGTAGTGGAGTGCGTGGAATCTAGATTCCCAAATCCCTAGACCTCCAAATTTCTACGTTCCCAAATCCACCTACGTCCTCAAATCCCTATCTCCCCAAAATCTCACCTCTCCAACTCACCCACCTCTTCAAATCACCAACCTCCCCAAACTCCCACATCCACATCCTCCTCAAAACGTACTCCACATCAACGTTGAAATAAAACACTGCAGCAGTGATCACATTCGACTTTCTAGGGGTCCTATAGGCGCACCAATAGAAAAGGTCACTATTGTCCAGCATAAAAATAAGCACGGCCTTGCTGCTGATCGATGCAGTGCAGTATTGACCATTCGTCGAATCGATTGTTCGCATTCGTTATTCGTAACTACTGAGCATTGCTATAGACCGGTTAATGGCGTCCGTGACTCAGTTCCCCTTCAATTGGCTCCAAGTTAAATTTTATGCTTTCGACGAAGCCGACCTAGGTACTTTCTAGATGGTACTGTGGAAATAGGTAGAGGTCTTTGCACTTAACCTGGACTGACGTTTCGGTGTTTAAAGGTTCATCCTTCAGACCTGATTCGTATTGAAAGATGCGGTTTATTATTTAGAGATAGTCTGGTTTGAAATACAGGGCGATGCAGTTAAGGTGCACAGGTTGAAAGTTCAATAATCATTTTTTAGAATCACTTGATGTTCTTTTATCAGTTGTCAAATTTACAAATTTTAATTTGTTCATCTTGAAACTTCACGTATTTAAATTTGTCACATGTTCTATATTTGTCATAAATTAACCCTTTTAGTGCCGGGCGAGTGCCTATGCGAAGGTAACCGGTCGAATTTGACAAATATGCAACGATTTGGAAAAACCAAACTACAAATGATACATGCTTAAAAATGCCACGTATTCGGGACGAAATGGAGAATAAAGCAACGATAATGATTCTCCAATATCGATTGAAAATAATACGAACAATACAATTATAAATAATATAAAAATTCAGTTCTATCTTTCAAATCATTTTTACACATAAGAAAGGCACTGTTTTATCATAACATTATATAAACCACTTAGTACGCAACATATAATTAGCATTTCTAATTTGTTTCGTAAAAAAAAATTGACATTTCACAAAGAAAAATAAAGGATAAGAGATCGATTGCACAGTGCGGGCAATAAACGGATTTTATCTGCCGCAAGACAAGCAGTTGGTGTAAGTATACTACAACATTGCTGAAACAAAATTTTATTATCACAAATATATGTATGATATATAATTTTGTGTACTATTTATTATTATAAATATTGCTATTTAGTTATCTGGATATTGCAAATAAGGCGCTATTACACGCACGACGATATATCGTCGTTGGCACTTTTGGCAAGTGTAGCAAACGACGATATATCGTCGTTAAAATCTTTAAAAAGAAGTAGGTTATAATTTAGATCAGGACAACTTGTGTATGAACCTGTAGAAGAAAAATAGTATCGAAAGCCCCGTCACTCGACTGAATATTGAACTTTCCATTAGCCCAACACTCAGCCCATCGATGTAATATAACACACATCCGTGGCATCCGTATTGGTTAGCACGGAATCGAACGCGTTAAAAGTGCAAATTATTCCTGCGGGTTAATCAAATCGATTCCACCAGAAATATACACCACGAATTCAGCCTGTGCCCTCATAAATCCGTTGAATATTTCAGGACAAAGATACGCGACTGAAGTCACCTTCCTCCGCGTCTAATGGATGCTTCAGTGCTGAAGCCCGCGTTAAAAATACGAATCATCCTGTCGTATGAGCTCCGATTTTACATTCGACTTCCACAGCCGCAAGGAGAATCCTTCGCATGGTCCTCCTTTTAATTAATTCCCGTTAAAGCGGGAAGGGTGGTATCTGCAAATGAAAGCAGCGAATAGAGGAATTGCACGGGACGAGGTACACGCATTGGCGTAACTAGGAATGGACAGTGAAGCTGGACTCAATTTCAGAATTAGAAGCTTTTCATTTTTGAGTTCTTGGATGTTATGAGTTGTAGGATTATAGGAATTACAGGAGTAAAATTAGTGGGATTACAAGTTTTTTATTTTTGGAAATTATAAATTTGCATAGTTTTGAATTTCTAGATTTTTACGTATTTGTAGTTTTTGATAATTAAATTAGGTTCTTACATGTTTGAATTTGTTTATATTTAATTTAAAATACAAATTGGTAGAATACTAATTTGTAGATTACCTAAAGTGCTACGTCATCAAATCTATAAATCTCTAAAATTTCTTAGGTCCTTAATATCTGAGGTCCTCAAAGTTCTATGTTGAAGACGTAAATTCTTACGTCTTTAAATCACCAGATCTTTTAAACTCCCAGGTACCCAAATCCCTAGATATCCAAATTTCTGCGTTCCCAAATTTCCAAATTCACCAAATACCCAAGTACTCCAATTCCTACGTTCTCAAATCTTCAAATCCTCCAAATACACAAGCATCCATATTCCTATGTCCCCAAATCTCCAAATCCCCCAAATTCCCAAATACTTAAATTCCTACGCCCCCAAATCCCTAAATCTCCAAATTCCCACGTCCTCAAATCTCCAAAACTCTCAAATACCCAAGCACCCAAATTCCTACGCCCCCAAATCCCTAGATCCCCAATTTCCTACGTTTCCAAATCTCCAAATCTTCCAAATTCCCAAATATCCAAATTCCTACGCCCTCGAATCCCTAGATTCCCAATTTCCTACGTCTCCAAATCTCCAAATCCCCCAAATCCCCAAATATTCAAATTCCTACGTCTCCAAATCTCCAAATCTCCCAAATACCCAAGCACCCAAATTCCTACGCCCCCAAATCTCCAGATCACCAATTTCCTACGTCTCCAAATCTCAAAATCCCCCAAATTCCCAAATATGCAAATTCCTACGCCTTCAAATCCCTAGATCCCCAATTTCTTGTGTCTCCAAATCTCCAAATTCCTCAAATCCTCAAATACCCAAATTCCTACGTTTCCAAATCTCCAAATCCCCCAAATACCCCAAATACCCAAATACCCAATTTCCTCCGTCCCTAAATCCCCATATCTCCAAATCTGTCCCCAAATTAACAAATCTCCACACTGCTAAAACTCTCTAAAAAGTCATAACAGAAGATGTTAATCCTAATGTCCCCTCCCAAGAAAAATGGTAGTTACGCCAATGGCCGCGTTTCCAATCTCGCGATGCGAACACGCCCGGGACAAATCCTGCTTAAGCTGGATACACACGCGACGCTAATATCGTTTCGTTATCGTTCAGGATGTGACGTTGCGGAACGATATATACAGATTTCAGGTTGATTCAGCCAATATGCAACGGGACACGATACACATTCACGAGAACATACGTCGCGAGTATACGGCCGTGTTGAAATACCGGGACACCCTTATTGGGATACAGCCACGCTGATTCTCTAGCTCCACGGTTAGAAACGGCAAATGGATATTTATCGTGGATGGTCTTATTCCTGTCTCGTACTGCAACGTGTGTGCGATGTCCTTAGCGACGACGTTTCCGACATTTTAGGTTAGCTGCTTTATTTGACCGGCGACGCGTTGAGCCCTGGATTTTTCGCGGTCAACGTGGATGCATTACGTGACTTTGGACGCACGGGGACTGGATCTACGTCGGAGTGTATCTTTCTGATAATATATCTTAGTGGTTATCGCACTTCTTATATTTTGTATTTCTGGTGGGGTGAAATAGGGTGTGGGAGTCGGGAAGTTTTTGGTAGATCAATTCTTGGATTATGGGATTTTATGGTTTTTTAATCTAATTTCCCATTTCCTAATTTTCCATCTCTTCAAATTTCTCACTTTTTAATTTTCAAGCCCTACAAATTCCCAACTCTCCAAATTCCTCACCCTTCCAAATTCCAAACTCTCTAATTTCCCACTCTTCCAAATTCCAAGCTCTCCAAATTCCCCATTCTCTAATTTCCCATTCTTTCAGATTCCAAGCTCTCTAATTTCCAATCCTACCAAATTTCAAGCTCTCTAATTTCCCACTCTTCCAAATTTCAAGCTCTCTAATTTCCCACCCTTCCAAATTCCAAGCTCTCTAAATTCTCCATTCTCTAATTTTCCACCCTTCCAAGTTCCAAGCTCTCTAATTTTCCACCCTTTCAAATTCCAAGCTCTCTAATTTTCCACCCTTCCAAATTCCAAGCTCTCTAAATTCTCCATTCTCTAATTTTCCACCCTTCCAAATTCCAAGCTGTCTAATTTTCCACCCTTCCAAATTCCAAGCTCTCTAATTTTCCACCCTTCCAAATTCCAAGCTCTCTAATTTCCTACCCTTCCAAATTCCAAGCTCTCGAAATTCCCCACTCTCTAATTTCCCATCTCCTCAAATTCCCCACTCTTTAATTTCCCATCTCTCCAATTTTCCCACTCTATAATTTCCCACTCCTTCAAATTCCCAATTCTCCAAATTCCCCATCCTTTAATTTCCCACCTCTTCAAATTCCCCACTTTCTAATTTTCCATCTCTCCAAATTACCCACTGTCTAATTTCCCACCCCTTCAAATTCCCACCTCTTCAAATTGTTAACTCTCCTAATTCCCACCTCTTCAAATTTCCAATTCTCCAAAATCCTCATTCGTTAATTTTCCATCTCTCTATATTTCTCACTTTCTAATTTCCCATCTCTCCAAATTTCCCACTCTCTAATTTCCCACCCCTTTAAATTCCTAACTTTCCAAATTCCCACCCCTTCACATTTCTAATTCTCCAAAATCCCCATTCGTTAATTTCCCATCTCTCCAAATTTCCCACTCTCCTAATTCCCACCCCTTCAAATTTCCAATTCTCCAAATTCTCCATTCTCTAATTTCCCACCTCTTCAAATTTTCCACTTTCTAATTTTCCATCTCTCCAAATTCCTCACTCTGTAATTTTCCATCTCTCCAAATTGCCATCTCTCTAATTTCCCATATCTCTAAATTTCCCACTCTCTAAATTCCCAACTCCCTAAATTCCCGATTCCCTAACATCCCATCTCCCTAAATTCCCGAATTCCTACCCTCGCGCCACCCTAAACTCCCGTCTCCCCATGTAGCAATTTCTTTCGAGCTCCGACTTGATGGATGCCGCCATTTTGTGCTACCTTCGTGTAATGGAGGCGTGTCAGACTCTTCATGGGCCAGAACACTGGATCATCGAATCAGAGGTGAAAAATTGAGCCTCCATACATTTCTTATCCCTAGGCTGTAACTCGGGAGACTTAAGGAGAATCCATCTCAGCGGGAATCGCTTTGTTCGGCAAAGGGTATCGTGAACATTCATTTAGAATCACTTCGAATATGGTTCCCTACGTTTCTTCAAATTTCCTTGGCTTTCAATTTACTCTGATATCTATACTTCCTCATAACTTTTATCGAAGAATATAATTAAACGACGGAAAGGTTATGTTCGTCAGAAACTCAGACAATAATTAAATTTCATTTGTCCGGCTGCACAAACGAATCTGCTTCGCAAAGTGATGGAATGAATTTCAAAAAAAAAAAAAAACAAACGAAATTGAAGGAGTTGAACAAAAATTGGATTGTACACAAAAGGAAAAAAGTAAAACGAAGCATGAATGGAAATACTTCAAAGTTTCAAAATGAAATTGGACCAGTGTCATTCATTCCGCGGTATTTTTATCTCCATTTGTTTTTGCTGCACGAAATCCACTGTTTGTAAAGCATGCGGAATTTCTCGTTCCGGTAACGGAATCGAAAATTTTGACCTATCCAAAAAAAGAACGGAATAAATCGCGAACGGAGATAAAATTTGATTTATTGTTCTCGTTGACTATAAATTTTTCTATCTCCGTTCTGCCGACAGACGAGATAGCTCTATTCTATATTTTCCAGCCGCTAACAAATAACTAGGCTCTGCCTTCATTCAACAAAAGCCAAATCGCTGATAAAATGAAGTACTACACCACCATTTTGTTATTCAATCACCAAGATGGCGCTTTGTTTGGCCTTCGAAAGAGGTTATGTTTCGACGTTTCGGAAATTTATTTTTATGGAGCATGACACTGTTTGATTTTAATAAAAAAAATATACAAAATGTATTGCAAGTTCATTTATCATATTTATCATTTATTATCATTAAAGACAGTTTAATTTTAATAAAAAAGATATACAAAATGTATCACAAGTTTATTTATTATATTTATCATTTAGCATCATAAAGGACAGTTTGATTTTAATAAAAAAATATACAAAATGTATCACAAGTTTATTTATTATATTCATCATTTAGCATCATTAAAGACAGTTTGATTTTAATAAAAAAAATATACAAAATGTATCACAAGTTTATTTATTATATTTATCAATTATTATCATTAAATTTATTAGAAGTTTCATAAAAAGAATTTCTATCTTTGCATCACTGTTTTCTGATACAGTCATGAAGACATTTTCACTTGTATCGTGTAGAACATTTTTAATATATATTTTTTTTATTACATCATTTTTATTATGTTATATGTAGTTTTTGATGAGGAAATATTGCAGCAATTTTCGTTCTTCGTTAAGAAATTTTCGTTCCCCAGCAATTTTCTGTCCAGTTCAGGGATATTACATCACCGAACGAAAATTGTCGCGAAAGATTTGAACCACCGTAGGAAATGACGTCGGTGTTTTCTTATCCCGTTCGATAAAACGTTCTTATTTGCCCTGAGTTTCCGTTCCGCCAAGAAATCGAGCTTTCATCGAAAAACGTTATTCCCTTCGATCACGCTTTACATCGGCCCACGTTCTCACTTTTTCCTTCGATGTGTTATTTATTTATCGCGGTTACCCTTCTCTACCTTGTAACGAGGTTATCCTCGTTACATTCGACTGAGAGAAATTGATAGATGGCGCTGCCGGTCCCTGGAGTGTGAATCGAGCTGCAAGTTATTATTATTGGATTCTTTGGCACTTATCTTCTTTCAAGATGACCGGGACTTCCCTCGAGGAAATCTACTCAAATCTTCAATCAGCAGGGGAAATCTTCCGGAATACTTCCTGCGGATATTTTACCTTTATTAGTTGCGTTAAAATTACCCGTCGCGGCACGAGAGTGGTCCGCCATTTTCTACTTCTGCAAATTAAATTTTCAGACGGTACTATTTGTTCTATAGTATCTTTACTTTACTCTCAGATGCATGTGTAGCATTTTTAATAATTCATTATTAACTATGACATTTAACTTTGCATTCCAAATTTTTATTTATTCATTTTAATAAGTAAATGATACGCGAGTAAAAAGAAAAGTCATTGTTCTCAAATCCATTTGTCCTTATATTATGAAAATTATTTGCATTGTCTCCATAGCAGAGCCCCCGAGTTTGAAGACAAATTTTAAATAGCTCCGCTCCGGAGCCATCGAATACAAAGGGTTAATATCTAACGCGTGAAAGTATGACATGTGGAACTATGGCACATGGAACTATGGCGCGTGGAGTCACAGTGCGTGGAATTACAGCGCATAGAATTCCAACGCGTGGAACTATGGCGCATGGAATTACAACGCGTAAAAGTACATAGCGTGGAACTATGGCGCATGGAATTCCAGCGCATGGAATACCAACGCATGAAAGTACAAAGCGTGGAACTACGGCGCGTGGAACTACGGCGCATAGAGTTACAGTGCGTGGAATTACGACGCATGGAATTCCAACGCGTGGAACTATGGCGCGTAAAATTCTATCGCGTGGAATTCTAAAGCGTGAAGGTACGAAGCGTGGAACTACGACGCGTGGAACTATGGCGCGTGGAGTTGCAATGCGTGGAATTACGGCGCATAAAATTCCAACGCATGGAATTCCAACGCGTGAAAGTACAAAGCGTGGAACTACGGCGCGTGGAATTACAATGCGTAGAATTCCAACACGTGGAACTATGGACTCTTAAATTCAAAAGACAGTTAATATTCAACTACAACTAGTTTTCCTCACGTTTTAACATTGCAATAGTAAATAGTTAGCTATGTCTAATAAAAAGAAGTCATAGCTTAAGTTTTATGAATAGAAACTTAAAGAAACCGCGTCACAAACAAACTTGCAGTTTTTTCGACTCGCAGATCCACCTGTGGCTCCCTTAAACCCCTAAGCCGTCGCAAAGACTTCGTCATCGTTGTTTATCTTCCAGTGAGACGCGGAATACCGTCCCTATTTCGTAGTTTACTGTGCTGACCAAGGTTTTTTAGAATTTCCACGGTGCTTGCCAAACAGTATATTCCGCGATTCGCGAACACAGAGCGAATATATCAGCGACCGGATCCGAGATTCAGCTGGAACGAGCAGATTTAAAGGGGACAGTCGCCGGAAAGGAAATGGAGGGCTCGGACGAACAAGGGCCGACCACGACCGCGGAATAAATAATGATCCAAAATAGAAGCGGATGTACCGAGTCACTGGGTCATTCTGGACACCGGGTTACTTTTTGGGTTCTGCTAATATTGATTCTGGCAGAGATCGAATTAAACGACGTATAATTTAAGGGGGTTGGATTTCAAAGGGTGGGATTGTTGGAAGAGGTTCTTTGATTCGCTTTGAAGCTATTCTTGGAGGATCGTGTACAAGATATTTGCCTTCACTTTTTATTTAGTTTTTCTTTGTGATTTTCTATCATTCTTCTCTATGTCCTTCCATAATTGGGGATGGAAGTTAGGTTACTTTACTGGTATTCCATATTGCAAAATAAACCCACAGTAATTTTAACCAAACTTTCCGTGCACTATCTATAGTTATTTACTATTTAAATAATTATGCGGGGAATCAGTAACTATCCGTATGAGAATGTGGGAGTAGAAAGTTCCGTGTGGTTAATGGAGTAGCGAAGATTGAAGTGTATCCACTGCGGATCGGAAAATCCTGTAATCGGTGGCATTAACGAGAAAGTAGGTTTCAGCTGATGGGAGACATTCCTCGAAGGAAATTCATTAACACCGGTGTGTCTCTGTCGTGCAGGTTTCCACACGTACACCCTGAACGAAACCACGCACACAGAGAGGGAGGAGGACGAGATACTGACAGTGAGATACGAGGACGGCAGGTGGTCGAAACCGTACTATGATTGCGGGGGCGGGAACATCTGGATGCTGACCTACACTGTACCTTTCTTCGGATACGTAAACGACACGTACTTTTTCAAGTAAGTGATTTCTTAGCGGTATTTTATTGTATTATTCTAATGTACGTACATACATATTCATACATATACATACATAAACATATACATACATAAACATATATATAGATATATATGTATACATATATACGTATACAGGTGTATACATATATACGTTCCGACCTTTTTTATACACCCTGTATACGTACATACACATATGCATAGACATACATATACATACAGATACACATATACATATAGATACACATATTCATATACATATACATATACATACATATACATATACATATACATATACATATACATATACATATACATATACATATAGATACACATATTCATATACATATACATACATATACATATAGATACACATACACATATACATATACATATACATATACATATACATATACATATACATATACATATACATATACATATACATATACATATACATATACATATACATACTTATACATATACATATACATATACATACTTATACATATAGATACACATATACATATACACATACGTATACATTGACTTATATGGAGTAAAAGCAAAATGTACGTATGTGACACATCGACGTGGACATTCAGACGTTACTAGAGCCCCCATCCCCCTATCTCAACATTCAATATTTGTAGATCACTATGTCGATAGTAGAACATAACCCATAACCTACATTACATAGCACCATAACAGTAACCCTGTAGATTAGTATAACAGCAGGTTTATGTTATACTACATTCAAGATACCATATCTCTAGTAATACATAACTGTAAATCTACATTATACAGCACCATAAATAATAACTTCTTAGGTTAGTATAACAGTAATAATATTACTAGTTACATAAATGTAGTGTTATATCAGTACAATGATAAAGTGCATTAATTAAACTTTTAACAGAAATATTTGCTAAATTGTCACCAGATAATCTCCTATATTATATCCTATACCTTTGTCTCAGATATAAATTATTTCAGAGATCGTCAATATATCTGTTGATGCACGTAATAAAACCTCCGCGTCATTTCGTCAGGGAATAAATAAAAATTAGTTTGAAGAATCCAGCAGAGCGTGGGAGCAGCCATTGATTCGAAGATAATGGCAGGAAAATTATGATCCTCCCACTAACCGAGCGCTGTAAATTATTCAATAAACAATAGAAGACTCGCAAATTCTACGTATTACTTCGAAACCTCAAAGTTTCGGAGAGCGAGTCTTTTCTCGTAACGTCTGAAATATTATTCGAACTATATCGTTAACTTAGCATAACTGTTTCCTTTGCAAATACCCGAACGTACAAGTATTAATTGGGGTTACGATTATGGTTGGCTGCTCTCGGGCAAATACGGTGTTCAGCGGATTTTGGACTGGTCGAAATTTCTGTCGACATCGCGGTTTCATTTGCGAACCATTTTATCTCTGTATCTCTGTGTTTCGATGGAAAAAATGTTACAAATTAAACTAGTGATTTGAATCGTACAAACACCTTATCGAAAGAATCAAATTGCCAATTCGATATTTTTAAGCGTAACTTTGCCACTCTTCCAAATTCCAAGCGCTCCAAATTTCCCACTCCCTAATTTCCCACCTTTTCAAATTCCAAGCTCTTCAAATTCCCCACTTTCTAATTTCCTACCCTTCCAAATTCGAAGCTTTCCAAATTTCCCACTCTTTAATTTCCCACCCTTTTAAATTCCAAGCTCTTTAATTTCCCACTTTTTAATTTCCTACCCTTCCAAATTCGAAGCTTTCCAAATTTCCCACTCTTTAATTTCCCACCCTTTCAAATTCCAAGCTCTTTAATTTCCCACCCTTCCAAATTCCAAGCTCTCTAGTTTCCTACCCTTCCAAATTCCAAGCTCTCCAAATTTCCTACTCTCTATTTTCCCACCCTTTCAAATTCCAAGCTCTTCAAATTCCCCACTTTCTAATTTCTCATCCCTTCAAATTCCCAATTCTCCAAATTCCCAGCTCTTAAAATTCCTAACTCTCCAAATTCCCACCCCTTTAAATTTCCAATTCTTCAAATTCCGATTTTGGACTGCTCGAAATTTCAGTCGACATCGCGGTTTTATTTGTGAACCATTTTATCTCTGTATCTCTGTGTTTCGGTAGAAAAAATGTTACAAACTAAACTAGTGATTTGAATCTTACAAACACCTTATCGAAAGGATCAAATTGCCAATTCGATATTTTTAAACGTAACTCGAGCAAAGGTGTCGGGAAGTTTGACGCTCGTTTAAAATCGAGGTTAGGTTGCGCTAATAAAAATCTCCATAAATCAATATTAGATTCGACACCGGATAATCAAGTTGAACCGCGCGCCAATTACCATCCGGTTCGATGATTAATTACACTCCATCGACGCGGAAAGATAAAAAAATGATACACGACCGGATAAAACGTGGACAACCGGACATAATCTGTTATTTATTTAACTCCGTTTAATGCGTACGGATAAAAATTTGGGTTAGGTTGCTTAAATTATGGGAGTATTAGCGAGACTGGGTCAGACATTACTCGAATATTTTTGCTTTATCTGCGTTAATCTGTTTTTCATGTTTATGGAAATGTAAATTAGGTCGACATTCAAGATTAGGAAGATGTCAGATATATTTTTGGTCACTTTGTGCTCTTCGTACTAATTCGAGAAGATTGAATGAGGTTAGGTTAAATTATTTTAGATCGATATTGAAGATTAGGAGGATATTTCAGATATATTATTTTTGGTAATTTTGTGTGCTTTTTATACTGATGCAATTTGAGAAAATTAAATGAAGCTAGGTTAGGTTAAATTATTTTAGGTCGATACTGAAGATTAGGAAGATATTTTACATATATTATTTTTGATAATTTTTGTGCTCTTCATACTAATGCAATTCGAGAAGATTAAATGAGGTTAGGTTAGGTTAAATTATTTTAGGTCGATACTGAAGATTAGGAAGATATTTTACATATATTATTTTTGGTAATTTTGTGTGCTCTTCATATTAATGCAATTTGAGAAAATTAAATGAGGTTAGGTTACATTAAATTAGGTTAGGTCAATATTAAAGATTAGGAAGATATTTCACATATATTATTTCTGGTAAATTTGTGTGCTCTTCATACTAATGCAATTTGAGAAAATTAAATGAAGTTAGGTCATGACAGCATGTAGAATTGCTACGTTAGGTTACATACAATGTATAATACATTTTATCAAATATTAAATACAATTGATTTAATCATTTATACATTTATGTATTTTATTATACATTATTATACATACATTTTGAGTTTGGAAGAAGTTAGGTTAAATTAAAGTAGGTACAATGTAAAATGACATTTTATTAAAAACATGCATTTCATCAAACATTAAATACATTTGATTTATTCATTTATAGATTCATATATTTTATTATACATTATTTGTATATACATTGAGTTTGGAAGAAGTTAGGTTAAGTTAAAGTAAGTACAATATAAAATTACATTTTATTAAATACATGCATTTTATCAAACATTAAATACATTTGATTTATTCATTTATACATTCATATATTTTATTATACATTATTATATATACATTGAGTTTGGAAGAAGTTAGGTTAAGTTAAAGTAAGTACAATATAAAATGACATTTTATTAAAAACATGCATTTCATCAAACATTAAGTACATTTGATTTATTCATTTATACATTCATATATTTTATTATACATTGTTATATATACATTGAGTTTGAAATAAGTTAGGTTAATTTAAAGTAAGTTCGAGTTACATTACCGCCATCTTATTGAGAACAGGAGACAGGAAATGATAGCAGATTTCGCGAGAAGCATTCCAGAGGTTATGTCAGGCACTGCAGCCATCGTTGTTCTCGTATTATTTCGGAATCCACAGAGACGGATGTTGTCCGGACGTAGAGAGAGAATGAAGCGGTACACGTGGAACGTAACCGCAGCCAACACGCTCGCGTTCCAATCAAACCTCCTGGGGACCGGAAGTCACGCGACGTTGAAATACCACCGATCCGGAGAACCTAACAAATCGAATACTCGTATCTGCCGACGATATGCTGTCTTTCAATTACCTTAAACCTTTGATATCCGAAGAGCAAAGCCAGTTTGTGCAATAATTTGCACATATGTTGGCTTAAACGTGTTAGGTTTCATGTCGGTCGTCATAATTCTCATCAGAATTAGGTTGTTTGAGGTATATTGGCTGGGTAAATCAACTGAGAGATGTAAGCTTCAGTCAAAATACAGGGTGATCATAAAATGGTGGTCGAATTAAATTAGGTTATGGTTAGATGTTCATGAAAATGGCTGTCTTTTATAAAAATAAGTCAGGTTACATCATGTGAAAGTGAACTAAATATTCTTAGTTAAATTTGCATCAAAGTACAATATACAGGTTGCTCATAAAATGGTGGTCCAGAATTAAAAATATACAGGAAATCGCTAAAGTTATAGTCCAAATATCAATCTACAAAAATGACAAATACCTCCTGTATTACAGCCATGAATGATTGAAACGTTATCTAACAAAATGTACAGGGCGTTACACACGTAAACCAAAAAAACAATGTTCCTTATCAGAACAGAATATAAAACAGAAATTGCAAAAGCATTGTACAGTTCTAGAAGAGCGTGTTTCTAAAACAATACACACGATAACAAATCATTCGAAAAACATGATATCTATACGAGATTCCTATTGAAACACAAGCCGTGCAATTCGAGCCGAATTGTCTGCAACCATGATCGATATTTTGCGAGCTAGAACCGTGTTCGGGTTAAATCTAGAGTATTTGCCGCGTATCGGGACACGAACGCTTCACAGTCTACAGATTTTCTGAATGGCTTCACTATCGGAGGGTAAGAAGAATGATTTAGAACTGATCGACTGGAAAGGAATGCTATTGGGGCTATCAATTGTAGTCCTAGAATGTTGCCAAAAATTAAGCCTATCAAAATTTCGGAACAATCTGAGCATGTTCCGTTTTGTTTGATTAAAATGCTAATCTAATGTTTGTAATACTTCATACTACATTGACAAGGGTGGTTTATTATTGAAGTTAATGCGAAATTAAGTATGCGACTGTTTATGCGACATTTGCATACAAGTATCTTTGTAATTAGCATAATAGAGGAAGATGCATGTTCCAATTAAGGAGCGTTTGAAGTAAATATGCAACAAGGGTACGCAGGAAGACAGTTATCTAAATAAGCTGGTTTTATTATCGAGTCTCTTAAGAATGTTTGTGTAAGCGATTTAATCTCTTGTAATAGGTTTAGGATGCTCGTAGTTTATGCGTAAGATATCGATACAATCATACTACATTGGTTTTGCATCAATTTAGATAGCAGAACCTCAAGGAAAAATGGAGATCTTTGTTAGGGGATCTCTGCTTTATCGCACGATCTGTCTGCTTATTATCATAAAGTTTGATTGCTGAAACGGCTGGAGATTTTCGGGTTCAGATATAGAAAATAAAGGGATATTTCAATTAGGGTATATTGCGGCTTCATTTCGGAATAGGGACGTTTAACTGGATGAATAATAGAGATGTGTATAAAATGGCTGACCTCAAAATTGCTGTACTACCGTTGTAATTCTCTCAGGAAAATTAGTATAAATGGAAAGATATTAATCAGAACAAATTACTGAACCTCTTGAAATTCCTAACCTCACTTCAACTGCGGTATCTCAAGCTTAGATTATACATTTAGATGTCGAAATCCTACAAACCGAAATCCACTGAACTCTAACTCTAACCTCAAATTTTACGAACATCTATAAATTTTGACTAACAAACTGCAGAGTTAAACCTTTTATACGCAAATAAATTCATAACCTCAAATTACGAACATCTCGTGCTATAATATGCATGTCGTAATTCACCAGATTAAATGAAGTTACTAAACCTGGAACATTACGCAAATAAATTCCTAACCTCAAATTCTCCCAAATTACGCATCTCGGGTTGTAAATATTACGAAGTTAAATATCGTCCAAACTGCATAGAACCTTTTGGAATATTATGCAAATAAACTCCTAACCTCAAATTCTCCCGAATTACCGCGTACGCTATTATACAGCAAAATACAGTGAGTAAAGTGGACCTTTTAAAACGTTAGGTAAATAAAATTCTGACTTTGAAATTCCCTTTCGAATTGCGTGGATCTCCTTAAATAATGAATACCACAAAATGCAGTTATCAAGCAGTTTCATTTTGTTTCAGCACACAAAAATGTGTCTGAAATAAATACCGCAAAATTCAGTATGGAAGCAGTTTCATTTCGTTTCAGGACCCACAAACTATTAAAATCGATCCCTATTCGTAATAAATACGACAAAAAAATGCAGTGTGCAAATTTCCTTTGGTGTCTCCTCAAAAATTATTAAAATCGATCCGTATTCGTAATGAATACTTCAAAATTCAGTATGGAAGGTTTCATTTCGTTTCAGCACCCACAAACTATTAAAATCGGTCCCTATTCGTTATAAATACGACAAAAAAATGCAGTATGCAAATTTCCTTTGGTGTCTCCTCAAAAATGATTAAAATCGATCCGTATTCGTATTGAATACCGCAAAATTCAGTATGGAAGTAGTTTCATTTCGTTTCAGCACCCACAAACTATTAAAATCGGTCCCTATTCGTTATAAATACGACAAAAAAATGCAGTATGCAAATTTCATTTGGTGTCTCCTCAAAAATTATTAAAATCGATCCGTATTCGTAATGAATACTTCAAAAAACCGTATGGAAGGTTTCATTTCGTTTCAGCACCCACAAACTATTAAAATCGATCCCTATTCGTAATAAATACCACAAAAAAATGCAGTGTGCAGATTTCCTTTCGTGTCTCCCAAAAACGATTAAAATCAATGCGTTTGTCGCAGAGCAGTAATTGTAATATCAGAGAAGTGGGCTCGTTGAGCGGAAGTCACGTTTGAAGTGCGAGCTTGACGCGAGTGAAACGAGGGTCAGGAATTGTGGGGTGGATGAGTACTCCATTTAGGATGCGATACAAAGGAGGATTATCGAGAATAGGTTCGTACAATATTCAGCTGTTTAAACAATAATTCATTCACGCGTTCGTTAATTGCGCCAGCAGTTCGCGAATTAACTTCGCGAATTAACAATCCGGCTAGTTGATTTAACAAATGTGACGCCGGGAATTTGCAACGCGACGAAGACTTGTTAGGCGAAATTCGAACACGTAATGACGCAAAATTGGCGCAATTAATAAATTAATTAACGATTGATGTTACGCGCGTTTCCGAATAAATAACGCGGTGCTAATTATCACTGTTAGTATTTAAACCGGGTGATGTTAATTAATAGTACTTGGAGTTATGTTACGTATGGATTATTTTAATGAACATTTTTTATTACATTCTGTACAATAGTTTCTCTACGGTTGATTTAATTCAGGGATTTTTAACGACTTCGTTAAAAATTCGCTAATTAAAGGTGCATTACAATTTTGCGGAATATTTTAGGGGATTCGAATGAGATATAAAAAGAATATTTTATGCCGGTTGCATTGAAGCGAAGACAGCTACGAAATTTTTTGACGACGCTTTTGTTCCATTTTCGTCGCATTCCTGCAGGAAATTCCAATAGCGCGGGCTGTGTGTCGCGTTTAAGAATCCACTCTTCGGAGTTCAAAGCGAGGGAAGGAAATTAAAAGCAGCGCTTGGCGAGTGTGATTCCATTGCCGCTTACTCTTTGACGAATTCCATCGGGATCTCTGAAACAGATGGTGAATTCATTGACGAGAGAGGATAATTCATATCGCGTTCTCTTTCGATTAAATGTCAAGTGTCACTCGCAGTTACATATTTTTGCAATTTTTTAAGTTTTAATTTTTAGATTTTTGCAATTTTTGTTTTTTAGTTTTCAAGGTTTGCAACGTTACATTTTACTAGTTTTTAATTTGACGATTTTGTAGTTTTATAGGTTTTTCATTTTGTTAGTTTGTTAATTTCCCGCTCTCTAATTTCCCACTTTCTCAATATTTTATTTCCTTAATTTCCTACTTTCTCTATTTTTTATTTTCCCAAAATTCCATTTCCCTACTTTAAAATTCCCACATTCTCTTCTCAGTCTTGGTAATTCCCTGTGCTCTACTTCCCCGTTCCCTAATTTCCCATTTTCTCTATTTTCTATTTTCCCAAAAGTCCATTTCCCTACTCTCCCACAGTTCTAAAATTCCCACATTCTCTTCTTAATCTTTATAATTCCCTGTGCTTTATTTCCCCGTTCCCTAATTTCCCACTTTCCCAATTCCCAAATTTTCTACCACATTATTCTACCTTCTCCTCCACTTTCCTATTATTCCAATTTCCCAATTTCCATATTGCATATTCTACACACTAGAGAAGCAATTTCATATATGTAACCTAGTTACATGTGGTCAGGCCGAATGAATACGATTCTCGTTCTACATCAAGAAAACAGTGAATACATTATCTAACACTGTAACAGTTTCAATGTAATATTTCTATTTAGAAAATTGTAGGTTAAGAGGCTAATATTGTAGCTGTCGTTAATTACGACGCACCTGGTGCGTCACAGTAGTAATAAGATGGAACTATAATAAAACTGTAAAATGATATAACAGTGTATTCATTACTGACGCACCTGGTGTGTCACAGCTGTAATATAATGGTACTATATTTCAGCAGTAAATTAATAGAATAAAATATTTCTGATTGACGCACCTGCTGCGTCACATCCCAAATAGCAGTACAATAAAACGTTAACATAAAAGACTAATATTATTATAGTTTAAGCAACCTGAAAGTTAGTATATCGTCGCATATTTGATACGTCAGAGTATAATTATGACTGGCGCACCTGCTGCGTCATCAAATAGCACTACAATAAAACGTTAAAATGAAAGACTAATATTATTATAGTTTAAGCAATCTGAACGTTAATATATCGTCTCATATTTGATACGTCAGAGTATAATTATGACTGACGCACCTGCTGCGTCACCGCCCTAACAGCAGTACAATAAAACGTTAAAATAAAAGACGAATATTATTATAGTTTAAGCAGCCTGAAAGTTAGTTATCATATTTGATACAGAATATATTTTTTGACTAACGCACCTGCTGCGTCACCGCCCAAATAGCACTACAGTAAACCGCTAAAATAAAAGAAATATTATTAAAGTTTAAGCAACCCGAAAGTAAATATATCGTATACAGGAGTAAAACGGCGTGAATAAGAGAAATTGTTCGAAACGAGATGTTAGAACCGAGTTATCCGGCGCAATGAATCCGTCCGGAAATTTGCAAATTTGCGAATCCGAGTGGATCACTCAGATTCTATTATCTCGAGCGAAAAATCTGCATTGTAGATCGGCCGTTTAATAATTCCGGCCGGCGGTTTCGTAATAAGATTTCCCTCGTATTACGAACGCAACACATTCATGCCTCGTGGATTTCCACGGAATGTGGCTAAACACGTGCTGGCTCGCAGCCAGTTCCGTTGGATTCGTGGCAGCTGCCACCGCCACTTATAATCCGTTAGTTTTATTCGTGCGCGTTACCTGGACCGTCGTATACTTTCGTTAAAATCTCGCGATAAAACAGTGCCTCGCGACGGTAATTTACTTCGTGTTTGCGTTTCGGACACTGTTTCGTGAGAAAACGTTTGTCTGCAAATCCACGAGCGATACGATTCAATCTCGTTCGGTAGCTTTAACCTACTTGTCAACGTATTTTTAAGAGCTTCCAGGGCAATTAGCTGATGCTATTTTACCTTTCAGTTTATAATAAGGATATCAATCAATTGATATCTATCAATTCATAATGAATTATTGTCCAACGACACGAGTTTGTATCAAGTTTCAGTCATCTTGTATTTATTACCATTATTTCAATTTTATTAACCGACTTCGAAAAAGGAGGAGGTTACTCAATTCGATGTTGACGTTGGTGTATTATACTTAATTATGCTCATGGCATTTACGCAGACAAAAAAAGCCCTGAAGAATTGTCTTACAGTATCCTATACAATTCTCCCCGTTCCACTAAAAAGTGTGAAATAAAATAATTTTAAGAAAAAAATACACCGACTTCGAAATGCACTAAAAAGTATAAAATAATTTCTATTTCCGAATGAAGTAATTTCTATTTCATTCAATCATACAATTACGTAATATATATGAATGAAAGCTATTCACTCGTTAGGTAGTATATTAAATACATTTCAACCTTTTCGAAGTCGGCGTATTTTTTTCTGAAAACTATTTTATTTAATTGCTTTTGTAAGGTTGCAGATTGATCGAAGTTACAATATTAATTCTTGTAGTTAATGACGCCATCGACAGATGGCGCGGTCCGCAGTCGGTTTACAAATGGTGTCTAAGAGATCGTTAAAGATCAATAGCTCTTCGATAACAGTTCTAAAACTGGGAAACTACGCAATTTAACTGATAAGAATCTATAGAATTCATAAGACATTTGCTCATATCAGAGTCATAAGAACGAAGATCTAGATTTGTTTATCGTGTAGATTCTACACGGTAATCTAGATCTGTGAATCCGTACATTGTTCAGATGCTTATGTGCTGATCCCTACTTAACCTGCGTCTCTATATCCTAGATTTGTATATAAGCTTAATCCTTGTTTAACCTGGATACCTGGATCATCTAGATTTCTAGGTGCATTACATTGTTATATAATCTGGGTACTTATGTAACTGTGATATCTATATTTAGGTTCTTATATTAATTACGTTTGTGCGGGAGGTTTAGGTTCTTGTGTGGACTAGGTTTCTACTTTAGGTGGATCTCTGTATTATTTGAGTTACTGTATTACCTAGGTTGCTATGTCATCTTGGTTTCTATGTTGTCTAGGTCTCCACATCACCGAGGATCCCATATCACCTAGGTCCCCATATTATCTAGCTTCCCATATTACCTAGGTCCCCACTTAGAGTTCCATATTACCTAGGTCCTCACATCACCAAGGATCCCATATCACCTAGGTCCTTACCTAGAGTTCCATACCACCTAGATTCCCATATTACCTAGGTCCCCACTTAGAGTTCCATATTACCCAGATTCCAATATTACCTAGGTCCTCACATCACTGAGGATCCCATATCACCTAGGTCTTTACCTAGAGTTCCATACCACCTAGATTCCCATATTACCTAGGTCCTCACATCACTGAGGATTCCATAGCACCTACATCCTCACCTAGAGTTCCATATCACCTAAATTTCCATATTACCTAGTCCTCACATCACTGAGGATCCCATATCACCTAGGTCCTCACCTAGAGTTCCATATCACCTAGATTGCAATATTACATAGGTCCTCACATCACTGAGGATCCCATGGCATCTAGGTCCTCACCTAGAGTTCCATATCACCTAGATTCCCATATTAGCTAGGTCCTCACATCACTGAGGATCCCATAGCATCTAGGTTCTCACCTACAGTTTCATATTACCCAGATTGCCATATTACCTAGGTCCCACCTAGATTCCAATATTACCGAGGTTTCCACACCACCTAGGTCCCCAAATCACCCAGGTCCCAACCTAGAACTCCACATTACCTAGCTCCCCACATAATCTAGTTCCCCTCATCAATTAGTCACCCACATCACCTACATGTCCATATCCCCTATGTCCCACTCGTACCACATCCCAACCTAGACTTCTCTACAGAGATTCCTATAATTCCTCATCGCCTAAATCCTCATATCACACATCTCCCCATAATATCTGTTATAACAGGGACAGATCCCTACATAACCTAAATTCCTAAGCAACCTACATTTTTACTCCACACCAGAAAATACATGTAGTAATGAACCTTATAAGTAACAGTAATTAAAAGTATCCATCTGCCATCGGTTACATAATATTACTCAAAGTGAAATGCACTATCTCGTGCTCCACAGCAGTTAACGGTATCGTGGCCTCGTCGATGTCGTTTTCCCAACTCGTACAACTTCGACACGTGCTCGAGCTCTTACCACATCGTTTCCGAACTTTCTTTCGAAACACTTCGGCTAACATAAATGTTTAATGGTTCTGGATGTCTTCATAAAATGTCGATTAGCGATATTGAGCTTCTAATGAATTTTAATTGGATTATACTCTACTTCTTCTCCGTAATACTATACGTTTATCAATTCTTGTTTTGATTTATTTTAGACATCTTGTGAAACTAGTTATGAAAATATTTGTTTCCTATTTTAATTTTAATTGGATTATCCTCTACTTCTTCTTTGTAATACTATACGTTTATCAATTCTTTTTTTTAATTTATTTAAGACATCTTGTGAAACTAGTAATGAAAATATTTGTGTTTCCTATTTTACTTTTAATTGAATTATCCTCTACTTCTTCTTTGTAATACTATATGTTCATCAATTCTTTTTTTTAATTTATTTAGGACATCTTGTGAAACTAGTGATGGAAACTCGTGTTTCCTATTTTAATTATTCATATTATAATTTATTCAGAGTCAATGTACCAAAACACACGGAGCCAACTCTGATTACAAATTTCCGAAACAATGTGCCATTGTGATTGACCAGTAAAAAATGTTCAAATTACTGAGTTATTAATGGAAGCAATTCAGAGTGAAACGCATTCACGTGACAAAATTGCGCGTTTCAATTTAAACAAATCAATACAGCTGCAGTTAAATTTCCCGAAATGGTGAATTATCGAGCAGTGTTTTATTAACAAATGAAATATTACGTGTAAACACGAAGAATCAACAAAAATATGCAAAGAATTTTCTTACAGGGAGTTTAGTCTTCAAAGTCCATGTCGACGACCGGCCTCCAGTTTCCCGATTTATCTTTTCTATATTTCACGCCATCTTTGATGTATTCTCTGTCTGGTACTGTGATAATACTTCTTTTACTTCTGCTTTTCACTTCGCCATTTTCGTTGCCGTTTTCAGGGGCGTCTACATCGTCCTGCAATGTTTCTTGCATCTCTTTCGACTCGTCCGCCATTTTGGTCTCCGAACAAATTGACTTTCCCGGGCGAAAGTTGAGAGTTTTTCCTTTCGCCGAAACTTGCACAATCGGATTCTCCGCGCGAATTAAATCCTGTGGAAGTCGTTCGAGTGCACGACTCGATAAATCTCTGTAAACAAAAGATTCTTCTGTTACTCTGCTTTCCCGCCGGGAACTTGCTGAGCTTTTTATCGATCGTTAATAGTACACCATTCATCGTGACCGCTTTATCGAGGGATTGCTTTTCTTCCGTTCTATCCCGTTTTTAATTAAAACAGAAACTCGAAACAAGATTATCGGTCGTGTTTTATTTTCAGTTGCGAAGAATCCCCCTTTTATCGATCCTCCATTTTGTTTAAAAAACAAATAAATTCTATACCGTTATTAATTAAAACGGACACTTTACAGGGAATTACCGAGCCGTGTATTCGCGAACAAAAAACTATTTTCTTCTCTTTTTGAAACTTTTAACGAAGAAATTTTCGATTTGAGCAACGGAAAAACAATTAATTAAAATCTGACAATTGGAGCATGGACGTGTAAAAAATTATACCACGGTTTAATTAAGATAAAATCCCCGGAAGGAATTTCTTTCAAAATACGAAGCTATTGATTAAAATGGCGAGATAAATGTTATCTTTTTCGAATTGTAAAATCTTCGGTGAAAATCGTTCTAGAATTTGATTAGATAAAAGAGGCAAGAGTTCGTAGCTAATGACTCGTGCATAACCGCTGTTTCCGTATTGATTCGCTTTATAGCCGAAGGTCAAATAACGTAATGAACGGCGCTTAGATAAAACATTTTCACAACAGAAAATTATTTACTTGGAGCTCGGTATAAAAATATATCAGTCTTGACAAAATTTTTGTGGAAAAACATCAAATAAATTTTAATAATTTTATGAATTATATGTTGTAAGAATATATTATACTAATTATTATATATTTAACAAGTTTTAATAAATTTTAACAATTTTACTAATTTTACTAATTTTACTAATTTTACTAATTTCTCTAATTTTAGTAATTTTAATAATTTTAATAATTTTACTAATTTTACTAATTTTACTAATTTTACTAATTTTACTAATTTTACCAATTTTAATAATTTTACTAATTTTAATAATTTTAATAATTTTACTAATTTTAATAATTGTACTAATTTTACTAATTTTACTAATTTTACTAATTTTACTAATTTTACTAATTTTATTAATTTTACTAATTTTACTAATTTTACTAATTTTACTAATTTTACTAATTTTAATAATTGTACTAATTTTAATAATTTTACTAATTTTAACAATTTTAATAATTTTAATAATTTTAATAATTTTAATAATTAATAATTTGACAATTTTAATAATTGAAACTACGTCTTTTTTATCCACTTGCTATCTGTCTATTTCAAAATTACACAACTAAAAAATCACTTGTTCCAACTTACTCAATTTACCACCTACACCTCAAAAATTTTTACAACTGAAATTTTTACAAATTTCTACAAAGTTTTGCAATTAAGCATTGTATTCACATAACAGTTCTACAGCCTTCCATTACGTAACATAAACGTATTTTCATCACAAAACATCACATCGAGAACAATAACACGAAAATTTCTCCCCTGTGACTCGCGTTCACCGGTAAATCCAGAGGTAGAACATAATTTAAGCATCAGATGAGGCAACAAAAATGGAACGATAATTATAGCGTGCCACAGTGTAGCACACGTGATGGCGGCTTTCACTGCGGCATTCAGCGTTTCATTGATTTTTCTCGTGATTATTGAAACGCAACGAACGCATGTATGAACATGTCTGACCGTTGCGAACTGCACTACTGAAGTTATCCTTACTCAGAATTTTTCAACGTTGCACTCGATTTGATTCGGTCAAGCAGCGCGATTCACACGTTTCTTCGAGCGATCGAAGAGGTAGACTGACGCAGCGTCGATCTAGCGCGCCGACTTACCGCTTCGAAATTTTATCAGCTTCGAGTGTTTATCAGTCTGGGAAAACTCGACGCACCTACTTTCGGAAGTGATATCGATCTCTTAACGACCGTACATTCCACGCTCTTATAGTCTCCTTGACATAGCGAGGTCGTTCATTTTTGTACGTTAAAAGGTAACCTAAGGTCACTTAACGACCTTAAAAATAGTTAGAATTATTTAAAAAAAATCTATTTGATAATTCATTTTTAAATTGACTTTATACCCTGGAAGCTCATCTTGAACTCAATACCTTGGAAGCTCATCTTTATAATTTTGAAGTGCCTATTTAATTCGAGTTGATTCAACCTGAAGATTTCTAACGAAAGAGCTCCTACGATGGTTATTATCATACGGAGAAGATGAAATGGTTGCTTTGGGAGAGGCATACTTGGAAAGGAGGCCATTTTCGGTACAGGTCTGATGGAATTACACGGTCTATTCCATTCTAGCTTTTACGACGCTGTTCAGTATTCAAAATGGTGAAAATTGCAGCTGTTTGATTCGATTGAAAGTAGCATTCCGCGCTGGGGTTAATTGAATATATGGAGGGCTATGAAATCAGTAAAATGGGGTATTTGTTGCCATACGTGTTCAACAAAATTTTATTCTGGGAGAATAGATGGTTCTTAGTGAGTAAAGAAGTAGTATTAATGTGTTACTGTTCAATTTAGTATGGTCTGTTTATTGTCAGACAAGTAGTCTAAGTCTGGAGTTCATTGAACAAGTAGCTTGTAGTGGTCAGACAAGGATTATTTTATTAGCAGTCAGACAAGAGGTATTATAATGTCACTGATTAGACAAGTAGTATGTACTGTCGATCAGACAAGTAGAATGATGCTGTCAGTGGACAGACAAGTGGTGTATGTTGCTAGTCAGACAAGTAGTATTTGCTGTCGATCAGACAAGTAGAATGATACTGTCAGTGGGCAGACAAGTAGTAAATGTTACTGGTCAGACAAGTAGTATTTGCTGTCGACCAGACAAGTAGAATGATACTGTCAGTGGACAGACAAGTACTGTATGTTGCTGGTCAGACAAGTAGTATTTACTGTCAGTCAGACAAGTACTATTGTCCTGCTACTGGTCAGACAAGTATTATTATTCTGCTACTGATCAGACAAGTATTATTGTGCTGCTACTGGTCAGACAAGTATTATTATTCTGCTACTCATCAGACAAGTATTATTGTCCTATACTAGTGAGACAACTAGTATTGTCCTGCTATTAGTAAAGAAAAGTATTATTGTCCTGCTACTAGTCAGACAAGTACTATTGTCCTGCTACTAGTAAAAAAAGTATTATTGTCCTGCTACTAGTCAGACAAGTAATATTGTCCTGCTACTAGTAAAAAAGTACTATTGTCCTACTACTAGTCAGAGAAGTACTATTGTCCTGCTACTGGTCAGACAAGTATTATTATTCTGCTACTAGTCAGACAAGTACTATTGTCCTGCTACTAGTCAGACAAGTAGTATTGTCCTGCTACTAGTAAAAATAGTAGTATTGTCCTTCTCCTGGTCAGACCAGTATTATTGTCCTACCACTATTCAGACAAATGAAAGCAAACACTAATCCAATATCGATAAAGTTAAATCCGTATAAAGTTCATAATTAATTTATGTACCGAATAATGAAATAATAATGGAATTAGATCGAACTCCTTGCGGGTTGAGCAAGCGATCTAATCGCGAGCTTAAATTTTTGACGGTATTGGTAAACAGCTTATGGGGTTAAAACAGCTTGACAGTATTTTGCATCTAGAGTTGTGCTCCATTTCACGTGAATTGTCGAAGCCGTTAATAGCACAAGGACAAAACGAGGTGAAATTTTCGCTTCCCTATTGAATAGCGTCTGGTGGGGGGTTAATGCCGTTGTTCTTCCCTCGCAAATAATCTGCTTATAGTCTTATCCCCCTTGACGAAGCGATTCAAACTTTGCCTCGATTTTCCATTAATTAAACGACCGAAAGTTTAAACAATTATCAAAGTATAATTTGAACGTCCGCCGGTTACCGTAGGAGATCCATCGTGGATTTAATATCAACCCCGGGCCAGTTTATTATTTGCCCGGTGATTTCATTTCGTCTCGAACCGGGGATTCTACTTTCGGCAGATATTAATTGGTTCACGAGGCGAGCCCCTCTTTCGCCGCGTTTCCGGCAGACAGTGGCTAACTGAATTACGACAACGCAACCAGGGGACCGAGGAAATTTCGTCGGGCACACCGTAATTCATCGTTCGGGTGTATCTTCGCGTTGAAAGGGAACCAGCGTAGCCGGAAAACCTATTGTCCATCGCCGCTGCTCTGTCTTCGTTGCTTCGATTCGACGGGACAAAGGCTGCGTTCGTCTGCTTGCCACGTGGAAATTCGACGGTGACGTAGATTCGTCGCATAATCGACCCTAACTATCGCGGAACCGTGAATTGATCATTTAGAAACACGATCGATGTCGTGCAACATTGTTCTCCTACCTCCAGTTCATTTCTGTTGACTCGTACCTTCAAATTAGACCTAACCTTTATAACTCTCCTTGCTATACAGCTTTTCAACGAAGTTTCCATAAAGAACCGCCCCCGGTGAAACTAGTAGAATAGGTCAGATATTGATCAGACAGGAAGAAAGAAATTCCTTATGTAGTTATGTACAACGTACCCGAGTTCCATAACAAATTCATCCAATAAGTGTTTTCGTTACTCACCAAGTATATTCGGTTGAATAACGTTTGCAACTGATCAGACGAAAAGATAGTTCTACCCTCAGATAAGCAGATTTATAGTACTACAGCAGCGACATTTATCAGTGAGATTTGTAGAACCCGTTGATAGTCGGACAAGTGATATTATGCTCCCTGTGGTCAAATAAGTAGCCCTGGTACTGATTACACATTCATTGTCGACTAGATAAGTATAATGCGCTCTAATACAGCCAGACAAGCGCTACAGTACTGGTAAGACAAGTAGAACATGTTACTGGTCAGCCAAGTAGAGTATGACACTGGTCAGACAAGTAGAATATGACACTGATCAGACAAGTAGAGTATGTCACTAAGAAGACAAGTAGAGTATGACACTGGTCAGACAAGTAGAATATGTCACTGATCAGACAAGTAGTATATGTCACTGGTCAGACAAGTAGTACATGTCAGTGGTCAGACAAGTAGTACATGTCATTGGTAAGACAAGTAGTTTTTGTCAGTGATCAGACAAGTAGTACATGTCAGTGATCAGACAAGTAGTACATGTCAGTGATCAGACAAGTAGTACATGTCATTGGTAAGACAAGTAGTATTTGTCAGTGATAAGACAAGTAGTACATGTCAGTGATCAGGTAAGTAGTACATGTCAGTGGTCAGACAAGTAGTACATGTCAGTGGTCAGACAAGTAGTATATGTCATTGGTCAGACAAGTAGAGTATGTCAACGGTCAGACAAGTAGAATATGTCAATGATAAGACAAATAAAATATGTCAGTGATAAGACAAGTAGAGTATGTCACTAGTAAGACAAGTAGAGTATGTCCTGCTGTAATCAGACAATTAGTATCTTCTACTTTTCAGACAAGTAGTTCTGTCCTGCTGTAGTCAGACAATTAGTATCTTCTACTTATCAGACAAGTAGTTCTGTCCTTCTGTAGTCAGACAAGTAGTATCTTCTACTTACCAAACACAAGTAGTTCTGTCCTGCCATAGTCAGACAACAAATGATCCACTAAACAACATGAAATCAGTCCAATACATATAACAAAATCCATCAGTAAATTAACTGATCAAACAAATATTGTAAAAGTACTCAGACCATCAAAGTTTACCACAGACATAAAAGTAAATTATTTGATAAGTCAACCAGAAGGTACAGCTTTCAATACTGATCCAGCTATTGCCATACGTATTTCATGGCAGAAAAGACTATTCTTTAAGTAATCCTCTTTATACTTCCCTGAATAAGAAGCAGCAAATCCCAAAGCATCTCTAAAGGATCCTTCCTTGGTATCGCTATACTTTATCCTCATTTCCTATGGTGACCTGATTTCTTGCCTGAGCTGCATGAGCGTGATTTCACTAAACGGCAAAAGCGTACCGAAGCCGTTGAAAGGGATCGATGTTCGTAATTGCCGCGGACGCAGAATATCGATGGACGCATTGATGTGAACACGGTAAACCTGGGGTTACAGGGACACGAGCATCAAGTATGTTAATTCTTGCCGTTCCGGCAAACCGCCAATCGGTGTGCAAATCGTTAAACTGTGCCGATAATGGTCGTCACAAAGCTTACTGCTAAGTGAAATGCGAGCGGCAGTATTAGGCCCACGAATTTAACTTCGGAGCACTGCTTGTTTTACTTTATAATTCTTACTCCTTCTTTAAACTATTTTAATCAGACAAGTACAATGAGAAAACTTTAAAAAATACTGCACTGTATGACTTCTTTATATGTATGTGGTCAGACAAGTAGAATAAGAACAGTATGCATATGTGGTCAGACAAGTGGAATAAGAACATGAACATGCATATGTGATCAGACAAGTAGAATAAGAGCAATGGGTACACATATGTGGTCAGATAAGTAGATTAAGATCTATGGACATACATATGTGGTCAGACAAGTAGATTAAGAACAATGAGTACTGATATGTAGTCAGACAAGTAGAGTGAGACCTATGGTTATACATATGTGGTCAGACAAGTAGAACAAGACCTATGCCTATACCTACATGGTCAGACAAGTAGAACAAGACCTATGCCTATACATACATGGTCAGACAAGTAGAACAAGACCTATGCCTATACCTACATGGTCAGACAAGTAGAACAAGACCTATGCCTATACATACATGGTCAGACAAGTAGAACAAGACCTATGCCTATACCTACATGACCAGACAAGTAGAATAAGAACTAGTTAGTAGAATAAGCACACATACATAGCCAGACAAGTAGAATAGGAACTATGAGGACATCAATAGTCAGACAAATACTAAAATAAATAAATGAGACCTCCTGTTTAATTCAACGTACAATTCTAACTCTAACTCTAATTTAAGTACTATTTCATTTCTAACAGCCACAAAACAAGCCCGGACAAAACAAATTCATTCATCTCCCCGAAACTTTTCAGCTAGCGATTCGCGGTTCAAAAATTCCGTCAGCTCGTTAAAAACTGAAACACGGATGGCAATTATTTTTCGATTCGACGTCGAGACAGAAGGCTGATGCCCGATACAAAAAATGTGCCAGCTTCAGCAGAAATTAAAATCGTCCTCGGGCTAAAGTACCTTTTTACGAGTCGGATTCGTGAATTTGAAATGGATGGAACTCGTTACGCTGCAGTTTTAAGAAAGGAGAGTACACGGATTCTTCCCACTCATTAAAAGTCGTTGATTAAATCGTCAGGCTGCATACGCCACGCCTCCTTTCAGGATGTTACCTCCGTCAGGAACGTTGGTATGCAAAGCCAGCTTCAACCACAAGTGACGTATTTATTTTCGAGAGTTGTAAGCACGAATTAAATACCATGTCCTTAATGAAACATCTGAATGTTTTTTTTCTTGCATTGTAACTTCGTCATAAAAATATCTGAAGAGAATATTTTGTATAATCGTGGTAATAAATCGTGTTTGTAATGGACAGATTAAGTGTACATTTAAACGGTTAAAGAGGACAGCTTAGTGGGATTTAAGAACACTTTCCATATTCCTAGCACACACGGTTTCCGTGTCGCTGGAATTAATAAAGACACGAATGCAACGACAAAGGGACAAGTCACGAAAGCGGAAACTCGGAGACAACGAGAACTGCAGATTTGCGACGGATTTGCACGGATTCTCGCGAACGGTTCAGCTGTCCATTTTATCCGGTTACGATTCCTTCAGTTGGCTTAGCCAATCCGTCCCGGGGAAAGTCGTGGGAGAATTGGCAACTGTCGGCATATAATCGAAGTGTGAAATCAATAACGTCGATCCCTTCCACGTGGCCTCCCTTAAACGGTCAGTGCTTCCGCGTCGGTTCTTCGTTAATCGTGGATATCAACCATTTTACTATAAATTTGTTGAGCATAGTCGAACAGTCGCTGTGGAAATTCCGATAAAATACCCGGGGCTTTTTTTCGCCTATCGACAGCATTCTCTCTTGTCACTCGGGGACAAAAGGACGCGGCGAACTTTTTCTAGTTACGGAACACTTTGCAGTTTTTTTCGGAGTTGGATAGAAATCCCTTGTAAGGTTTACCTCAACCTAATCTAAGAGCCAGACAGAAATAGCTCAGGCGTATAATAGACCTGACCTGGTGTCCTCTACAGCTTTGAAGTTCGCGTTTAAAAATGGTGAAGTTGAGTGAAGTTTCATTGTTATTTTATTTTCAAGGAACTTTCTACCCTTTAATTTTAACTACAAGTACCCACAGCTGGTTAATTACATGAAATTTTGCACCAGCCCTAGATAAAGTATAAGCTTATTGGAATTAAATATGACTAATCGAAACGAATTAAACATCCGCTGAAATTTATCGCGTACACGACATAAACGAAGTACTGTACAAATTCCCCGATTTTTAAAGCCGCAATAAGAGGATCGAACAGAAAAATGTCGCAGAGGATCGTAGAGGGAAATAAATTCAATGACGACTGGATTTCATCCCACTCGAATCTCTTTGAGTTCTGTTTATCGAAAAAATTACACAGGTGGTCGTAACTAATCATGTTTGCCGATGTTTCTTGTACCGCGATTAAAAGTTTCGAGAGATTTGCTCTAGCGGCGACACGAGAAAATATTTCGCAACTACAGGACCCTTGACTTACTTTCTCTCATCCCTACGTTTAAATAAAAAACTTTTCTGCCATGGGATAATATCATTACAACTCGACTAAATTCGTTAAGATCTGAAGGAAAGAATCGTCAAAAGAAGACGAACGTGTCCCTTTTAATCACTTCAAATAGCCCATGGCGAAGGAGACATTGATCGATCGATTGTGATTAAGTACGGTCGGATTAAACTACTTATCTGATCAAGGGAGCACTTGTACCACTTGTCTGGTTGATGACAAGGTGACGTTATGTGTCTATTGGAATTATTGCATTTAGATGACCATTGAGGGGATACTACTTGTCTGGGTATGGTAGGAGACTTGTCTGACTGTGTATAGGGACTATCTACTTGTCTGGCTTGTAAGGGAACGATACTACTTGTCTGACCACAGTGGAAAATCTACTTGTCTGATTCTCATAAGGACTATCTACTTGTCTGACTAGTAAGGGCACAATACTACTTGTCTGACTACAGTGGAACATCTACTTGTCTGACTCTCATAGGAACAATCTACTTGTCTGACTAGTAAGGGCACGATACTACTTGTCTGACTACAGTGGAACATCTACTTGTCTGACTATCATAGGGACAATACTACTTGTCTTACTAAAGTGGAACATCTACTTGTCTTATTACAACTACAACTACTTGTCTGACCAGTGACATAATCTACTTGTCTGACCAGTGACATACTCTACTTGTCTGACCAGTGACATACTCTACTTGTCTGACCACTGACATACTCTACTTGTCTGATTAGTAACATACTCTACTTGTCTGATTAGTAACATACTCTACTTGTCTGACCAGTGACATACTCTACTTGTCTGACCAGTGACATACTCTACTTGTCTGACCAGTGACATACTCTACTTGTCTTACCACTGACATACTCTACTTGTCTGATTAGTAACATACTCTACTTGTCTGATTAGTAACATACTCTACTTGTCTGACCAGTGACATACTCTACTTGTCTGACCAGTGACATACTCTACTTGTCTGACCAGTGACATACTCTACTTGTCTGACCAGTGACATACTCTACTTGTCTGACCAGTGACATACTCTACTTGTCTTACCACTGACATACTCTACTTGTCTGATTAGTAACATACTCTACTTGTCTGATTAGTAACATACTCTACTTGTCTGACCAGTGACATACTCTACTTGTCTGACCAGTGACATATTCTACTTGTCTGACAATAAATGTTTGCACATATACTACACGTCTTACCATGTCCTGCAAGTCACATACTACTTGTCTGACGACACAACAGCCCTATATACCCTTGTCTGACAACAAATCTACGACACTCGACTTTCTTCTTAAAGCATAAATTCTACTTATATGACCATAACCGAAATATTTCACCATTTTTAACGATCGATGGTCCCCGTTGATGCCGTATGAAATATTCATTTCCCTCAGCTTCCACGAAGGGTGAGGATACTTTATGGGTCTTTTTGGGAGTTTTATATAACATGGGAACACCCTGAGCGTATTATATAATTGCAAATGTATGGTTTACGATATTGGGGACATAACGGTGACAGTCGATTGAAGTCATTTCATTTACTGTATCGTAAATTTCAGTCGAATTGCGTGGACGTTGTTCGGCTCTCGTTTTTACGAGAATATAAATCAACGGAAAAGATTTACGATATTATTGTTACCACGCAAATGCCACCGTTTCCACCCTCCGCCGTTCGGCCCGAACTTCCGGTACATGGAACGCGAATACGTAAACTGCAATCTCGTTATGACGTTCCCCGATGAAAAATGCGACCGTTAACTTTTTACTAACTACCTCTGTCAACTTTAAGTTTCGTTAATCCTCGAGTTATTCGCATGAAACGTTCCGTGATTATTTCCCTTCGGAAACGAAATAAAGTCAACACCGAAATCCTTTCTTCTCTAACGAACTATCAAGCTCAGACACCCTCCGATCGATATTTCTCGTACGTCCAATATCTTTTGCACTCAGCGATGCAATTTTCGCCAGGAACGCTTATCAGAAATTACTTTCAGAACACTTTACGGCATCGACTGCCTCGTTGCGAGCTCGCAGCTCTTGAAGCAGTGACGAAACATGCCAATAATCGCCAGTGTTCTTGAAAAGCTTTTATTCTTCACGTCAATCATTACACCGCTCGCAGGCAGCGCCATTGTATGCAACTATTAGAGTGAGCCAACGCACACTGTTTGACTACATCGACTATGCGACCGCGAAAGAGGCCGAGCAGAAAAAATTGCGGAATTGGCCATATAAACGGAACTCCTTTCATGCGAACGCTGATTATTAATGACCTGCCATCTGTGCTATGCTTTGCAGGTTTTCCGATATTCTAACGATGGAACGCATGCTTCTATGGCCGTGACGTGACCATGTAATGCGTGGTGATATTGACGTGTAGAAATTTGGATCCATGGTAATTTTAGCGCGACGAAATTGGGACGCTTGGCGATATAACGCGTGGTAATTTCGACGTGTGGAAATTTGGACGCACGGCAATATAACGCGTGGTCATTTTGACGCTTCGAAATTTGGGCACGTGGCGATATAACGCGTGGTAATTTTGGCGCTTGGAAATTTGGGCGCGTGGCGATATAACGCGTGGTAATTTCGACGCGTGGAAATTTGGGCGCATGGCGATATAACGCATGGTAATTTTGGCGCTTAGAAATTTGGGTGCGTGGCGATATAACGCGTGGTAATTTCGACGCTTGGATATTTGGGCACGTGGCGATATAACACGTGGTAATTTCGACGCGTGGCGATATAACGCATGGTAATTTTGACGCATAGAAATTTCGCACATTTCCAAAGTAACACTCAAATACCTAAATTCCTGAGAAAGTCGTAGTTGCTATTACGACACCAATTCTATTTAACCCAGCAGATCCTATCAGCGTGGATCAAGATTGTTCCCAACATATTCGAAGTTCCGCATAAGTTAGACAAACGTATGCTCAAGATCCCGGTTGTTAGATCGAGCTGGATAAGATAGTACGTATAGGTACACAAGTTAATCACAAATTAGGACAAGGTTAGACAGGCAAGTATGTTAGGCCGGATTACACGAGGATTAAGTTAAAGTGAAACAGCGTTCTTGAATACGATGAATATGTCGGAAAATCCATGGACTGTTTACCCTAATAATCTTGTCTTACGTTTCACGTATATTACGCATTTGTTTTCGAGCGATTGAAAAGTGTAATTTTTGATAAACAATGTCTGCTGTTAGTATAACTGTGCGTAACAAATATAAATGAAATATGTTTGTAAATAGAGATCAATGATATCACAGTACCCGAAATCTGTTTATTTATCTTGTATTTTATCGCTGGTCGTAGGTAAACAAACCCTTGTTTGTACCCTTGATGAATCGGAACGTAAGCGGGAAAACAAGCCTCGATCAAGGAAAAACGAAATAACGGAAAAGCCATCGCGTTGTCGAGGTCCGTTCAATCTGCGCCGATGACCGAACGAAACCACTCGATTTCGCGGCAGCGATGTTTCATCAGCTGGATTGAAATGGACGTCTATTTCGTTCGTAGCGTGTACACTTCGATTATTCCTCGTTTTCCCATTAATATCGCTGGATTTCGCGTGATCTCTGCGTCGAATGAGTCTCTAGATTGAAAAGTGCATTGGAAAAAGTTGTTCGAGTAGAAATGTCTGAAATAAATCAGACGCTTCGCGTGGGAATCGATAGCGAAACGTTCTAGCCATACGTAACGTTCTGTCTGCTCGAGAAAAAGTGGAGTTGAGGGTACACGTTAGCACTTTTCACTTTATGTTCCGAGCTCTCAAATAAATACGTTGTCGAACTTCAATAAATAATGAACTTGCAAGGCTGCATGTTTCGATACAGATAGATGTATCGTCTTGGGATCAGGTAAGTTCTATAGAAATGCTCGAATAGCATGCCAATATTTTAAGAAGTTGAGATACTATACATAAATTGACTAACAAATAATATTACTTTTGTCAGAAATATATTATGAAGTTGTTAAGACAAGTAGAATATGCCACTGACCAGACAAGTAGAGAGTGTCACTGGTCAGACAAGTAGAGTATGTCACTGGTCAGACAAGTAGTATATGTCAGTGGTCAGACAAGTAGAATATGTCACTGGTCAGACAAGTAGAATATGTCACTGGTCAGACAAGTAGAGTATGTCACTGGTAAGACAAGTAGAATATGTTAGTGATCAGACAAGTAGAGTATGATGCTGCAATTAGTCAGACAAGTAGAATATGATGCAGCAGTTGATCAGACAAGTAGATTATGATGCAGCAGTTGGTCAGACAAGTAGATTATGATGCTGTAGTTAGTCAGACAAGTAGAATATGATGCTGCAATTAGTCGGACAAGTAGAATGTAATGCAGCAGTTGGTCAGACAAGTAGAAATGTTGCAGGAATTAGTCAGACAAGTAGAATAAGACTCGTTAGATGATCAGGCAAGTAGAATGAGACTCGTGAGATGATCAGACAAGTAGAATGAGACTCCTAAGACGATCACACAAGTAAAATACGACACAGAAGAACATCAAACAGATATAATAAACTGCAATAAGCTATCAGACAAGTAGAATATGATCTCCCTTCTTCAAACAAGTGATATAAGACCCTCTCTCAGCAAAAAAGCTTGCCAGTAATGATCGAAGCAAAGAACTATTTCCCGTTATTAATCGGATTGTCTTCGAGAAACGTATACCTCGATTGAATTACATTCCTTGTCATCTTCGAGCACACAAACGACTGTCTCTCCCGCTTCTTGTTCCATACAATTTTATAGAAGATGGCGTTTTTACCAAAGGCGGTATCCTGTCGCTTTTATTTTCATTCCCTCTCCCCCGCCGCATGACAACGAATATTTTACCGTCACTCGTGTCGCAAACAATTCCTTCTGTTATATTCGCCTCCTCGAGACGCGCTTCCACGAATACGCTGAAATTACCTCCGGCGAAAAGCTGAAGTGACTCGATGCGAGGATTAGACGCTTTTGTTAAATGAAACCGGGAAGCGTAATGTCTGCTAATTAATCACTACTTCTGAATATTAACATCGAGACTGCGGCGTTCTGCTGCTGATATTAAAATCACGTTCAAAATTGCGTTACATTGTCTCCCTACAAGAACGTACATCGACGTAAATAATTAATATACAGGGTGTTTCATAAGTTAGCAATATTTTTAGTCTTATAGGTACATTCTTAAGCACTACCTTTAACAAATTTTTTTTTCTATAAAATGTTAGTGTCTTAAAAATATTGTCCCAAAATTTTCAAGTGAAATATCAGTTTATTTTCATCTGTCTAAAGGTATTGCCCTTAAGGTACAGTTCTCTCTAGGCTTCTATAAAGAGCAGTGATTGTATGGAAATTTTTTGAAGCCCGTGATGAAGATCCTGTTAAAAGCAAAGTAGTTAATTTCCTTCGGTATTTATCAACGGCATTGTGCCATAAAGTCCGGTTCTAATGAAATTGCTCCGGCATTATCGCCCCTGACATGCTGAAAAATGCGGCCAGCTCGTTCGTGAAATTTTTCCCCGCGCCCCGTTTCTCGCATAATTGCAGCAGCGATTCAAATCGCACGCGAAAGCTCGATTACCCGAATCCGGAGGATCCTCCCCGCCCCAAGATACACAAAGGTTAATGCAATTTCGATAATTGACTCGGGGAGTGTTGTTGCCTTTCTACGCAAACGATCACGTAGATTCTGCGGTAATGTTCGACTGCGTGCTATCGAACTGCCTTTATTCGCGATCGGATTACCGGGAATAATCGAACCAGGCGATCCGGGATTAGCTATCATTTTTGACAATGCAGCTTTCTGACCCAAATTCCTAATTTCCAGATAAACTTCTGCTTTTTGTATCCGTTCACGCTTTACGCCGTGAATAATTAAGTGCTTTAATTTAACTTTTAATTCGAACGCATGGGAAATTCGTCGTCAAATTATTGCCGGTTTTTAATGTCACGACATAATGAGAATGTAATTAAATATGACCGGAATCTCGTTGCAGCTTGATCGTAAAAAATTTTATGAATGCGTTTAAGAACTTTTTGCACTCGATAAACTTTTATTATTTTCGTAAACGAAAAGTTTACCGTCGCTGTTCGAACACTCGGTGAAAACGATCAAACATAACTTCACAATGATATCCTGACAAACATTTACCTTTCGCCATTGAAACATTTATGAGATATTTTAATTCCTGTTTACGGAGCGGGGAAATTTCCGAGAAGTTTCGGGTAATTGTTCGTGCGCGTACACCGTGTCTATAGTTGGATCATAACTTCAAAGCAGTGGTAAACCACTATCTGCTTTCATTTCACAAAATCGTTCCGAAATATTTAAATTATCGTATTTGGGATAATACGAAATTTAATCAAGTACACACTAATTATTTGAACAATTTCCACCCCAACTACATTCGAACATTAAACACACCCCCGAATTAATATCAGCTGGTCAAACATTCACGGATTGCAACACGTTTAAATTCTTCGTTTAAATATTGAAATATTTTAATTATCGTCTTGCTGAACGATCGAATAAACTGATAAAAATATTTACAAAATAATATTATTAAAAAAAATTCTGTAATATTTTGAAATTTGTTTGTTGCAGAGGAACCAGTGGAATCGATATAGATTTACGGAGACTGGACATAGACCAATGTCCTCTGCGGCCAGGATCGACGCAGTTGAACATATTCGCGGCGAGCGACAAATGCAAAAAACGAACGACCGAGGTACATTTTTACACGAATAAAACGCTTCACCAAGAACGAAAATAACAAAAAATATTAATTCTGAAAATACTTTAATAAATGTTATCTCCCCCTTAAAATTAAGGCATTTCGTAAAAAATTGATCAATCAGCATTTCATTTTTAGTATGATAGTACCATGTTTTTCATTTGCTTCGTGAACGATTTATTATTTCGGTACTCGACCTTTTACATTTCCCGCTTTTTTATGACCGCAGTGCATCGCCATTCCTGGGCTAGGCTTTCGTCGAGGGAGCTATCGATGCGTTTGCAAACGGGGCTTTTATTACCCGGACACGAAATCAACCAGCCGATACTACAATGGCACTGTGATCGAGGAGGAATACGAGAAATTGATGATGGTACGTAACAGGAATCGAACCGTCGGATTCTGGATTCTACTTAAATCTGTTCATTTCATTCTGCATGAAAACGTCCAATTCCAACGAAATATCCAGTGGCTTTTGAAAGCGCGTAATACCGCGCAGATGAACTTGAACGACTTGTAATTAAATCCTGCGAAACGGAGTTAAGGTCACTAGATAATGCTAGAAGTAGTTACTCCGTTGATACACGATTTCGATTACTTACGATTCGTAAAATTAATCACGTTAATCTCGATTGAAACGAGTCTATCCGATTAAGCCACTTAGCTGGCTTCCAACAGCTAAAGTTTCCTAGCAGTACCGATTAAACGACAAGTACGATAATTTGTCAGTGTCAGGTTAAGGCGAAGTAAAAATTGTGTACACGCGGTGAGAAAGCACGCCATTACATCCAGGTCAACGGATATTCATACATATTTCTTTCTTACCGGCGATCTCGTCATAAATCAGTTTCTCAGGCGTCAGGAGCAAGCCTGGTTAAACGGTTGTGGACTTGAAGACGTTCGCGTTTCAACGATCCTCTTCGTGGAACCTTTAAATCCTTCCTTTTTCTACTACCTCTGTGTTGACTTTGATCTTTCAAGGCTCTTTCAAAAATTCAGATAAACCAGATGAGAAGAAACGAAAATCCGCTTCGAGTGGAGCACTCCAACGTGCTCTTACTTATCTGAGGGTACTTCATGGTACTTGCATTGTTGGAGGGAAAACAGCGCATGAGATTTTTTAAAAGCACATCTAGAGAGCTTGAATGCTTAATGGGAGTGGATGTGTGGATGAATTAGACTCTCTGGGGCGTGGTATTAGTGGGAGGGGCTAATACGGGGCGTGGTTATAATGGGAGGTGGCCATATGGGGCGTGGTAGTAACGGAAGGAGGTACTATGGGGCGTGGTGGTCATGGGAGGTGGTATTATGGGGCGTGGTAGTAGTGGGAGGTGGTAGTATGGGGCGTGGTATTACTGAGAGGTGGTAATATGGGGCGTGGTAGTAATGGGAGGTGGTAATATGGGGCGTGGTAGTAATGGGAGGTGGTAATATGGGGCGTGGTAGTAATGGGAGGTGGTAATATGGGGCGTGGTATTACTGAGAGGTGGTACTATAGGGCGTGGTATTACTGAGTGGTGATAATATGGGGCGTGGTATTACTGGGAGGTGGTACTATGGGGCGTGGTATTACTGAGAGGTGGTAATATGGGGCGTGGTAGTAATGGGAGGTGGTAATATGGGGCGTGGTAGTGATGGGAGGTGGTAATATGGGGCGTGGTATTACTGAGAGGTGGTACTATAGGGCGTGGTATTACTGAGTGGTGATAATATGGGGCGTGGTATTACTGGGAGGTGGTACTATGGGGCGTGGTATTACTGAGAGGTGGTAATATGGGGCGTGGTAATACTGGGAGGTGGTACTATGGGGCGTGGTATTACTGAGAGGTGGTAATATGGGGCGTGGTAATACTGGGAGGAGCTAATAAGGGGCGTGGTATTACTGGGAGGAGCTAATAAGGGGCGTGGCATTACTGGGAGGGCCTAATAGAGGGCGTGGCGAATTAAGACATGGTAAGTTGGATCCTACTGTCATTCGACGTGGTAATACAATGCGTGGCAACGCAAGGCGTCCACAGACGAGGCGTGGCCATACAGGCCGTGGTATTATCCTTCCCTCTATTTGGTACGCACTAAAATATTGCGAACATACGAAACGCAATGGTATAAAAAATGGAAACATGAAGCATAAAAGTATGAAAGCTGATTGCAACATGAATAGAACCGCTACAAATGCGAGTTCCGAAAAAATTGCTGACAAAATACCGGGCCCTAGAGTAGATTGAAAAGCTATCAGGCTGAAAACTGCCAGGAATAATTTACAGGACAGAACGGACATACGAGGATCAAAGGGAATTACGAAAGTAGACTGCGCCAGCGCATGCGATACGACGTTCGTTCCCTGTGAGAATTGCCACGTGACTATCGTGTAATTGCTGATAAACGACCGGTAAACACGCACTTGCACAAAAGGGAAGCATCTTAGTCCTCGCCTTTGCCGCGATTAATATCCTTGGTGACAGCTGGTGCAGGAATCATTGAGTACACACCCTCTTGTTCTATCAAGATGCTATTGAGAGCCATGGCGTATTAATTTATTAATTCATTTTGTATTGTCTAGATGAACAAAGAGTTGATAGCTCCAGGGTGACGACCTATAGCGACCTGAATTTTATGCGTCCCGAAAGTCGAAATTAATTACGAAAGTAATTATGTTATCAGGTTTCAGTGCCATCGAAAGCTCGTGACGCAGTTAAAGATCGTTGAGTCAAAAGATGTTAATTCGATTCAGGTAACGCGATTAAAAGGATTAGTTCCAGAAGAGGATCTCCTTTGAACAAATTCAGAGCTCGAATTACCAGTATCTAATTATATCAGTTCCCGAGCAAAATACTCCGATAGAGCCGTTGTCTATCGACACTGTAAAAATTACAAAGGCTATAGAACGCGAGTTAATCCTGTTTACTCGAGGATGTAATTAAAATCAATATGCCAGGAGATTGGACGTCAGGTTATCAGAACAAAGCTTTCTTCCTTTTTCACTGTTAATTCAGAATTACTTTCGTTATTCCGCGGCGATTGTTTAATCTGGAAGTTGAATTTGAAATTACGATGTGGATTTAATCTTCAAGGTTCCCATCCGCCTCAGTATCAGATAATTGACGCCGCGGTCTAACACCCTTCTGAGATTACGGATCAAACATAAGAAACACTGACACAAGATAAATGAGTTTGCACCCTTAGTGCTTCATCATTGCAAGGTTAGACACTAAATCACTAGCCGGGCGGCTAAATCAGTACCGTTTACGCCCTTGAGACTTCCAACACTTCCGGTCCTATGTCTTTCTAACAAGTTGGATTCATAGGGCACTTATGACTTAGCCTTAGATTTCTAGGTGGACTGTGCATGTGAGCTTATAGTCTTTTAGGCTGGGTCTTTGTGGATTTGGGTGAAGGCACCACTTATGACTCAGTGGTACTAGGGTTCTTTTGGGAGCTGGATACTTTCGGTGAATGAGGGGTCTCTTGATGACTTTAGTACACTTGGAGCTGTTTTTATATCTACTGTTCCACTACACTGGTACCACGAGTGTTTATAACATACTTACTGTCCCTACCACGTCCTACAATCACCGCGTCCCGAATTACCACGCCCCCAATCACCACGTGTTAAATTACTATACGCCCTGAATCACCACGCCTCCAATGACCACGCTCTGAATTACTACGCTTCCAATTATCACGCGTAGAATCACTACACGCTCTGAATCACCACGCTCCCTATGACCACGCCTCCAATGACCACGCTCCCAATTACCACGCCCTGAATGACCACGCCGCCCAATTACCACGCCTCCAATTATCACGCGTGGAATCACTACACGCTCTGAATCACCACGCTCCCTATGACCACGCCTCCAATGACCACGCTCCCAATGACCACGCCCCGAATGACCACGCCCCCTAATTACCACGCCTCCAATTACCACGCCCTACAATCACCACGCCCCCAAATTACCACGCCCTCAATCACCACGCCTCCAATCACTAAACACCCAACCATTCGTACAGTATAACTCAATATATTACCAATTTAAAAAATTCCATTTCATAAACATAACTATATCCCTATTGATACCCCTTCCATCTAGTGTTCCAAAAAATCTCACCGTAAAAGATTAAACCACACGAACATTGATTCAAACTTAGAAAATTGCTTGACGCTTTAACAAGACACGTCGGGCCTCGTCATCTTTTTCCATTAGCCCGTCACGAAGTTTGTCGTTGATCGTGTGGCAAAGACGAAAAAAAAACCTGACCCAGTTCTTTCTTCCCGTTTCTTGCTATGGGTTTACCTCGAGTAGGTGCCATTAAAAGGAAAGTAGTTCGCAGTAACACTTAAACGTTCGATCGTTCCTCGCATTCTAACTGCTACTTTTCCTTCAAGGCTTATTTATCAGGAATTCGATCAATACGTAGCCGGTATACAAATTGGAAGTTGTATCGTTTCGAACATCCTCGCGTCTGCGAGAACAAGCGGTTCTTTGGGGATTGTATCGAAGAAAAATGATCGTGGTCCGGGTCAAGGAAAACCGGAAATGTCGTAGCATCAGGGGAACGAGACTTTAATGTACCGGGTGTCTCGTTATCACGGCCTCGCCAGAGTCCACCAAATTGAATTTCATCCCGTTTTTCTTTCAACATTACGCCGCGTTTGCTTGCAAAGCCACGTAGCGCGCGCAAAATTAGTTTCCCGGTGGCGTAACTGGGCTTCCTTTACGGTTCCCTTTTTTTTCGTAATTCACATAATTTACGGAAGCACACGTTGCTCTTGGCGCGGCATGGAAATTCTGTTACGCGAGCCAGAGATACCGTCGACATAGAAAAAACTTTGTCAAGCATATCGAATTGAGGAACATGAGAAACGGCCTTGCACGCTTCGGTTGATAACCATCGAAGGATTCTACTACCTGAAAATGGAATTAACTCCTACGACGACGAAAGATATGAAGGATCGTTCCCTGAACTTTCGCGCTGTTCTCTCGATTAATTTCAGTACGGTGTTGCTACAACAGAAAAAAACTGTGCTTTTTCTCTTTTGCCCCGCGGAGAATGTGCAGAAGTTTCCTGGCAATCTGCCAGAGCAACAAATATTCGTCTTCCACGGGCTGTTGGCATTCTGCACGAATGGCTGAGCAGAATTTCAGCCATATTTCACTCGACAACGTCTTTTCAAAAAAATACTTCATTCTAACTTTTTCGCGTGCTTTAATATGTCTTTTAACTAGTCGGATGTCTCGTCGCTTTTTGAAAACTCAAGTTTAAATTGTGTTCAGTAGTTTATGGTCTGTTATATTACCTCGCGTTGCATTGCTAAGGGATATATTACTGTGTGTCGATTCAGTATGCGTTTTATATTAATATTTATTAGAGTACTACGCGATAAAGTAATACGTGTTGGAGTTCTACATGTTGTACTAGTTCGTGTTGTGTCACTACACGCCCCAAATTACCACGTGTCGAATCACTACACGCTATGAATCACCACGCTTCCCATGACCACGCCTCCAATCACCACGCTACCAATTACCACGCCTCCAATCACCACGCTCCCAATTACCACGCATCGAATCACTACACGCCCCGAATCACCACGTGTCGAATTACTACACGCCCCGAATCACCACGTGTCGAATTACTACACGCCCCGAATCACCACGTGTCGAATTACTACACGCCCTGAATCACCACGCCCCTTTGCGACCACGCCTCCAATCACCACGCTCCCAATTACCACGCCTCCAATTACCATGCGTAGAATCACTACACGCCCCGAATCACCACGTGTCGAATTACTACACGCCCTGAATCACCACGCCCCTTTGCGACCACGCCTCCAATCACCACGCTCCCAATCACCACGCCCCCAATCACCACGCGTCGAATCACTACACGCCCCGAATCACCACGTGTCGAATTACTACACGCCCTGAATCACCACGCCCCTTTGCGACCACGCCTCCAATCACCACGCTCCCAATCACCACGCCCCCAATCACCACGCATCGAATCACTACACGCTCCGAATCACCACGTGTCGAATTACTACACGCCCTGAATCACCACGCCCCCTATGACCACGCCTCCAATGACCACGCCCCTAATCACCACGCCCTGAATGACCACACCCAAATTACCAAATAAATAATTTAATTATTAAATAAATAATTACCAAATACCCATCATTCAGTACAGCCCAATATGTTCCCAAATTAAAAAATCCCATATTTATCTCGTAAATATAACAAACTGCAAAAGATACGATCACTATCAAATGCAAATTTTTGCCCCATAGTAAGTGAGTTTTTAAATATACATTTTTTCCTTGTTATAAATATTTTTGTAAGTTCCGAGTTTCAGTTCTACAACAGAAAGTTTGCGTCGTAAACATCCGATGAAACTTCCCGGAAACTTTTTAACAATGTATGCAAATATCCTGCACACACTGCGGGACAATTTCTCGCGGATGCACACGTGCGCGTACGTCAGCTCGGAATCCGTCAAAGTTGTTCATAATTGCTTCGTTAGCCCGGTGTCTTTAGGACTCCGAGATTCTATTAACGTCAATCTCGAACTTCATCAGAATGCATCTGACTCTCCATAAATTCGAAACTGTCCTCTATTAGCGAATACTCTGCGAATTGGAACATCTTATGATCGAATCTCTGTTGTTGTCACACGAATATACCTATTGTGTACGTGTACACAAAGCAGTAAATTTACGTTTCGATAAATCATGAGATAACGAAGCCAGAAATACCTTAGTCCATTCAAGAGGAGCGTAATTACTTCAGAAGGTAAAAACAAATTTTCGTGAGGTCTCGTTTACGAAAATAGCAGAACGTTCAAATTTTCACGGACCACTCGGTACATATGAAAGTAGCGATGAGCCATATAGCCTGTCGATTCGTTCGTTCTTTCGTGCGAAAATGAATATCGACAGCAGCCACCGTTGTCATCGGCATTGTCACTCGTAGTTACGTGTTTGATTTGACGAGAACACCTGGGACGGACAGCGAAACGATTTCCTATTGGCTTCTAGCTGAAACGTTATTAATTCGACCTGCTCTCTACACACCGTGAATAGAGCTTCCTTTTATCTGTGGGTTCGTTGTGTCGGATATATTCAAATTGTATAATGTTCTGTCACACGATGATACCGTTCCTGAGTGACAGTTCACCTGAAAGAAGGCCATTCAATTGAAATAAACGTCACTGAATTTATCATTATTTTCAACCGTAGAAATCCACTCGTCACACTTCAGTGATTACAATTTAATATAGGTTTGTGTGGGCGTGGTAATGGAGACGAGGCGATGTGGGCGTGGTAAGACGGGTGTGAATTTGAGAAGGCGTAATAATTTAGGGGCGTTGCAATGCGGAGGCGTGATGGTGCAGAGTAGATTACTGGAGGCGTAGCAGTGGGCGGACGTTGAGATTTAGGGCGTGAGAATATGGGGCGTTGTAATTAAGGACACTGTAATAAGAAATTTTGAAATATTGGGCGCGGAAGTACAGAGGATTGCAATTCTGGGGCATGGTAGTGTAGAGTATGATACAGTGGAGGCGTGGCACTATAGGTGGGCGTGGAAATATGGATGCGTTGCAATAAAAGGGCGTGGCACTATAAGTGGGCGTGGAAATATGGAGGCGTTGCAATAAATGGGCGTGGCACTATAAGTGGGCGTGGAAATATGGAGGCGTTGCAATAAAAAGGCGTGATATATTCGAATATGATATCATGGGGGCGTGGCAATGTAGGAACGCCCATGTGGGCGTACCCTGGGGGCGTGGCAATGTAAGAACGCCCTATGTGGGCGTACCCTAAGGGCGTGGCACTGATTTGGGGCGTGACAACACAACTTGCAAGAACTTTGAACAATCCAGTATAATCTCTCGTGTGAAAATTACTCCATCACTGTCCTTAATATTCATGATATGCAATTAATGTCTCCAATAGACGCCTCCAATGTTACTAGTAATGTTATTAAATTACCCTTGTGATTGCTTCTGCGAGAGTGCTTCTCGTACCTCTTATATCATTAATATTCCAGTCTCCCAAGTGCCTGAACTCCTTTGTCTTTGAAAAAGCAGAGTAAATGTGCATCCCACTGCTAGTACAGACTAAAGCACCTTGATTTTATTTAGGTGGGAACAGGTTAACCTTGTATACAGTCGTCGAGAGAACAATGCTGGATTCATTATTTGTCGCGTGTTCCGCTTGCCATCGCTTCCTCTTTGAAGGGAGGCCATTAAAAATGGAGCATCCTCTCTGGAGCGCGAGGGATTCTAAAGACTCAAAGCGTTGAAGTGCTGTTTCGCGTGTACCGTCAATTGATATCCTGATTTCCATTTGTGGAGCGGAGACAATTACCCTTTCTCTTGTATCTCGTTGCAGGCTGACGTTGTTTTATCCGGCTGTGATAATAATCGAACAATAACGCCGCAATAAAATTGCCACTCTCTCGTTTGTTGATTCCTCTCCGACGAACGCGAGTGAACCCTACGAGATACGAATCAGAGATCGGTTGCATTGTTTGTTTTCGTTTGTACACGTCACGTACCATCGTCCTTATTTTCGATTCTCTGTTGATTGTCCATCACTGTTTGCTCCTTGCCTCTGCGTCTGTTTGAAAACAGGAAATTTTAAACGATCAACCAACTGTGAACGCCAGCCCTGAAGAAGTATTACGAAAGACGTTTAAGTTCCCGAAGAAAGATCCCAAGGATGTCCGAGAAATAATATCTAAAGGAATGTTGCGAACTTTTTCAGACAAAGCTGCAAAATATTCTTAGATTGCATTACCAACTTTTTAACGACGTTACGTTACGAACGTCTGAAGAAGGTCGTTCGGGGATTATTCTGTCCATTTCAAACGAACTTTTTCGATACTACGTAACAAGAAACAAACTGACTGAGAATCGTTTAGAAGATTTATGAGTTTAATTTAAAAGTTATAAATACTGGAATCATGACTGACATCCTTTACTTCATTGTTTCGAAGAAACCAGCTGGAACCCTTCTCACCTGTAATAAATATTCCATTCATTTACATTAGTTCTTCTAAAATGATTAATGGCTACCAACTGTCTTATTCTACTTACGCGTGACTATGTAGTGTCTTCTTCTACTTACGTCTGACCATGTACTGTCTTATTCTACTTACGTCTGACCATGCACTCTTTTATTCTACTTACGTCTGACTACGTACTGTCTTACTCTACTTACGTCTGACTATGTACTGTCTTATTCTACTTATGTCTGAGTACGTACTGTCTTATTCTACTTACGTCTGACCATGTACTGTCTTATTCCACCTACGTCTGACAATATACTGTCTTATTCTACTTGTCCGACCTGAATCTGCTTGCACGCACACTACTTGTCTGACCACACTCACACGCTCCACTAGACTGACGTATTTTCAAAAGTACATCAAACATTTTTACAGTTCCGCAACGCATAAAATATCTCGAATTCCGAGTAATATGCAGAGCACTCTAAAACGTAAAATTTAAATGAAACCCATAAAGCTAGAATCTTCCAAAAAAAGTTTACGACCATAAAGTACCCTAATTCCGCAAAGGGTTGAATAATAAAAAAACGGCAAGATTCATGAATACCAAATACGAACGAATCCATGAATCTGAAATTTACCGCCACTTCCTCGATATCATTATCCCCGGCAAAAAGTCATTCGCGAGAAACAATTCGAAACCGCCCTCGGAAAACAGACCGCGAAAAAAGCGAAGGGGTGATTTATGGAGGCGTCGATGGTCCGCAAAAAGAGCAACGAAAGAAACAAATGGCCGACAACGGTTACGGAAACGGCTCGTTAGGAGGATAAAGGAACAGGTACGAAACCGCCGGCCGTTTTCCGAATTCCCTTTCGACCGACGGGACACTTCCGGTGATCGATGAAACGTGGCGCAATTAAGCGACGCGGCGCCGCTGCAAGCCGATAAGGAATGGCGCAATAAAGTGAAACGAAGAGGCCAGCCTTCTTCCGGTTAGAAGGAAGCTTGTCGACCAAGTTTCTCTACTTTGCTACATTTTGATAGCTTGCCAGCGATCTGTTCACCTGCACTTCCTCGATTTTAATCACCATGATAATTTTCTATTTTACCACCGTTCTGTAATTTTCATTTCTGTTACAAGTTTGCTCGTTTGTTACTGGTCCTGCTGATCTTAGTACTTTTATTACTGGAAGAATTACTAGCTCCTATTACTACCAATGTATTAAGTGGACCTGGTAGTCCTATTGCTGTAAGTATTCCTACTGTTCCTGCTACTACTAGTGTCCTATGTGGGCCTAGTAGTCCTATGACTACCAGTGTCCACATGTACCTAGCATACCTACTGCAGCAGTGCCTCTGGTGGTCCTAGTAGCCCTACTGCTGTAAGCATCTCTACTGTCCTTGTTACTACCTGTGTCCTAGGTAGGCCTAGTAGTCCTATGGCTACCAGAGTCCACATGTACATAGCATTCCTATTGCTACCAGTACCTCTGGTGATCCTTATAGTCCTACTGCTGTAAGCATCTCTACTGTCCTTGTTACTACCTGTGTCCTAGGTAGGCCTAGTAGTCCTATGGCTACCAGAGTCCACATGTGCCTAGTATACCTACTGCAGCAGTGCCTCTGGTGGTCCTAGTAGCCCTGCTACTGTAAGCATCCCTACTGTCCCTGTTACTACCAGTGTCCTAGGTGGGCCTAGTAGTTCTATGGCTACCAGTGTCCACATGTACCTAGCATCCCTATTTCGACCAGCATCCTAGGTGGGCCTAGTGGTCTAATGGCTGCCAGTGTCCATATGTACTTAGCATCCCTATCGCTACCAGGTCCCCTAGTGGTTCTAATAATCCTATTACTCTAAATGTCCCTACTGTCTCTATATCCACCACAGTCCCAGGTTATCCTACCGAGTCCTAATAGTCCTAATGCTAGTCCTCAGTGCTCTCACCCGTCCTACCTCACAGTCCTACCTCCATTGCTCCTAATTTCCCTAGAGCTCCCATTGCACTCATGAACCAAATAACTATTGTACCTCTCCCTATTCATCAAATACCTCTGATCACATAACTATACATAACATTGAAAACTCAGTAGATTTAAAATACAATATTCCAGCAATCGGTAATCGAACAAGCTTGTCCTGATTTCGCTATAATCGGGGGATCGTCTTTCATCGGATATCGTTCAACAAATTTACCTTCGTAACCACGTACCCAGATCCTGTCGCAACCGACAAGCGCATTCTAATCAGAAACTAATCAGCACGAGCTTAACAACTCGCTGTCAGTTTGTGTTACTCCTATGTAATCGAAAATGACGCGGTGTCACGAGAGACAGCCACTGTGCCTGAAATATCGATGCCAGCCGTGTTCCATCTTGACCTCGGATCAGGTTAAATCACTGGGAGAATAATTTTCATTTGAACTACTTAATTATTTCAGTTCCATCGTAATTCAGTGCAAATGCATTTGGACTCAAATTGTTGTGAATGAAGAATTGAGTAAAACTGAGGTGGAGGTACCAGTGCGTCACAAGTGCGTCATAAGGAAAATTAATGAGAACAGTGCAAGGAGTGATTTTTTCAGAATTTTTTTTCATAGTCAAACCTCGAGACCCTTGTTTTTTGTAATTCTGACACCGTGTTATTGCAATTATGCGAATCACTTCGGTATCACTTAATTCGTCGCGTTGCCAGCAATCTGTTGCATATCCACTCCAGCTACGCTCATTTCGCTTTCATGATCGATCACTCTCTTTCCTTTAATTCAAAGGACCTTAATTTGAAGGCTGCAGCATTCGCAAGAAAGACATTTGCATGCGAAATAACCCTTGCCAGGGTATACTTTGCTCGGTCAAGAACATTAAGGTTCATCGCCACCGTAGATACAGGCTGCATTTAGTTGGCCCTAATGTCCTGTAAACCATAACAGCCAGCTGTGATTTGTGAGAACGATAAATCCATTGGAATTTAAGTCTGATCGTATTCGCGATTTACGACGGTGTGATTTGTGTCGGTGCGATTTACCGCGAACGGTGTCGTGCAGTGCCCGTTTATAGGAAATTTGTTTCGGGGATGTGTTTCCAATATGGACGATAATGAACCGTCCTCGCTATGCGAAACTACCGTCGATGAATGACGTCGTATTTCGGTGAAATACGAGTACGAATTTTTTTCGAGGACTCTGTTATGCCATCTACAGATTTCGACGAAATATTATATAGCTAAAAAAATTTATTTATTTAAAAAATATAGTGATGGAGGGTGTATGTGGAGGTTCGAAAATTATTATATAAATTTTTGTGACACTCCAGTTGGATTATAATTACATTAATTTGACGGTGATTGTGGTACTTAATTAGAAGTACAAATTTGTGGAAGAACGTGTGTAAATTTCAGGAAATTTGTATGTTATTCAGAATGCGGAGAGTCAATACGACGTGGACGGTGTTTTCGAGTGTCTTCCGTGTGCAGAGGGCTGCGAGTCCTGTGAGGACGATTCTCCCTGTGTGGTTTCCTTGAACTGGTTGATGAGAACGGCCATTTTGATTCTGGAATGCTGTGTCATTGCCTGTTTGCCGGCTGTTGCCCTTTTCACTTGGAAATACGGGAACGTGAAGGTAAGCGATTCGAGGCAAATTTACCTCTATTCATGAATACTGCTGTGGTTAAGTAGTTCCCGCTATATGGCCGTCGGTAGTCACTTGTAAATTTCCTTGCCAATTGGATTTACCAAATCTATTATAACAAATATTATAATGAATTCAAGGCAAATTTATCTTTATTTATGAATAATTCTGTGGTTAATACAGTGGGTTCTCGTTATATGGCCATTGGTAGAAACTTGAAAATTTCCTTGCAATTTTGATTTACGAAAACTATTATAATAAATATTGCAATAAATTCAATGCTAATTTATTTTTATTTATAAATAGCGCTACAGTGGGTTCTCGTTATATGGCCATTGGTAGAAACTTGAAAATTTCTTTGCAATTTGAATTCACCAAATCTATTATAATATATATTACAGTAATAAATTTAAGACAAATTTACCTTTATTTATGAATAATATTGTGGCTAAGTACAGTGGGTTCTCTTTATATGGCCATTGGTAGAAACTTGAATATTTCCTTGCAATTTGAATTCACCAAATCTATTATAATATATGTTACAATAAATTTAAGGCAAGTTTACCTTTATTTATGAATAATATTGCAGCTAAGTACAGTGGGTTCTCGTTATATGGCTATTGGTAGAAACTTGAAAATTTCTTTGCTATTTGAATTCACCAAATCTATTATAATATATATTACAGTAATAAATTTAAGACAAATTTACCTTTATTTATGAATAATATTGTGGCTAAGTACAGTGGGTTCTCTTTATATGGCCATTGGTAGAAACTTGAATATTTCCTTGCAATTTGAATTCACCAAATCTATTATAATATATGTTACAATAAATTTAAGGCAAGTTTACCTTTATTTATGAATAATTCTGTGGTTAAGTACAGTGGGCTCTCTTTATATGGCCATTGGTAGAAACTTGAAAATTTCTTTACAATTTTGATTTACGAAAACTATTATAATAAATATTGCAATAAATTCAAGGCAAATTTATCTTTATTCTTAAATAATGCTGTGGTTAAGTACAGTGGGTTCTCGTTATATGGCCGACTGTAGGAACTTGAAAATTTCCTTGCAACTTGAATTCACCAAATCTACTATAATAAATATTATAACGTTCTCTACTATAATAAATGAAAAACCTTCAGTCGGCCATATAACGAGACTCCCCTAAAACAAGGCCTAAACAACATCAAATTTTTTTTCCTTTCATGAACCCTCAATTAAAAAACACTCGTCACTCTAGTCTACACCAAAGTCTATTTAATCCATTCGAAAATACTTGAACTTGTCGAGACTCCTTCGGAACACGATCAAAGAGGCGTCCGCCGTAATTTAATTCCAGAAGACTCGGCGAGTCTGAAGAATCTGGCGAAAAGAGTAAGGGGAATTAATTAGGGCAAGACCGTAATCCCGTTGTCTCGAGTCTGGCAACTCGAATCGCACTTTCGAATGCAGATTAGGTTTCTGCATTGCAAAGTCGAGCCGCGGTTTCCGATGTAAATCGAGGCTGTTTGCTCCGGTCAACATTCGAGCGAAAAACGCGTACAAAAAACTTGATTTCTTTCCGTCACTGAACGGGATCGGTTAACTCGCAGGAAAATCACTTTTTCCAGGGTATAGAAACGACGGCCACGTGTCCAGTGGCGGAAAAAAGCGTTAGGACCGTTAGGTGGATAATCGAAAGTTCGAGCTGGCAGGCTAACGAATTTCGCTCTTCAATCTCTCGAGCGTGATTAAAAAGACCGAAGTGTAACCGGTTTCCAACGGGCCGATTGTTCGTTTCGACAGCCGAATATTTCGAGTTTTTCAGGGAAACAACGAGCTTTAGATGACGGAAATGGAAAAGTGGTCCGAATGCCGGATTGTGCCCTTTCATCGCTTTTTCGGATATAAACGTGTTTCGAAACGCTGCAATTTTCGCATTACGCGGACAAGGGAACGCGTTTTACTTTCGCGTTGTTCAATTTTACACATTGATATGCGAGTATTAAATTAGAAATTTGCGGATGACAGCAACCGTTGTTGCACGGCAATTTAACAATTTTAATTGCTGACTGGAATTCGCGGAATTTTTTGGTGCTTCATTAGTCGGGGTTATATTTTCTGAAGCAACGCGCGGATACGTAATTGAATTTCAACGCTGCCCACGAAATGCAACAAGTTGTTGAATTCCAGACGGAACTTGAGCACTTGTGTACGCGTGTGTTTGCTCCGTCAAACAAATTAGAAAATTCAGCTGTATCGGGCGATTCAAAAGTTGCGTCACCTTATATCTTCTTTATTAAACGCCTTATCGTGTCAACAGTTTATTTCTCGAGAACCACAAGTCGTAGAAAAAAAACGGATCACAGATTTGGAATCAGCGTGATCGAATTAGTCTAAAATCAAATTTTTGTCAACCTGTAAAAAATTTTTTTTTAAGTGACAAAAATTTTTTTTTAAATTTAAAATTTTACTGTTTTAAGTCTTTATTATTAAATTTTATTAATCTATCATTAATATGTCGAATGTTTCGACAGGCTTATCTAGTTTTCATTTATTTCATTACCACATGTCGACATTTACATTCATACATTTCATGATTACATCGATGTATCATATTTTTATCATGGACCAAATTTGCACATCGTTCATCGACCTGTATTCTTCCAACCTTTACGGCAATATAACAAGATTACCATACGGCCATAATGACCGTAATCTACCGCGACTATAACCTACATCTTCCTTAGAAGTACAAAGTAGAAAAAAGCAAATGACCCACAATAAGCCGTTATAAGTTCAAAAAGTTGTTGAAAGGCAGTCCAATTCGCAGGAATCCGCGAATAAATCGTGATACAGGTCGTGAGTCGGTGAAATCCGCGAAGGAGACTGTCATCACAGCACGTGAATGGAATAACCGTGGAAAAGTTGGCCGTAAGCCATGCATCCAGGCAATATATTTCAGTTTAGCATATAAATGTTGCCAGCAGCCTGTCCTCCTTTTCACGCATTTCTAAAATCGATCCGGTTCTCGGATCATCTTCCTTTCCGCCTCTGGTGCGTGCACAAATCTCTGCTGATCCTTGCAGAGATATAGAAATACGTGTTGCGATAAAGATCTCGACACTTTGTTCGGATAAGTTGACACGTATAGTGAGTGAATTCACGTGTCGTGCTGAGTGTTGGAACGCCGGAGGACTCAACGAATGTTCTTGACAAGCTTTCGTACCGAGTGAATTTATGGTGTTTTTGGAGTTATGGGACTGGAGAATGGGAGATCTGGGAGGTTCAACGCGGTAGTCTGACTGTTAGGGCCACGGAAAAGTGGTAGGGCCTCTTGTGGTTACGTTGATTGTGGGTCAAATATGATTATACAGGTATAAGGAGATATAGTTACTCAAGTTTTTCAGGTTTAGTATTTGTGTGTAACACCCCGGCCCAATGGGAAACCTTGAGGGATGTTCAAAGCAGTAGTCTGACCGCTAGGGCCGAGGAGCAGTGGTAGGTCCTCTGGCACCCATGTTGCTTATTACTCAAATGTGATTATACAAGTCAAAGGAGATACAGTTCCTCAAGATTATGACGCATAGTATTTGTGTATAACCCTCCAGCCCAATGGGGAACCTTGAGGGACGTCCAACGCGGCACTCATCTGACCGCAAGGTCCACTGGCTCACTTGTAGGTCCTCCGGTTACCACGTTGCTTATTACTCAAATGTGATTATACAGGTCGAAGGAGATACAGTTCCTCAAGATTATGACGCATAGTATTTGTATATAATCCTCCAGCCCAATGGGAAATCTTGAGGGACGTCCAACGCGGTACTCATCTGACTGCTAGGTCCACTGGCTCACTTATAGGTCCTCCGGCTACCACGTTGCTTATCACTCAAATGTGATTATACAAGTCGAAGGAGATACAGTTCCTCAAGATTATGACGCATAGTATTTGTATATAATCCTCCAGCCCAATGGGAAACCTTGAGGGACGTCCAACGCGGCACTCATCTGACCGCTAGGTCCACTGGCTCACTTATAGGTCCTCCGGATACCACGTTTGTTATTACTCAAATGTGATTATACAGGTCGAAGGAGATACAGTTCCCCAAGATTATGACGCATAGTATTTGTGTATAACCCCTCAGTCCAATGGGAAACCTTGAGGGACGTCCAACGCGGCACTCATCTGACCGCAAGGTCCACTGGCTCACTTGTAGGTCCTCTGGTTACCACGTTGCTTATTACTCAAATGTGATTATACAGGTCGAAGGAGATACAGTTCCTCAAGATTATGACGCATAGTATTTGTGTATAACCCTCCAGCCCAATGGGAAACCTTGAGGGACGTCCAACGCGGCACTCATCTGACCGCTAGGTCCACTGGCTGACTCATAGATCCTCCGGTTACCACGTTGCTTATTACTCAAATATGATTATACAAGTCAAAGGAGATACAGTTCCTCAACTTTATCACTCATAGTATATATCTGTAACCTTCCAGCCCAATGGGAAAACTTTGTGCACATCCAACGCGATACTCATCTGACCGCCAGGCTCCAGTAGGTCCTACCCATCGTTCAATTATGATAATGCAACTCGAATGACGCACATTTCCTCAACTTTATAACGTATAGTAGTGATTAACACCCCAGTCCAATCAGTCCTCCAGACTCCAACGTGGTCATCCTAATGGCTAGGCCCACTGCATCCATCACTAAAATATAAGATTGACACGCGTTCCAGCGTTTGTAGCTAACAACGGTGGCACCGTCGTTGAATTAGCTTGAATTGTGCGCAGACAGTTATCTTTTAAGTGGGCAACTAGAGTTGTCACATCGCAGAACTTTGTTGACGACGCCATCGCAGCCACGTCAGCGTTAATTACTGCAGCAACATAAAGGTCTGACACAGTACGCTGAACTTCCAGCAAAGACAGAAGGTGGTTGTCTGTTCGTCTTCAGACGAAGGTGCAGAGAGAATAAATATGTCTAAGTGAACAAATGCCTTGGCTCCGTTCTGCTGGCTCTCTTTTGGCCCCAGACCATTTTGGCGCGCGGCTTTAACGAGTTTCTTTGATGTAACGTCGGCGAACACATTAAACCGCTTTACGAGCGCGCATCTAATATACGCGCCTACATTTACGAGCACGATGCCGCGTAATATTCGCCTCTTCCTGCGCGCCGTAACGAGCCAGATACGATATCTTGGTCCGCGTTGCCACTCGGTTTATCGCCGAACGGATTAACTATCCGCGTGCGCTTCGCGTGGCCCTCTAGCAAAGGTTAATTTAACGCTGCCGAGCGCAGTTAACGGGTCGAGAAGTTGTTCCGTAACACCTGATGCGTCCCAGTGGCTTCGGGCTATTGATGCGAAAATCCCTGAACAGCTCGATTCCTGAAGGAATCTCGAGTTACCAGAGGTTGTTGACCACTTGCTCCTTGAAGGTCCGTAATTGCAGTTATCCGAAGCGAACGAAAGTCTGTTATTAAGCACAGGAAACAATAAGACTCAGATTCGTGGTAGCCTAATCGATTAGAATTCGGAGATAGGGTTGGCCCAGGTCCAGGTGGCCATAAAGTGGATTACGTTTAACGCGGAGTCGAATTAAATTCGAGCCAGGTTTAATCTACAGGGTGCGCGGCAAAGTGTGACAGCTTATCTCATGAACTATTGATGTCACCAAAAAGTGCTTATATTGCAGGGCGAAAGAGGCCCTATGTTTTGGCTGAAGGTAGGTATAAAGGCAATTTAACAAAAAATAATATATAAAAAATTTATTCTACGTGCTCTCCGCCATTTAAAATACAAGTATTTGTGCGTTTGACAAATTCATTTTCAACATTTTCCATGATTTCGTCTTGAAAGGCACTATCACCTGATCAGGAAAAAAAAATATAGTTCCATTTAAAAAACGAAACTTCACCATCATATTTTTTACATTAGTAACAATAAAAAAATGTTGCTTCAGCCGAAACATAGGGTCTCTTTCGCCCTGCAATTTCCATATAAGCACTGTTTCGTGACATCAGTAGTTCATGAGATATCAAGCTGTCACACTTTGACCCTGTAGATCTGCCTTTAAATCAGACCCTAGGTTTCGAAACTCAAAGATAAGCATTGAATAACCTCGAGGGCTTCTTATGGAAACTTCGAACGTGAGACAGGCTTTTCTTGGCCCAGTAATGTCCACAATACGGAAGAGTAACGATCCAAACTGCAGAACGGTCAGACAATTAAACGGCCGGTCTAATGGTCGGGTAGCAGGCGAACTGACCGTCGGTTGACGATTAAAATCGTAATGAGACCGCATATGTGACGTGCCGCTGGCCCATTAGCGTAACAAGTCGCCGTAGTTGCGACGGTTACTATCCCCGGGAGTTATTGCCGCGACGGGTCGAATCATGTACGCCATTGGGTCAGCTATCTGCAAACCCGAACGCGTGCCAAACCGCGTGGAATTTGCTCTTGAAATCTAGCGGCACCGTGGCGCTGTTGCGTCACTGAACGCCGGCGAACGTAACTGCCATGTATTATTCATCCTGTAACCGCGTGCTGCTTACGTAAGTTAGCGTTCTTGTTACCGTCTTCGATACTCTCGGTGCAGTCTCCGAGAAAATCTGTTTGCTCTTCCGCGTCGCTACGAAAGTTTATTAAAGTCGAACACCCCCCTTCGTTGCCGCCTGACAACTTCAACAGGGATAACTGCTGTTTGTTGCTAAAGTAAAGGTTTACATTCGGTACACTCGAGTGGAGCTTTTGTGTTTTGTCTTGTACCGAATTTCCCTTCCGGTGTTCTGCTGCTGATAGCTACAAAGTCAGACACGTGTTCTTATCAAACGATTAACGAAATGGGTTTTGGAATTATTTCGGGAAAAAGAGCATTGATGCTTTGTAAACTGCGATTTACAGTAGTGTAACTCGAACATACGTCGGACACGTTTGCAGTGAATTCACGAATAACTACGTGAACGTATCGCTGAACAATTTATCTTGCATATCTGGTTCATTGTGTACCTTAATAGAGAGCTATGGTTAAATATCAGTAGAACAAGTCAAGCATAAGTCAGACACGTTTGCAGTAAATTTATGAATAATTATGTAAACGTATCGTTGAACAATTTATCTTGCATCTCTGATTCATTGTGTACCTCAATAGAGACCTATCGTTAAATATCAGTAGAACAAGTCAAGCATAAGTCAGACACGTTTGCAGTAAATTTATGAATAACTATGTAAACGTATCATTGAACAACTCATCTTGCATCTCTGATTCATTGTGTACCTCAATGGAGACCTATTGTTAAATATCAGTAGAACAAGTCAGGCATAAGTCAGACACCTTTGCATTAAATTTATGAATAATTATGTAAACGTATCGCTGAACAATTTATCTTGCATCTCTGATTCATTGTGTACCTCAATAGAGACCTATTGTTAAATATCAGTAGAACAAGTCAAGCATAAGTCAGACACGTTTGCAGTAAATTTATGAATAATTATGTAAACGTATCATTCAACATTTCATCTTGCATCTCTGATTCATTGTGCACCTCAATAGAGACCTATTGTTAAATATCAGTAGAACGAGTCAACCATGAGTCAGACATGATCCAGTAAATTCATTGTGTACCTTAAAAGAGACCTATTGTTAAACATCAGTAGAACAAGTCAACAATGAGTCAGACATGATCCAGTAAATTCATTGTGTACCTTAAAAGAGACCTATTGTTGACCATCAGTAGTATAAGTCAGGTATATGTGAGACATATATCCAGTAAATTCATTATGTATCTTGATAGAGACTTATTGTTAATTATCAGTAATAGAAGTCAAGCATACGTCAAACATGATCCCAGATAATTCATTGTGTACCCTAATGAAGACCTATTGTTAAACATCAGTAGAACAAGTCAACCATAAGTCAGACATGATCCCAGTAAATTCATAGTGTACCTTAAAAGAGACCTATTGTTAAACATCAGTAGAACAAGTCAACCATAAGTCAGACATGATCCCAGTAAATTCATAGTGTACCTTAAAGGGGAGATATTGTTAAACATCAGTAGAACAAGTCAGACATGAGTCAGACATGATCCCAGTAAATTTATTGTGTACCTTAATAGAGACCTATTGTTAAACATCAGTAGAACAAGTCAACCATAAGTCAGACATGATCCCAGTAAATTCATACTGTACCTTAAAGGGGAGATATTGTTAAACATCAGTAGAACAAGTCAACCATGAGTCAGACATGATCCCAGTAAATTCATTGTGTACCTTAAAAGAGACCTATTGTTAAACATCAGTAGAACAAGTCAACCATAAGTCAGACATGATCCAGTAAATTCATTGTGTACCTTAACAGAGACCTACTCTTTAAAATCAGTAGTATGAGTCAAGCATAAGTCAGACATGATCCCAGTAAATTCCTCGTGTACCCTAATAGAGACCCATTGTTAAAGATCAGTGGTACAAGTGAATTATAAGTCAGATATGAAATGAAATGAATGTTTTATTTCGCAACGTTACTCGACTCTTAAAAACGGAGTCCATTTAAAATTCACAACGGTATTTTCCAACGTTCAGACATCCAGAAACGGCAGTTACTAACAATCGGATAAGAAGGAACGCGAAGTTTCCTGCGGTGGAAAACTCATTACAGATCGGAGGCACGAGTCGGGTTGGAAAGTTGGCGAGAAATTAAGGAACCGTGAAATGTCAAAAGGTGAGGAAACCAATGGAAAGTTTTACCTTCGACGGGATGGCCACGGCCATTTTATTCAGCCGTGACAGGATCGTGACCGGACGGTTATCAGAAGAGAACCGACATTAATTAACCGTACACGAGACGTCCGATTTGCGGAAGCGTTTCTGACGCGAAACATCGTCTGGCAGAGTAATTTACTTCCGTGCGAACGAAATTCACTTCTGATATGTTCTCCAGGGGAACAAAATCAATTTACGCGTTGAGTTATGCGGTAAAAAGCGGATCGTGTAATGTTACGGTAACTGATTTTTGTTCGTTTGAAATTAACTGTTTATGCGTTGAAAAATTACAGAAATTCTGTGTTACGTGGATTTCTAAACTGCGATCCGCAATTTGCATTAATTTCAAAGCATGGTTAAACTGCTGGTTGCGGATTAACAATCACCCATATGGAAATGAACAGCTGTGGAATATTAATCAAATCCCGTACGAATTATATTTGAAATATTTAAGTAGTATAAATCAATGTTTATGCGAACGAAATGTTTTTGGAATTGATGATGAAAGCATATGTAAAAGTACACTAGCAGATATTTGTAATTAAAATAATGGTATAATGATTAATAACTGGGTTGTAACGATGAAACGTAATGAAGTTTCGCATTGGAGCGTGTTCATCTTTGAAGGTGAGAAATCGAGGAAAATTAAGAGAAGTGTCTTTTGGAGCGAGACAAGGAGACAGAGGAAATCATTAGCCAAGGGAGAGAGCTCTTCAGGAACGGCTTAACCGTTCCCGCGATATAGCCGCAAGAATTCTACCTTAACTTTCGTCTCGTCGTTTCCGATTTTCCACTGTTTCAACTTGGAAGAATCCATTTTCTAACAATTGCTTTAAGAGAAGCGAAATTATTTCGAAAATTTTCGAATTTAATGTACTTCTGTAGGTAAATTGTTGAAAGGCGTTCGTATTCATTTTTCTTTGGAAATCACCCTACCTCCAGTTTCACGCTCTAACGATGCGATTTTAATACGATGGCGAGGGCTCAAAGTATCGTTAAGTCGAAAGCAAACAGGGGGAACAGCTATCTCCATTCGAAATTCCAGAACATTCTGTTGGTCATTAGTCGAATAACAAGAAGCGGTCGATAAGAAAAAAGGAGAAAAACAAGCGGTGAAATATACGACCGCGTTCGTTTTCTACTATTTCCTTTTTCGTTTTCATTTCTCGCCCTGCTGGCGTAATAACGAAATAGTGTATCTCCCCGACCTGTCCATGGTGAAGAATTGAAAGTGAAAAATAAGGAAAAATGAGAGAAAAAAAATTCCGTGTTGCACACTGGGGACCGCAACTCTCTACACCTCATGACACATGTTCTGAACTTTACGTTTGTTATTCCACTTTTCACGATTTTATTTGAAAAGACAGGTGGGAGAACGAAAGATAAATACGAACTCGATGGATTTTTCAAATATTCGATCTTACGGGTGTTAGGATAAATCAGATTTTATCAATTTGATATTCGACTGATGTACTTTTTACAATGGAGATATAGGTGACACTATTTGAGGTGCAGTTCGTAATGTAACTTTTAAGACATTGGAGATAGAGAGTTTCGTTGTAGTCAGACATGTGTGGTTTAGCATCGTATGTGGTCAGAAAAGTAGTACGTAACCGTATGTAGCCAGACATGTATGTAATCAGACAAGTAGTACAGGCTGTACATAGTCAGACAAGTAGTACGTCATTATATGTAGTTAGAGAAGTAGTATGTGACTGTATGTAGTCAGACAAGTAATATGTGACTGTATGTAGCAAGACAAGTAGTATATGACTGTATGTAGCAAGACAAGTAGTATGTGACTGCAAGTAGTCAGACAAGTAGTATGAGACTGTGTGTAGCCAGACAAGTAACAAGTGACTGTATGTAGCAAGACAAGTAGTATGTGACTGTATGTAGCAAGACAAGTAGTATGTGACTGTATGTAGTCAGACAAGTAGTATGAGACTGTGTGTAGCCAGACAAGTAAGAAGTGACTGTATGTAACAAGACAAGTAGTATATGACTGTATGTAGCAAGACAAGTAGTATGTGACTGTATGTAGTCAGACAAGTAGTATGAGACTGTACGTAGCCAGACAAGTAGTACGTAACCCTATGTACCCAGACAAGTAGTATGAGATCCTATGTAGTCAGACAAGTAGTACGTGACCCTATATAGTCAGACAAGTAGTATGTAACCATATGTAGTCAGGTAAGTAGTACGTGACCCTATATAATCAGACAAGTAGTATGTAACCCTATATATCCAGACAAGTAGTATGTAACCGTGTGTGACCAGACAAGTAGTACAACTCAGCCCTACTCAATCAGACGAGTACATATCTATATGTAACTGCTCCAGTAGTATATTTTCGAAGTCAGATACAAGTAGTACAACCCCATACATACAGATTAACGTACTGAACCAATAATCGCAGTAAATAAATTTGTACGTACGCATTTAATAAATGTGTCCAATATTTATAACAGCTCTATAACATCGGAATTCCCTGGAGCAATCGGAAAATATATTTTCCGTATTGATCGAACGAACGGTAGCAAAACATAAATGAAAACGTATAGCTAAACAATAATATTCCGTGTTCTATTTTGAACGAAAAATTCTAGGTATGGGTATCCATACGGATTTCCAGGAACTCCCTTGACGAGGAAGGATCGCCATTAAGGGAAATCCGATGAAATCAATACGAGAGCCTCCGTCGGATTGCAATCAGATTATAAGTTGATCCCAGAGAAGTTTGATTCGACTTCCCTCAAATATCAATACATCGTGGCCGTCGCTACGGAAATCAAATTAATTAAAACAGAGGGAGGAAAAAATGATCGATAATAAATAGAAAAGCCTTGTGGCTTTCGCGGAATCAAGCAGCGCCATTCAATCCCTATTAGCGCCGAAACATCCACCTTTATTTCCCAAGGGATTCGTTATACGAGGAAATCTCGATAGTGCTCGGCTTTTCAATACGCAATCGCTTTGCGTAATAATGAATAGTCCTTCTTGCTGGTTTCCGGTTTAAAGCGATAAATCAACGTATCTTTTAATTATTGCTGACGACGTACACTCGACGTAAGCTGCTTTCAAATTCAACCAACGCGAGCTTTTAATTTTCTGAAGCTGGAAAATTTAATTGATCGATCTCGAATTCGAAAATTTTTCCTAATTGACCTAAAAATTATTTTTCGTCCAAATCAAAGTTGCGAGCACGAACGAACACGTGCATACTTCATTAGACAAAAAACGAAAATGTAAAAAAATGTGCTACGCTTTCCTGTTTGCGTAAAGGACGTACTGTAATGGTTTGATGCGAAGCACTCAACCGTGTCACGGCAACAGAAAAAAGCAAATAAATAAAATAAATCCGTTCGCGCGATCTTTTTGAGATGACTTTCAAAAAATATTCATATTTCACTTGGGGATAGTAATTTCCATGAAAGTTTTTTCCCCCTTTTTCGCGAGAACGGAGCCACGTTCGTCGAATTCGAAACCACATGAGAATATCACGTGAAAGGTAACCTTCAGCGAAAATCCACCTGATTCGCAGAGAGGCAAGAAAATTTCTCCGTTTGAATCGCGGACGAGAAAATAGAACAGGTGGGGTCGTGATTGCAACATAACCTGACGAGTTTCCGAATCATTCCTCATTCTTTTCAGCGTTTTAATCCTCTCTCACTTGCCTATTTTTTTTTTTATATTTTTCGTCCTCGGAATTTTTATATCTCGCTAATGGGCGAAACGTGTATGTTTCTGTTTTATTGTGCTTTCATTGTTATTCTGTTTGCTGTAGTAAACGCGGTGATCTGTAATCACGAAAATGGAATATTGGACGAGGGAAAATTTGTACAAATAAAATGATGGAGTGTGTTCACAAAATGTGGGAAAATTGATTTCCTGCTTTAGATTGTGAAGATTTAGTGCTGGGGGTTGAGTAGCCACGCGTGGTAGTACTACGCGTTGAGTAGGTACGCGTGGTAGTGCTACGCGTCGAGTAACCACGCGTGGTAGTACCACGCGTCGAGTAGCCACGCGTGGAATTATTACGCGTCGAATTACCACGCGTGGGATTACTACGCGTCGAATTACCACGCGTGGTGTCGCTACGCGTCGAATTTCCACGCGTCGAGTTACCACGCGTCGAGTTACCACGCGTCGAGTAGTCACGCGTGGTAGTGCTACGCGTCGAATTACCACGCGTCGAGTTACCACGCGTCGAGTAGTTACGCGTGGTAGTGCTACGCGTCGAATTACTACGCGTCGAGTAGCCACGCGTGGAATTACTACGCGTCGAATTACCACGCGTGGGATTACTACGCGTCGAATTACCACGCGTGGTGTCGCTACGCGTCGAATTTCCACGCGTCGAGTTACCACGCGTCGAGTTACCACGCGTCGAGTAGTCACGCGTGGTAGTGCTACGCGTCGAATTACCACGCGTCGAGTTACCACGCGTCGAGTAGTTACGCGTGGTAGTGCTACGCGTCGAATTACTACGCGTCGAGTAGCCACGCGTGGAATTACTACGCGTCGAATTACCACGCGTGGGATTACTACGCGTCGAATTACCACGCGTGGTGTCGCTACGCGTCGAATTTCCACGCGTCGAGTTACCACGCGTCGAGTTACCACGCGTCGAGTAGTCACGCGTGGTAGTGCTACGCGTCGAATTACCACGCGTCGAGTTACCACGCGTCGAGTAGTTACGCGTGGTAGTGCTACGCGTCGAATTACTACGCGTCGAGTAGCCACGCGTGGAATTACTACGCGTCGAATTACCACGCGTGGAATTACTACGCATCGAATTACCACGCGTGGAATTACTACGCGTCGAATTACCACGCGTGGAATTACTACGCATCGAATTACCACGCGTGGTATCGCTACGCGTCGAATTACCACGCGTGGTATCGCTACGCGTCGAATTACGATGCGTGGTATTACTACGCGTCGAGCAACCACGCGTGGTAACACAATTCGTGGAATAGCCACCCTCCAATATTTTGTAAAACCCTCTCCTCGAGACAAAATATCATCGCACAAAGTAGTATATATTATTTAATTTCATATTTCAATTTGAATATAATTACGAAACGTCCCAACTTGAAATTATCCGATATACAAGTAAAGATAAGAAAAGATGAAAGAAGTTTAATGGACGGACAAGAAGTTTGCGAGTATAAGAAAGGAAAAAGTATCCATAGGTCTAACAGTTTGGACAAATATTAAGTTTGTTTGGAAAGTCGTTTATCGGCGGGATTGGAGGGGTTCGAGCCTCAAAATCTTGTTGGATTAAGTAGGAAACCTTCCCCTAAAAGGGACCAGAGGATGAGAAATGATCCTATTGTATGATGGAAGTTCTCGAAGAGATGGCTCCGCTCGTCGAATGCAATTTCGCCAACTTCCGATTTCCTATTTAACAAACCAGTTCCAGACTACTCACGTCTGTGTTTCTTGCGTAAACTGTCGGTAAACGGTTCATCTACCAATTCGAGGAAGTACACTTTCGGATAATTAAACATCTCTAATTTAACTCTGCTATTTCGATCAATGAATTTGGCGGTGGAATGGGCATTGGCGGGAAATTTGAAATTACTTTTGGAGATTCATGAAATATTAACTCATTCAAATTTTAAAATTATAAAAAAAGATAATTAGATAATGGAACAATTACAACATAAAAGAAATTGAATAAAAAAATTGCAAATATAGGAAACTTTTGCAACTTTAATAATCTTAGAAGTATGAAGGCGCTGTGACGAAAATTGGCGGGAAATTTAAAAATATTTCTAAAACATTAACACATTGGACAACAAAAACACTGAAAAATTATAAAATAAATAAATTACAAACCAGTCCAAATTAATTAATAAAAAAAAAAGTAAAAAATTGCAAAAATCCTCGCAAATTTAAAAAAGTGAAAAAGTTTGATATATTGTTACTGCAAAATAATTAATGATATAGGAATTGAATAAATTCCTCGAGCCTACGTTGAAACATTCCTCTACCGCTATCGGAAAATGTTCACATTTTTCTATGTAGAAAGTATACAATTTCAAACAATTGGGGGAATGTATACCGTAATTTCTCGGGCTCAAATATTTGGTTGGATGAATAATATTTGAGAATTCCGCGAACTCCTTTCGCCCACTTTGCCGCACAATGAAAATAGTCTTCTACGGAAAAACTGAGTACGCGAAAACATTTTTCCTGGCATTCCGAGCTCCATTGAAAATATACACAAATGAAAACCTTCGATACATTTTATACCAGCGTTTGGGAATCGAGCGTCGCGGAAGAAATTAGCTGCCGTCAGTCGCAATAACGTTAAGCTTTCGTTCGTCGAAACGTTTCAATAAAATTTCCTTGAAATATTTGAAACATTCAGAAATGTATTTGGTCCGTAAATTCACTTGACATACTATCGAACGTTTCCACGAATACGTTCTTCAAACGTCAACAAGCGAGACAGGTTGAGAACCCCTGCCCCCTATAACCAAATCCCGCCTTTCCCGTAAAGCTCGTCTCGAACGAACAAACTTCCCGTAAGATTTTTCCTCATTTTCGATAGAACAATCGCCTGCCGTCGTCAAAAATTACGACACACCCAGTCACGATCGAAAAATCGCTCGACAAATAGCAGGATTTGCGAACAAAAGTGGGTTAGGTCGCTTCGTCCATGAAACTCCATCGTTTCGTGAAGTGCATAAATGCGCTTGCTCTCGAAAGGCCAACGATTTGTATGCACTTTCTCGGGAATACAGTCGGTTACACCCACACCGGGTCTGCGAGGGAACTGCAGCCGATTCCGACGCCAACAAACGCGTTCCCATTCCTTCTACGTTATTTTTCACGTCCACTTTCCTGCTTTAGGACGCTGTTCTCGCACCTTCACTGCCGAATGGCTTTCAAAGAAGCTGGCTAGGCATATACGAAGGCAAATTGAGCGGTTCTTAATGTTTGAATTATTGGGAGATTTTTTAAAGAAATTTGGGAAGGTATTATACTTTGATGGTAGTTTTGGATGATTTGGTAGATGATAAATGTATAAAGTTGCGAAAGGGTCACTTGGTATATTGCAGTTGCAAGGATAGTCGAGTAGTCATATATTAACTTGCCGTACTTTGACGAGTCTCACTCGTGACGCACTCACAATTCAAATGTGTCAAATCGTGTAAAGATTTGTAATACTCATGAACTTCAAGTTTAGGTCCAACTATAATATATATAGTCAGAGATTGCTAAATATAAAATACTCACATTTTAATTTTCTTTATTTGTTTTAATATTATTGCTACGGATAGTTAGTTTTAATTCACGCATTTAGCAAACAAATTGTACGGCAAGGGATTAATAGGAAGGTGAATGTAGCTACGCCGATATACCATACGTGATGTTACTACGCGACGATTAATAATACGTAGTGTCGCCTCGCATTTACTATTCACGTATCGATTAACCACGCGTCGTGTTATTACGTGCCGAGTAACCAGACGTGGAATCGCTACGCGTCGACTAATCACGCGTGGTAGTGCTACGCGTGGAGTAGCCACGCGTGGTAGTGCTACGCGTCGAGTAGCCACGCGTGGTAGTGCTACGCGTTGAGTAGCGACGCGTGGTAGTCCTACGCGCCGAGCAGCCCACGCGTACTAGTGCTACGCGTGGAATAGCCACGCGTGGTAGTACTACGCGTCGAGTAACTACGCATGGTAGTGCTACGCGTCGAGTAGCCACGCGTGGTAGTGCTACGCATTGAATAGCGACGCGTGGTAGTGCTACGCATTGAGTAGCGACGCGTGGTAGTGCTACGCGTCGCATAGCAACGCGTGGGGGCGCGACGCGTCGAGTAGCCACGCGTGGTAGTGCTACGCGTCGAGTAACCACGCGTGGTGGTGCTACGCATCGAATAGCTACGCGTGGTAGTACTACGCGCCGAATAACCACGCGTGGTGACTCTATGCGTGGAGTAACCTTGCGTGGTGTCCCTACGCGCCGAATAACCTTGCGTGGTGCTTCTATGCGTGGAGTAAACCTTGCGTGGTGCTTCTATCCGTGGAGTAAACCTTGCGTGGTGCTTCTATGCGTGGAATAAACCTTGCGTGGTGATTCTATGCGTGGAGTAAGCCTTGCGTGGTGCTTCTATGCGTGAAGTAAACCTTGCGTGGTATTTCTATGCGTGGAATAAACCTTGCGTGGTGGTGCTATGCGTGGAGTAAACCTTGCGTGGTGCTTCTATGCGTGGAATAAACCTTGTGTGACGCTTCTACGCACCGAATAACCTTGCGTAGTGTCTCCATATGCGGACTAACCTTGCGTGGTATCTCTACGCGTTGAATAACTTTGTATTGTGTCTCTACATATTGAGACACAATACTACATAAGACTACATAATGCATTTTCTGGTATTATTAAGCATCGATGACTGCATCACGCGCCAAATAATCATGCTTAATTCCCCTGCAAACTATAATCCCTCTAATTACCGTCCAGTGCATACTTAATATAGGAAATTATTCTATTATACGAAGCATATTCACATAATACCCTGCAAGATTTCATCGTTCATTAAATAAAATTGCACCTCCCAAAACCTCTATTATTAAATTTATTTTGGACTTCAAATACACTTTACACTGCAATTATTTTTACGTCAGAATGACTTGAGCGTTTTGAAGTCTGAATAATGCTTTGTAGATATCGCTGATTCTTTGTTCCCTTCGCTGGGATACATACACCTCCATTTCTTCGTTTGTGGCTTATTAAGAAATTTAATATTCTTGACCTCAGTTTTCTTCTGTGTGAAAATTTAATATTTTTCCTTCACCCATTCACTCCTTCGCTTTGAGAAAAAGTGTTTGAAATTTTAACGGTGTAATTCTATTTCGCGATATGTTATAACGCTACCAAAGAAAAGTTGTGTCGAATGCATTTTTTATGATTTAATCTTTTATGCTTTGTTGCAGGTGGTACGAGCTGCCAGTCCGGTTCTTCTACGTGTCATTGTGCTTGGAGCATTTTTCATTTATTGCACGGTGAGTAGTTTGACGAAATCTTGGAATGTATTCTCTTTGTGAAAAGTGTACAACTCAATTTTTGGTCGAATTATTTACAGAAGGTAAATCATATTACAGGGTTTATATTTGTTAAAATGTTTCATTGAAAATTAACGAGTATTGACGATAGAATTAATGATTGCAATTTATTAAATTATTCATTGAAAATTTATTTAACAATTCTGGCGTTTATTGCGTATTCCCAAATTCAATGTAAAATTAATAGGAATTTAATGCACATCGAAATTGTTCAATTTTCGCTTCATTCTAAATTTCCGTCCGCACAATATTAATTCTGTATTTTATGAGGAATGCATTATCGAATGATTTTCCTGGAAATTGTCGGTCTTATTTGAAAATTGATACAAACGTTTTCACGTAGTCTAGTTCATCGACAAACAGCAATAGTGTTCTGCCATCGGTGAAATATTTGATATTCAATGAACGTTAGAATCAACAAACTGTTCGGTATCAAACGGCCAAATATCTGGATATCATAAATCGTTAATCGACATGGAAAATATTAAAAATTCTGCGTACCCGAAGTAATACGACTGCAGGGGCTGAAATATTGAAAGTCTGTTATTAACTTGCACATATGTTCGTACACATAACACAACTGTTTGTATAACGTCGTTGCAGTTTCGTGCTACTCCGTTTCTCAAACATTTCGGCTAACAAATTCGCATTGTTATTCGATTGGAAAATTGTTCAATTTTTTGGGTTTGTGATTTGGACTTTTTATTTACTTTTGAGTTTAATTTCATAATTTTTTAATTTACTGGATTTTTCAATTTTTGTATTTTCCAATTTCTAAATTTTCTAATTTTTCCATTTTCTAAAGTTTCAGTTTTCGCAAGTTCTAGTTTTCTAATTTTCCCATTTTCTCAAGTTCCAATTTCTCAGTTTTCCAATTTTCGAAATTTCCCATTTTCTCGAGTTCCAAATTTATAATTTTCCCATTTTCTCAAGTTTCAATTTTCCCATTTTCCAATTTTCTCAAGTTCCAATTTTCTAAATTTCCCATTTTCTCAAGTTCTAAATGTCTAACTTTCCCATTTTCTCAAGTTCCAAATTTCTAATTTTCCTATTTTCTCACGTTTCACTTTTCCAGTTTTCCAATTTTCTAATTTTCCCATTTTCTCAAATTCCAATTTTCCAGTTTTCCCATTTTCTCAAGTTTCAATTTTGTAATTTTCCCATTTTCTCAAGTTCCAAATTTATAATTGTCCCATTTTCTCAAGTTTCAATTTTCCAGTTTTCCAATTTTCTAATTTTCCCATTTTCTCAAGTTCCAGTTTTCCAGTTTTCCCATTTTCTGTAGTTTCAATTTTCCCATTTTCCAATTTTCTCAAGTTCCAAATTTCCCATTTCCCAAATTTCTAATTTTTCTATCTTCTCAAGTTCCAATTTTCCCATTTTCCAATTTTCTAATTTTCTGACTTTCTCAGGTTCCAATTTTCCAGTTTTTTCATTTGCTCAAGTTACAATTTTCCCATTTTTTAATTTTGTCAAATTCCAATTTTCTAGTTTTCCCATTTTCTCAAGTTGTACTTTTCCAGTTTTCCTATTTTCTCATGTTCCTATTTTTCCATTTTCCAATTGTCTCAAGTTCCAATTTTCTAATTTTCCCATTTTCTCAAGTTCTAATTTTCCAGTTTTCTCATGTCTCAGTTTTCTATATTTTTTTTCTATTATCCAGTTTCCCAGTTTTCTAATTCACCAGTTTCTCCATTTCCATCTGTGCTGTCTTCGAATTCACAAATGTTCTCCCGTCCCAATTTTTTATTTTGCCAACTCTCTATTGTCCAATTTCCCACTTCCCGAATGAAACACCAGTATTAATTTCGAGAAGGTTCTCAAAATTCAATGACTATATAACAGGTGTCTCTTGTACAATGACTTACCTAGAATAGCGGTAATTGGTGACCGCGAATGTTTTGAACAGCGCGTTGTACAAGCACGTTTCGTGAAAGTACGTCTATTAATAAGGTTCAAGTACAGTTTCAAGTGTCGTTGAAGTTAATTTCATTGAGAAAGCGACGATGATAGGCATTAAAGGAGCAATTGGCCGTTTCGTTTAGTGGCTTTTATCCGATAAACGGCAGCGCCTTTCTTCCCGGTTAGATCGAGAAATATATACGAGCCATCGACACGAGAGGCAGTATGATAAAAGGTGAACGAAGAGAATCTAATTGGAAATGCTCGGTTAATGTGGCACGCGATTCATCGGTGGGCTATCAAAATTATTCTCTCGATTACCGATTATTGCAATCACGCGATATGTAGCGTGAAACGGTCCTGGTATTTTCCACCGAATTATCGAAAATGGCAAACGATAATGTGAATTATGTCGGTATTGTTACACTAATTGCGATTTTAACGGGGGTGCTAAATGTTATGATTGTCGCGAGGGACATTTTCTATCATTTTCACACTTTCGGTTTTAGGATTTTCTATTTTAAGGTTTGATACCTTTTCAGTTTTTCAGTTTTCTCATTTTCAAATTTTCACGTAGTCACTATTTTCAATTTTCACCTTTTTCTGTTTTCCAATTTTCAGCCTTTTCCATTTTCCAATTTTCACATTTTTCCATTTCCCAATTTTCACCTTGGTCCATTTTCCAATTTTCACGTTTTTCAATTTTCCAAATTTCACTTTTTTCCATTTTCCAATTTTCACCTTGGTCCATTTTCCAATTTTCACGTTTTTCAATTTTCCAATTTTCACCTTGGTCCATTTTCCAATTTTCACATTTTTCCATTTCCCAATTTTCACCTTGGTCCATTTTCCAATTTTCAGGTTTATCTATTTTCCAATTTTCACCTTGGTCCATTTTCCAATTTTCACTTTTCTCCATTTTCCCATTTTTCACCTTGTTCCATTTTTCAATTTTTACCTTTCTCCATTTTGCAATTTACACATTTCTATACTTTCACATTTTCTCATTTGCACATATTTCCAATTTTCTCATTTATTCATTGGCCAATTTTCACATTTTCTTATTTTCTCATTTATTCATTTTCCAATTTTCAGATTTTCTTATTTTCTCATTTTCACATATTTCTAATTTTCTCATTTATTCATTTTCCAATCTTCGTATTGTCTCATTTTCTCATTTATTCATTTTCCAATTTTCACATTTTCTTATTTTCTCATTTTCTCATTTCCACATATTTCCAATTTTCACATTTTCTCATTATCCCATTCTCACACTTTCCCACTTTCCCAATTATTCACATTTCCTTTGCAGCTCCCCATCAATTTTGTATTAATTAATTTATTAGTTTACATATTAATTACTTTAATTGATAATTGACGTACTCATTAAGTAATTGCCATCGGACCACCATCCCGAAAACCCCGCTACGTTTGATGCGTTATGAACGATCGATAGAACGAAAATACAGAAAGTTGGAAGTCGGAGAAAGTTAGTTTTATTCGCCGCGTACTCGTAAGTGGGTGTTTTTGTTTCCATGTCGGAACACCTGTACCGATATTGTTAGAAATTCTGGCAGCAAAAGAAAATTCGCCTCTTGGCAAATCGAGTTTAGCGTGTGCCGTTCGGTGGTGAAAAAAAAAAGTGAAGAGAAAGCAATTTATTTGTTTCAGACGATAGTAATGTACCCCCGTCCAAACGTTATTACGTGCACGGTGCGAGTTTGGCTGCGAGAAATTGGATTTTCCCTCACCTATGGCGCCTTAATGCTCAAAACTTGGCGGTGAGTAAGAATAACGTTTCTAATGCTCTTCAACTTTATGATCGTCGAAGCGAAAATCTTTGAATAAAGAAAATCGACCGGAAGAAACTTTTCATATCTGGTTTTCGACGATTTCAACGAGGTTTTCATGACTTCAAGATATGTTTTACTGCCTGCAGCTGTTCTCGGTGACTTACAGTCATTTCCAATAACTTAAAAATAATTTTTCATGACTTATAGGTAATTTTCCGTGACTCAGGTATGATTTTCCATTACTTAGGAAGGTTTTCCGTGATTTAAAATATTTTTTTATGACTCAAAGTGATTTTCCATAACTTTTCATGATTTCCCATGACTCAAAGACAATTTTCTTTGACTCAAGATATTTTTCTATGACTCAAGGGGCTTTTCTATGACATAGGATGATTTTCCTTGACTCAAAGACACTTCTTCTTGACTCAGGACACCATTTTCCATAACTTAGGAAGGTTTTCCATGACTTAAAATGTTTTCCTGTGACTCAAAGTGATTTTCCATGACTCACCATGATTTCCCAAGACTCAAAAACAGTTTCCCATGACTCAGGTACTATTTTATGTAACTGCAGAAGATTATCCACGACTTAAAATATTTTTCTATGACTCAAAAAGATTTTCCATTACTTACAATAATTTTCAATGACTCAAAGTAATTTTCTCATGAGCCCGCAATTTTTCTATGACTCCGAGTAGTTTTCCATGACTCATATAAATTTTCCATGACTGAATGAAGATTTTCCATGACTCAGGCCAGGTTTTCCATAACTCAAAGTAATTCTCCAATGAGTCAGTATTTTTTCCATGACTCAACAAAGATTTTCCATGACTCAGACTAGCTTTTCCATGACTCAATGAAGATTTTCTATGACTCAATGAAGATTTCCATGAATCAGACCCGTTTTCCCATGACTCAAAGTAATTATCCCATGACTCAAGGGGGTTTCTCTATATTTGAGCGTCATTTGAACTATTTAAAATTTATAATTATAGGATTTTCTTTTCGCGACTCATCGAAATTTCTCACAACTCGAAAGAAGAATATCTGCTGCAGGAACAGACGGTCCAGAATTGATGAATGGAAGTAAAAGAAACTCCCAGAAGCACTCGACCATCCATAGAATTTCTCAACTCGTAAGAACCAAGACCGTAGTCATACGATCAAAGCCATTTTTCATAGTTTCGGTCGTAGGAAACAATCGTATTGGCAGTGTCCAAAGTACAGTGGACCTTCCTTTCCGATAGATTTTTAGCGATAAGCCCGGTCGAAATGCAGAGAACGAGGTCAAAAGTTTTCGACGATCGCTGGTCAACGAGTGTGTAACGGCCCGCTTCTAGTCTTCCCTCCTCACTTCCCAGGGGATTCGTATTTTCGAGCAGTTGCAGGATTTCCGGTGCTGCGCAGATGCCAGGACAAAGATTGCCCACTACTTTCGTCCCCTATTCTTTCTCGTCAATCCCGCCTCTCCACCCTTTGTCGGTCGGATACAGGAGAAAAAAGTTCGCTCCAGTTTTCCCCGAATCCGTTAGCCAGTTAGACTGATGCTCCCGTTTCAGCCGGGTAAAGCTCCGAGCCACGCGCCTCCCTTTCGTTACGCTTCCTGTCCACCGTTGACGCGATAAAACCTTCTCTTAACTTAATACATTTATTTATTTAACGGAGATCCGAGGATTACCGGGGATGCACGCCACGGTAAACGCTTCTGTCCTCGCGATTTAATTAATAATACTTATCCTTCAAATAGCTTTTACGGGGAAACGTGTTTGACTGGAATTTCTATTCTACCTTAGGGGAGCTGAAACTGACGCGGTTATTTATGAAAGATGCCGGTCTGAGTTATGGAAAATCTTCTTTGAGTCATGGAAAATTTATCTGAGTCATGAAAAACTACTCTGAGTCATGGAAAACAATTCTGAGCCATGGAAAAATGGCTGACTCATGGGAAAACTACTCTGAGTCATGGAAAAGCTGGTCTGAGTCATGGAAAATCTTCATTGAGTCATGGAAAATTTATCTGCGTCATGGAAAACTACTCTGAGTCATGGAAAAATTGCTTACTCGTGGGAAAACTACGCTGAGTCATGGAAAACTATTCTGAGTCATGAAAAAATTGCTGAGTCGTGGGAAAACTTCTTTGAGTCATGGAAAAGCTGGTCTGAGTCATGGAAAATCTTCATTGAGTCATGGAAAATTTATCTGCGTCATGGAAAACTACTCTGAGTCATGGAAAAATTGCTTACTCGTGGGAAAACTACGCTGAGTCATGGAAAACTATTCTGAGTCATGAAAAAATTGCTGAGTCGTGGGAAAACTTCTTTGAGTCGTGGAAAATATCTGTTACCCTGTATCTATTACCCTGTTAGACCTCTTTGAGATAGCTTCCTCCTAATATGCACAGCTATTCGTATGATCCTAAAGCACTTTATCCCCGTTTGAACTTCAGTTGAGACCATCATATAAGTTTATAGACCAGCGTGAATATTGCAGCATAGATACATCGATCTCAGCCCCTATATTTTTGACCAAGGCATCCATCTTTGCGTCCGTTTCAATATCGAGCACCGCCTGGCATTTAACCAAACTTATTCAGGGCCAGGAAAGCACCGTCGCCCTGTCATGTATCCTCCGGAAAATTGATTGGTCCTCAGAGACGGTGGTGAAACGTCGATACCCAGCATCAAAGGCAGTTCGTAGCAGGTGATAGAGGTCGCAGGAATTCCGGCAGGGACGTCGAAACTTTTCCCAGCTCAACAACTTCTCAACGCGACTCCTTAATCGCCTCGAGTGCTGCTGGCGGTGGAGACAATCAGGTCAACCGGTACACACGTAACTACTAGGCAAATGAACGGTTGGCCAGCATGGGTGATTAGAAACGTGGCCCGAGATTGTTTTGCCTTCACATTCGACAGCCTACTCAGGATCAATAAATCCTAGGGCATTCGCGCTAATCTTCGACGAGTGATCGATGAATTGTCCACTCTGGCCTAGGTGCAAATTTGTGGATTTCGATTGAACGAGGTGATTAGTCTTGCGACGCGATGACTCCATGCCTGTTTGCGGAACCGGTGATGACACTTCGCAGGGACGTTACGCGTAACCGTGCGATTTAGCCCTTTATTGATCTAGTCGCGCTATTGACGTGTCTCTGTCAATCGGTACAGAGACGATCCAAAAGGTCCGTTCATAATTGATCAGTCGGCAAAAGGATTTCAAACCACATCCACGAAGTACGTTTTTTCCAGCTGACCGAGGCTGAAACGGTGATCCAAAGATTAAAGGACAAAGGATGAAAGCTGGTCCGCCCAGAGGCTTCAGCATGAAAGCTAACTCTTTCCAAGACGAGTTAAAGGGAGTCTGTATGAAGTTCAAGCCGAAAACTTTGCCGAGATTCAACGAAGGTTCCTCAACTGTATTAAGAGTTCGCCAAGTTCATTACGTAAATTTGGTTGGTTGGTGTGCTCGCTAATAGCCGTTCCATTAAATGGACGCTAAGACGATTATCCTGGACGTCTGCTCCTCTTGCACGTCTTCGAGTCACTGTGCTCTCGTTGTTTCTTTTATTGGCTCGAGTGCACTTCGAAGGGAGGGATTTCATTTCTGAGGTAGCATCGTTGGCTAGGGGAAAATCTGAGTGTTCTTATTGTGGAGAGACATCGAATTGCGGTGGACAATTGACCTCCTTCGGAAATCGAATTTCTTTATTGCTTCCGGTGTTCTGGGAGTCCTGTATACTTAGAAGATACGTTAGATCTATGGGACTCTGGATCTGGTTTAGCTTTCAGTACGATTTTCTATAAATTAAGGAGATTTTCCATAACTTACGATGATTTTCCATGACACAAAAACACTTTTCCTTGACTCCAGGTACGATTTTCTATGACTTAGGAAGATTTTCCATGACTTAAGATGGTTTTCTATGACTTAAAGAGGTTTTCCATGACTTACGATGATTTTCCATGACTCAAAAACAATTTTCCTTGACTCAGGGTACAATTTTCTATGACTTAGGAAGTTTTTCCATGACTCAAGAGGGTTTTCTATGACTTATAGAGGTTTTCTATGACTTACGATGATTTTCCATGACTCAATGATAATTTTCCTTGACTCAGGATACCATTTTCCATAACTTAGGAAGATTTTCCATGACTTAAGATGTTTTTCTACGAGTCAAAGAGATTTTCCATGACTTAGGATGATTTCCCATGACTCAAAGATCGTTTTCTTTAACTCAAGATACGATTTTCCATAACTTAGGAAGACTTTCCATAACTTGAGATGTTTTTATATGACTCAAAGAGATTTTCCATGACTTACAATGATTTCCCATGACTCAAAGACAATTTTTCTTGACTCAAAGTACAATTTTCCACAACATACTAGGATTTTCTATAACTTGAGATGTTTTTCTGTGACTCAAAGAGTTTTTCCATGACTTAAAATGATTTTCCATGACTCAAAGACAATTTTCCTTAACTCAAGATACAATTTTCCATAACTTAGGAAGATTTTCCATTACTGAAGATGTTTTTCTATGACTCAAAGTGATTTCCCATGACTTACGATGATTTTCCATGACTCGAAGACAATTTTCCTTAACTCAGGATACAATTTTCCATAACTTACAAAGATTTTCCATGACTGAAGTTGTTTCTCCATGACTCAAAGTAATTTCCCATGACTTACGATGATTTTCCATGACTCAAAGACAATTTTCCTTAACTCAGAATACAATTTTCCATAACCTAAGAAGATTTTCTAAGATCAAAGATGTTTTTCTATAACTCAAAGAGGTTTTCCATGACTTAAGACGATTTGCTATAACTCAAAGAAAATTTTCTTTACAAAGCAACTATTACGAAGTAATAGTTTCATATTTATAAAGTGTGTGTTACATAAAGTAGCAGTGTTAAAGTATGTTGAAGCTATTAAAAGGTATTTTCCTTTCAGCATATCGGTGATATTCAGAGTAAAGTCCGCCAAGGCAGTGAAAATAACGGACGGCAGCCTACTGAAGCGGCTGGGGATCATCGTGATGATATTCAGCGTGTTCCTGAGCATCCGCACCCTGGTTGCACCGCCTGTGGTCATCGTCGCGCGAACAGCCGATGATCTGAAGGCTTATCTCTGCCGAACCGACTGGTGGGATCACAGTTTTACCACACGTGAGTGATTCGACACACCCTCGTCACCTCGTACAATCTTTCTGTATTTCAACCTCTGGGACATCTTGTCACGCCATGTTCTGGAAATTTAGATAGACCGAACTGATTGATTGACCTAGGAACTTCGATTCATTTTCGTAACCTTCGGTAAAGGTTAAAGATAAATAGGACGTGACGTAATTTGGTCTACTTCAACTAGATTAAAGTTATGGCAGCTATAATACAAACATGCTATATCGATTTCTAATACCGTTATCTACAATGTGTAACAAAATGAACGAATTTTAGATAATTATTCACGTGTAGTCTGATGAAAGTCATAAAAGTTTAAGTGGTTCGAGTTAGTCACAGAATCTTTTAAAAGTTGCAAATCAAGATGTAAGAGAATCCTGCTAAATACCCGATGAAATCACCAAGTCGAAGTTTAATAAGTAATTCGCCGGAGAGACCATCTGAAACCACGGTAGCTGATTTTCCAAGTTGCTGTGATTAACTTCACATTGGCAAAGTTTCCTTTTGGTATATTATCAAAGGAAACTTGAAATTTCCCGGTGAAACGTACTGAAAGAGATACGGGGCATCGTTTCTTGGAAAGTTAGCATCGGTGCCAAGAAATCTTTGACCATTCAAGAAAGTGATCAAACACCGAACTAAAAAATGTATCCGTAGAAATTCTGATCGGGATTTTTCTGAAAGGGAAGTATCGATATAATGAAACAAAGGCAGCGTAAAAACAAAGAGTGAAATGACACAAAGCGGGACAATCGCGAAAGGAATAAGCTATAATCTGCAAGTTTCCTCTCAGAACACACATTTAAACCGCCAGTTTAATTAACTTGCCGGTAATCACAGTCCGTTGATGAAACAATTTCGTACAAAATTAACTTCGACCGAAATGTTCGGTCGGGAAATTGAATATTTCTAAATTTAACAAATTTTTCTTCCTTTTGAAAGGCTGCATTTCATTGCTAAGGTGATCGAGTGCTGGGAAAAAAGCCAGAATTTTTAACAAATAGAAGCTTCGTGAGTGCTCGTTGGCTGATGTCCAAAACAGAAATTCTCTCGCGAGAACTTTTTTGCAAATTTTAGTGGAAAAGATCTTTTTTTGTAGGTCGTGAGGAGAATCGAGGGTTAAAAATTGAACAGTGGTTCTCAGTTCAACCTTGTAGCGAATACTTTGTTTATTTTGGAGAAGTAATTTACATTCGACAAGAATTTTGCCCAAGGCTTGAACTAGTTCTCGACTTCATTTAGATGTTAAACTAACGTTAGTTGGGTTAAACAAATAGAAGTTTGTGGATGAAGAAGTGACGTGAGAGTTTGAATGGTTATGGTGTGATCCGACGTCAAGCCAAAACGGACCGGTCAGCGTCTGGGATGGGTGCCGCTTTTCTCATTACGTTACGCAACAAAAAATTAATAAATGAAGAATGGGGGAAAATGGAGTAAAAGTTTATAAGAAAAGTTGATAGAAAATACGGAAAACATTAAGAAAATGAAATGGAAAATAAAAAATTGGAGAAAATGAAATGGAAAAATATAACAAATGAAAGCAATCTAAATTAGAAAATAAAAAATGGAAGAGATGAAATGAAAAAATATAAAAATGAAAGAAAAATGAAATGGAAAAACAAAACGGGTAAGACAATAAAATTGAAAAATACAAAAAGCGAAAGAAAATAAAATAGAGAAAAATGAAACAAATACGTGGAGAACAGAGGAAAATAAAAAAGTACAGAAGAAAAATATAGAGACAATAAAGAAGGAAATGGACAATAAAATTAGAACAGAAAAGAAAAACGAACAAGAAAGAAAAATAGAAAAAAGGAAAAAGAAAATCAATAAGAACGAAAAATGAAGTTATTCGAAATCCTCTCTACGGTAAAAATCCCCCAACGATATTAGTGGCTATAAATAGAATCTTGAGCAACATATAAGATATTTCTACCAAAATGGTCATCCTTGAAAGGACTGATAAACAACTTAAAAGGTAAACCGATAGCAGTTATTTGATTCCGCTGTGAAAGGAGTAACGTTTTATCAGAACCATTATCACGGGGCGCACCTTTTCAAGCAACGAAATTCGATTTTCGAATATCAGACCGATCGATTCGGACTGTTTGAAGATTAAGATGGCCCGATATCAGTGCATATCGAGGCGACTCGATAACGGCTTATAAATTCACGACGGCTGCAGATAAGATATTCGCGAATCCAAATATTTGCATATTTAACAGGAAATATTCTGACGAATTATTGACTCCCTCTTCGACATCCTAATATATTTTTAACGAAAAATGAAGGCAACGAAATACATCATGCATTAACACTAAACCTACCAGCATATAATGTGGATTTAATTTAGTTCAAAAATAAATAATCAAACGATGAAACATAAATTAGTACACACATTTACCTCGATGAAAATCAATTCTGATTTCATAAAATATATTTTAATAAAATGTGTAGCTTATAATAAGAAACTTGTGGAACTGGTTTGGTAGTTTTATAGTTAAGGAACTGTTTGAGGTAATTACAGTCTGAACAATTAATAATGGAACGGAATAGGAGTTCGTGTTTTGATACCTCCTGTATATTTCAGGTTTAGTGGAAACACGGTTCTTTACTCAAGCTCGATATAGCTGCGCTAGACACCATCAATTTACAAAACAACCGAGTCAACGTTTATAGACTATTTTTGCAACTGCTAATCTAATTCAATCCAGCCATTTACCGAAATGGAAACAACGTTTTGTACTCAAGTTATTTATGGAGGCTTCATACCTGGGAAAAATGTATTCGACTGCCTCGATGTAGAATTTATTATATAAAACAGAAGCTCTTTAAACGAGAGCTACATTTAACAAAGAGCGTACAAAAATTATTAAAGCATTGAAATGGAAACAATGGGTTTTATTTCGGTATTTATTTAATCGAGACTCACATTGTATGGCCGTTATATCGCCGATGACAAAGGACTGTTAATTTTTGTCTGAAATAGTTTGCTGATAGATATCCGTTTCGGGATTAAATCTCTCCGTTGAGCAAATAGCCGATGAATGTTCCTTTCATCAAATACACGAACGTTTATCGAATTTAATTTTTATATCGGTATATTTACCTTCATGACTGAAACAATAGTAAAATTATACGACTTTAATGAACTCGGAAATTATACGTGCACATGTTTCGATCGAAGAATATGTTTGTTTAAATGTTCGTCGAGATTATTGCTATGTGCTTCGAGAAAATAAACAACGAAACTCTCCTTCTGCCGAGTGAAATAATATTAACGGTACAATGGAACAAATGAATCGAGATTTGTAATAAACTCTATGGAACAGGAAATATAATTTTAGAACATTATTAAAGTTTATTCCAGAATTATTTCTGGGAAAATATGACGGAGATAAAGCAGAGCTGCAATTGAAACTGGAATAAGCTTTGATGGGATTACGATATCATTTAATTGTTTTTGACCTCGATGTTAACCAAGGCAGCTTTGTTAATTATTAATTCGTTACATTGTCAACATTTTATATTTATAGTAATTTCAACTGTCAAGTAAATATTTGATAAAATTAGCTTTCAGTTATTTTGCTTTAATAAATTATAAAAATGAATTACACAGTAAAATGTGAAGAGCAGATTATTATTTAAACATCTTAAAAAAGAAATGTATAATAAAATTAATGGAAGACATTGGAAAGTTTCTCAAATTGGCTGTAAACCGATTGACCTCGTTAATAATTATCTAATATAATTCTCGAGAAAAGTTCTTTCTTCAGATTAAATCCTTCTCAAGAAATTTATTCAAATAATTTCATCCGTAGCTTTAATATCAACACATAAATTCTAATTTATGAAAGAAAGATCTACATGAAACAGAAATACGCTTTAAACGATGATTAAAGAGAATATCTTCAAGCACTGCGACTAAAAACGTCCATTTTGTTTCAGTGGAGGTTATGTTCCTGATATGGGGTATCAGATTGTGCATTGTAGTGAGAAAAACACCGTCGGAGTTTAATGAAAGCCGTTTCATCTCGATGGCGATTTACAACGAATTTCTACTCTCAGTCTTCCTCAACGTTTCCATGTGAGTACCGTCCGCCATTTTGTGCGACATGAAATGGCACATCAAAGCTTTGCATAGAAATTTTGGTAAATTAAGCTTAGAATACTTTAGGAATTGAGTTTGTTTATTAGTATTATAGATTGACATAATTATAATAATGTTTCGGTGTGACTACCGTCCGCCATTTTGTGTAGGAGACACAAAATGGCGTCTCACTTCAAGGCAAGCCTCTCACAAGAATTTTTTTAAATTAACCTTAATAAAACACTTTAGGAATTGTTTTTGTCTATTAATATTATAGATTGACATAATTATAACAACGTTTCCATGTGACTACCATCCGCCATTTTGTTTAGGAGACATAAAATGGCGCCTCACTTCAAGTCAAGCCTCTCACTAGAATTTGTTTTAAATTAACCTTAATAAAATACTTTAGGAATTGTCTTTGTCTATTAATATTATAAATTGTCATAATTATAATAACGTTTCCATGTGACTACCATCCGCCATTTTGTTTAGGAGACACAAAATGGCGCCTCACTTCAAGTCAAGCCTCTCACAAGAATTTTTTTAAATTAACCTTAATAAAACACTTTAGGAATTGTTTTTGTCTATTAATATTATAGATTGACATAATTATAACAACGTTTCCATGTGACTACCATCCGCCATTTTGTTTAGGAGACACAAAATGGCGCCTCACTTCAAGTCAAGCCTCTCACTAGAATTTGTTTTAAATTAACCTTAATAAAATACTTTAGGAATTGTTTTTGTCTATTAATATTATAGATTGACATAATTATAACAACGTTTCCATGTGACTACCATCCGCCATTTTGTTTAGGAGACACAAAATGGCGCCTCACTTCAAGTCAAGCCTCTCACAAGAATTCTTTTTAAATTAACCTTAATAAAATACTTTAGGAATTGTCTTTGTCTATTAATATTATAGATTAACATAATTATAACAACGTTTCCATGTGACTACCGTCCGCCATTTTGTGTAGGAGACACAAAATGGCGCCTCACTTCAAATCAAGCCTCTCACAAGAATTTTTTTAAATTAACCTTAATAAAATACTTTAGGAATTGTCTTTGTCTATTAATATTATAAATTGACATAATTATAACAACGTTTCTATATGACTACCATCCGCCATTTTGTGTAGGAGACACAAAATGGCGCCTCACTTCAAGTCAAGCCTCTCACAAGAATTTTTTTTAAATTAACCTTAATAAAATACTATAGCAATTGTTTTTGTCTATTAATATTATAAATTGACATAATTATAACAACGTTTCCATGTGACTACCGTCCGCCATTTTGTGTCTCCTGTACATGTACAAAATGGCGTCTCACTTCAAAGCAAGCTTCCTACAAAAATTTTTTTTAAATTAACCTCAGAATGTTTGACGAATTCTCTCTTCTACTATTCTAAATGAATAATTATAAAACCAATTACATTAAATACCGCAAAAATAAATACTCTTAAGTGTGCAACCACTTTTTCCACGAGTCTAAAGAGAAACGAGAATTTCAGTAACCGCGTGACTTAACCTAAAATAGAGTGGTTGAAACCTTGGTTTAAAAGTGGCGCAAAAAAGCGAAAACACCGATTGCCTAACGAAACGTTAATTTCGATAATGTATTCCACCGATAGTCAACGACGTTCGCGAACTGGAGCGGAATACCGGAAGTGGTTGTGGTACGGTTCGGTCGCACGTGTTTCGCATAAATAATGTTAGCAGAGTGCAGCAGCATCCTTTGCCGGTCGTCCGCTGGAAACGGTATCGAATTAAGCCGAACGTTTTATGAGAGGTTAGGGTTACATTTTGTTGGGGACCAGCCGTTACGCGTGCCTCGAGTTCCTGCCTAACCTTCTTACCTCCGTTGTCTTCTTTAATGTTAATTACACCCGCGAGGTATTTCAAAGATATTGAAATGGGAAAAAAAGCTTTGGTGTACTGTTTAAATTCTTCTTTTTTAATTGTTCGTTTTTAATTCTGTCGAATGGACACTTAATAACAGGTTGGGTTAGGTTGGTTTGATATGAAGTATTATTGAGTTATTCTTTTGAATTATTTTTTAAGGTTTATGATACATGGTTTAATAAAAATGTTTGTGTATATTGAAATTGAGATAATTGTAACTAACATTGTATGCTAATTTAATGAACATGTTTAAGACGGATACACAAACATAACCTCACTTTGTCACTTGATTAATGAAATTCATAGAAAACTTCATACTCTAACTTGTTTATTAAAATCAGCCACTGTAAGCTTCAAAGTTAGATAAAATATCTAAGCTTCATACTGGATGTTCAAAATTAAATGAAGTCATACATAACCTCACTGTGACACTTTCGAAATGAAATTAATACAAAATTTCATACTCTAATTTGTTCATTACAATCATCTACTATAATCTTCAGAGTTAAATGAAATATCAAAACTTCATACTCGATATTCAAAATCAAATGAAGTCAGACATAACCTCACTCTGACATTTTCGAAATGAAATTAACAGAAAACTTCATATTGTAACTTGTTTATTATAGTGGTCCACTGTAATCTTCAAAGTTAGATAAAATATCAAAGCTCCATCTTTAATATCTGAAGTGAAGTAAATCCAGACTTAACCTCAAACCTCAAATTTATTAATCTAACCCAACCTTCCTGACATTACTAATAAATCGAAATTCTAACCTCACCATTTGTAATAAACCTAGCTGTATCTTAGAAGTAACTAGCGAAACCGTCAACAAACCTTTCCTAATTTAATCTAACTTAACCTAATATAAGCTTCCTATATTTGAACCAATAGTGTTCTCCAGATATAAAGAACAAATTTAGCGTCTCCTATACACATAACGACGAACATAATTGGGAGAATTTGGAATTGGCGGAGCTTGGAATTGGGGAAATTTGGAATTTGGGAAGCTTGGAATTGAGGAAGTTTGAAATTGGGAGAATTTGAAATTAGGAGAATTTGGAATTTAGGGAGCTTGGAATTTGGGGAGCTTGGAATTTGGGAAGTTTGAAATTGGGAGAATTTGAAATTAGGGGAATTTGGAATTTAGGGAGCTTGGAATTTAGAGAGCTTGGAATTTTTGAGATTTGGAATTCCTAAAATTTGGAATTTGAAGAGCTGTAAATTTTGAAACTTGCAAATTTGAAAAAATAATCGAAATCCAAAAAGATTCAACACAAACCACTATCTCAGCACTCCAAGAGCAAAACCAAACCTAACCTAACCTCCCCATATTTGAACCAACCCCCTTCACAAAACATAAAGAACAAATTCAGCTTCTCCCATACACACAACAACCATCACAAAAAGATTTATACGTTTATCAAGAAGCATTCGAGCATCTTAAAGAAACAGCCTACCCAAGTACCTTCACATCGCAATCTTTCTGGTTGCAGGTTGTTCTTGCAGTCGCCGGCCAATCCGGATTTATTGTACGTGATATTTTTCTGTCACACCCAGCTCACGGTGACGCTACTGCTGTGCCTCATATTCGGCAGCAAGGTAAGATCGATCTCGTAGCCTGTTTTCATGCGGTCCGCGACGTGACAAATGGCGGGGCGGGATCCTCGGGTCCTGAAGTCTCTGGCCAGCGGAATTTATTTATTTCACGGCGCGCATATTGATCAGACGGTAACAGCGTGCGGCCCCTGCTGGTTGCAACTTGTAAACCAGCCGAGTAGCGGTCTAATTTATTCTGGTTGCAGAATGGCGATGAAAAATCGCTGACCCGTGACAGATTTTGTGTTCCATTGTTCTCCGACTACGAGTCCGCCATTTTGGTAATTGTTATTAATTCCTCTGGAACCGATATTTCGCTGGTACTGGGATAAATATTTGAACCGTTTATCGGTGAAATAGGGTTCTAGGGTGAAACACCTGAATAACTTTGCTGATAAAATTAGATGAGAGGTTAGGTTAGGTCAGCAACTCTGGTAGTTAGTTTCAAGTGTCCCAACACAACAACACAACAGATAGAAATTCTTGTAATCAAACCTGCAGCTAACTGTTAATTATCACGTGTTAGCTATTACATATTACATATGTGTCATATGTGGCTCACATGTGATGTTCTAACTATATGGATTACTAAGAATGACAATCTTGTGAATAAAAAACTGATGTTATTTGAAGTTCAAAGTCATGGAGGACCTAAGTATATTCAGTTAAAGAGCACGTAATTTTATCCACATATGTGACATGTGTGACATATGGCTCACATGTGATGTGGATGTAACTACATGGATGACTAAGAATGACAATCTTGTGAATAAAAAACTGATGTTATTTGAAGTTCAAAGTCATGGAGGACCTAAGTATAGTCAGTTAAAGAGCACATAATTTTATCCACATGTGTGACATGTGTGACGTGTGGATCACATGTGATGTTCTAACTACATGACTGACTAAGAATGACAATCTTGTGAATAAAAAACTGATGTTATTTGAAGTTCAAAGTCATGGAGGACCTAAATATAGTTAGTTAAAGAGCACATAATTTTATGCACATGTGTGACATGTGTAACACGTGGATCACATGTGATGTGGATGTAACTGCATGGATGACTAAGAATGACAACCTTGTGAATAAAAATCTGATGTTACTTGAAGTTGAGAGTCATGAAAGACCTAAGTACAGTCAGTTAAAGAGCACATAATTTTATTCACATATGTGACATGTGATCACATGTGATGTGGATCTAACTACATGGATGACTAAGAATGACAACCTTGTGAATAAAAATCTGAAGTTACTTGAAGTTGAGAGTCATGAAGGACCTAACTACAGTCAGTTAAAAAGCACATAATTTTATCTGACCAGTTAATCTCTAACTCCTCTTTTAAAGTTCATCGAATAACGAGGGCTATCCGACCGTAATTTTTTGCTGAGTGCTAACAGGGTTAATGGATCAGTGTCGCAGTTTTTGCAGGAAAGTTCGTCTGCGAAGTAGCAATGAAAACCTTCGATTTGCAGTCCAGACTAAAGGACAGTCAGAAAGGTCACAGGTCCATCGTTCTTCGTTCTGTCTGACCTACGGTCACCATTTTTCACGAAGCCTAGGCTAAAAAGTAACATGTAGTCCTCCCTTGCAAAGCTGCTTCAAGATTAAGGTCGGCTCGTCGGTGCTGAGTCGTCAGATTCCGTGCGACAAAAATTCCGTGGAAACTGACTTGTCGAATTTTCGATCGGCAAAAATTTCGACGGGTCTTATCGATCAAAGAGGGAAATCTGAAAAGAGCCGACGCCAAAGAAACGAGGTTCCATTCCATTTACTTTGTTCCCAAACCCTCCGGTGCAGCTTTACGGGCTACAAAAAAGGGAACGTCTGTCTTCTGCACCAATCTGCTGATTGATTTGCCAGGGAATCCTCTGTAACGACTAACAGTCTGAGCAGCTTATCCTCCGCTAGAGTTGTACTCCCATTATTTCGCCGAACGCTTCTACGTTCTCCATTAAACGTCTATCCGCTTCTTCGCGGATATTTGTGGGGTAACGTGTCTCGAATGGTTAACTACAGGATGGTTCACTAAAGGATGACGATTTAGGGACTTCAAATTTTTAAGGAGAAATTGAGGAATTTGGGGAACTTGGAGGATTCGACGTTTTAAGAATTAGGAATTTGGAATTTGGGGAATTTAGGGAACTTGGAGGATTCGACATTTTAGGGAGTTGAGAATTTGAGGAATTTGGGGAACTTGGAGGATTCGACGTTTTAGAGAATTGAGAATTTGAAGAATTTGGGATTAGGGGAATTTGGAATTGGGGGAATTTGGGATTCGGGGCATTTGGTATTCGGGGAATTTGGAATTGGGGGAATTTAGAATTGGGGGAATTTGGGATTCGGAGCATTTGGAATTGGGGGCATTTGGTATTCGGGGAATTTGGAATTGGGGGAATTTAGAATTGGGGGAATTTGGGATTCGGAGCATTTGGAATTGGGGGCATTTGGAATTGAGGGAGCTTGGAATTGGGGGAATTTGGGATTCGGAGCATTTGGAATTGGGGGCATTTGGAATTGGGGGCATTTGGAATTGGGGGAGCTTGGAATTGGGGGAATTTGGGATTCGGAGCATTTGGAATTGGGGGCATTTGTAATTGGGGGCATTTGGAATTGGGGGAGCTTGGAATTGGGGGAATTTGGGATTCGGAGCATTTGGAATTGGGGGCATTTGGAATTGGGGGAGCTTGGAATTGGGGGAATTTGGGATTCGGAGCATTTGGAATTGGGGGCATTTGGAATTGGGGGCATTTGGAATTGGGGGAGCTTGGAATTGGGGGAATTTGGGATTCGGAGCATTTGGGATTCGGAGCATTTGGAATTGGGGGCATTTGGAATTGGGGGCATTTGGAATTGGGGGCATTTGGAATTGGGGGAGCTTGGAATTGGGGGAATTTGGGATTCGAAAAGTTTAGAATTGGGGGGATATGGGATTCGGGGAATTTGGAATTGGGGGAGCTTGGAATTGGGGGAATTTGGAATTCGGGGCATTTGGAATTGGGGGAGCGTGGAATTGGAGAAATTTGGGATTCGGGGCATTTGGGATTCGGTGAACTTGGAATTGGAAGAATTTGGGATTCGAGGAATTTGGAATTAGAAGAATTTGGGATTCGGAGAATTTAGAATTGGGGGAATTTGGGATTTGGGGAGCTTGGAATTAGAAGAGCTTGGAATTGGGGGATTTGGAATTTGAGAAGCTTGTAACTGGGGGAATTTGGAATTGGTAAAGCTTGGAATTGGGTTCTGAAATTTGAGGAGCTTGAAATTGGAGTAATTTGGAGTCTGGAAAATTTGGAATTGGGGGAGCTTGAAATTAGAAGAATTTGGAATCTGAGAAATTTGGAATTTGGATAGCTTGAAATTTAAGAGATTTATAATTCGAAAAATTAAAAATTTGAAGAACTGAAAATTTGAAAAAATAATTGAAATCCAAAAAGATTCATCTTACACAACCATCTTAGCACTCCACATATTCTTCAAAACCGCCGCTGGCCAGAATAGTTCGCGCAACTTGTGCATATGTAAAATCTCGCGAGAAACCAGGTGTCGACTGAAACTTGCTTGTTTAATATAGGCCTACGTGGTGTTCCGCAGCGGAGGCAAGGACGACTCGAAACACTTCGGGGCCACCGGGAAATTTCTGGGAAAAAGCAGCCGCCCGGCGGGCACCAGCAACCAGACCAACTCCATATCCCTTCAGCAAGGAAACTTCACCGACGAGAGCGACGGTGCTACGGTAAGAACACTTCGGGGCTTCTGTTTCTGCTAGCAAAACGTCCCATCCTGCAGTAGATGGTGTTTTGTCACGATGAATTGTGGGGATCTGCGCATTTCAGGTTGCGGTGTATTGTAGACAGATTTGGAGGTCTGTGTAGACATTTGAGACTATGTCTGCAGACGTTTGTCTAGTAAAAAATGAATGACTATTATTGATACTCATTATTGATGCTCATTATTGAAAGACTGTAACTGATACTCATTATTGAATGACTATTATTGATACTCATTACTGACTGACTATTATTGATACTTCTTATTAAATGACTATTATTGATGCTTCTTATTGAATAACTATTATTGATTCTCATTACTGAATGACTATTATTGATACTTCTTATTAAATGACTATTATTGATGCTTCTTATTGAATAACTATTATTGATTCTCATTACTGAATGACTATTATTGGTACTCATTACTGAATGACCATTATGGATATTCATTACTGAATGACTATTATTGATACTCATTACTGACTGACTATTATTGATACTTCTTATTAAATGACTATTATTGATGCTTCTTATTGAATAACTATTATTGATACTCATTACTGAATGACTATTATTGATACTTCTTATTAAATGACTATTATTGATGCTTCTTATTGAATAACTATTATTGATACTCATTACTGAATGACTATTATTGGTACTCATTACTGAATGACCATTATGGATATTCATTACTGAATGACTATTATTAATATTCATTACTGAATGACTATTATTGATACTCATTACTGAATGACTATTATTGATACTCATTACTGAATGACTATTATTGATACTCATTACTGAATGACTATTATTGGTACTCATTACTGAATGACCATTATGGATATTCATTACTGAATGACTATTATTAATAATCATTACTGAATGACTATTATTGATACTCATTACTGAATGACCATTATGAATATTCATTACTGAATGACTATTATTAATATTCATTACTGAATGACTATTATTGATACTCATTACTGAATGACTATTATTGATATTCATTATTGAATGACTATTATTGATATTCATTATTGAATGACTATTATTGATACTCATTAATTGAATGACTACTATTGATACATATTATTGATACTCATTAATTGAATGACTATTATTGATATATACTATTGATACTCGTTATTGAATCTTTACTATTGATATTCATTATTGAATGACTACTATTGATGCTCATTATTGATACTCGTTTTTAAATGACTATTATTGATATATATTATTGATACTCGTTATTGAATCTTTACTATTGATATTCATTATTGAATGACTACTATTGATGCTCATTATTGATACTCGTTTTTGAATGACTATTATTGATATATATTATTGATACTCGTTATTGAATTACTATTATTGATATATATTATTGGTACTCACTATTGAATCTTTACTATTGATATTCATTATTGAATGACTGCTATTGATGCTCATTATTGATACTCGTTCTTGAATCACTATTATTGATATTCATTATTGATACTCATTATTGAATGACTATTATTGATATTCATTATTGATACTCATTATTGAATGACTACTATTGATATTCATTATTGTATGACTATTATTAATATTCATTATTGATACTCATTATTGAATGACTATTATTGATATTCATTATTGATACTCATTATTAAATGACTATTCAATAAACCTCCTCCATCAAATTTTTACCCCCACCTAAAATAACAAAATGGCGACCACATCCTTCATGAAGAATAATGTCCTCACAATCTCAGGACAGTATATCCTGGCAAGCAGGCCACGATTATCCGTGTTCCGTAATTCCCGATAAGGAAGAACTCATTCAAGATCGATCATGGTTATCATGCGTACAAGGACAAACCATATATCGCTTGCACACCATGCAGGCAAATACCGATTAATAGTCATCGAACCGTCGTTGCCCATTGTACGAAAAGCCGATTAATAGAACGACCTGCCGCGTTAATTACGATATCGACGTTAGAGAAACCGATTTACTAATGGCCGGGTTAAACGCGAACTAATGGACCCCATTGAAACTCTAGAGCGTACCATTTCCGTTGTCTGACCTTGACTTTAAAACATCCTAGGCAAACGTTCCTTTAACTCGGACAGTGGAATTGGGGGAATTTGGAATTTGGGGAATTTGGAATTTGGCGAGCTTAGAATTGGAGGAATTTGGAATTTGGAGATTTGGAATTGGGAAAATTTGGAATTGGTGGAGCCTAGAATTGGGGGAATTTGGAATTGGTGCAGCTTGGAATTGGAGGAGCTTGGAATTGAGGGAATTTGGAATTGGTGGAGCTTGGAATTGGACTTCGTATTGTAATTTGTTGATTATAGTGATCCACTGTAATCTTCAGCATTAGATAAAATATCAAAGCTCCATCTTTAATATCTGAAGTGAAGTGCATCCAGACTTAACCTCAAACCTCAAATTTATTAATCTAACCCAACCTTCCTGACATTATTAATAAATCGAAATTCTAGTCTCACCATTTGTAATAAACCTAGCTGTATCTTAGAAGTAACTAGCGAAACCGTTAACAAACCTTTCCTAATTTAACCTAATTTAACCTAACCTAAGCTTCCTATATTTGAACCAATAGTGTTGCCCAGATATAAAGAACAAATTTAGCGTCTCTTATACACATGACAACCAACATAATTGGGGGAATTTGGAATTTGGGGAGCTTCGAATTGGGAGGATTTGGAATTTGGGGAGCTTGGAATTGGGGGAGCTTGGTATTTGGAGAATTTGGAATTTGAGAAGCTTGGAATTGGGGGAGCTTGGAATTGGGGGAGCTTGGAATTGGGGGATTTGAAATTTGGGATGCTTGGAATTGAGGGAATTTCGAACTGGGGAAATTTGGAATTTTGGGAACTTGGAATTGGAGGAGCTTGGAATCGGGCGAATTTGGAACTTGAGGAGCTTGGATTTTGGGGAGCTTGGAATTGGGAAAGCTTAGAATTGGAAAGATTTGAAATTTGAGGAGCTTGGAATTGGAGGAATTTGGAATTGGTGAAGCTTGGAATTGGGGGAATTTGGAATTTGGGGAGCTTGGAATAGGAAAAATTTGGAATTTGGGAAGCTTGGAATTGAGAGATCTTAGAATTGAAAATATTTGGAATTTGAGGAGCTTGGAATTGGGAGAACACGGAATTGGTGGAGCTAGGAATTGTTGTGCTTTAATTCATTCAACTTTAATCCATGTTCCAATTTCTACGCAGTGACTTCCAACCTTAAAGTTGCTTCCGAGTATCCACTTGTGGGTCAAAATGTCCCTGCGCTTTTGAGCGACTAATCTGCCTCCTAAATCAGATTTTAATTACGTATCAAAAGGATCTGTTCTAGGAATTAAAATAAAGCACCTTTATCCTTAAATAAAATTCTCGCGAAGGCCCTTCGTCTTCCCGTAATTAAAATAGTACCTTTTCAAAGGGTACTCCTTTGATCCTGCGTTCAAAAGGACAATTATTTTTTAATTAAAACACGAGTGTAATCACAGTACGTTGCAGGACAGAAATAGCGAAAAATGAAAACTTACAGCGTATCGATTAAAAGATAACCTCTTAATGTCCGTAAATCCCGCTCGTGGTTTAGGGAATCGAGTTTCGAGGATCGAACGGACGCCGGTTAAACGTTGTATGCGGTATTCCAGCTCTGGCTGCATTAGTTTCGATAAAAGGGATCGCGCGATAAAGGCCGAGCACGAGAACAAATGTCATCCTCGAGGCTTTTAGGGCGGCGAAGATTGCCGGGCCGGTGGCAAAAAGCCTGGAAAATTGCGTCGACCTGAAAGACACGCTCGGTGAAACGCGGAAAAAAAAGAAAATTTCAACCTCGACATTCGGTCGTCGATGACGACGGATCCTCTTTAAAAAGCTAACCAGCTTTGCTTGAATCGGTGTTGACGTGCATTTAATCGAAGTGGGAATTTAGGGAATTTGGAATTATGGGTAATTTGGAAATTTGGGGAGTTGGAGAGTGGAAGAGTAAGAGAGTAGGAGATTTAAGGGAGTTGAAGAGTAAGGAAATGGGTGCAATAGATAATTGAATTAGTCCCGCACCTGGACCAGGGAACACCACTCTGCTGGTGAAACTTCAGCATAATAAAAAAACAAGATATAATTGAATATTATGGGGGGACTATAGAGTGGAGGAACTAGAGAGTGAGGGACCTTGAGAGTAGGGGAACTAGAGGGTGGTGGAAGTCGGGAGCAGCGAACCTAGAGAGTGAGGGACCTAGAGAGTGGGAGAACAAGGGAATGATAGAACTGCAGGGGGACCTAGAGAGTGGTGGAACTAGAGAGTGAGGCACCAAGAGAGTAGCGGAATTAGGGAGTGGGGGAACCACAGAGTGGTGGAACTAGAGAGTGAGGGACCTAGAGAGTGGGAGAACTAGAGAGTGGAGGACCCAGAGAGTGAGGAACCTAGAGAGTGGTGGAACTAGGGAGTGGGGGACCTAGAGAGTGGTGGAACTAGAGAGTGGGGGATCTAGAGAGTGGTGGAACTAGGGAGTGGGGGACCTAGAGAGTGATGGAACTAGCGAGTGGGGGAACTTGAGAGTGGTGGATCTAGGGAGTAGTGGAACTAGGGAGTGGGGTAACTAGGCAGTGAGGTACCTAGAGAGTGGTGGAACTAGGGAGTGGGGGACCTAGAGAGTGGTGGAACTAGAGAGTGGTGGAACTAGAAAGTGATGGAACTAGGGAGTGGGAGAACTAGAGAGTGGGGGACCTAGAGAGTGGTGGAACTAGAGAGTGGTGGAACTAGGGAGTGGCAGAACTAGAGAGTGGGGGACCTAGAGAGTAGTAGAACTAGAGAGTGGTGGAACTAGAGAGTGGTGGAACTAGAGAGTGGTGGAACTAGGGAGTGGCAGAACTAGAGAGTGGGGGACCTAGAGAGTGGGGGACCTAGAGAGTGGTGGAACTAGAGAGTGGTGGAACTAGAGAGTGGTGGAACTAGGGAGTGGCAGAACTAGAGAGTGGGGGACCTAGAGAGTAGTAGAACTAGAGAGTGGTGGAACTAGAGAGTGGTGGACCTAGAGAGTGGTGGAACTAGAGAGTGGTGGAACTAGAGAGTGGTGGAACTAGGGAGTGATGGAACTAGACAGTGGGGGACCTAGAGAGTGATGGAACTGGAGAGTGATGGACCTAGAGAGTGATGGAACTAAAAAGTGGTGGAACTAGAGAGTGAAGGACCTAGAGAGTGATGGAACGAGAGAGTAGAGGACCTAGGGAGTGGTGGAACTAGAGAGTGAAGGACCTAGAGACTGATGGAACTAAAGAGTGTGGAGACTATGGAGTGAGGGAACCAGAGAGTGAAAGATTTAAGGAGAGGGGAAACTAGACAGTGGAGTAATAAGAATATAAAAGACCTAGACCCTACACTAACTAAAAAACAATGGAACTTGAAAGTGTAAAGCCTTGATACTGACAAAACTCCTAAACGTAACACTCACATATTGCTGTAATGCAATTAATCGAACCAATTATAGAGCCCCACCGACATTCTACAAATTATTATTTATTCATGCAAACGATCTAAAACAGCATATTTCAAACGGTTTGACTATTGATAATGAATGCAAACATGAAACGGACATTTAACATTGAATAATTATTAATGATCAATATATTCACGAATCGGTAACACGGTAGTCGTGAATACTTTCATAATTATACATTTAACAGAATGTCACTAATTGCCTCGCTATTAATTTCAATATAGGGATGTTAGCGTAGCTGGATAGTTTGTGCGATAATTAAATCCAATGATTAAATGTATGGACACTGTCGATAACGTCGCTCGGACGCGACAGTTTCAATCATCTAAATGTTAAACTAAAATGTGACATAATAACGCAAAATTAATTTGTCGAAATGTCAGCAGTGACTTATTAAAAATCGCTTAATTTTGTGAACTGTGATAATGTAATATTTAATACTGTTTTAAATGTAGGATTCGCAGTTAAATTCAGAATATATTTCCCAGGCAAGTTTGAACGAAAAAAAGATCTGCACCTTTGTCGGCGTTCATGAAGGGGTTGAAATAAAAAGAGAAATAGAAGAAGAACCCCCTAAAGTATACACGAAAGAGGAAAGGAAGTTTAATTAAAGTTTGACCATTACAGAAATACTATTTACTTTGAATTTCGAGGTTCGAGTTGAGGTTAAGGCTTACACAGCGTAACTTTAAAAGAGAAAATAATCGGAAGGTCCCTGAGTGAAGAATTAATTAATCTACTGGAAGGGAATTGAGGGAAACTTGTTTTTAACGCCGATTAGTGGCGCGATTCAGATCGATCTAACCTTAAAACTGCTGATCGAATTGGTTCCCACGGTCGAGTGCCTCGGGTAAATTTTCCCCATTCTACAAATCCCCAATTTGTAATTTCCCAGAGTGCCAGTTCCACAAATTCCAAATTTAAGAGTCACACTGTCATAAATTCCCAAAGAATGAAAAATTGCAGGAGGAATTTCGTCGTTTCATCAACCAGCTGGAAGTACTGAAGGAGAAAAACGTTTTGCTGGGAAATCATCACTTGGTAAATAAGTTGGCAGCGATGCAGGAGGCTGCTAACCGCGCCGAAACTCAGGTGTCTACGATTCAAGCTATCTCCTCGAGCATGAGACTGAATGACCTAAGTGGATCCACGGCGATCGCTGAGACTGATGTCGGAGAACCTCATAAGAGCGAGGAGAAGGGTAAGTCAATTCTGTTCATGCACTACTCTTATACAGGATGATTCAAAAGTGGTGGTCCTCGTTACTTTCAACAGCTATGATCTTTTATTTCTCTTGAAAATTGTTTGAACATTTTAAAATTCATTTGTTCATACACTATTATACATCATGAGTGTAGAGGGTGGTTCAAAAGTGGTGGTCCTCATCACTTTTAAGAGCTAAGATCTTTCATTTCTCTTGAAAATTGTTTGAACGTCCTAGAATTCATTTGTTGAGACACTACTCTTATACTTCATGACTGTGTAGGATGATTCAAAAGTGGTGGTCCTCGTCACTTTCAACAGCTAAGATCTTTTATTTCTCTTGAAAATTGTTTGAACGTCCTAGAATTCGTCTGTTCATACACTACTCTTATACTTCATGACTGTGTAGGATGATTCAAAATTGGTGGTCCTCGTCACTTTCAACAGTTAAGATCTTTTATTTCTCTTGAAAATTGTTTGAACGTCCTAGAATTCGTCTGTTCATACACTACTCTTATACTTCATGACTGTGTAGGATGATTCAAAATTGGTGGTCCTCATCAATTTCAGCAGCTAAGGTCTTTCATTTATCTTGAAGATTGTTTAAACGTCCTTAAACGTTCAACTTAAACTTGTAAGTTTGAAAACACCACTTTTGAATCTCCCTGTACAAAGACACTTACTTGTATAGCACCATTATGCTTTTATATTTTATTCATCTTCAAATACTTGCACGAAGAATCCTACCCTCGTTCAGAACGAATCTAGTTATTTCTTCATGGTATTCAATCCAGTCCAGTAGTGGTTAATGCTCTCGATCCACTTCCTTTATGACACTCGCTTCGCACTTCGCACTCATACCAATCAGAAGCTCGTCAGTGCACATCACCTCATATTGCATCTCGATTTAACCATGGCCCACTCGAAACGCCTGGCAAATCACGTATGTGCTCAGGTGGAGAGGTCAAAGAGGAGAAGAGGTGTCAAGCATGTATAGAGAAGAACGGGATCAAGAGCAAGGATCAAGGCTCCTCAAAGGACGCCGAAGTGCTGGTGGCTGTAGAGCCCAGGAAACCCGTGAGGACCAACGACGTTGCGGTATCCACTTCCGGTAAGCCGACCACCACAGAGGACATCGGGACGGAAACGAAACACGAGGAGAAAACGGGTGAGACGAAAGATAAGAGCAAAAGCAAATCCGGCCATGCGAGGACACACGCCATAGTCATCAATCTGGATGACAAGAGCAGGTTCTCCGAAGAAGTCACCGTTTGAGGTGATCGAACCTGTTCCTGTGAACTGTTTCAATTATAGTCTTCTAGTCACTTGAATCTCGAACGGTGCGATGCAGTGAAATGACATTTGAATAACGAGGAGTTTCCTTTCTGTTGGATAAGAGGTATAGATTCGGTTCTTTTCTCGATGCTTGCGCGAAACGAAGGTTATATATCAATTGTAGATGTAACAGTTCTGTCGAGTTATAAAAATACAAATTTTCTTGAAACGTTTTATCTAAGAAACATTGTGATATGCGCCTCCGTGGGCGCTGGTTAATGAATCGAACACTAAAATGGATAAAAAGAAACTTATAATATATTGTAGCTCAAGGAAATTATATGCCATTGAAACTGTGTATTCTTCGGGAAAAAACAAACCAAAAAGTCCTTTACCGTTTTTCGATCCATTGTCTCGTTTCCGAGATACACGCAGTCAAAGTTTAGAGTCTTACGGTCGCCATTTTGATATGGCGGCCATGTTTCAAAATGGCGTCCGTAAGACTCCGAAACTTTGATTGCGTATATCTCGGAAACGAGGCAACGTATTAAAAAACGGTAAAGGACTTTTCGATTTGCTTTTTCAAGAAGAATTCACAGTGTTGACGGTATACATTTTTGTTGACACGCTTTAGATAGTCACAGACATTTCCACAGAGAATATGAAATCTCTTGAAACATGATTTTCCTTTTCGTCGTATAGAAAAGGGGAAGCACGAATGTCTTAGACACGTATCGTTCGAAAATTTTCAGTTCTTCGACTGGCAAATAAAAGGGCGAAAAAATGTTCAGTGGAGAAATGAGCCGAAATCTACGATGCGAAGGAAAACGCGATTTCGAGGATGGAAGAAAGTTGCAAAGTCTATTTCGATGCACTGTTCTCATAAATATGCATCACCGATACCGTCCCAGATAGAACAGGCTCCTCTTGTTTTCATTAAAACTTCTCTAGTCTTCGGTAACTTTTCCAGTCATGAATAAACGCTGACAGGAAAAGTTTGTTGTCGATTCGAAATCAATTGAGTCCGAATTTAAATGCAAACAAATATTATTAATAAATTTCATGCTTTACAAATAATGCAATCGATGCTGTTTATTTCGTCCAATTTCGTTCAACATCGAAACTCTTGTATCATATTGAATTTTTTACATTTCATGAATCTGTATATTGCATAGCGCAATCTGTTTAATTTTACATTTTTTAATCACGTACCTCATAAATGAATGACTGAATTTCGATAAATATTTCCACGAATTGGTTGAAATACCACAAAAAATATATTCAGCAAATGTCGAGTTTTATCTGGGACACACGTTCATCAGCTACGAAAGTGATCAGTCGAACCTCGCGAAGCTTTCTGTAAATATTGCCGTTAGCTGCTTATTCGAAGTCTTCTGCCGTATGTTAAGTCGATTTTGTAAAAAAGAACGTAAATAAAACAGTAAGAGATCTACAAGTGTGAGGTACGCAATTGTTTGATCGAATTCATATTTCCCGCCATGGGAATACCATGGGCAATACGGTATGACGGACGCGGGAAATTTGAAATTTAAAAGTGGAGAAGCGTGGAGAGCTTGAGATGATTGAAGATTTAGGGAATTGGAGATTTGAGGAATTTGGGATTTGGAGAATTGGAGATTTGGGGAATTTGGGATTTGGGGAATTGGGACTTTCGGAAATTGGGCCCGTGAGAAATTGGACCCTTCGGAAATTAGAACTTTGCAAAATTGGGACCTTGGGAAATTGGACCCTTCCAAAATTGGGACTCTGCAAAATTGGGACCTTGAGAAATTGGAACTTTGCGAAATTGCGACCTTGGGAAATAGGACCCTTGAGAAATTGGACCCTTGGGAAATTGGACCCTTGGGAAATTAGAGCCTTGGGATATTGAACCCTTGGGAAATTGGGATCTTGGGAATTTGGACCCTGAGAAATTGGACCCTTGGAAAATTGGGACCTTAGGAAATTGGACCCTTGGGAAATTGGGACCTTGGGAAATTGGGCCCTTGGGAAATTGGACCCTTGGGAAATTTGGACCTTGGGAAATTGGTCCCTTGGGAAATTAGGTCCTTGGGAAATTGGGATCTTGGGAATTTGGACCCTTGGGAAATTGGGTCCTTGGGAAATTGCGAGCTTGGGAATTTGGACCCTTGGGAAATTGGACCTTTGGGAAATTGGACCCTTGAGAAATTGGACCCTTGGGAAATTTAGACCTTGGGAAATTGGTCCCTTGGGAAATTAGGTCCTTGGGAAATTGGGCCCTTGGGAAATGGGACCTTTGGGAAATTGGACCCCTGGGAAATTAGGTCCCTTGGGAAATGGGGCCCTTGGAAAATTAAACCCTTGGGAAATTGGGACCTTGGAAAATTAGTCCCTTGAAAAATTGGACCCTTGGAAAATTGGGCCCTTGGAAAATTTAGAATTGAGTGAATTGGGACTCAGAACTAAAATTTGAAAATCTTCAACTTTCCAAACACCCAAATTAGACAACGATGGATCAGTTGCGCACCCCTGCTATAGATCAAACGAAAGGGAGGCGGCCGTCTCCCTGTCCTTCTCTCTCATATCAATCCACCTGTTGTAAATATACGTTTGTAAATACCTGCGTCATGCGAATTTGCCACTAGACCGTAACGATCGGTTTTATTGTTAAGGTCGTGCGCTAGGTGATCTCACGAACATTGTTAGGCTGTAATTTACATGTGATCATGGACACGTTTCGTCGTATGGCGTTAATGAACGACGATGCTGGATCAAAGTGTGCGACGATGATCGAGTTACAGTATTTACCGATCTCAGTTTAACAGTTTATGCAAATTGTTTAATCGCAATTTCGTCGGAACTTGCGACAGAAATGTGATATTAGGTAAACCGATGTTATATCGAATGGTTCCTATCTCCATTACTTCGTAATGATGGAATCACTATTTGTACCTGTTTGTTACAAATAACATTAACTTTATAAAATTATAATTGTTTAAATATTTGCAATGTAATTTAGATGTTAGATTAGCTTCTTTTGTTATTCGTGTTGCGAAGTCTTGTTATATTGCAGACCTTTCTGTACCAAAGATGAATATGATTAACACACATTAAATTTTAAATTACAGCGATATTAAAATTCTAGGTACTCGACTTTGTGCAGTAAACGTCCTTTGCTCTTCTGGGAATAGTAATTTGCAGACATACCACTTTTTATTACAGATTTTCATATTGCACATTTTCTACTTCTGGCAATATTTCAAACTTTTATTACAAACGTACCGTTGACTGAAATATAACCTTTCTTAGTATGTAATATAGTTTATAAAAGATGTTAAGTTTATGATAAGGGATTCCAACATGGCGTTCATTAACGTGTTATGCGAAATCCATTTACGTAAACGATTTGATTATGCATATCGGTCTATCACCTCCATCTTTAGGACAGTTACGGGCAGCCGTTCCCAGAGGGCGCCAGTGCACACTTATGGATAATCTACGATTGTACGAATACGTCAGTCCCTAGGGGAATGTCCCCAGGTTCTCAGAGCGCCTAACTGCTCCACAAAGATGAGAAGCTTCTGTGATCCACGAAAATTGATCCTCGATTCCCCGACGGAATCGTTTGCAAAATATCGATTTTATTCGCCGCTCATTTCGATTCGCGTTTGACGAAACATACCTAAAATTGTATAGAATACATGTTGTTATCATCGATCGCGTAAGTTCCATTCTAGGGTAACGTTGGTTTTAAGAGAATCGATTTTATGTGACTACTCTTGTAACTGGCAAGCGTGTCAGTGACATTCATGAATAAATAAATAAACAAACATCTTAGTCGATTCATTCTGAGACCCTTCCTTCGTGTGTCGTATTAACCTACCCTGTTAGATTTCACGTTAAATATTCAGGATGATCAATATTTAGTGATTAGTCTGACACCTGTCTGTCGAAAGTGTCAGATCAGTGTTCGTCTATAGAAACTGTCGTATAAGTAGCTAAACTTAGGTTAGAGACGATAATACCATCAGAGGTAGACGCTGAAGTGTCGTTCCTACATTCAAACATAATTTTCTCCAAAACGAGACGATCTATAAGAAAAAGTTATAGCACATTTTTTACGTATGAGTAGCTAAACTTGAATTAGAGACACTAATACCATCAGAGGTAGACGCTGAAGTGTCGTTCCTACATTCAAACATAATTTTCTCCAAAACGGGACAATGTATAAGAAAAAGTTATTAAACATTTTTTACGTATGAGTAGCTAAACTTGAGTTAGAGACACTAATACCATCAGAGGTAGACGCTGAGGTGTCGTTCCAATATTCAAACATAATTTTCTCCAAAACGAAGCGACCTATAAGAAAAAGTTATTAGACATTTTTTACGTAGAAGTAGCTAAACTTGAGTTAGAGACACTAATACCATCAGAGGTAGACGCTGAGGTGTCGTTCCTACATTCAAACATAATTTTCTCCAAAACGAGGCGACCTATAAGAAAAAGTTATTAGACATTTTTTACGTAGAAGTAGCTAAACTTGAGTTAGAGACACTAATACCATCAGAGGTAGACGCTGAGGTGTCGTTCCTACATTCAAACATAATTTTCTCCAAAACGAGACGATCTATAAGAAAAAGTTATTAGACATTTTTTACGTATGAGTAGCTAAACTTGAGTTAGAGACACTAATAGCATCAGAGGTAGACGCTGAGGTGTCGTTCCTACATTCAAACATAATTTTCTCCAAAACGAAGCGACCTATAAGAAAAAGTTATTCCGCATTTTTTACGTATTTTATCGAAAAGAATCAGGTTATATACGTTTTCATCCGAAATACTGCGCCATGTGGATTATAATTAGCAAAATGTCCTTGCTCCCGAGGTACGCTGCATAATCCATGGCCCAACGTTTCTCGGTTAGGTAGAATATTGGGACCCGTTAGTGAAAACGTAGTGAAGAAATTTGCTGTTAAAATTAATCATTGTCCCCTGGCGCCATAAATTTCTAACCGTTTCAAATTAACCGTCTGCGATGTAACTTCGTTAATTCGATTGGTCGACACGGTTTCATAAAGGACGGTATGGCTAGCGCCGAACACATCGAGGCTATTAATTAACAACAATGCTCGTTCCTGGAATCTGATCGTAATGACGGAAGGGCAAACAATTCATTGGTTAGCCATGTATCGTGCGTTAATAATCTACGCATCGTATGCCTGAAATTCCCTGGATATTAATTGTCGCCGCGACACCGTCAAGCACAGCTACGCCAATTTTCAAGCGACAACCTCGCCATCTACGATTACGAATTCGATGGCTGGATCCATCGATCGTACGGGGACAAACGCGTGCCTGTATTAACCAATTAATTGACGCTTCTCTGTGCGACAGCACGGTTCGTCAACCTACTAATTGCATGATATTGGTTTGCGGCGCTTCGATCTTCCGTGACAAAGCCAACCGGACACCATACTTTCATTCTGCGACTCAAGGGTTTTATCGGAAAATAATTTGCGAGATTGGACGATATGAGCGTTGGACAAGGTGAAATTGGACAATGTGAGAATGGGACAATGTGAGAGTTGGATATTGTGGGAATAGGACAATATGAAAGTTGGACAATGTGAGAATGAAACAATGTGAGAATTAGACAATGTGGAAATAGGACAATGTAAGAATTGGACAATGTGAGAATGAGGCAATGTGAGAATTGGACAATGTGAGAGTCGGACAATGTCAGAATTAGACAATGTGGGAATAGGACAATGTGAGAATTAAGAGAATGTAGCAATAGGACAATGTGAAAGTTGAACAATGTGAGAAGTGGATAATGTAAGAATTGCACAATATGAGAATGAGACTATATGAGAATTGGACAATGTGAGAGTTGGACAATTTGAGAATTCGACAATGTGAGAGTTGGACAATGTGAGAATTGGACAATGTGGGAATAGGACAATGCGAAAGTTGGACAATGTGAGAATTGGACCATGTGAGAATTTGACAATGTGAGAATTTGACAATGTGAAAGTTGGACAATATGAGAATTGGACAATGTGGGAATGGGACAATGTGGGAATAGGACAATGTCGGAATAGGACAATGTGAGAATTAAGAGAATGTAGCAATAGGACAATGTGAAAGTTGAACAATGTGAGAAGTGGATAATGTAAGAATTGCACAATATGAGAATGAGACTATATGAGAATTGGACAATGTGAGAGTTGGACAATTTGAGAATTCGACAATGTGAGAGTTGGACAATGTGAGAATTGGACAATGTGGGAATAGGACAATGCGAAAGTTGGACAATGTGAGAATTGGACCATGTGAGAATTTGACAATGTGAGAATTTGACAATGTGAGAGTTGGACAATATGAGAATTGGACAATGTGGGAATGGGACAATGTGGGAATAGGACAATGTCGGAATAGGACAATGTGGGAATAGGACAATGTGGGAATAGGACAACGTGAAAATTTAACGACGTGAAAATTTGACAACGTAAGAATTAGACAATGTGAGAATTTGACAATGTGAGACTAGGACAATGTGAGAATCAGACAAAGTAAGAATCTCTCAATCTAAGAATTCGCCAATATATGAGTCCAACAATATAGAAATGAGACAATATGAGAATCCAACAAAGTGCGAATACGAAACCTTGCAAACTAAAAATTTTCAGGCAATTTAAGTAGTACAATAAAAAGCAGTATAATAAGGATATTGGACGAGGAGTTAGCAAACGTACAACTCGTATAATACAATTGTACCCCGTCACAGTTTCGTGAACTGGAAACTTTGGTACTTTGGTACTTTGGAATTCAAGAAACTGTTAAATTATGTAACGTAGCCTGTTCCTTTAGCAGCTGCATGAAACTTAGTGTTAGGATTTAAATGAATGCATACCTTACCCTGTCGGACACAGTTAACAAACAATTAGCGAGAACCGTAGAGAAGGAAACTTGGCGATTACGTTCAAGACACTTCAATTATACGTTCATTTAACGCGGCGGACAAGGACTGGTGCTGTAGTTCTTTCAATTCTTCCAATATCGTTAACCTTAATTTACTGATGTAGAAGTAATCAGGGGCTCTTCATGGGTCAAGATTTTCAGATGGGAAAGTGGGCAAATGGGTGGTTTTTCAAAGCTTATGATGAAGTTTCCACACTTTCGAAGTTCTGAAGTTCTATATTTTATGATTAGGTTTGCGGTTCTGAAACTGTCACATACACATATGGTCAAATCCCCAAATGCCTCAGTATCTAATTCGCTAGGTACTCAAATCCCTAGGTACTCAAATCACAAAGTATATAAATCCTCAAGTAGCCAAGTATCCGAGCACTTAAAATGGGCAGAGAGTAATGTGTATGATGATGAGTATAGTAGTAAAATGTATGAGAGTTCAACGTATGGTGGTTCAAGGGGTGGTAATTGAAAGAGTGGTGATATGACGCATGGTAATCGAATGTATGGTAATGCAACGCATGGCAATTCTATACATCGTAATACGCTGCGTGGTAATTCGATACGTGGTAATCCGACGCGTGGTAGTGTAACGCGTTGTAATTCGATACATGGTAATCCGACGCGTGGTAGTGTAACGCGTGGTAATTCGATACATGGTAATCCGATGCGTGGTAATGCAACGCGTTGTAATTCGATACGTGGTAATCCGATGCGTGGTAGTGCAACGCGTGGTAACTTGATACGTGGTAATCCGATGCGTGGTAGTGCAATGCGTGGTAATTTGATACGTGGTAATCCGATGCGTGGTAGTGCACCGCGTTGTAATTCGATACGTGGTAATCCGATGCGTGGTAGTGCAACGCATTGTAATTCGATATGTGGTAATCCGATGCGTGGTAGTGCACCGCGTTGTAATTCGATACATGGTAATCCGATGCGTGGTAATGCAACGCGTTGTAATTCGATACGTGGTAATCCGATGCGTGGTAGTGCAACGCATTGTAATTCGATACATGGTAATCCGATGCGTGGTAGTGCAACGCGTTGTAATTCGATACGTGGTAATCCTATGCGTGGTAGTGCAACGCGTTGTAATTCGATACGTGGTAATCCGATGCGTGGTAGTGTAACGCGTTGTAATTCGATACGTGGTAATCCGATGCGTGGTAGTGCAACGCGTTGTAATTCGATACATGGTAATCCGATGCGTGGTAGTGCAACGCGTTGTAATTCGATACGTGGTAATCCTATGCGTGGTAGTGCAACGCGTTGTAATTCGATACGTGGTAATCCGATGCGTGGTAGTGTAACGCGTTGTAATTCGATACGTGGTAATCCGATGCGTGGTAGTGCAACGCGTTGTAATTCGATACGTGGTAATCCGATGCGTGGTAGTGCAACGCGTTGTAATTCGATACGTGGTAATCCGATGCATAGTAGTGCACCACATGGTAATTCGATAAAATAAGACTTAACGACCTCAACACAGAAATAATGTAAAGGATGAAGTAATCAATAAATGTTCATTCACAGTTCATGTTTGCTCCCACTCCTGGAAGCCGTGCTTTGAAGTCAGCAAGCATATCGCTTAATCGAGCTATGCTAGTTGAAACTCTTTAATCCCGAAGTTTTTAATCGCTTTTCCCTCACGTTCGGTCTCGAACGTAGACATCAAACAACCATCGAATCCATCCTTAGCCAGTGTTTGCGGCTCGTCTCTTTTAAAACATGGAAAGTGGGTAATCAGTTTATAAATATGAAAAACTCTCGCCATCCCTTCAGCCCTGAGCTCCCTTTTCTTCTCCACGCGAGGGGGAACTTTAAAGTAGCTTCCTATGCAAAAAACGCGAACGGCCTAAAGGGGATGTTTCCCAACCTATCACGTTTTCGACTGCCGCTTCTATAAACAAGTTTCGATATAATAACACGGTGGGTATTATGATGGTGATGTTGGCATTACAGTGTGCTTCGAGTTCCTCCATCAAACTTCATGGGAAGTATATTATGCTGTTATTATTCCGAATCTTTTTTCGTGGAATTTGGGACGTTTAGAGGGGGAGGAGGTATGGGATTTGGAATTTAGGAATGTGTGTGGATGTTGAGGTCAATGTTGAGGCTGCTGTTCAGGTTGGTGTTGAGGTGGATCTTGAGGTTGATGTTGAAGTTGACATTGAGGTGGATGAGGTTGATGTTGAAGTTGACATTGAGGTTGTTTTTGAGGTTGATGTTGAGGTCGATGTTGAGGCTGATGTTCAGGTTGGTGTTGAGGTGGATGTTGAGGTTGATGTTGAAGTTGACATTGAAGTGGATGTTGAGGTTGATGTTGAAGTTGACATTGAGGTTGATGTTGAAGTTGACATTGAGGTGGATGTTGAGGTTGATGTTGAAGTTGACATTGAGGTTGTTTTTGAGGTTGATGTTGAGGTCGATGTTGAGGCTGATGTTCAGGTTGGTGTTGAGGTGGATGTTGAGGTTGATGTTGAAGTTGACATTGAAGTGGATGTTGAGGTTGATGTTGAAGTTGACATTGAGGTTGATGTTGAGGTTGATGTTGAGATCGATGTTGAGGCTGATGTTCAGGTTGGTGTTGAGGTGGATGTTGAGGTTGATGTTGAAGTTGACATTGAGGTTGATGTTGAGGTGGATGTTGAGGTGGATGTTGAGGTTGATGTTGAAGTTGACATTGAGGTTGATGTTGAGGTTGATGCTGAGGTTGATGTTGAAGTTGATGTTGAGGTAGAAATTAAGGTTGATGTAGATGTGGATATCGATGTTCATGTTCATATTCATATTGATGTTGACGTTGAAGTTGAGGTCGATGTTGAGGTTGATATTGGGGTTGAGGTTGATGCTGATGTGGATGTGGATATACATATCGATGTAGATGTGGATGTAGATGTTGATAACAATGTTGTTGCAGTTGTCGTTGTCTCTTCACAGTTAATATTACTATAACTACTACTATTATTAATATTGCTATTAATATTATTGTCACTATTGAAACTACTATTGATACTGCTCTTTATATTAACATGACCATTAAAATATAAGCTGACCTTACTACTGCTATTATTGTTGCATTTATTATCATTGTCTTTATCATTGTCACTGTCAATATTCCTCCCACTGGCACAGCGTGATAAATAAATAAGATAATTGAATTATTCCAGCAGCGTTCCCTCCGTGAGGCAGTAGAAAACGCTTAGCAGTGACAGTAACGGATAAGGCCATTAAGCAGATAATCCTGACCAATCCATACAAAGCGCTCTCTCAACAATACTTAAGAAACGGCAGTCCATTAAACGACTAACCGAATATACCTTTCCCAGTTGTCGAATTACAGAAGAATCTCATCCTTCTCTGATCGAACAAATCGAATTAATCCCCGGGCACACGGTCCATCTTGCGCAGCGCCAACTTTCCGATAACGTCGGTTTTTAGGCGAAATCGTGGCCGTTTAAGGCCAGCACGGGTTAACTTCGTTGTGCACTTTCTCGCCGACCGATTAATTTGCCCGACCATGGGACAAATCGTCGTGACGCGAGCGGAACGGGCGAACCGTGTATCGATTCGTGTAAAAAGGGCGCGTCGAAGCAAATAGAGCTATTCATTTTTCTGGCCCCGGGGTCTAATTGAAAACCATCCAACAGTCTCGACCCACTGGGACACATAAGTTCCGAGGAGAATCTTCATTTACCGGCAGATTCGACTCGAATTTACGACTCGACCCGCTCCGGTTGAACAGATTTGCACGACTTTATGACGGCAACGTGACTTTTTTCACTCGGCCACTATTCGCCTAGAAACCACCTGGACAAAATATGGAAAATTTACGATCGACTTCTGGTTATTATTGTTCGATTAAGGAGCTACGTTTAGTTGAAGAGTTCTGTCAGCTTTGCAGTTCTTTCGAGGGTCACGGTGGAAGATATTTTTATTCGATTACGAAGTTTTAACACCTTGCCAGGTGTAAAACTCACAGGTGAAATGTTGATTCTACCTACAACTTTCTAGACAACTAATTTTCTAGATGACTAAGTATGGTCATAGTATGGGAACACAGAACAAAGTAGAACAAATTGAAAAACTAGACACATTTGGGATTAGAGCAGAATTGGGATTAGTGCGTCATGAGTGCGTCACGAATGCGTTATGAGAGCGATAATAATTAGGAATATTAGGAATTCTACGGATGGAAATTTCACGCTTGGTAATTCCACGCATGGAAATTTGGCGTTCTGGAATTCCACGCGTGGAAATTCCACGCTTGGTAATTCCACGCATGGAAATCTGGCGCTCTGGAATTCCACGCGTGGAAATTGAGCGCTCTGGAATTCCATGCGTGGTAATTCGACGCACTGGAATTCCACGCGTGGTAATTCGACGCTTGGGAATTCCACGCGTGGTAATTCGACGCTTAGTAATACCATGCATGGAAATCTAACGCTCTGAAATTCCACGCGTGGAAATATAGCGCTCTGGAATTCCACGCGTGGAAATCGTGCGCTCTGGAATTCCACGCGTAGAGATATAGCGCTCTGGAATTCCACGCGTGGAAATCGAGCGCTCTGGAACTCCACGCGTGGTAATTCGACGCTCTGAAATTCTACGCGTGGTAATTCGACGCTCTGGAATTCCACGCGTAGAAATTCGAGGCTTGGAATCCTACGCGTGGAACTCTAGCGCTTGGCGATATAACGCGTAGAAATTTGGCGCTTGGGAATCCCACGCTTGTATCAAGAGTGCGTCATGAGTGCGTCAGGAGTGGATTAAGAGTGCATCAAGAGTAGATTAAGAGTGCATCAAGAGTGCGTCGTGATTGCAACAAGAGTGCGTCAAAATATTGCAAGGTGTAATACATTGATTATATTTGGGCTTCCAGAGTTTGAATTCGCTTTAGTACTTGTACATTTGATAACTGTTGTTCACTATCGTAGTATTTCGAGTGTTAAACACGGTGGAATTACGTTTATCGTGAAATTACCATACTCTTCGCCACTTCCGCTCCACAAGTGACCAAACGACATCGATAAGCGTTGATCAGCACCCGGATAATAAACATTCCTCGCATTCGGGATTGCGAACGAATTTATTTAACCGAATTAGAACTATTGACTAGTAAATTACCGGGAACAGAACAATTTACGGTCGAACAACAACTACACAAAGACTGTTGCGCGATAAATTACGGGTAATTAGCTGATAAATAACATCTGCGTTATCGTAATATCTCCATGCGCCGTGATATTTCTAATTAACGAGGATAAAATTCTATTAAACTCTATCGATCGTCGCGCGAACAGAAATAGAGCAGAAATTTCCCAATTTTTTCCTCCACTTTATTCCCCATCGAATTAACGAGTTTTCCGCGTTTCCAGAGTTTCTAAATTTTCGGGACCCTCGTGTTTGAATAGAAGCTCGTTACGCGCGGAACGCGGTTAGATTAATCGATAATCGATGACGAATTGCAGTCGATTAACCGGTGTCTCGTTTTCTGTGAAATTTCACCTCAAACAGTGATTTAATTCCCTGCCAGCGAAATTTCGTGATGTAATAATAATTTCAGCCGCATCGTTAGAAACGGAAACGGACGGGCCGGATGAGTTGCCGGGCCGGATTTGCATACGAAACTGTGCGAAGAGAAGAGATCTCAGCTGTCGCATCGACGTGCATGAATTTTTCATCGAGTTTTCTTTCATTCGTCTTCCAAACCTGGACTTGAATACAGAGTGGAAAAGACACTGAGAATATTCTTGCTTGAGCTTATTAACTTCGGATGAATGCTCGTTAAGAGCCATTGTACCCGAGAACAATTTAGCAAGTGTACTATTAATTATTTTTAGGGTGACTTATTTATTAGTCTTTTCTTTCTGACTTCCTTTTAGTTCCCCGTTAGTAGAATTACTACTTCATTTTGTACGAAACAGAATTTTGGATTAATAATATTGTAGTACTCTAGTGGAGTAGGAGAAGGTTAGGTAGGTTTTTAGGTTAGGTTAGAATTATTGGTTATGTGTAATCACTGCCTCATTTATTATTAATTTATATTAAGGATTCAAATATTCCTAGATTCTTAGATTTCTGGTGCAAGGCAAGCTTATAGGTTAGGTAGGTTTTTATGATGTGGTCGGGTTCTAGGGATGTGGATGCTATGAGTATAAGGCTTTAGGGACGTTCTGGTAACTCCAAAGCGCCAGAATTTTACGCGTGGAATTCCAAAGCGCCAGATTTCCATGCGTAAAATTCCAAAGCGTCAAATTTCCATGCGTGGAATTCCAAAGGGCCAGATTTGTATGCGTGGAATTCCAAAGCGTCAAATTTCCACGCATAGAATTCCAGAGCGCTAGAATTCCACGCGTGGAATTCCAAAGCGCCGGTTTTCCATGCGTGGAATTCCAAAGCGTCAAATTTCCATGCGTGGAATTCCAAAGGGCCAGATTTGTATGCGTGGAATTCCAAAGCGTCAAATTTCCACGCATAGAATTCCAGAGCGCTAGAATTCCACGCGTGGAATTCCAAAGCGCCGGTTTTCCATGCGTGGAATTCCAAAGCGTCAAATCTCTACGCGTGGAATTCCAAAGCGTCGAATTTCCATGCGTGGAATTCCAAAGCGTCAAATTTCCACGCGTGGAATTCCAAAGCGTCGAATTTCCACGCGTGGAATTCCAAAGCGCCAGATTTCTACGCGTGGAATTCCAAAGCGCCAGATTTCCACGCGTGGAATTCCAGAGTGTCAGATTTCCACGCGTGGAATTCCAAAGCGTCGAATAAAGCGTGATTTTTAGATTTTTAGATGCAAGTCAAATTTATAGGTTAAGTTATTTATGGCGGCAATAATAAATTCACAAGTGAAGTCTTTTCGACTCCTTTCGATGTTCTTTCAAATATTGTTACATATGAACTCTGACCCTTCATCCTCGAAAGGTCGACACTTTATCACCACTTTCACATATTGATCTCAGTTCACTTATTACAAGATCCTCAAATCCCGATTATATAATTCCAAGTGAAAAAATTTCCACACGCGCTAATTGACCAAATATCACCGAACCATTACCAGATAATTAAAGTGTCCACAACTGGTCAAAGTATAACCTCCGAGCTTAATTTAACAACGTTTACCAATAAACATGGTTCAATATTGTGCTTCGGTAGCTGTGGCTGCCTGTCGCAAAATTATCTTGCCACTAATTAAATTACAAGTTGCAGAACGTTGGCGAACTTGCGGACCTTGTTCTTACGAGCCACAAAATGGCCGCCGGCGATGGAGCTACGAGCACCTCGGGCCTTTGGGAATTATTGGATCGACTTATCGTTGTCATTTTCACACTGTATTTACTTCTTATCTTAAATTAGCTATGAACTTTTTTTCTGTGTGCTTTGATATCTCTTGTTATGTTTTATTTTTGTTTTTGGTTAGGTTACAAGTGCTGTATAGGTTATGGTTTAATAAGATTATCAAGAAGGTTATAGTTTAATAAAATTATCAAAAAGGTTATAGTTTGATAAAATCATGTATGTATAGTTTCATTCAAGTTTTGGTTAAAAATATGACACAGCATTATGAGAATAATAATATAATTACTGTACTAACCTATAACAGTCAGATTAAAAATCTTGCACTGAAGGTTCTGCAAAAAATAATTGCTAAACATGTACATCAAATTAAATTAGTCAATGTTACATTATAAATACAATATTTTATAAAAGTCTCTATTTATCGACTGACGGTAAGTCAGGTTAGAAATACAAGTACAAAAAATATTTTAATATCAATTTTCATTTCAGTTAACCTAAACCTTAAAGTAGATATTGAAGTTACAAATCCATTTATATCTATTCCGTCGAAATTGAATCACAACATAAGGTAGAGCAAAAAAGTCGCCATAAAACGCCAGTCACTACAGCATTATTCGATATTTCTATCATTAGGGCGTATTAAATCTCCTCGAAGAATGGATGACACCGAAAACGTCAGTTCCGCGCGTCTCAGCTCACATTTTTCATCTAGCGTAGACAAGTCCTTGAAGTTGAACGACAGCTTGACTAACGAGCATCGAACGTTTTCCTAATCTCTACGATTTATTCCTACAAATTCAATTTTCTGTGCCTAATTCTGTTCACGAATCTGTACTTCCTAATTAGATCTCCAATTGATTAGAAATTAAATTCGTCTTTGCATCTCCCGCCATTTTGGTTCTGCGTTGATTTGCATTTCAAACGCGTATTAATACGTTTAGCTATAAAAATGCTAAAAAAGTCAAAGCTTGAGAAGTCAAACACTCTTCCAAAAATAAAACAAATGCTCACAGAACTAATTAAAGTACGTGTTTACATGAAATAAACCCTTTTGTTGGGAAAGTACAAAGTGACGACACGTACTAAAAGAGAAAATTCGCGGCCTTATTCAGTAGGAGGCTGAATTATTCAGACAATAGAAAGTTCCAAGACTAAAAGGAGTTAATTAAGACACGTAGTACTACGTGCGAACGTTAACTATTTATTATTGAGCGATTCTCGCGTGTAAGGCGCTGCAATCAGCGTCACGTGCAGTCTGGTATCGCTGCAATCACCCTCCGGGGGAAACACGACCCGGGGCCGGAAACACGTGAATACTTTAATGGAATTCGTAGGACGGTCACGTGATCCCTGTGTGACCGGAGAATCCGAAAATTGGCGAGATTTCACGGACGATTTCGGGCGGTTACATAAGGATCTTGCCAGTGTGAATTTTTGCACCCGAATCGTCGATTTTCGGAATAAATTGGACGGAGGAAGCTGCAAATGGCACGTGGCGGGAATACTCTCAAATCTACGTGTACCTATTTATCTGTCTCCTATATTTTTACATATTACTCTCTTTTCACCACGTAAAATTTGTTGGAACATTTATTAGAATTTGTTCGGAAACTGTATTAAAAATAATTTTTACGTGGTTCAATAAAAAACAATTCACTCATAAATAAATATTAAGGACACTAATCGATTACTTTGAATATACTACTACGTCAGAGTACATCACTTCAAACAATCTCTAACTCGATTACTATAAACGTTTTAATTTCTCCACCCAAAAAATTATATCAAAGACAAGAATTCAGAACGTACTATTCACATCTTCAACCTAACCATTGAAATACTCAGCCCACACTAAAATCGTCAGTCAAAGTGTGAATATAAAAACGATATCAAAGCAGTCTGTGCCTCCTCAAGAATTAACTCGCCTCCCGAGTTCTTTCAGGATTCCTCTGACACGCACGATTTATGACAAATTCGAACCCTCCCTCCATACTTCATTTCGCTTTCACCGGATATAAACGACGTCGTTAATATTTGTTACAAAGAACGGAGACTTAGACATCTCGACTTAACGACTGTACATCTGTACTACGTGATTCCAATTACTGTTCCTTTGAAACGCAAGATGAAGCAACAGGAAAGAAAAATGTTCACAAACGTTACTCGTTAGATGCGGAAAGTGTGCAACGAGCGGATACAAGCGGACATTGTTTGCATAACAGAGTGGTCCTTTGTTCTATGAGAAGGTACTACGTTGGACGTAGGTGCTTCTGGATCGCTACATTCCTGGGACCTTACACCTTGTCTCTCGTATCTGTAAGTCCTTGGAGGCCGATGTTCGTAGGTTATGTCCTTAGAAACTGTATACGTAGTCCTTTATATTAGTACTGTAGTCCTATAGCTTAGACAGGGTACGGATAGGGTGGGTAAACGTCTGTAGTTCTGGACACCTGTAACACTATATTCTTAGACGGTTGCATTCCTGGACTTCTATACCAGAACCTCCATGTTAGATACGTTTGGTATTCGAGCAGAATTGAGCGCGATGTGCGTCATGAGTGCGTCACGAATGCGTTATAAGAGCGATTGTAAGACGCTTGGCGATATGAGTGGGAATTTGGAAGTCAGCAATTCTACGCGTCGAAATTTGACGCTTGGAACTTCCATGCGTGGAAATTTGACGCTTTGGAATTCCACGCATGGAAACTTGAGGCTTTGGAATTCCACGCGTGGAAATTTGACGCTTTGAAATTCCACGCATGGAAATTTGACGCTTTGGAATTCCAACGCGTGGAAATCTGGCGCTTGGCGATATAACGCGTGGAAATATGGCGCTCTGGAATTCCACGCATAGAAATTTGACGCTTGGGACTTCCACGCGTGGAAATCTGGCGCTCCGGAATTCCACGCATGGAAATTTCACGCTTTGGAATTCCACGCATGGAAACTTGAGGCTTTGGAATTCCACGCGTGGAAATATGGCGCTCTGGAATTCCACGCATGGAAATTTGGCGCTCTGGAATTCCACGCATGGAAATTTGACGCTTGGGAATTCCACGCGTGGAAATCTGGCGCTCCGGAATTCCACGCATGGAAATTTCACGCTTTGGAATTCCACGCATGGAAACTTGAGGCTTTGGAATTCCACGCGTGGAAATATGGCGCTCTGGAATTCCACGCATGGAAATTTGACGCTTGGGACTTCCACGCGTGGAAATCTGGCGCTCCGGAATTCCACGCGTGGAAATTTGACGCTTTGGAATCCCACGCATGGAAATTTGACGCTTTGGAATTCCACGCGTGGAAATCTGGCGCTTGGCAATATAACGCGTGGAAATCTGGCGCTCTGGAATTCCACGCGTGGAATTCTGGCGCTTTGGAATTCCAAAATCCCAGAACATCCCTAAAGCCTTATACTTATAGCGTCCATATCCCTATAGTCCTATACTCATAGCGTCCACATCCCTAGAATCCTATACTCATAGCGTCCACATCATAGCTAGAAGACATGTACTACTTGTCTGACTACATACGTTAGTCCAAGTCATCATCTACTTATCTAACCATACGTGATAGCCAGAAGACATATACTTGTTTAGTCGTTTGCTGGTATTTGAACTATTTGACTGGTTATAATACTGGAGAAAATAAACTTGCTTGACCATTTATGTCTGTAGTCATAAACTACATACTCGGGCAACGGCATTTGGCCTATAAGGCTCCTCGATTCCCTACATCTCTCAGAACACATAAATGCCGCAATTTGGAGCTTATGGTAATCAGTTCGGTGCCAAAAACACTCCCCGGGTATTTCCCACTCCGGCACAGGTCGAAATAGTCCCGCAGCGAGCCGTGGAAATCGGTAAGCCACTTTGCATTCCATTTGAAAGTTGCCGACGGCGTAAATTTCTAGCGGCTAGCGATGGGACACGGTTGTCCGAGAACGCAATTCGCCCGAAATAATCCACGGTTTGCCGTACATAAGAAGCGGTCGTCGCCAGATTTATTCAGATTTCTCTCGTTTCCATGCGACGGACGGTATGGTCTATTTTACGTGCTCGCACACGAACGTGTACCAACGGGACACGAGTGTTTTCCAGGAGTATATGCACACAGTCTGCGTTCTCTGCGGAATATTGCGGACCCCCCGTCTCTTTCACGGAAGACAAAGGCGCACCACGTGCATTGTGTTTTAATTTCTTGTCTGCTTGCTCCTTTAATATCGTCTGGCTAGGTGTATACCTAGCAGCGTATCGCTGTTCCTTACCCGTCGAGAGGAGGATGCAACGTCTCCATTGTTTCTGCCGATTCTCTGGCAAGTATCTATTGCTTCCGTTATTTCCGGAAAGATGCTTGAACGCTATCGGTGCGCAGTTTCCGAAGTCGGTTACAATGATGCACTGTGTGTCTCACCGAAATCCACGTTGCGCCCAAATTCGCGTAATCCAGGCATTAAATGCTCTTCCCAACAATTAAGCAGCCTGTCCAAGTGTTTTGCGATTCGACGGATTAAGAAGGGAGATAATGAAACGTTCTCCTCTTTCAAATTAATGTTCGCTTTTGGTGCTTGCGAGAGATAGGATTGTCGGTCTCGTTAAACTTCTTGGTATATTGAAACTTGCAGTTAGGAAACAATATGGAAATGTACGAGTACTGTAGGAGGATGTAGGGGTATAAGGGGGACTTGTGGAATAGGAGTCTAGGTATGGATGGTATAGGACTCTAGGGATGACAACAAACAACATAGATGGTTAGACAAATAGAGTGTGTCTCCTGAGCAGCATAGGTGGTCAGACAAGTAGAATGTGTTTCCTGAGCAGCATAGGTGGTCAGACAAGTAGAATGTGTCTCCTGAACAGCACAAGTGGTCAGACAAGTAGAATGTGTCTCGTGAGCAGCATAGGTGGTCAGACAAGTAGAATGTATCTCTTGAGCAGCATAGGTGGTCAGACAAGTAGAATGTGTCTCTCGAACAGCACAGGAGGTCAGACAAGTAGAATGTGTCTCCTCAGCAGCATAGGTGGTCAGACAAGTAGAATAACACTACGAGTAACATAACTGGTCAGACAAGTAGTATATCACTTTTTTTAAGTCTGTCCAACATTCTGTACACTTAAAAGCTTGCAACCCCAGCTAATACAACATGAAATTAAGCATTTGCATAGTAGCACACAGATTTCCGTTAGTCAAGATCCATCGAACAGCAGAATGACAATGTAGTAAAAGTCGAATAAAAAGTGAATGGAGTTGCGGAAGTTCTACATGCAAATGTAGTAGTAGGTGTTTGGACTGCAGGTTTGCATTTCAAAGCAACCGAAACGGGGAAATTCAGCGGCTAACAGAAACGAAATTCCAATGAAAGCCGCGTTACATCCTGCGTCCCAGTTTTCATTTCCCGGCAAATCCATCCTGTTTTATCGAACCCGGTCTGAAATTCTATGCAGCTTGTGTACTGAAAAATAGAAACAGCCTGTGCGATTATAACGGCGTTTCAGAAGTATTTACTTTGGAAACGATCGACAATTTAATTAATCGTAACGGGACATTAACTTTTATCAACTCCCATTACACCTCCGAGTTACTTGGACCGGAGAAACGGATATTTATGAGCCATAGGGTTCCAACCACGAGATCAGTGGTTCACTACGCTGCGGTTACTACCCCATTAAACCTTTGCCTTTTATAGTTTTCACGATCGTTCAAGGCAGCTTCTGGATTACTTGTTCGAGCCGCAACCATACACTTTACCGCTTCCTCGGCCCGAAATAATCGCGTTTCAAGAAAACTCACCTTTCGGATATATTAACGTTGAGTGCTTGTAAAAAATTCCTCAACATCTTTGCAAGTAAATTTCTTCTCCATTATCCTAATTCTTACTCACTGTTTCCATCCATTAACAATTGAAATTTTAATAATTTAGTGTGCTTTCAAATTCCTATATTTTCCAGGCAACCTTTTTTACTTTAAACATTTAAATGATGAACGTTATAATTACATTTTAAATTAAATTTCCGTACGCTGAAAAATACGATAATGGAAATCAAACGTGTATTGGTTAATGAAGCCTTGTTTAAAAATAAACGTTAATAAAATAATTACAAATTTCAAAAATTGATAACACTTCAATTTATTATAAGGTAATATAAAAGTATGGAAAGTTCATATTTGCTCGAATGAAACTTCTTTTAATTAAATTTGATAAAATCAGAATCTCTGAAATCAAAGTGGTTTTCTTTGAAGTATCCGTTAATGAGACGTTTTTTAAGACGTACAGCAGGTTTTACAACAGCAATTTAACTAGCCGTCTGATTTAGCCAAACGCTCAGTCTGATTAAACATCATTTGTTGTCTCGGCGTCTGAAAGCCAACGTAAGATTAACTGGAAGCTACAGAGCTGTTCGCGCCGGTTTTCCAGGATTAACTCTGGAAAAAATTCATTGCAGGCGTTTGTTTCCCCTCAGAAATTATAAGGAAAATCCTCTAATCAAATTAAAAATGAATTTATTATTAAAATTATTATTCTGGTGATCAAAGTTTGTGGATATAATTGGCTCGATCTTGAAATGAAGACCTTAATCTTCGAGTGATCTCTCATTATTCGATGACGTTCTTGCAGTAGAAAGGGTCGGATTAATTTCGAGATTACGAATTTGGTTAAAATGACGTTCCACGTTAATTAGAAGGGAGGGATTTTATGGGGAAGTGCTTGGAGAAAGTATGGGTGTTTGACAAGAGAACCCGAGTAAATTACTGTGAGTTAATGTTTTATTAAGAAAATGATATGTCAGCCGACATTTAGCTAAGGAGTGTTTAAACACTCCCTCTATTAGTTAATTAATAGTAAGCAGATGTAAAGCTCATAAAACGGAAGCTAAAAGATTAAGGACGAAGCGAAATTAGTATGCGTTGAATATTGGAAAGTAACGAGATTGATTCTCTAATGGCGTTTCGTCGAAAAATTTGCTGAACGCGCACTGGAAATCGAATGGTACAATTTGCGTGTTGATTCACAGAGATGATAATTGAACGACGCAAATCTGGTTCTGTTGGTTCGAGTAGAAATTAATTTCTAATTAACGTTGGTTGAAATTTTAGCGCGAATATTCGCGTGTGTATACTCTGATGAAACCTTTTAAAATGAAACTAACTAATTACATTATAATAATGAGGCGAACTAAAATTTCTACGGGTGCTCGAATGTTCCCGATAATAAATGCGAACTTTAGAATAATTTCCCATTTTCTGTAACTGACTGCAACTCCAATTTTCCGCGATGATTAATTGTTTTCAGCTTTATTATCATAACGTGTTACAAATTTACACCGTGTTGGGAGCAAGAAATTCAATTTGCGCCACTCATCGCTCCCTGTTCAAACTTATTCAACCACTATACGATACGAATTTCTGTGTTGTATGTACACAATTTCCTGCTGCGTAAACTTTCCTCAATATGGACATCAACCGCAAACAGTAGGACTTTAACAATACTAGATTTCATATTAGAGTAATTATATTTCATAATATAGTGATTTTCTGCTTTCCATATCTCTAGTTTTTTTATATTCTATTCCCTAGCTCCCCAATTCCCTAGATTGCTCATTACAGTAATTTTATAACACACTATTATTCCCTAAAATTTTACATACTACTCATTCTCTAGCTTTCCAAACACCTAGAAGGTTTTATTACTATCCTAGTAATTTTCTACGCTTTCCAAACTCCCTAGAATTTAGTTATTTTATTCTACCTAATAAATATAACTAGAATATAGGGGAGAAAACGTGAAAATATCACTGAAAAAATTTTTTGGGCCTTACTGGTTTCGATCCCTGGTCATCTGGGTGACAGTCTATGACACTACGCACGTTACCAACTACTTTACGTTTCACTAATTTCATTGTTTATTATATTATATACATTTAACAAAGAAGACGTACTAAAAATTTTTATTCGATAAAATTTTCTTTAACAAGAAAATGACTATGTACACAGCGATTACAAATTATCTGAACAAACGTCTTCCAGACGATGGTATCACGTTCGAGGCGACACGTACTCGAGCAGGTATCTCGTCGACTTTCGATTAGCCACGTACTCGTGTGAAAATAGTGTGAACCTTCTCCGCGGACTCGTTGAAGATGACTTGTAGACCCGGCACCGTTTGTTTAAGGCACCATTTCGCTGTCATCGGGCTGATCAGGATTATGGCGATAACGGTGACCGTCAACGGGGCCAGCAACACCCACACGATCTGAGAAGCAACGTCACCGATAATTCGCTCGCATAATTTCACGAATCAGCGCCACGAGACAGGGTCAACCAACAGGGTGAACCTGTTTCGATTCGCTATAAAAAAGTACGGTCCTCCCTGCAAAAACGCTCCTTTCTGCTGGGCCACTCTGAGATTACACTTAAATTCCTACCTTTTTCACACGGTTTAACTAAACATGGGGTCGGCGAGGGAGGCGGTTTTTTCGGTGTCTAACGATACTTTGAGGTTTCTCAGTTCTTTGGGTACGTAGACCTCTGAAGTGATACGTTGCTATAAGTTCTTGTATGAATAACTGGGCTCTTAAATTTTTGGTGGATTCACGGATTTCTAGATCCACCGATCCCTGGATCCACCGATCCCTAGATCCACCGATCAGTAAATCCACCGATCCTTAGGTCCACCGATCTCTAAATTCGCTGATCGGTAAATCCACCGATCGGTAAATCCACCAATTAGTAAATCCACCGATCCCTAGATCCACCGATCCCTAGATCCATCGACCCCTAGATCCACCGATCCCTAGATCCACCGATCCCTAGATCCACCGATCCCTAGATCCACCGATCAGTAAAACCACCGATCCCTAGATCCACCGATCAGCAAATCCACCGATCCCTAGATCCACCGATCCCTAGATTCACCGATCCCTAGATCCACCGATCAGTAAATCCACCGATCCCTAGATCCACCGATCCCTAGATCCACCGATCAGTAAATCCACCGATCCCGAGATCCACCGATACCTAGATCCACCTATCCCTAGATCCACCGATCCCTAGATCCGCCGATCAGTAAATCCACCGATCCCTAGATCCAGCGATCCCTAGATCCACCTATCTCTAGATCCACCTATCCCTAGATCCACCGATCTCTAGATCCGCCGATCAGTAAATCCACCGATCCCTAGATCCACCGATCCCTAGATCCACCGATCCCTAGTTCCACCGATCTCTAGATCCACCGATCTCTAAATCTACCGATCTCTAAATCCACCGATCCCTAGATCCACCGATCCCTACATCCCCATATCCCTAGATCCCCAGATCCCTCTATCCCCACATCAATAGTTCTATTTGTTAATAACAAATTTCCACAGTACTCTTAACCTAATTCCCACTCCCCCCAAACAACATAAAATTCAATAAAAATCATGAAAGGCAGAGGTTATTAAGGCGTCTCAATAAAAAAGATTTAATCTGAAAGGAATTCGAAGCGCATTATGAATAGAAACGTGAAATATGATTTAATATACGTACGTAGGATATCCAAGAGATGATTAGCCAGCCAAGCAGTATAGTACCGGCGGTATTTAAATACGACGCGTACTCGGCTCGCAGCAGGTACTGCAGACAGGGAAATTTTCTGCCCAAATCCGTCAAAATTGGTTGGAACTGCACGGAGGAATTGATGGGTCGAAGCGTACTTAAGTACATGTAGCTCGAGTAGCGATTCAAATTTTCGGCTCAGTGTTTAATCAATCGTGTGCGGGGTTAATTGACTACTTAACCCTCTGCACTGCCTAATTTCTATTACCAACTACTTCATTTATAAAATTGATCGGAAAGGGGCTTTCAATGAAGTGTGTTGGTGCTGTGTGGAGCATGTGACAAGTATATTTTTGATTTTTTATAGGTAATAAATTAATACTGTTTAAGGTTATGAGGTTATGAGGTTATGTGAGGTTATGAGGTTATGAGGTTATGTGAGGTTATGAGGTTATATGAGGTTATATGAGGTCATATGAGGTTACGAGGTTATATCAGGTTATATGAGGTTATATGAGGTTATGAGGTTATGTGAGGTTATGAGGTTAGGTGAAGTTATGAGGTTATGTGGTTATATGAGGTTATGTTGGGTTATGAGGTCATGAGGTTAGATGATGTTATGAAGTTATGAAGTTATGTGAGGTAATGAGGTTATGTGAGGTTATGAAGTTATCTGAGGTTATGTTAGGTTATGAGGTCATGTGGTTAGATGATGTTATGAAGTTATGAAGTTATGTGAGGTAATGAGGTTATGTAAGGTTATGAAGTTATCTGAGGTTATGTTAGGTTATGAGGTCAAGAGGTTAGATGATGTTATGAAGTTATGAAGTTATGTGAGCTTATGAGTTTAGATTAGCTTATATGTAGTAAGGTCGTTGGTAACGTGCGTAGTGTCATGGACTGTCACCCAGATGACAAGGGATCGAAACCAGTGAGGCCCGAAAAATTTTTTCAGTGATATTTTATGTTTTTCTCTATATATTCTAGTTATGTTTAATAGAATATAGTAAAATAACTAAATTCTAGGGAGTTTGAAAGCGTAGAAAAAAAATGAGGTTATGATAGGTTATAAGGTTATGTTAATTTATGAAAGTATGAAGTTATATGTTAGGTTATGAGTGTATGAGGATATGAAGTTATTCTAGGTTATGAGTTTATGACGTTATGTGAGATTATGAGGTTACCTGAGGTTATTAAATTATGTAAAATTATAAAAAAATGTTAAAATTATGTAACATTATAAAAAATCTTTGATTATGCAGAAAAAAAATGGTACTTACGTCCATTTTCCTAGTCTTCACTCTTCGTCACAAACATAAAACCTAGCAATTTACTTCAACATCAAAATGTACCTTTCATTCTGTTTAATTTTGACATCAGTTAAACTGAAGTTCGTCTACGACGAAAACTGAATTAATTGCACAAACTTAAACAGATTTTTGAAGAACATGTCCCCTCGAAAGCAGCATAATTTCAACTTTATTTCCTTTTTCTTTCTTTTGATTTTGACAGAAGGGAAATTGTAACCTCGTATGACATTCGAGGCACGTTAATGAAGAAATAAACGAACAACGAAAGAGCAAACTTCACGGAACCGTGAAATAGAAATGAAAGAGACTCTTGACGTTGTTGTAAAAACATTTTCTATCTCGGAATGCGACGTGTAAACTTTTGGGTTTTATTTAAATTTCGTGGAATCCTCTTTTCAGATACGGGCAAGAATTTTTTGGGGGACAAAAACCAGGAAACGTGGAGAGTTTGCTATGAAAAGGTTAAGCAGTTTATCAGGGTGCAGGAAGCGCCTGGTGGACTTGGATTCGTAGTTCTAAGATATTGCTTTCAGTCTTCTGAATATTGTAGCAAACGAATTTCAAATTATTTTTGTCAAAATTTATTTATTTTAAAATTGCGAAATAATTAGATGGTGAAATAGTAAAATGACTTTGAAAATGAAATGGAAAATTGGTTGATTATTAAAATGGCCAAATAGTGAAATAGTAAAGAGTGAAATGACAGAATGACTAAATAGTGAAATAGTAAAATGGTAAAATAGTGAAATAGTAAAATGATAAAATAACTAAATAGTGAAATAGTAAAATGGTAAAATAGCAAAATAGTGAAATAGTAAAATTGTAAAATAACAAAATGGCCAAATAGTAAAATAGTACAAAATAAAAGTAGCAAAATATTAAAATGATAAAGCACCGAAAAATGAGCTTCGAAAAATGACCGAGTACTAAGTTCCATAAAAAAAAATCCCTAGATCTTTGTGGAAATTCGCTAATTAACCTAATTTACGATGACTGAAAGTAAAGCTTGACATTTTCATTATAATTTAATTAATTATCGCTCAATTTCAATATTAATACCCAATTAAGCCAGCTTCCATCGATCCTGTCCATCATCCACTTCCTTTCACCAACAAAAATTACAACCTTCAAAAAACTAGAGCAAAACGCTCAACTCCGTAAAAACAACAAGCAAACAAAAACTAGTAAAAACTTTGCTAAAAGAAGATAACAATTTTTAATTAATATCCGAACGAAGAATCGACGGTTTTTAATTGAAAATTTACGAGGGAAATTAATTATCGTTCACGACGTTCCTGGGGGCTGTGAATACCATTGAAGAAGACCACCGGCGTGAATTTTTGCAATGGCGGAACATTGCAAGGAGACTTCGACCAACAATCCGGAAACGATCTTAAAAGCATGGTATTCGATTTCCTTTCGAAAACGGACAGGAAAGAAGTGCATTCAATTTTATTGTTATCGAAATTCGATGATCGTTCGACGTTTGATATTGATGGCCACCTTTTGAAAACTTCCTCGAAAATGTGGAAGGTGATAATCGTTTAAAAAAATTCTTATTCAAATGGTAGTTTTAGGGAAGCAGCTTTCAAGTGCTGACGTTGTAAGATTTCCGTATTTTTGAGTATACTACAAACATCTACATACACACATCTTCACAGCTCCAGATTTTCACATTGTCCAATTCTCACCCTTCCAAATTAGCAAGTTTCCAAATTTTCAAGCATGATAACTCCACGCGATGGAATTCCAAGCATGATAACCCCACGCGCCGTAATTCCACGCGCTGTAATTTCACGCGACGGAATTCCAAGCATGATAACTCCACGCGCCGTAATTCCACGCGATGGAATTCCAAGCGTGGTAACTTCACGCTCTGTATTTCCACGCGATGGAATTCCAAGCGTGGTAATTCCACGCTCTATAATTCCACGCGATGGAATTCCAAGCGTGGTAATTCCACGCGATGGAACTCCACGCTATGGAATTCCATACGATGGAATTCTACGCTCTGTAATTCCAAGCGTGGTAATTCCACGCTCTGTAATTCCACGCGATGGAATTCCATACGATGGAATTCTACGCTCTGTAATTCCAAGCGTGGTAATTCCAGGCTCTGTAATTCCACGCGATGGAATTCCAAGCGTGGTAACTCCACGCTCTGTATTTCCACGCGATGGAATTCCAAACGTGGTAATTCCACGCTCTGTATTTCTACGCGATGGAATTCCAAGCGTGGTAATTCCACGCTCTGTAATTCCACGCGATGGAATTCCAAGCGTGGTAATTCCACGCGATGGAATTCCATACGATGGAATTCTACGCTCTGTAATTCCAAGCGTGGTAATTCCACGCTCTGTAATTCCACGCGATGGAATTCCAAGCGTGGTAATTCCACGCGATGGAATTCCATACGATGGAATTCTACGCTCTGTAATTCCAAGCGTGGTAATTCCACGCTCTGTAATTCCACGCGATGGAATTCCATACGATGGAATTCTACGCTCTGTAATTCCAAGCGTGGTAATTCCACGCTCTGTAATTCCACGCGATGGAATTCCAAGCGTGGTAATTCCACGCTCTGTAATTCCACGCGATGGAATTCCAAGCGTGGTAATTCCACGCGATGGAATTCCATACGATGGAATTCTACGCTCTGTAATTCCAAGCGTGGTAATTCCACGCTCTGTAATTCCACGCGATGGAATTCCATACGATGGAATTCTACGCTCTGTAATTCCAAGCGTGGTAATTCCACGCTCTGTAATTCCACGCGATGGAATTCCAAGCGTGGTAATTCCACGCGATGGAATTCCATACGATGGAATTCTACGCTCTGTAATTCCACGCGATGGAATTCCATACGATGGAATTCTACGCTCTGTAATTCCAAGCGTGGTAATTCCACGCTCTGTAATTCCACGCGATGGAATTCCAAGCGTGGTAACTCCACGCTCTGTAATTCCACGCGATGGAATTCCAAGCGTGGTAGCTCCACACTCTGTAATTCCACGCTCTGTAATTCCAAGCGTGGTAACCCCACGCGCCGTAATTCCACGCGCTGGAATTCCAAGTGCAGTACTCGCATGCGCCGTAATTCCAAATTTTCGCCCCTCACTCCCCTAAATTCTCACATCCCCAAATTCTCACATCCCTAAATTTGCACACCTCCCCAAATTCTCACACCCCCAAATTCTCATCTCCCTAAATTCCCACACCCCCAAATCCCTACCTCCCAAAACACCAACTCCCCCAAAAAGCACAGAAATTATTATGAAACGGATATATTTGCAGTGAACTACATTTCAAGCAGACTCGGCTACGGGTTCCTCCGCATTTTCCTCCGTTGGCTCGATCGTGATCTCCTCAGCCGCTGCAGTAGTAGCCACTTCCGGGTCTTCGGAAAGTTCTTCGATTTCGATAGGTTCAATAACATCCGCTAAGGGTTGCGTTTCCTCTACGAGTCCTGGTATCGCGCATCGGCTATATCGGATTTCCGGTGTTTCCAGGTTGATCAAGTCCAACGGCGATAGTAGTTCGTCGCAATTGATATCGTTTTGGTCGTTGTAGCACATCTTGTTATACGCATGAGACGCGAACTGTACAGTCAGATTTACCGACAACTGCGAACAAGGAGGTTCTCAACATTAACTGGCCACGGCCTTCCTGGCCCTGTCTCTTACTTCGGTTGTGAGGTTGCTAATCGAGTCCTTCTGAAGACAGGTCCTTCTTAAATAAACGCTAAATGAACCTTGCAAAATCTTATTATTATAATATTTGATGGTATGATTATTGAAAATTATATTCTGATACTATGATGATGTGGGAGGTTACTGTCAAACATTTGTTAGTTTAAATTACATATACTGTCTGTTCAAGGAGTCACATCTTTACTATTATGATAATAAACCTAGAGTGGCTTCTTGGAAAATGTGGAATGCCCTAACTGTCTCTCATGTTGTTCGTACATGAGTCTCTGATCATAAGAACCACATACGAAAATTTCACTTTCATGGCTGTAATATAATGTCATATATGCAGTATTAGCTCAAGCAAAATTATTATAAAAATTTGTTATGAAAATGTATTTTAGAAAATGCTGAACAAAATTATTATGAGACTTTATTATGAAAACTGCTGAACAAAATTATTACGAAAATTTATTACGAAAACTGCTGAACAAAATTATTAAGAGAATTTATTATGAAGAATGCTGAACAAAATTATTATGAAAACTACTGAACAAAATGATTATGAAAATTTATTACGAAAAATGCTGAAGAAACCATTTTAGAGACTAATGGTTCCAAAATGGCGTCCAGACCCACTGTTTCCCAGAAGCCTCAGGGTCTCTCTACTACAAAGCCTAACCTAGAATTTGAATAAACCTAATGTACAGTGAGAGTAGATCTCTTTGACCTACATATCGAAGCATGATCAAACCCGCTAAAGGAAAAGTGACACAATGGATATAGCTGTGGATACAGTTTTATAGGTTACGGCAACGGTTATGGTACAAGTTATAGGTTATAAAAATACAGGTTTACGGTTATAGTTTAGACTTTAATCCCGTGAACTATAAAGCAGAATGTGATCGGATGCTAAGGTGTCTTCCAAGAAAACTGTAAGAAGGAAATCTTTAAGCAGGGATATAAATTGTCGGAATTGAGTAAGTGATCAGTGGCCAATGAGTTCTACATAGTCGTAAGTTTACGGGGAGATTGCTATCAGGAAATATGACTCGGTATAAGAAAGTCTATGGTTCCGCGAGAATTTCGCAGGGAGAATGTGAGAATGGCGGATCTAATTTACGCCGAGTGACTTTTACTAGGACGCTAGATTACGACACTGTGTAATAACCTAACATTTTAGTGGGATTCAGTGCTTGTGACAGTTGCCATTTCCTCGAGAACTGCGACACGCAGAAATGTTCAACGAGGCAGATTAATTAATCCTGATATTCTTAATCATATATCTTGAAAGGATCACATTTTATATGGACGGGATTTTACTCGATTCTGAAACATTGCTCTTTTATTATATTACTGCATGATGTTATTATGTTATTACATATGTTCATACGGGGATATTGTTGTATTATATCAGAGACAGAAATGTGGAGTTTGTCTTAGGGTTTGTTTGTGTAAATTATTATAACTGGTACCTTAGCAATCAAGTTTAAATACACCGTGCGCTATAGTTCCACGCGCTGTAATTCCACGCGTAGTAATTCAAAGCGTGGTAACTCCACGCGATGGTATTCCAAGCGTGGTAATTCCACGCGCTGTAATTCCAAGCGTGGTAATTCCACGCGATGGTATTCCAAGCGTGGTAATTCTACGCGATGGTATTCCACGCGATGGAATTCCAAGCGTGGTAATTCCACGCGATGGAATTCCAAGCGTGGTAATTTCACGCGTTGGAATTCCAAGCGTGGTAATTCCACGCGCTGGAATTCCAAGTGTGGTAATTCCACGCGATGGTATTCCAAGCGTGGTAATTCTACGCGATGGTATTCCACGCGATGGAATTCCAAGCGTGGTAATTCCACGCGATGGAACTCCAAGCGTGGTAATTCCAAGCGTGGTAATTCCAAGCTTGGTAACTCCACGCGATGGTACTCCAAGCGTGGTAACTCCACGCGCTGGAATTCCAAGCGTGGTAATTTTACGCGATGGTATTCCAAGCGTGGTAACTCCACGCGATGGTACTCCAAGCGTGGTAATTTCATGCGCTGGAATTCCAAGCGTGGTAATTCCATGCGTGGTAACTCCACGCGATGGTACTCCAAGCGTGGTAACTCCACGCGATGGTACTGCAAGCGTGGTACCTCCACGCGCCATAATTCCACGCGCTGCAATTCCACGCACTGTAACTCCCCATTATCTATTTCTCTTGTAACAGAAGCTTTGAAGGACATGTCTTATAGAAGAATAGTACTAAGATACTCACCATAGCAATCTTGCAAGACTGCCTCAGCATGAATGTGGTCATGGGGCTAACAAAATGTACGATGGTGATCTCCATCATTTGCGACACGGCGGCGACCGAGAATAAAATCGCGGTCAACCCCAGAAATATCGCCAGCTGGAATAGATTCGTTACCACCTGAAATATTGAACGTCATTTAACCTCAAAAAGCGTTTCGAGTGATCCCGGAAACGTGACGTCGAACGATGACGCGACTGCTCCTGAATATTTATCGCCATCCGAGATCAATCCGAGGAGCGATATTTCGTTCTTACGATGGATTATCGGCTGCGATATTTTATTTCTCCTGCCCTCAGCCCAGAAAAATATCAAGCAAGAAATACTCTGTTCAAGCTTGATAAGACAAGAAAAACAGATGTTAATTAAAGGCAAATATTTAGAGATCAGATAGAAAATCCTCTTCGTTTCGGAATATGAATTTGATAAGTGTTATCAAAGGTAATTAATATTACCATACCGTGTACAGGTTCTTTCAGTATCGTTACTAGGCTTCCTATAAAATATTGGGACTTAAATAGAAATGTTCCTAGAATCCCTAGGTGTGAAACATAGTAATGTCTAAACATAATAATCTTTTTAGTAACTAGAAGTTTTAGAGCATTTACGAATGTAATAGAAACCTGAAGATTCTTAGGGTCCCAACACAAGTTCCTCCAAACCATAAGTTCCCTATGAAATTCATAAAAATTCCTAGGGTGTCCAACATCCTTAAATATACCAGTACAAAATTTCCTGAAGCTCCTAATATTTATAACGTTAAATTTCTTAAGTTCTAACAGTACAACTCTTAAGATCATCAAACATAACCTCCCTTTGCACCTCCCTTATCTACGAGTCCCTCCTAGTGTCACTCCCATGTTAGAAGTACAGAGACAAAGTAAGAATAAAATCGAGCAGAATAAAAGACAATACGAAAGAATGTGATGGTAATAAGAGAAACGAAAGTACGCGCAGGCTGACAGTATCCGAACGATCGATCGTTCTCGACGCAATCTTTCGCTCTACTTCGCGCAAATTGTTTCTCTTCCATAACCTACATAAGGAAAAAAAAGAAAGGGAAAACGAAGGAATAAAAACAGAAGGGAGCGATTCCAATTCGGTCGCAGGCACATCGCGAACAAGGGATCGAAGAAAAGTCGCGAGAAGAATAGCTCACGTTGATGATCGGCATTGCCGGTTCAGTTGCGTCGTGTGCGGGTCGAGTATCACCGGGGAGCCATCGATATTCGATTCATTTCACAGGATCGAGCCACGATGGACGGAAACACGATGCATTCTTCTTCCGTTCGCCGTCGCAGGGCAAATAAGGTGTCCTGGGTGTCGCGCGTCGAGTGGCTGCGCGTCAACGGAACAGGAAATTTCTATTCCCACGATCTTTGCACGTTCGACAACGTCTCGAACGTAACAACGAACATTCGCTGTTTGGTTTCTGCCTTCAGACCGGTTTGTTCCACTGCCACGAGGTTAACCGCCACCTTTTCAACATTCGAGTGTTTGCACACCAGGACGAACCGAGTTTACCTTCGTAACGAACGGAATACGATATTTCCCTGGGCCAAAGGACACTTAACCTCCAATCGGGTCAAACGATCGTTTCTCAAATTTTACCTGCGCGAAAAGTTCAGTCGATAATTCTTTGAAAGGTGGTTTCGATCGGTTTTTAAATTTTACCTGCGCGAAAAATTCAATCGATAATTTTTTGAAAGGTAGTTTCAATCCACTAACCTAACTTAAGAGGGGCAATAGCTATAAAATTTAAAAAAATTACAAAATATTTTTTTTTGTATAAAATGTTAGGGTAATGTATTAAGAATGTTGTCTCAAAATTTTCAAGTGAGATACGAAGCCCTTTTAAAACACTTCCAGAAAGAACTGTCATCGGTATTTTGAAATATATTGCAAAACAGAAAATATTCTGTAGTAGGCAATAGTTGTAATAAATTATACCTGAAATTTCGAAAATGTAGGACAAAGGTGTATACACAAAAATTTACAAATATCAGCTTATTTTCATTTAAGTGCATTGCTTTCTAAAGTTCGAGTCTTGTATGGTAATATCGTTCTAATGAAGTACCAAGAATGGGGCCTCGGTGGGTGAGTCGGTAGAGCGTCGGATCGAGGATCCGAGGGACCACGGATCGAATCCAACCGCGGGCGAAAATCTTTTCCGAAATTGAGTTGGTTTTTCTCTGACTTTGAGTTGCAGGAATCGGTTGTAGATAACTTCTCGAGATATGGGAAAGTGGGGGAGAGGGAAATAATAAGGAAAGTGGGAGAAGGAGGAGAAAAAGAAAATATCAAAAGTGGAAAATGGGGAGAGGGGGAAAGAAGAAGAGTGGGGGAAGGAGGAGAAGGGGAAAATACCAGGAGTCGGAAATGTAGTAAATGGGGAATTAGAATACCGTTTGGGTCCTTGTATGGTTGTAATAACGTCCCAAAAATAGGACCTCAATGGGTCAGTGGTGGGGTTAAGGTATCAGATCCGCGGAACACCCGTCGTTCGAGTCCTCGGATCGGAATCCTCCTACGAGTGAAAATCGTCTGTATAATATATCTCTCTTAATAATACTCTGTAAGAGTATTTGCAGAATCTGTAAAGCTTGATCTTCTATATGCTTTATTAATAATTTTAATCTGTACGTGATGTAAAAGAGAATAAACTTGTAACAAGAAAATCTACTTGTTGGATTTCTGTAGAACTATCTACCGTATTTTCGCTGCACAATGGATAATTAATTAACTATTATAGCTGCATTCAGCGGCACACGAACTTCTCGAAATACATAACGAGACTATGACGCATTTTGAACATAATTATCTTTTGTAACTATAGTCGACTCGTGAGCATCGATTTCTCTTTTTACTTTGATTCCTATTGAATTATGTAGTTGACTGTAAATACCTGGAGTATTAAAAGAATGCCATGAGACATTTTTTTCTTTATTAATAATATTTTATACAGATTATTGCAGTAAAAATGTGAACATAATTCCATCATAAAGTGAGTTACTCTTTACAGAGAAGTAACTTTCGAAATCGCTGAAATCCACAACGTAAATTAATTCGTCGTTTCACAGTTTCTCTGGCAGAGGTCACTCCATTAATCTCATAATTCTCCGAATTACAGCAATATTATCCGGAATTATTCGCCCGATCCGAAATTCCGGTCCTTTATAATTTAATAAGTGAATGGAAATAAATTTCCTGCGCGTCTAATGATGACCCAACCTAATTTAAAGCTGTCCGTTTCATCGCGGATCACCGTCATTCTGAATATTTAAATGTGGCAAATATTTTGTGAAGTGCGAAAAGTAGAAAACCTCCGGAATTATGCGTCCATTTACATTTATATTGTTCCTTTAGCGGGTAATTACCGGGTGAAATAAACTCGGCTACGTAGTCCCGGCATTCACAAAGGTTCCCACGGAATTGTAGCTTTTCTTCTCTTGATTATTATTCATGACCCTGACGAATAAGCTACCTCCATTACCTTAGACCCGTCTGAAAAATTAAATTTTCACGTTTCATCGTCCTGCATCAGTTTCGCTGAACCGACTTCAAATATTTATTTGCACTCGCTGTTGTTTAATAACGTTCTGCTTTTAACCATTTTCTTTCTTTCGTTGACTGTGCACTTCATTATTATGCAAAAATAACTTAGCTGAAAGTGTTTGTTCGTTTCAGGTTGAAGACGGTTAATATTATTAGGTTAGGTTATATTATATTTATATTAGGTTTATATTTAGGTTAGGTTTATATGTACTCATCTTAGGTTAGATTAAGTACATTTTAGGTTAAGTAAGATTAAATATATTTATATTAGGTTAGACAATATTAGATATGTCCATTTTGGGTTAGGTTAGATTGAGGATACTCATTTTAGGTTAGGTAAGATTAAGCTTTTTCATGTTAGGTTAGGTAAGATTAAACATATTTATTTCAGGTTAGGTAAGATTAGATATATTAATTTTGAGTTAGGTTAGATTAAGTATTTTTATTTTGGGTTAAGTAAAATTAAGCTTTTTCATATAGGGTTAGGTAAAATTAACCATATTTATTTCAGGTTAGGTAAGATTAGATATATTCATATTGGGTTAGGTTAGATTAGGTATTTTCATTTTGGGTTAGGTAAGATTAAGCTTTTTCATGTCAGGTTAGATAAAATGAAGTATATTAATGTCAGGTTAGGTATGGTTAAATATATTCATTGCAGGTTAGATAAAAATAGATATGTTCATATAAAGTTAAATAAAATTAAGCATTTTTATGTGGGGTTATATAAAATGATTTATATTAATGTCAGGTTAGGTATGATTAAGTATATTCATGTCATGTTACATAAAATATATTGATATAGAGTTAGGTTAGATTAAGTCAACTCGAGTCAGGTTAAATAAAATCAAGTATGTCCTTGTTAGGTTAGGTAGGATTAAGTATGTTCGTGTTTGGTTAGGTTAGAAATATGCATATAAGGTTAGGTGAAATCTACATACAGTAGAATACATTCGAGTTAAAGTTGTGCAATTATAACAGCTCGCAGAACGATGAAATCGTAATGTCTATATTCAAGCTCGACGATTTAAAGGCCGAAGCTGTACGAACGTGCGGAACTTCCAGAGTTCTAGAAGTCAATATAACCATGACAAAAGACGGTGTTTGCGAGTAATTCGATATACGAGGCTCCATACATCGGCAGCGTTAATCGGACGCGTTCGCGTCGCTGACAGAAATACGCTCCGTGCCGTGTCGTAACCTTCCGATCCCGATGAACGTTAAAATTGCTCGGTTGATCGCTCGTAAACCCTGAAAAGCGAAGCTTCCCGACTGCGCACGGATTTTATTCATCGTGCAAACAAGTCGGAACTATGGGCGTGCAAAACTCAAAGAGGTAATACGTAAGCTTTGCCCGAAAGTATCAACTGAAACACAAATACCAAGGCCATAAAATACGCAGTTAAATCATTTTCCTATATTCCGTCAAAAAGCTGATACAGCTTGTCCCAATTATACCGTTCCACAGTTTCCCTTAGGTTAGGTCGTTTATCATAACCTTTTGAAGCGTCTTCGTTATCGAACGAAAACACGTCACACGAAAGATTACATACGTTAACAAGAATTCCACAAACAAGATCGCTGTTATTATTCAGTGTCTAAACCGCGGTATGAGCGTGCGCGCCATCGATCCTAACGACAGCCATTTAACGAGCCCTTTCGAAGGAATCCATTTCGTCAGACGTATCATGATAAATCGCGTCCGATTCACCGATCGTTTCAAACACTCGTCAGCTACCGTAAATGGACTCTTCACCTGCCAGCCAGGCGAATTATGACGTACGTTTGCCTACATGATAGATTAACCGATTCGAAAGCCTTTAAATCCACTTTCGCCCGACTTTTAAGTGAATTGGAAAACGTTCTCAAATTGAAATATCGCGTTAACGGATACAACTATAGAATACTTTCAAGAAAAAAATACACCGACTTGAAATATCGTTAACGGATACAACTAAAACTTAACCTAATTGGGTATTAAGGTACTCATGCTTGTTTCATAACAATTTTATTGGCTCTCATGAATGCAACGAAACATTATCTTGACGTTCTGCCTCCGGAATCGATACGTTATTCCTGTAACAATAGAAGAATTTTTAGTATGACATTTGGCACATGGATGCCTGAGGTCTTTTGTTATTCTCAGATACCATTATGGCTCCTTTATCAAAGAAGACGTAAATCTACCCCTGAGACAAATCGTATCCCTTCAGTTACTCCACATTAGACAACCCTTATCCCAACTTCTCAAATTTCCCAAAATAACTTCGAGACCCACCTTCTTCTCAGCCTGTCTCGGCACCAGAGTGTGCATGCCCATCCTGCTCCTCTGCAGCGCCATAAGTTGCATGGGTTCAACCGCCATGCTAGGCTTGCAGTCGCACTGCGTAAGCAGAGCGTGATGAGAGTGATGGCAGTGCGGGACCTTGACCATGGTGGCCACGTTCTCGTACTCGGGCACCGCAACAACTGGTTTAGGGACGACGACCATCTGCTCCTTGCAGACGCTAGTTACAGGGTACACGTTCATGTCCACATGATGTACCGGCGGCATGACAATCCTCTCCGGTTTCTTAGGCGCCTGAGTGGTCTGCGGCACTGGAGCCGGGGTGGGTTCCGGTTTCTCTTCGATCTCGACCTCCTTCACGTGGGTGACGGCGGGCTGCACGATGTTGATGTTGGGCTGCTGGTACGCCTGGGGTGGCTGGATGATCTGCAGGGTGTGTATAGGGTGCACGGGCTGGGGAATGACGACCGCCGACGGGGGAGCCGGTTGAGATTGCGTCTGGATCACGCTGAGGGTCTGGACGGGCTGCTGGGCGGATGGGATGCTGTAGGCTTGCAGAGGCTGTTGTCCCGCGGCGATGTTGAACGTGTGCACTCCGTGCTGGCCCGACGGGATGTTGTACGTCTGCACTCCGCCTTCACCGATGCTCACCTGCGCTGCTTGTCCTCCGATGCTGAAGGTCTGCGCCGCTTGTTGTCCAGAAGGCACGTTGAAGGTCTGCGATACTTGTCCTGAAGGAACGCTGAAGGTCTGCACTTGTCCGTTCTGCAGGTTCATGGTCTGAACCGGTCCGTGAGCGCCCTTGTCCTTGATCTCCATGCAGAGAGTGGACTTCTTTGCTCGCTCCTTGTCATCGCCGAGTTCTTCTACCTTCAGGTCCTTCGCTGGCTCGTCGTAGACAGACTTCCTCTCGATCTTCGCTGGAATGGCGCTTGCCAATGCCAGACCGAGTGCGAAAAGGGCGAAGCAGGCTTTGGGATTCATTGTTCGATGCTGAACTGATGAGTCGACTGCTCGGGCTGGTATTTAAAGGTCCTAGCGGACGGGTCGCTGTCGCAACTGCACGCATCCGTGACACGAGACTGCTGACCACGCCGAATTCCGGAAATTATTGGGTCACTTGTTGACACTGACGCTCCACGCAGCGGAGTTACGAGATCGAGTTTTGTGGGTTAAGCAAAGTTGAGGAGTAATTAAGTGAAATAGACTGGTACTATTGAGGCGGTATTGAGAAAGTTGAGCAAGTTGTGCAAAGTGAGAGGCTGAAATAAATCTGTAGTAAAACTAGTATATTAGTGAAGCCTTAATTCAAGTCCTTAAATTCTAGTCTTTAATTCCTAAAATCTCAATTTCGATAAGGTTGTGAACTAATACTAATACCTAATACTTTTATGCACAGAATAATGAGATAAAGTGAGTAATTAGGGTAAGATTATTGAAAAATAAATATTTTGTAAGATATTTTGTAATTTGTCAAAATATTGGAACTTTCAAACCTTAATAACTCAAAAAGTTTTTAATCAAAAAATACTTTATCATAGTGTTTTAGAAAGCTCTCGAGGTAGACTACAATATGCAAAAATATATAGGGTTCCATTTAAAAAAATTGAAGTGACCTTCACTTGACCTTCCAGTGACTCTTCAAGGTCAAAATGATATTGCCAGTAAATAGAACTTTTTAAACCCTACAACTTTTGTCTGAGACATTTTTTGATAAAATTTATATTTTTCGAAATATTCAAAGGTTCCAACCTTTTTTATACACCCTTTATATTAGGGGAAAAATAATCAAAATTTCTTCGATAACTTCAAAGTTTTTCAACGAAATATTAAAAGACTTTTTTTAAAAGGGAATCGAAAAATTGCCTTTACGCTAACAAAAAGCGTTAGAAAATAATGAAAATCGTTGATTAAAATTTAAAATTTCCTTAATGAATAAATGTTTTTCGAAAGCAAATAAAATTTTGATTACTTTTCGGTACCCCTAATAAATAAATAAATTAAAGTGCTACGAGAATATTCTGATATTTCAATATGTTTCGAGCTGTTCACCGCACGCATGCAGATAATTATTACATCTCTGTTTTGTACATAAAATAATTTGTATTGTTTGAATTACAAAAGTGAATGATGCTTATACGGTATTTTGATTGTATGTTTTAATTCCAAACAATAACGCTGTACGAAACTGTACAACAAATAATTGCGCTGGCATTTGCATGGCGATAATAAAATGTTGTAATTGAATACGGAATCAAGAGCACGCGGTCATGCTACGCTCTTGTGTAACCAAATTGAAGCGAAAATTTAGTTGCAAATTTTTTTGCTCGTGTTGAAACCTTTGATCGGGACATTTTTTCATGTCCGCAATTTCGTTATTCTGTTAAGGAAATTAGCGGATTCGTGTTTGTTGGGAATTTTATTTTACTGGTGGATTGTGCTGTTGAATCGGTTGGTAATTGTTTTGTTAGTCTGGTAGTTAGGTTCATACTATTGAATTACTGTATTTTTGAGGTAGGATTGTAGTCGATTTTATTGGGGGTTTAATTAGTGGAGTGTGTATTGGGATAGTTTATGTTACACCAGGGGGATATTTTATTATTGGGGCGTTTTGAGATTGGGAGGTTCCACTGTTGGATCGTTTCAGTATTTTATAATTTTAGTATTGGGACATTTCATTATTGGACTTTTTCAGGAATTTATAGTTTTAGTATGGGAGTATTTTACTGTTGGACTTTTTCAAGAATCTATAATTTCAACGTAAGTACATTTCATTATTGGACCTTTTCAGCATTCTATAATTTCAGCATGGGAATATTTTACTGTTGGACTTTTTCAGTATTCTATAATTTCAGCATAAGGACATTCCACTATTGGATTTTTTCAGAATTCTATAATTTCAATTTAAGGACATTTCACTATGGGACTTTTTCAGCATTCTATAATTTCAACGTAAGGATATTCCACTATTGGATTTTTTCAGAATTCTATAATTTCAGTTTAAGGACATTTCACTATTGGACTTTTTCAGCATTCTATAATTTCAGCATAAGGACATTTCACTATTGGAACCTTCCACCATTTTGATATTTCACCAATCGAACATTTTGAGATTAGAATATTCCACCATTGAGTCATTTTAATATCCTAACATTTCACTATTGAAACATTTAATCATTATAATGCTCCATCATTGAAACCTTCCGCCATTTTGGTATTTCTTCAATCAACCATTTTGAGGTTAGAACATTCCACCATTATGTCTTTTTAATCTCCTAGCATTTCACTATTGAAACATTTTATCATTGAAACAATTTGTCAGTCAATCATTGCAACATTCAAGCATTTCTCAATCAACAAATTCCATTAACAAAACATATCAACAATTTATTACTTCATCATCAGATCCCTCCACCATTAAATCTATCTCTCCCGCCATTTAGTTGTACCTCCCATAATCCTCACATAACCTGAATCTCTAACATTAATTCATGAACGCAAATCTATGCAAAAGTAGTCTAACAAAATCCATAGACTGGAAATCATTTCGAAATGAACAGTGACGTTAAACTGTTTCTCGATTCTCTACAAGACTTCTGAGCACAAAGCTCCGATTGTTTCTCCTCTACCGGATGTACGTTTTAATCTCCGGCACTTGCTTCCCTCGGGAAACAGCCGAGATTCTTCTTATCTCCGCTACTTCGATTGGATCCTCCGTATAACAGACGGTAGTACGTGCAGGATCATTTCAACCGCGAGAATACTTTTATCGAATACGATTTTCGACTATCGAATCGGATAAGGTGACTGTTGTTCCAGACCTTCTTTCTTTCTTCACGGTTCTTTTGGGAAAGAACACGTGCTGTGGTCGTCTGATGGACTCTAGTTTATAGGTTACGTTACGAAATGGTTATAGGTTAAGGAATCCTTTTAATTTTATTATACAAGGTGTATAGAAAAGGTCGGAACCCTTGAATATTTCGAAAGATATAAATTTTATCAAAAAATGTCTCAGACCAAAGTTGCAGGGTTTAAAAAGTTCTATTTACTGGCAATATCATTTTGACCTCTTCAAGGTCAAAATGTATATAAGATGACCCTGTATATAAGATGACAATCTGTAGGAAGTTTGTAGAAATAATAACATGGAAATGAAACAACTTGTTATATTATTTAATTAAATTTTTTATTTATCTCTTTCAAGGTTCTCTACGAAGAGAAATTTAATAGGACTCAAAGACAGTCTTGCATTATTTTACTTTCCTAAATATATACAGCAGTTGCTTCAAATTTTCCATAAGAAGCAGAAATCGCTGGTTTAAACAGTCTTGCATTAATTACCTAAGCCAACACAAATTCCCAGCCTTCATAACAAAGGTACTAGAGAATTTCATTTCCACGAAATTACCAGCAGTTACCACCGATAACACTCCAGCAGCGTCTTCCCAGGATTAAGACACAATTACAGCCTTCGCGTCCTCCACTCGTTCTGTAACTGCCTCAGCCATTTCCGGCGAACTAACCTCCGGTTTCGCCAACCTGTTCCACGACACCTTAGACCTGCCTAATACTTCCACGTTAGTGTTTTCGTTAGTACCCCTCTTCCCCTTCATATCCTCCTGGTCTCCAGAATCGAACTGTCCATTATTCTGACGACCGCCATTAGCCTGTCTCATCTCCTCCGCCATTTTGCCTCTCTGACTTTCGTATTCCTCGATCCTTGTTTGTCTCTCTGCATCTTCTCTTTTTACTTCCCAATTGTTGGGATCTTTTGCACTCTGCATTTTGTAGATATTCGTTTCGGGAGTGAAGTTATAGGAGTCTTTTATTTGAGGGTGGATGTCTCGAGGCTGCTCTCTGGAGAGGAACTCCTCTGGGGCGGGAGTTCTTATGTTGATAATAGGTCTTCTAGGGTAGGTTTGGGATTGAACTGGACGTTCCATGGAGAGAGGGAAGGATTGAGGTTGAAGCTGACGTTCCATGGAGGCAGAGAAAGGCTGAGGTTGAACTGGACGTTCCATGGAGAGAGAGTAGGGCTGAGGTTGAAGCTGACGTTCCATGTTGACAGAGTACGGCTGAGGTTGAAGCTGACGTTCCATGTTGACAGAGTACGGCTGAGGTTGAAGCTGACGTTCCATGTTGACAGAGTAGGTCCCTGGTTGAAGCTGACGTTCCATATTAACAGAGTAGGTCCCTGGTTGAAGCTGACGTTCCATATTAACAGAGTAGGTCCCTGGTTGAAGCTGACGTTCCATATGCACCTGTGAGTCCCTATACCCTGTACCCTGTCCCAAATAACTCTGTGACTGAACCCGACGTTCCATAGGAACAGAATAAGTCTGTGACTGAACCCGACGTTCCATAGAAGCAGAATAAGGCTGTGGTCGAACCAGAGGACGTTCCACAAGAGGATAGTTCTCTGACCGCACCTCATACGGCTTCCTAGGTTCCTCATAAACTGATCCGAAACCTTCATATCTGTCGAATCGATTTGAACCCAGGTCCACGTCACGACTGATTTTATTATAGAAGCTAGGCTTTAGGTAGCTGGGTCTAGGCATGGGTCGTGGGTACTGGTAACGTGGTTGATACTCGCGAGGTCCTAAGCTGCGAACAGGGGCGGACGGTGTAGGAGCCAAGTCAAAATTGACGTCTCCTTCGAGGGAGAAGGGATCCTCGCGTTTGCCGGGGCTTCGAAGCCTGAAAGGAGGGCCTCCTCGGCTTCTAAGGGCTCGCTCGTACGGGTAGGTGGGTGCGTCCAGTTGGAAAGTGTCGTGGGACCAGGGGTCCTCCGGTTCCAAGGCACGGAACTCTCTGATGGGCTCCGTGTTCCTGAAATGGTATGTAATATTATTAGTTTAATAAGAGTGACTCGTTTAACTATTATAATAAATAAACAGGGTGTTTCACAATTAGTGGGTCCCTAAAGTGAGAGATTGCTAAAGTGATTCTGAATGAGATTTCTCTTTTTAAAAATAGAGTTTCAAGCTTCATGAATGAATCCACCTAATTTTAATTAGTGTAGGTCCCTGAAATGGGAAGTTGGTGAAGAGATTCTAAATGAGATTTCTCTTTGCAAAAATAGTGTTCACTTATTATAATAAATACTAACTACAGGGTGTTTCACAATTAATAAGTCCTTGAAATGAAAGGTTGCTGAAGTGATTCTGAACAAAATTTCCCTTTGCAAAAATAGAAGAATTTGAAGCTTCAGAAGAGAATCCACCTAATTCTACTTAAGTTTAATTAATCCTGACTCCTTCCATAAATTGAGTTCAAAGAAATGTACAAAGAAATTAAGAAAAGCAAGTTAACCTTGCAAACTTGCAGATTCAACCTTGCAAACTCGATCGGACCTTGCATTCTTAGGGCACTCACCAGGATACCAAGGCATCAGGCCGCTCTCTACGGCACGAGGGACAGGAAGCATGTCTGAGACTCCTAACTAGCTCGTCTTGATAAATCCCTGGCGACCCAGACACCAAGATCGCGAACAAATACGGCAGAACGAGTACTCGAAAGATTCGCTCGAACATGCTGAGTATATTAAGGGCAGTGCCGATCGTGGCCTCTTTATAAGCTAAACCACGTGTCTCTGTTGAGATGTTTTCGTTACAGCTAACGGAAACGGAGTGGTTTCATGTCACCTTGTTTTAACACTCTTCCGGAAATTGAGGAACCTTGAGCCACTTTCTGGTTGAGTAGTAATAAGAGATGTTTGTTGCATTCTGCGGATTTTGCTTTGGCCTTGAATTTGTTGACAAGTTTGCTTACAAAATGGTTGCTAAATCGTTTATTTAGAATATTGTTTAATATTGTTTGGTTTATGTTTGATTTATTGCTTCATTTTATAAGAATTCTTTATCTCAGAGTGGCTGATTTTGAAACACTTTTTAACTTCGTAAATTAAGAAATTAATTTATCCTTATAAATTGACAACTTAAACTTGCTAGTTTACTTCTCCAACCTAACCTCTGTACTCTACTTTTATTTTTCAGTTAACATAGTTCATATAGTTAATTTAACTTAACCTATCTTTTTATGTCAAACACAATAACTAATTTTTAAACAATACACACCATCATCTACATCTATATACCATCGTTTATTTACAATTTATAAAATAATAAATGTAACTTAGTGTGATTTATTTATTGTTGTAGACAAGAAACAGATGACGACATAATATCGAAGAAATCATTACAGGCAGTGAAACAGATCATCATTTTCCTGAAAGAACGTACGCAAACGAAAGTATTATACATTTCGCGTAACCTCGAAATGGATGACTCATCAAAATGGCGCCACGACAAACCTAATACGAGGACTTTAACAGACTTCTATTAATACAACAACTTTAACAGACTTCTAATAATACAAAAACTTTAACAGACTTCTATTAATACAAAAACTTTAACAGACTTCGAATAATACAACTTTAACAGACTTTTATTAATACAACTTTAACAGACTTCTAATAATACAACAACTTTAACAGACTTCTAATAATACAAGAACTTTAACAGACTTCTAATAATACAACAACTTTAACAGACTTCTAATAATACAACAACTTTAACAGACTTCTATTAATACAACTTTAACAGACTTCTAATAATACAAGAACTTTAACAGACTTCTATTAATACAACTTTAACAGACTTCTAATAATACAAGAACTTTAACAGACTTCTAATAATACAACTTTAACAGACTTCGAATAATACAAGAACCTTAACAAACCTTTAATAATATAACAACAAGTAAAATAAGTATCTATTCCAATAAAAGTCTTTCGTTTAAGATGCCAGAGAGGAGGGTTTATTTCGCCGAGCCGGTCGTCGCGACCTCCGAAGGCGAATACTGAATTCACTGAAGAAAGGAGAACGGCCACATTTGGACAACAATAACGACGCCGCCTTAGAATGTGCAGCAGCGTTACAACTCTTCTTGAGTCGTCTAAAAAAACCCGTGATGCCTCAACACGTCCAGCAACTTCTCCTAGGTAACGCAAGTTCTTTCTCTTTCAATTATGGAATTCCATTTTTCGAAGAGTCATGAGTATTTCTTAATATCACGAAATAGGTTGTGTCAAGAAATATGCAACTACATGCACAGTTTCGTGTCACATTTGACGATATTGCAATTTTGAATGACCTCGTTTGTGATCCGTTCAAAATTCCATTGCAAGCATTACCTTTTAAGATTGCAAGAATTCTAAAACAATGAATTTTGTCGATGAGTCTTGATAATTTCCTGCGCTGGGGGCTCTGGGTTACAAAATTATTAGATCCAATATCGTAGCACATAAAGAGACATTCTCGAACGAACATATCTCCAATACCGAGCCCAATGATCCAACAGTAATCCAACGTTTCCAGCCCACTAAAATAATTCAACTGCACTCACAATACAAATCAATACAAAACTACAGGTGCTCGAACATTAAATTGTTCCAACCACTCCTCTCGATGACCAAACCACTCGTCACTCTCACATCCCTTTTAACTATTCAGTTACATTTAATCATCGATCATCAATATCCCGCAACGGTCCACGTGCCGACGCGGTAATTACACATCGCTACTTAGCCGACAGGTCCATAACGTACCCCCGATCCTCGACCCGATCGTTAGCATAAATTTCAACGGTTTCTTTCCCTGCCATCAGCGAAATAAGGACGAGCGAGTGATTAAATGGTAATTTTGCATCGACCAGCCGACAATCCCGGGGTGACCGCCCACGTAATCGCGATGGACGCGCTTGGATTAATACGACAGGACGTCGGGGGTCGTCACGGGGAGCTTCTGGCCGGGCTTCTTGATTTACTGAGACACTTGACGCTTTCCGGGCCACCGTCCGAGAGATCGGAACTACGCGGCTCGCCGCTTCCGATTGCGCTGCTTCCGGTCTTCTTCACTCTGACGGTAAGACAACTTGCTGGGGTACTTTGGCTAGTTTAAACCGCAGAGGACTGCTTCACAAAGGGATGGCAAGGTTGGGATCGTATTTAGGATGTGGGGATTTGGGGACGTAAGTTGCTCAAGTCGTACTTCCTAAGACAAAACCTGCAAATATTTGTGTTACGATAATTTCAAATAACCGCGGCACACGTCACCATATTGGCTTGTTGTTTACGTCACCATTTGTTTTTATATTACGGGGAATTGCACGCGACCGGACAAGGACCAAAAACAGAGTCATTGTGTAAAACAACTAAGCGAACCATTTTTCAATAAACCCATTTGTATTAATCAGAACCGCGTGTTTATACACAACAATTTGCTATTCGATTCTAGTGTAAATATTGTTTTTATGCGTTAGAATAACTGTGAACAATCTTTGTGTAGTCATATAAATTGATCCTGATATGGCGCCATTACAGCTGTAGTAGATATAAGACTTCAAATATAGACCGGTACGATTTAAGCAACCTTTCCTTAAGTACTTGAGGGTATGAGGATTTGGAGGTGTAAGGATTTAGGGACGTAGGGATTTCGGGGTATAGGGATTTGGGGACGCTTGAGATTTGGGGCGCTTGGGATATGGGACGCTTGCGATTTGGGTACGTGGGGTTTTGGGACGCTTGGGATTTGGGGACGTGGGGATTTGGAACGCTTGGGATTTGGAACGCTTGGGATTTGAGACGCTTGGGATTTGAGACGCTTGGGATTTGGAACGCTTGGGATTTGGGACGCTTGGGAATTGAATATGTGAGGATTTGGGACGCTTGGGATTTGAATATGTGAGGATTTGGGACGCTTTGGATTTGGAACGCTTGGGATTTGGAACGCTTGGGATTTGAGACGCTTGGGATTTGGAACGCTTGGGAGTTGGGACGCTTGGGATTTGACTATGTGAGGATTTGGGACGCTTGGGATTTGGAACGCTTGGGATTTCGAACGCTTAGGATTTGAGACGCTTGGGATTTGGAACGCTTGGAATTTGGAACGCTTGGGATTTGAGACGCTTGGAATTTGAATATGTGAGGATTTGGGACGCTTGGGATTTGAATATGTGAGGATTTGGGACGCTTGGGATTTGGAACGCTTGGGATTTGAATATGTGAGGATTTGGGACGCTTGGAACTTGGAACGCTTGGGATTTGGGACGCTTGGGACTTGAATATGTGAGGATTTGGGACGCTTGGAACTTAGAACGCTTGGGACTTGTTTATCTATTTATGTTTATCTATCTAAGAACTGAGGGTTCTAAAGAATGCATTGATTTAAAAGGATAAGTATGATTGAATTGAAGTGTGGAGCATCATGTTGGGTTTACAAGCGCAGTTGAACTTAAAGACAGACAGATTTCATTAGATCGTAAACTGGTCGATTACTTTCCATTACAGCCAGCTGACCTGGCCAAATGGAAGCAAGTAGCCGCCAGATTCAGCGAATTAATTACCGAAGCTCCTGAGCAACTGCAGCTGAATGAAAATCGATCGTATGACGTAGAATCAACGGGTGTAACCGACGGAAGTGAGGAGAACGTAAGAAACAGAAACGTCCTTATGGTCTAACGAAAAATATAAAAACTGGCTCAAATTACCCCGTGTAAAAAGCAAAGTCCTAGTCACGTCAAGTAATTATCCTTCGTCATCTTGTTTTCAATAAAGAGAGAAAGAAAGAATGGAATTCTTGATGTCGCAGCTAGAAAATTTATCATCTTTTTTTTTTCTCTCTCGTTTCCCGCTTTCTTTTACCGTGTCTCTATTGAATAAACCGTTAATGGAACAGACGGCACCGGAAGATCTGGCGTACCTTGCAAATCCGTATTACGCTGGTAAGTATGAGATTATCGAGATTTTTTTAATTTAGCCGTTCACTTTATCCCTTCACTTATTTTTTATCAATTATGCAATGGAATTATCGTACTAGCTTTACAAGTTCACAAATCTATAATTCCACAAGCTCTAATTTTCCAAATCTTCAAATTTTCCACTCTTTAATTTCCCAACTCTCCGAATTCCACACTCTCTAATTTCCCATCTCTACAAATTTCATACTTTCTAATTTCCCATCTTTCCAAATTCCACACTCTCTAATTTCCCATCTCTCCAAATTCCACACTCTCTAATTTCCCATCTCTCCAAATTACACACTCTTTAATTTCCCATCTCTCCAAATTCCATACTCTCTAATTTCCCACCTCTCCAAATTCCACATTCTCTAATTTCCCATTTCTCCAAATTCCACACTTTCTAATTTCCCATCTCTCCAAATTCCACGCTCTCTAATTTCCCATCTCTCCAAATTTCCCATCTATCAAATTTCCCATCTCTCCAAATTTCCCACTCTCTAATTTCCCAACTCTCCAAATTTTTCACTCTCTCCAAAGTCCACGCTCTCTAATATCCCATCTCTCTAATTTCTCATCTTTCAAATTTCCCATCTCTCAAAATTTCCCACTCTCTAATTTCCTATCTCTCTAATTTCCCATCTCTTCAAATTTCCCACTCTCTCCAAAGTCCACACTCTCTAATTTCCCATCTGTCCAAATTCCCAACTCTTTAAATTCCCCACTCTCTAATTTCCCACTCTCTAATTTCCCATCTCCCTAATTTCCCATCTGTCCAAATTGCCCATCTCTCTAATTTCCCATCTCTCCAAATTTCCCATCTTTTAAATTTCCTATCTCTCCAAATATTCCACTCTCTAATTTCCCATCTCTCTAATTTCCCAACTCTCCAAATTTTTCACTCTCTCCAAAGTCCACACTCTCTAATTTCCCATCTGTCCAAATTCCCAATTCTTTAAATTCCCCACTCTCTAATTTCCCATCTCTTTAATTTCCTATCTATCCAAATTTCCCATCTCTCAAATTTCCCAACTCTCTAAATTTCTCACTCTCTAATTTCCCATCTCTCTAATTTCCCAACTCTCCAAATTCCCAACTCTTCAAATTCCCCACTCTCTAATTTCTCATCTCTCAAATTTCCACCTTCCAATTCCACTCTCCCCTTTCCACATCCCCCAATTCCAACACCTCAATCTCCCAAACATCCACCTTCCCTCTCCCACTATATGGCTATCTAAACATCCTTCTTCACTGCTCCATTTTCTCCTCACTCCTTCATCTCCACCATCTCACTCCTTCATCTCCACCACCTCACTCCATCTCCTCCTTAAACTCCCATCAATCACAACCTGAAACCAAAGGATTACGCGACGGTTTCCCTGCGAAATAAAAGCAAAGAAGGCTCGATTTTAATAACAAATTTGTAGAATTTCCTTTTATCGTTCCAGACGAGGTTGGAGAGATAACTCGTATTCTTGCAGTACCGCTGCACAGACTTCCAGCTGGCAGACTTCATCCAGCAATTTCCAATTCGAATCGATTGCCTCGGGATTAAAGAGCATTAATATAAATGCGATTCTTTCGCATGAATGCAACAGAACGACGCATAAATTATCTGTATCCATTACCGCGCCATTTTTTCCGTCGTTCAATGGAAGGAGAAGAAAGAAGGCTCTTGTTGGTTGCTTTTATACCTGGCTATTATATTCGCATTGTTACCAGTTACTTGTATTAAATATATTTTACTCCCTTTTTATAAATGTTTTAATAAAAGAATGAAAAGTGGCTCTATTATTTTCTTTGATGCTCTTGTCTGTTTATGGAGTGTTTGAAATATGTTACACGTTTTTAATGGAGTGAGGGAGTAAGTGATGGAAGTAATTGGCTCTCGAGTGTTTGAAGATGGTTAAGGGAATAATTATGTTAACTATGCACTCAAAATTTAACGTATTTCGCACGTTTTGTATGGGAAAAAGAGCCTTTAGTAAGGTTATGGAGATGGTTAATTGTGGTCGATTGTTGTGGAATGTTATTATAGAACAGAATTTTATCTTCCATTTTGTTTCATGGAGGAATTAGGTGGAAGTTTTTTTTTGGGAGAAGGGTCTTCGTTCTGCAAAGATTCTGTTAATTTTATTTGCTGTGTTGGATTATAAAAGAAAGAAATTAATTAGTAGACAATTATTGTAAGGTAATTATAGTTATAAAGTTAGGAACAGTAATTTTAGAGTTTGTCTCCTGGTAACGAAACTTAGAGACGCCATGATTCCAAGATGGCGGTTCTAATCTTTCGACACACTTGAGAACTTCTTTCATTCCAAAAATCAAAGCAATATACTCTCTTGCTTTCTATTCTAAAATATTATTTATATAATTAAGGAGGCAATTCCATTTTTGCAATTTTGTCTCTAACAAAAATTTACAAAAAATTTTTCACAAAATTATAAAAGGCATTTTTGTAAAATAAGACTCTATAGCTCATTGCATAATTAAAACATCAATATTTTACAAGAAAGAAATTATTTCTCTCCAACAAAAATTATCTGAATAATTGCCCTCGTTTAGCAAACCCATTAAAACTGCAATCTTGTCAAAATTGTTTCTCTCAAAACAAAAATATCTTCACCATCATAAGTTGCAAGAGGTCTTGACTTCATGACGACCAACTTCACTTAGAATTTCGTGCTGATTTTTGTTTCGAGTCTGCAGGGTTACAGGAAGATCGAGGAGGTATTAGACGAAGACAGATGCTGAAGATAAGAAGAGTTTTCCTTGATCCACCAACTCTGGTTCTGTGCTCCTGATACTTTCGCTCACTCGGCAGCGATGATGCATGAAGATTATAAAAGTGTGAACACAGAAAAAATATGTACATAGGTTATTGAAACTATTGTTCGTATGGTAAATATAAAGTAGCAACATTGTTGAAATTTTTTTAAATGTTTCATTACATCTCTTTTACAGAACTGAGTTGTGTATATTTATTTATTACTGTATTATTTTTATGTGAATAAACGTTCTTTTATCATGGAATTTCGTGTTCATATTTATATTATTACCTTTTAATTTTATTTGGGTCTGTACCTGATACACGTGTTTCTAAAATTCAAATTTGCCGCGCAAAGACAGAAACCTTCATTTTTCTATTTAAATAAATTTTTATGTGTTGATGACATTAGAAAATGCTTCTATGATCACAATACAATAGGAAAAATGCATTTACAATCATCTAAAAGCGTTATTTTTGAAAATTGAAAAAAAGTTCAAAAATGGACTAGAAAATCGATGTCCATCTAGCAGTGAAAGGTGGGAACTAATGAAACTAAAATCCGAATACAATTAATAATTTTTGGGAGCTCTAAACACTTCTAAAACATTCTAGAATCAATTAGAAATTATTTTCACAAGCAATTTGATACATATTATCGCTAATTAAGCTAAAAAATTAATATTAATTATGACCGATCGGAAAACGTTACTGGTGACGCCATCTCTCCGGCGAACGGGGTGAACTACACACTTCTGAAACAGTAGTTACATTAGTTCGCTATCGCACCTCTAGGTGGCGCCAGTTGCACCGTTTTGCAACCAGTTTTCACTAATTTCCATTTTATCGGTGTAATAAATGATATTTAACAATAATCTGACTTATGAATACAATTCTAATTACCTTAAAAACATTTTAAAAGTGTTTGTAAAACGAGAAAATAGAAAATATAAAAATTATAATTCAATACTTATTTTGATAAGTTCCTACCTTTCACCGCTAGATGACACAGTGCTACTTTCTCAGAGAAAGCGCGCGAAAGTAAATTTTTAAATAACACAAAGCACACTTTCTAAATACTCTTACTTCTTTTATTAATTCTTTTACAACAAACTATTGCTTTCTACAATATTTGTGATTTAGCAGTCACACTATATATCAGTAATTACATTTAATAATAATATTCACATATCCCTTTTACTAAAATAAAGTTAACAAAGTCTTAAAATATTGTAAAGAAATTGCAACCAACAATTAGAAAGCACTAAAACCCTATTATTAAACCTTCTATTAAACCTTTATGTATTAACTAATCAATGCCCCTCCTAAGTACACGATGAACGATTTTCCCAAGCGTCCACAGACGTCAACAGCAATAAAAAGTCAATTACAATGAATATTTCTGTTGCAAGTCTCTTGTATATCTTCAATGAATCATCCTCAAAAAAGACTCGCCTACATCATTGATGCATTCTGCATGGTAACCGTCGGTACGTTGGAGATGTTGTTATACTGTCGACAAGTCTGAACCTGCACCGACTTGTCTCGGCGGTTTTCGGATGATTCAGCCCGGTATGTCGGAATCCGTGTGTCAAATTCTCATACCTGTCTGTTCTGCGAAGAAGCAATTTTAAACGTGCTAATAAAATGTATACATACGTGTACATACCTGTACTGTAACTAGAAAGACTATTCCCACTAATTTTCTCAATATAGTTTTTATAAAATTAGCTGATATTTTTTTTAAATCATCTGTCAGTACTTGACAAAATATCAAATTGCATTTTAAATAAGTGCATAATTATTCTTGCATCCAGGTTAAAATAATATTGTGCACAGTGACTGGTTACTAAAATGTTAGTAATTAAAATTATTTTTGATTAAATAATGTATATTACATGTTCAAATTGATATTACTTTAATTATATTAAAAGATTATACACACATAAACATTGATAACATGTTTCTGATTACCAATCTTTATTTTGTGATGCAGAATACGTTCCATAACAATTTTTTATCCCATTCTTATCACTTGCTGTGGTTTTTCATGATTTTCATGTAAGTCGATAGATGGTAGCGCAGACGCAGTTCAAAAGTTTCAACTTGCATTTCCTTGCAGTTTACAGCATTTCTATTTATATCAATTTTATTTTCCAATCAATAATCAAGATTTAGCCTGAAATTCATTTCGGTTGCTCGATTACTAAAATTGAATCAGTTTCAACGTTTAATGTAAGTAGCGTGTAAAAGAAATAACTGAACTGTATGTATTTCCGCATAACTGTTTCCAAGCAGAAAGGAACAGCCATCTTTTTAAGATGATGCAATCGATGACACGTATCGACCGTGTCGCCAGTCTTTTGAATTTGCCAAACCCTTTACGGTCAATTTCCATGATAAGACAAAGTGCAAATGAAGATTACAATTACATCGTTTTCCTAAGATGATACAAAACGATCTTTATCGAACCATATCCTATCGAATGCTAAGCGAAAGCCGCCAGCTGGGAGTGCTATTTTGAACGAAGCACAGCGTTGCCAGATCGCATGGCGAGCAAGTTCAAACACGTGCCCCGTGTTTCACTCTTGGAAAGAGATAACTGCACTGCCTTACAAAACAGAATGTTTGCTTTTCACTCGATTTGTCGCAGCGTTTTACTTCTCCGAATATATCTGCGCAAAAATGAAACCATAATTCCTAGTTATTCAACGAGTCTACTCATAACTTCGCAAACGTCTGTCGAACGTTAAACGAAGAGGGAAACTTAAATTCGAGCATAAACGAAATATTACATGGGCCAATAAGTATCTCAAATTGGTTCTTCAATCTTACCCGGATTTTCCTAGCCTTCTCGTAAACGTCGATCGAAATGCGACTAGGATAAGGTTATGTACAGTCGTTTTGTTCGATGTCGCAGTTAATGGTGGTATTTTGAAAAAAAGTTTCTCGGAGACAAGTTCGAGCTTGTTGGACAAGAAAGCCCGAGTTCAAAGAAGAAAACGTGGCAACAGGGCAACTGCGTGAGCCGAGATGCGCGGCATGAATAGCACCGACGTTGATGGGCCGCCCAGTTGTCAGGGGATTACCGGGGCAAGGGGCAGGGTAAAAGTTTCCATGGTGGTAGGGATGGGTTGGCAACGCTGGAACGGAAGGGGGAAGCGATACGCTATGCGTGTGGTGGTCATTGGTGAGCGTAATATAACCGAGGTAATGTTACCGTGTTGCTGTTTACGGAGAATTTTTGGTTATTTCGTGGCACATCTAATTTCCCGGTTAAATTCGAGGCGGGATAAATCGAATTCCCTAGAATCCCTTCTAAGCGACGCACTATGTATCGTTTAATGTATGCTGCATGACGATAAAACCGACGACAATAATTATCTGAAAAAGTACACCATGATCAGATGATTTTGAGACTAACACATAGGCGACTTAATGATCCCGCGTAAAATCTGCGCGCGAATCGATTTGAGTTTCACGCTTAACTTCGCGATGTATATTTGAAAACTTGGAACGGTATGCAGTTAGAATGCATTTGAACGAGCAAGAACGGGAGCGTTCGTTCGCGCTCGTTTCGTCAAAATGCTATCGAGCAAAGTGTTCGGTTACATTAAACAGCTGAATGCGAGGAGTTTCAAGTTTAAACTAAGCAGCATGGAAAACTGAATCGAGTCGAATTAGTCGCCATGTTCAGTCTCATGCAATTAAAATAAAATTAAAACGCGCCAAAGTGAATTATGTCGAATTGAATTGTAAAGAAATAAATGGCGCCAAATTGGATCACATTGTGTTACGTGGAATCGTATCGAATTTAGACACGTTGAATTAAATCGCGTCGAATTGCAACTTGTCGAATTAATACGAAGTTAAAAAGTATCGAATTTTATCGGATTCGGCGAACGTATCGTTAGAGCATTCGTTCGCGTCATTCGATCCGAACAATCGCTAAGCGCCAAAAGAACGCTCGTTTACGCTTCGATATCTGCGAAGTGGGGGAAAAATAAGCTATGTATTCGCTCACTTATAGCGTAACGACAATCGCATATACGGTCGTTCGTGGTCACGTATGCAGGATGTCGAACAGTCTGATGTTAACCTCGTAGGGGTGCGTTTAGGGTGTCGGGAAAACTGGGGAAAACCCTGTTGCACCGCTCGAAAATCTTCCGTTTGAAGATTCTCTCGAAACGTCGGACGTGGTGCGGCGCACTGGCGACGGTGAAATCATAGAGGGGACGACCCCTCTTGCCCTACTCCGTTGGGCGCAACGTCATTGTGCCGTGTGGGGCCATGATCGTCGTAGTGTGTGTGCGTCCCTCGAGCTACGCGCAGACCTGCCCAGTAAATACGAGGTTTCCGTTCCCGTGTACGTGTCGGAACAGTGCGTAGTAAAGAAGAAAGTTTCGTCTTCTCGGTATCCCGTGTCACCGGCGTGTCCACCATGCCGTTGAGTATTGGGGTTAACCTAAGAGTGACCGGACACTGTAATCAGGGCGGTCGTAAGTACATGGAGGACATGTTCAGCGTGGCCTTTCAGTCTACACCGGATGACAAAGATCTTGAATATGCCTTTTTTGGAATATTCGACGGCCACGGCGGCGGTGAAGCGGCTACCTTTGCCAAAGAACATTTAATGAACGATATTGTGAAACAGAAAAACTTTTGGAGTGAACGCGACGAGGACGTATTACGAGCCATCAGAGACGGATACGTGAACACGCACTATGCGATGTGGCGGGAGCTTGGTAAGAATCCTATTTACATTTTCTGTCCCGTTATTTCATCGTTTTCCACGTTTCCTTTAAGGTTTCAACTCTTTCCGAACGCGTTCGTCCAAAAAACTCTTGTATCAAACGTTGGTCGAAGAATTTCTCTCATTGTCCCGCGTATTTCCCCCACCACCTGTGCCCGATTAGGTTAGAATTTAGGTTATGTAATCCGAGCTAACCTGAAAGTATCAACTGAAATAAAAATTAGTTGAGAGAAAAGGTTCGATATTGTTCGTCTCTCGGTGTTTAATTTGTTGTTCGTGTAACAGGGAATCATAAAAAAGTAGTTTGCTAACGATCACCAGTGAATTTCACTCCTGACAATACTCTACTTTTGTGATAGACAAGTGGCCAAGAACTGCGTCCGGACTACCATCTACGGCGGGAACCACTGCGAGTATAGCATTTATTCGCAAGGGCAAGATTTATATAGGCCATGTTGGAGATTCTGGTATAATACTTGGCTACCAAGATGATGGTGATCCACAGTGGAGAGCTAAGGCATTGACCAGAGACCACAAACCGGAAAGTGTTCCTGAAATGTTAAGGATACGTAAATCCGGTGGTAAAGTGGTTATTAAATCCGGAGTGCCAAGAGTTGTATGGAATAGACCACGGATAGGACACAAAGGACCAGTTCGAAGATCAACTCACATAGATGAAATTCCTTTCCTTGCTGTTGCTAGGTCATTAGGTACAGTTTGAAACGATAAAAAGAAGCTATTAATTCTATATGTTTTATAATCTTATCAAGTATCTTGTGCTTTGTAGGTGATCTGTGGAGTTACAATTCTGAATTGGATACATTTGTTGTATCTCCAGAGCCAGATGTTAATGTAGTTGCAATAGATGTTGAATCGCATCGTTGCCTCATTTTTGGAACTGATGGTTTATGGAATATGTTGACGCCCCAAGCTGCAGTGGCTATTGTTCAAGCCGCTGATAGGCATAATGAAAAACATTTGATTGCTTCTCAGCAAACATGTAATGGGGTATGTTTAAATAGACTTTTTACATGAATAATAAAATTATATAAACTAATGGCATGTTTTTAATGATTTTTAACAGCAAGCTGATAACGTACAATTATGGATAAACCCCTCAAAAAGCTTAGTAGATAGAGCATTGGAAAGGTGGTCATCGAAAAGACTACGCGCTGATAATACGAGCGTGGTTACGTTAATGTTGGATCCACCAGGTCCATCTCGTAGCGAGGTATTTATATTTTTTTTTAGGAAGAACGTAAGAAAATTATCGTTAGGAACATTAACGAAAGTCTATCTTTTTTCTAAAGGTTTTATTGAGTCAGAAAGAATGTGTCGTACCGCATCACACTGTACATACACCTATACCTACACCTATTTCTGAAAATTTAGAAAAGATTTCTCCTAATCCAGTCGCTCGAACCATACCGAGACCTTCTCCAATAGTAACTCATAATGTTGATCTCAAGAAACCAGACTTCGTAAATGGAATTGAAAACAACGATAAAGAATCAAAAGCAGAGAATGCAATGTTAACAGAAAAAGTTGATGAAAATTCTGACAAAGCTCATCAAACAAAAGACGAATTAATGCAGACAAATGTTGAAGAGACTCCTCTAGATAATAGTACCCAAGTCATAGAATCTATTCCTGACGAAGTAGTCGGCAATTTAGTAACAGATGTCGTTGAATCCAACGAAGATACAACGATGGAAGAAGTTGAAAGACTTGACAAAAACCAGTCAGAGAAACTACATAAGCAACCAGATAATGTGTTGATTAATGAGAACGTTTCCAAATCTTCTGGACTAGAAAACAAAAACGATGTTAGCGTTACAAATGTGATACACCAAAGTGCATTTTCTAGTGAATGTAACGACGTAGACTCTTCTACTTATGTTAGTAACGAAACGAAAAGTAAAGTTATCTCAGAAAGTACTAGTAACGAGAATGAAATAAAAAATGACGTCCTAAGTAAACCACGTCATAAACAGTCCACGTTATTCTCTGCCACTAGAGCAGAAATCAGAAACGGACGAAGAAGGCACAGCTTGAACGCGCATTCGCGAAATACTCTCATAGATTCAGGTTCGCTAGAAACAAAGACGTACGTAAATTCGAGATTCAAGTTGCGCAGTACAAAGGTATCGGTGACAGAAAACACGGTGGAGGAAAGTGTAAGAAATTCGACGAATAAAACAAGGAGTAGTGCTGTTGGTAGTAAACGAAGACATAGTGCAATATCGCAGAGTGTAGTTAGCACGGCTGACGAATCGTGTATGTTACAAGAAACCTGTGTTAAAAGGAGAACGCGTTCGGAAGACCGTCGAAACCCTGTCGATGAGAATGACCCAGCAAACCAGGCTACAAAAGGTGCAAGTAGTAGTTTGAGTGGCTCTACTACAGAGTCAAACATCGCTTGTTCCACGACCGGTGCTACAACTGTACCTGTGCAAGAAAGACTTTCCTCGTTGAACACTTTCCAAAGAAATTTGGGAAAGAAAGCCACGCCAGTAAAGGCGATCAGAAGACCCTCTTTCAAAGGTCTATTAAAACAACTGTGGGCTGCTAGTCTTGGTGCAAGAGAGTGGGATCAAGGAAAAAGTAGTCGGTCAACGAATAGTTGTAACGAACGAAGGATAAGTCGAACTATGTCTCTTATAGGTTCGTCGGACACTGTTCCGCAACGTTGGCTTAGGTTAGTTCTTTTCTTCATATTCGTCTACAGAAGCAAGTTTGCGTTGAACGTTTCTGCAACATCATTTGTGTTTTTCTAGGTCGGACACCATTGCTGCTGCGACACCTGTAAAAACATTGCGTTCGCGTAACGTAGAGATAAATGGTCACACGATATCTGCACAATTAGTACATCAGTACGGAATGGTAAAGCAAAGTCGACTTTCATTGCCAAGTAAATTAAAACAGTCTAGTAATAACGGATTCCTTCAGTCGAGTAGAGTAAGATCGTCTTCGTTATCATCCGGTATAAAACAAAATAATAGTGATACTGGAAACGGGACTTGCTCTACGATCAATCCTACGAACACAGGATGCAACTCTAGTTCCGGAATGGCTAAAAGAGTGAAATCACCTTACAACCCGAGTGCTAGATCATTAAGCACGCGATCTCGAATTAAACGCCTTGGAAAATGAGGTAGAGTAACACGTATTGATTATGTTACTTGTTCACAGGGTATTATTTCTTACCCTCGTCGTTTTTCTTCAGCGCGTGTTGATTTTCATTTCTATGGAACGTATGCTGGTTACAAATATTGTACTATCGCATTTTATCTTGAATTTTACGCGTCAAGGATATGCTGTGTGCATTCACGATCAAGTTTTCCAGACGCCTCGACGGAATTGGGCTTGCATTTTATGGACCAAAATTCATATAAAAATTAACTTTCTTGTTCTCTGTTTTAATATAATTACCTCCTCTTCAACTGTTTTAATTGTAAGCAAATGAAAATATTGAGTAGGACAACAGCTTGTTACTGATGCAATGGTGTTAAGAGTGTGTCGGGACCCGAAATCGCGGGCTCGAATCGGCTTCGGAAAAACTCGGGCAACATTGGACGAGAATGTGTTATTATCGATGCGTACTGTCATCGTGTTCTATCGCTGCACGTTGTGTTGATATGCGCTGAAATGTCATGAATTATCTTGTCACAGGTTACGTAGTCATATTCTATCTTTCAAAGTATCAAACACTTGTGCGCATGCGGAAATTATACTCGATCCCTCCCGAATTTTTCCGAAGTCGTTCCGAAGCTCAACTACCCACCATATCGGACTTCCCGCGCATTCTTAATGGCATCTTAAACTTCCACGGCACATTACGGGTGAGAAATCAATCGTATTTTTCATATTTGCGTACTTTTAAACGTTATTAATGTTAGCAATAATATATAAACACCAATTGAGTGATATAACGTGGTTTCTTTTATTTTTCGTGTTTCACATAGACAAAATCGGAAACTAATAGAATTGCACGTGTATTTTCCGATTAATCCTGTTGTCCGCGTGTGGCATTTTCCATCATAAAACACAATCGTAATTTTGATTTAAGAAAGTATCGTTATCTTACTTTTTTGAAGATAACTGAAATGTTCCTGTTTTTCAGATAGTAAGCTACTACTAGTTCAAAATGAATGCTAGTTAAATTATGATTGACACGAATTGAAATGTATATTTATTAGAAGAAGTTTTTCGTTATCGAAAACTAATATTTTTATTGCTTTGTTCCGCTAAAATATCACCTTGGCTTAATATTGAGAAACTCCTTCCATTATTATATGCTTTCTAATATTTGACTAGCTTATCGAGGTGTTAATTATAGAAAGGGAAAGCTGAGAAAGTACATGAACATATGTATAAATTGTATGAGAGATAAAAGAAAAGATAGCATGATTGTATCAAAGGGAGAAAAATGTGTATATGTGAATTATAGAAAATATGTTTTTCCAATGATTCCTCTTAAGTGTTACAGTCTTCTATGAGGAAATGACTTTAAGGTGATTAACAAATAGTTAAAGAGAATGTAATTTGCTTACAGTAAGATTTAGAAATTATTAATATCTAGAATGTAGGTACGTAATCACTGATCAGCTTTGGCTAATTATGGAGTGGTTATTCAAGATTCAGTATAAAAAAAGCGAGATGTAATCATTAAATTTTGATATTTAACTTTATATAATAACAGCACAAAGTCCAAGCATCTTTCTACATCAAAGATTTTAAGGATAGCTTGTCATGATTCTTATATATCATTATTGCGAGTATTTAATTGTTCACTTAAGTACGTGTGACAAAGTCTTGAATAGCAACTGCCTGGTACAAAGCAACAAAATGACTGTCTATTATGCGATACAAAATATAGATTATATTTAGAGCAATTTAAAGAAGTGGTTGAATTAAATAAGTAATAAATTCATTTGTTTATAGTTGTATAATAATGAATTGCTGAAATCAGCATGCAGGTGTTTTATATAAATCAGTGCTTAAATTGTTAAGTAGGAATACAAATGATTGGAAATTTTGTTCTTTTTTTTATGTATGTGATTTTGAATTTGTGGTATTACTTTAAGATAATTTAAAGCTTGTGAGTAGGTAGCACTGCAAAATGTACTTCAGGTCAATTTAGCTAAACATGTTACAAATAATTATCTGCTGATAATCAAAGTGGTGCAGTAAGTTCATGCTTGTGTACTACAATTTTTATTTGCGTGGTCTACATATTCGTTATACATATATTAGAATTTTCATTTTTGCTTTTTGTAAAAGAAAGGATTAAGAATCTGACTAAGGATTTTATTTTTACAATACAGATTTTGAAATCAATTTAGTTGACATGAAACACTAGGAAATATTTTTAACAAATAACATTGTGATAAAAGAATTTACTGTGTCCACAGGTTATTTGACTATTTAAAATATACTTCGGAAAGTACACGTTTATATTACTTTATCAATATTTTTATATTTTTATGTTTCATTATAGACAGTGCAAAAGAAACATAAGTTCTGTGAAAGAATCGAGAGGAATATATGATAAATAATAACACGTGCCTACAATAGTTACCATTTAATTGTATATATATATGTATATATATAAAGTGTATTAGTACATCATGGACCAAGAAGAAAGTTTTTCATTAGATATTAAGCGATAAAAGACTAAAACAAATTTTAAAAGGAACGAATGTTAGACTTATCCTTATAAAAAAATAAAGAGTATATACTTTAAGAGTGTCTCTTCTTGGTGCATGCCATAAAGTTGTCACTATATATACATATAAATATATAAATATGTATTTAAACATATACAAATATATATTTAAATACATATATAAACTGTACACGTATATTTATAAGGTGTCTATATACGTGTAGATAAAAATTGTAGATGATTATGCTCATAGGAGAAGAAATAAATAAAATTTTTGCTAGCGTTTATTTATATACATAAAAAAAAAAAAATGATTATAATATACATAGAGAAAAGAATGGAGTAGTGAAGGATGAATCCGTCTGGTTGCGCTTGTAGATATAACATTCGCTACATAGGTCATCGAAGCTGAGTATTTTCCGAGAATTGAAAGAAATAACAAGAAAAAGAAGGGATTTATTAAAGAAATCAGAAACACGTAGTGAACGAAAAATTAATAGTGGTTTATCTCAGGTTAAGACTAGGTCGAAGGAGGCGAACTTGAACAAATGTGTGATCACGTTTAAAATCTGTATATTTTAATTAAAATAAACTGAAATATACAAATGCTTGTAAATGTTTTCTTCACGAGACTTTGAGTCGATGAAAATTGTTAATATTCCTTGTAACGGTACAAAAAAAGAATGATTGAAATTCAATAAATTGTTATCAAGGGATAAACTGAGGTCTTTTGAAACTTACTCAAATAGTATTTATATTTCTAGCCTGTTATTTGGAAAAATACAATTTTACGTACATATGTACAAAAACAAAGTCAAGTAAGATTTCTTTTATGTGCTTACACAAGTATAATATACATATGTTCATAGATACAATGTTTCTCAAACACTTTCTAGCAAAGAGAAACATTGATGTAAATATAATATGTAATTAATATACATGTTCGATAGTAGTTTAACTTATATTAACAACAAATACTTTCTTTTTTCTTTAAAGCATCACTTTCTCCAAGAGTATCATTCAAATGTAACTTCTATAATAGATTATTGTTTTGTACAGTATGTTTGACCATTAATATATATATTTTTATACAGCCTAACATAAAGTGTTTTAGCTAATAATACATATAATTCTTTTGTATTAAACACACAGAATATTTAAAGTTTATAAAAGTTGTATGTATATCTTTAAAACGATCATATTGAAATCTAAAATTTATACTAAAATCATTATTGTTTCTGTTTGATTATTTCATTGTGTCTTAGATGATAACATTCACAGGAAACTTTCATATAGTATCCGTAACAAATTTGGAAAAATTCTTGTTTCAACTTTCTTCAAATTTACAGCATAACACTGAAAATATATACCATTGGCTATTAATATTTACAATACATACGTTTATAATATATAATGATTTTATTTATTTCTTCCATAATTTTATAATTTTTTTTCCATTCTGGCACTCTACAATAAAGTGCTCAGCAGATAAAAATAAATTCAACGAAGTTGAATTACAATTAAAACCTAATTATAATACGAAGAAACTAAATGCCATTGGAGAACATTTTTCTTTCATTTTTTGTTATTATAAAAAGCGTATTGTAGGTAAATCATGTTTACATGAAGAATTCTTTATACGTTAGTCATAATAATAAAATGTCTTACGGTGTCATGCATCATTAAAATTATGTAATATTCCTAAATCCATGCGAATTGATTTTGAGTGGATACACTGGGAAAATCTTGAAGGAAACCAGTCCAGCAAGAGTAAGAATTTATCTTTTATAGTAAGGAGTTCAAAGATGCATACGCACCTTAGAAACATTTTTATTATTATGATTAACTACTTACAATTGAGTGGGTATTTTAGAGTGCTTTCAAGTCAAACACGCTACTTTCAAACGCACACGCATACGCATATACGCATTAAAGATAAAGACAATAAGGCACAGAATACACATTATTATTTACCAGCAATCATTACACCGGATTGCACAGCCCCGACGAATTAAAAAAAAGGCAAGAGCATAAAAGGAACTTATCCTGTCGTAGAAATCTGATTTCACAAGTGAAATTATTTATCAGGACCTTTATGTGAAAATGCATCACTGGTATCTATAAGAATTGTACAATTACTGAGCAGTGTTTACACCAAATAAATATTTTTTAAAACTTAATAAAAATTAAAATGATAATTTGTAGATCAATCATTTAAAAGAAATTTAAACCTCCACCATAAAATATAATTATAAATCATTTCCTTTTTGCACGACAATACCCTGTCTTCTCTCCAATTTCAATCCACTTAAAATGCAATTTGTAAAACTGTTTTCTTATCATAACTGGAATTCAAGTACAACTAAACTGTTTTTGATGTCCATAATCAGTGAAACAATTGAAATAGTAATTACCTTGTGCCCTATAGTTATCACAAAAAGATGAGTCAGTATTTTTACAGAATGTTGCCCCAATTAGCGAGACATTACTGACATTAGTTTACCAAGTCTTAAAAACAAAATCATATTTACACTTGTAGCCTTTTTCAGATTACTCGGGGCATTGATAAAAAAGATGTTGCAAATGTGTGTATGTATAATGTAGTATTGTAATATTATAATTGTGTGCATTGTGCATGCGTCACACACTATTCAGAGTACTCGCACAAAA